>OX422209.1:66870134-68098884 GCA_949130495.1 Sambucus nigra | reverse complement strand
CCTTCTTCTGATCTTCTCCCCAAACCCACTTAGCTTTTTCCTTTATCAGGGGAGAGAACAGGTGGGTCGCCTCCGCCAACACTTGTATAAATATTCTTAGGTAGGATACCTTTACTAAGAATTTATTGAGTTGTCGTTGACTATTTGGTGGCAGAATCATCATAATGGCCTTCCTCTTTTCCTCATTGACATGTACCCCCGCCAAGTTACTACAAATCCTAAAAAATTTCTTGCGGTGACCCCAAAGGAATACTTGGAGGCATTCATTATCATCTTATACCCGCGGCATATTTCAAATAACCTCTCGAGGTCCTAGATTTGATTTCTTTATTTTTTTGACTTCACCACCAGGTCATCCACATAGAACTCCAATATATCATGAAATAAATCAAGGAAGATGGCTGTCATGGTCTGCTGGTAGGTGGCCCCCACGTTCTTCAACCCAAATGGCATGACCATGTAATGAAAATTTCATAATGGCGTGCGGAAGGAAGTCTTCTCAATATTCACCGGGTCCATCTTAATCTTATTGTAGACAATATACCCGTCCATGAAACTGTACATCTCATGCCCGTGGTAGCATTTACTAGATTGTCTATACTTAGCAAAGGAAACTCCTCTTTGGGACATGCCCGATTCAAGTTCTGAAAGTCAACACAAATCCAAATTTGTCTTTTATCTTTCTTTGCCACATGCACAATGCTAGAAATCCACACAAGGTGTTGAATGGGTTCGATGAACCATGTTGTCAACAACTTTCCTACTTTCGACTTTATCTTAAGGTCTAGCTCAGCCTTGTATGTGCGAGTGTCATGTCTAACTGGGAAAGCATTAGGAAGAACATTTAGTTTATAAGAACTCACCTTTGGATTTATCCTCGGCATCTCTGTGTATTTCCAAGAAAACACATTCGTGAATTCCTTGAGCAGGATGATGAGCTCCTCCTTCTACCTTCAGTTCAAATCTTTGGAGATTAGAATGGGTCTACTCTCACCCCCTTTTACTCCCAAATTAATTTCCTATAGATTTTGTAACTGTTTCTTTGTTCCATCTTACATACACTCAGAGCTTGTTCTGGCTCCCCAATATGCTCAATAATGTGGGATTCGTCCACCACAAAACACTCTGGTGCCGAATTGAATCTCTCATACTAGAAACGCTGCCCGCATAGATTGTTATAAGAGATATATAACTTTCCCATCCTATAGGACCACCTTATTGCATTTTCAAGGGGCCTTGGCTACCTCCTATACCTTCCTCTTTCCTTTTGCCACTTGGGGGATCACTATCTGTCCCAAACGATCATGCATAAAAATTCTTAGTTGGGCACCTCTTTCCACCACTTGCATCTCCTCTAACTTTCTTGTTGAACTCTTTCTATCTTCATCAATCTCAGCATAAAATGTTGCATCTACTAGGTGGGCCTCCTCAATAGAAAATGGATTTTATGTTTCTTTGATTATAATCTCACTACCTTGAATATTGGCTTTGGAACATTGATGATATGTGGAAGGCACTATGCCATGTGCCATGAGTGTGCATCCACACTTGCCCAATGAGAGTCTTATATCTTGTGTTGGCATTTATGACATGAAATTTAATGTGGGAAGTGAAATTACCCATCTTGATACCCACGTTCACGTATCCAAGCGACTGCATGCCAGCGTTATCAAGTCCCAAAATCACCCAAGGTATGAGAACTATATTTTCTTGAGAGATCCCTGTCTCATATAATGTGTTGATTGTCATAATGTTGACGGATTCTCCTCCATCCATCAATGCCCTGAGGAAAGAAATCCCATTGATCATGGTTGTGGCATATAGGGGGGGGGGGTATCTCTCTCGCCTATTTTCTTTTATGGCGACTACACCACCAATACCTAAACCTCCAGACCTGGATAGAAATCTTGCAAAAAGCTTTGCATCCTTACTATCAGATTCTTCTTCTGCATTGACAATTACACCAAAATTGACAACATCTTTTAAGGGGTAACCATCTGTAGAGTTCACATGTGAAGAAATTGAGCATCTAGCTACAATAGACAAATACTCCCTTATTGGTAGGTTCTTATTTGGTTGTCCCTCTATGTAAACAATACGTAAGGCTTTTCACAGGTTTTCTTTAAAAGCTTCTTTTACTGTTGGTTTACTTGATGATCAACATATTTTAAAGCTCCCATGAATGTAATGAAGTGGACTCTAGATTTTTAAAGCTCCCATGAATGTAATGAAGTGGACTCTAGATTTTATACCCAGTTATGATTGCCCCATCTTTCTAGTATGGGTTAGCCTTCCACACTTACCCGTTTATCTATCTGCCAAACCTGCTTAATTCACTATATGTCAAAGAATTGCTAACCCACTAAAAATGGATCAGTCAACAACCTCGTCACTAGACCTTGTCAAGCCCGCTTATGTGTTGAGGTGGAAAACCTTTGCCACACCGTATCTGGATTATTACTGGCGATAAAGGCTTTTGGCAGAGAATGTAATATGAGAATGTACCAAAATTTTGTGACTCTTGCATGAAAATTGGCCATGCGTTAGGGGAGTGTGATGGTATTGTTTTAGGGTCTACTTATAACCCTAAACCCCCAGTCCAAATTCTCAATGATCGTCAAACCACTCAGGACGACAAGCTATAGGCTGTTCTAGAGAAGGAGAAGATTAAGGCTAGAAAAGTGGTAACCAAATTATAAGAAAAATGGAACCATGAAGTTGGAATTGTTATTAATGCGCCGTAGACGTTTTAAGATAGGTGTTCCTCATCTTATTTTTATTTGCACTCATTGCAAAAAGAGAGGACGCCTTATGGAATTTTTCTTTAAGTTGGGTAATGCGTCACGTTTTGCTACTACACGTGTTCACACACAAGCACCCACACATGATGCTCCAGATGTTTATATGAGAGAGTTTGCACATATTAGGGAGAAAGTTAAGTTTTTGGTCAAGACTTCACATGATTTGATGAATGTTTTTGATAGGATGACACCACCTTTGGAAAACTCCACCTCACTTAACGGTTGAGGTTTAGACTTGATTGCTAGCATAGGAAGATTTTCATGATCATATTATATGCCTATAGCTAGTTTGTACCATTTTTATTTTTATATTTTCCATTTTTGATATATTTTTAAAAAAACCAAAAAGATTTTTCGTTTTTGAAAAATTTTGGAAAAATATAAAAATATTTTTTATTTTTTGAGAAAAAATTGAAAAAGCCAAAAAGATTTTATTTTGATAAAATTTTTAGAAAAGATAAAAATAATTTTGTATTTTGTTTACACCATTTATGGATGGACATTTAGGATGACCGAGTCACAATTTCATTCCATATCCATGTGACTGTTTGATAGTGTTTTGATATGCGTCATGATTTCATTTTTTGTGTTTTATAATGTTTGGAGTCATTAAGATGTAATTTGAGATTACTACCTACATGTTTGACTCATAGTCTCCTTTAATGCACACGTGCACAGATTTGTTTGATTATTGTGCTTGTTAAATCACATGTTGGCCGAAGTGCTTCCATCTGAATCTTGTCTTTAAAATGAACCAAATGTGATAAAATTTGACAATGAAATTAGTGCACATAAGAACCGTTTATCGTGAGGAATTAAATTGCAAAAAATGATGAGTGTTCACGGGAAAGGTCTACAAGAGTAAAAAATTAACTCGTCGTGAAAGCCACAGTTTGAAAAGAGCCCGAAAAAATGTAGGGCAATAAAAAGATAAATATGCCAAAAATGGGGCCAATAGGATGTCTCTAAGTTGAGAATAATAGATCACTTCAAAATAAAAATAAAAAATGTATTATTTACTAGGGAGTTTGGTTGGAAAAAGTAATCAATGAGTTTGCACGTCCTGACAATGTCTTGAAAAAGCATTATATAAGTTTTGACGTTATTGGTGTGGAAATCATTTTAGACTTTGATGTGTCGATTAAATTGAGTCGATATCATACAAATTCACATTTTTGACACTTAAGGACGATTTTGAGTTCATTCGTTAGGAGTATCCGTATTCATCGTGTACATATGTTATGTTTGACTGCATTGATTTTTCTATCGAATTTGTTCTCACCCGTTCATTCCGTTTCAACGATTTGGTTATCTTAGTGTAAATTCATGGTGTATGATTTTTGTAAAATTATTTTCACATTTTTTGTTTGAAAATTTTGAAAAATAAAATATAGTTTGTGGAATGCTTTTGAGTTTATCCTTGATGATCATAGTTGTTTGCTTTGCTTATCGTGACACTCCCTGTTTATTTTTGTTTTATTCTTTTCCTTGTCTATTTCGAACAAATAAAAAAAGGGAGAACGAATTATGATGGGGAGTTTTAATTATGGGGTAAAATTGATATTTGTTTGATTTATGTTTATCTCATATCAAAATCGATACATCACGAAGGTATTTTCTTTGTATCATGTGTGTAGGTACAAAATTGAAGATCATATTTTTTCACACCATGATGATGACAAAGAGATTTGAAGATTTGAAGTTGAAGATTTTTTAAGAAAGTTTAAAGATGCAAGTCTTAAAATTTTTAGTACCTTTTCAGTTTTGGATTCATAGGAGGGTATTAAATTTGTATACGATATTTAATTTGATAATTCAGATGTTTTTAGTTTGTACTAGCATAGACATAGGGGAGATTTGTAAGGACATATTTTATATTGTACTGTTTACATTAGTGTATGTCATATACGGCTACAACCGACGAAGATTTATTCAAGACCTATCATGCATTGTGATGGATCCGAATATCAACGTTCTTCAACAAAAAAGCCTTTACCAGATTAATTTTGGTAAGGTTATGTTTTTGTTACTTTACGGTTCATTTAAAATATTGGGATATTTTTCCTATGTGTTGAATTTTTTTTCTAAACTGTTTTTAATCAGTTGAGGCGTTGTTTTTCGTCAAGTGAAATTTTTTCTAAGTGTTGAGGCAAACAAATTTTGACACTAACGTCATTCAAACAACATCAGTATGTCGTTCCAACGCATAAGGATGTCGCGCGAAGTTGTTTGAGCGACACGTGTCCTTATTCGAGCGACATTGAGACTTTGTTTAAGCGATCTTTCGACTCAAGTTTTTTATATAAAGCATGTTAAATTAGTTCTTTTTCGTTAAGAAGACCTAATGTTTTACAATACACGAAAACTGCAATCTGCTGAATACTTTGTCTTCTTCTTTTAGGGTTCAAACCTTTGGTAAAGTTTAGTGAATTGTCTTGGAACCCAAGATATATCTTTGGTAAAGTTTCTTGTGTAGAGAGGGTAAATCTACGACTGAAGACTGCATGTCATGTGGGATTACTTGTGGGTGTTCCTTTCGTATTCAGGACTACGTGCTCTTGTGGGCTGCTGCGGTTGATCCATTGCTGACTCTAGGTTGTGTGTCTATGTGAGTATCTGCGTGATATTCATTGCATTTTTCATTGTGTATGTAAGTTACGATTTATTTTACATAGTGAAATAAAAAGGTTTTCCCTTTTTTTTGAAATCTATGTGTTAGCAATTATCTGTGATGGTTTGATGTTACCCACATAGTTGCATGTTTTAGGGTTGAATTAAATTGGTTTAAAAACTGACTCTAATTAAATAAGTTTATAATTGGAAATTACGAATGCAATTTAATCAATATTTCATAGCTTTCACACTTTTTCATAACCACATTACGTAAACCCTAACCCTTTGGGACTACTAATCTCGCATTGAAGCGTAAGCCTCACTCTGAACTAATCGAGTAAGACTTTTCTTCCTCTACTAGTAGCTGGCACACCCTGTCCTAACAAAACTGGTCCTCGGCCTGCACTTTCATAACCCATATAACTATCTCAGGTGTGATAGTCAAAACGACTGTACAAGCCCTGGACACTGAATCATCCTATAGAAGTTCACTCCATTTTGCTCTCCAGATCGAATGAACTCTCCGGTAGGCCATCAGCTCCATGCGTCTGCCACCACGTTAACCTTCCTTGGGTGGTACTAGATGTCAAACTAATAGTCCTTTATTAAATCCAATCGTTTACGCTGTCGCATATTGATATCCTTCTGAATGAATAGATACTATAACAAATTATGATCCGTGAATAAATTAAACTTCTTTTCGAGGAATAGTGCCTCCAAATTCTCAAGGCAAAAACTACCGCTTCTAGATCCAAATCGTGCGTGGGATAGTTCCTCTCGTGGAGCTTAAGCTTGTAAGAAGCATAAGCTATAGCCCTATCCTCCTACTGTAGGACACCCCCCCAAGTCCCTGTAGGGATGCATCGGAAAATAGAGGGTACTCCACTCCTTCCTTAGATAGCGCGAGTATGGGTGCTGAAGTCAACTTGTCCTTTAGCTCATCAAATGCTACTGACAGTAATCATCCCATACAAACGACATCCCCTTGCATGTCAAATTTGTTAATGGACCCACAATCTTTGAAAAACCCATTATAAAATGGAGGTAATATCCTACCAACCCTAAGAAACTATTGATCTTGGTCAGTGTCGTGGGTTGATCCCACTCCCTCATTGCTGACTTTACTCGGATCCACTGAAATACCTCTGTCAAATGCAATATAACCTAAATTTGGCGTACAACTGATGGTCCCATAACGTTTGTAGAACCATACGCAAATGCTCTGCATGATCGCCCTTAGTTCAAAAATATACCAGAATGTCGTCTATGAACACTATCACGAACTGGCGCAAAAATTTTGAACACCCTGTTCATAAGATCTATGAAAATGGTAGGAGCATTGGTTAGCCTAAACAGCATAACCCCGAACTCATATGACCCATACTGTGTCAGAAAAGCGATGTTAGGGACATCCCGCTCCCTAATGCACAACTGGTGATATCTCGATCTCAAGTCTATGTTTAAAAAGTAAATTGCTCCTCTCAACTGGTCAAACAAGTCATCGATTCGAGGAAACATATATTTATTCTGAATCGTGACCTTGTTCAACTCTCGGTAATCAATACACAGTCGAAATGAACCATCCCTCTTATTCACAAACAACACAGGGGAACCCCATGGAGATGTACTCGTCGAATAAATCCCTACCCCAGGAGATACCGAATCTAGTCTTTTAACCCCCTCGTCTCTAATAGGGCAATGCGATATGGAGACCATGAAATCTTCCTAGTACTAGGAGTTAAATCGATAGTAAACTCAATCTCCCAACTCGGCGGCAAACTCGGTATCTTCTGGAACACATCCGCAAAATCCCTAACCATTGGGATCGAGTCTAGCGAGATAACCAGCTCGTGTGAGATCTCCTCCTTAATGTAATTTATGTATGTGCTTGGCTCTCCCTCGGAAGAGGCATCGCCATAAAAAAACTCCTGCCCTAGAATGGAAAACACGACGGTTCTACTAAAATAATCCACCATTGCCTTATACTCTGCCAACCAATCCATACCTAAAATGACGTAATACCCAATCATGTTTAATACGAGTAAGTCAGATGTTAAGCACAATATCCAGACGTCTATCCCCACTGCTTTATAAATGGAGTGAATACGGTCTCTACTACCAAAATGTGAATCAATACAGATGATAATAAGGTCGGCTATATCTAATAAATCGATCGCCCGTCCAAATTTAGTTGAAATAAAAGAATACGACGCCACCTATCAAATAATAACCGACCCATATGCCGATGGATAAGAATCATACCCTCTATCGCTGGTGGCTCTGTCGGCACCTGTGGAATCATCATGTTGTGAATGTTGTAGATATGCCCATACTATAATTATCCCTACTAAGATGGGACTGCTGGAACTGGTGGTGCTACGGGTGGTAATTGCGCTTACTACCCTTTCTAGGCACCCTACTGCTGTGGACCCCTGGCTTGCTGCGGTCAAGTTCTCCTCATATGGCTCGGCTCCCCACAAATAAAGCATTGGCCTATGAAATCCCCCTATCTTTGGCCCTATTGGCCATGTCGGGGATGCCGTAGTCTCTTGCTCTGGTGGCCTTGGCCTTGATGGCCACCCCCTCATTCCCTTGGTCTTATTGTCCCTGAGTAAAACGTTGTTTCTGCTGCCCCTGCCTAAACCCACTGTCACCTAGTTTGAATCCTCCTGATCAAAACATCTTAGCCGAATCCCACTGCTAGGTATCCCGCTCATGCTGTTTTCTTTATTGCTCGTTCGATGCCCCACTAGTAAAATTACCTCATGTCTTACCATATTGGATAGACTCTCCTAATTTCTTGCCTCCCTTAACATGGAAGTGGTGATCCTGATAGTGAAGAAGTGAGGAATTGACGACCTCAGTGTAAGTCTTTAATGCCAAATTACCCAGTAAATGTTGTCGGATCCTCCAATTGAGTCCGTCCAAAAATTTCAGTATCTTTTTTTTCTTTAGTGTTAACCTCATCATGCATAAATTTTTCTAGATGGGTGAAAACCTCCTCATATGGGGCCATAGTCCGGCCCTCCTTTGCTACATCAATAAACCTCCTCCGCATCTCAGTCTGAATCGTAGATAGGAAGAACTTGCCGTCAAACTGCACCCAAAATGCTAATATCGTTATAGTGTCCCGCTCCTCAGACGTGGTAACAAACTCCCACCATTATAAGGTTGCACCCACTAGAACGTAGCCAAAATCTATTTTTGAATGTCACTGCACTTAACCATCTGAAGGTGACGCTGCATGTTTTTCTTCCATTGGCTAGCAACAACTATGTATGTACTGCCCTGAAACTCTGGTGGATGCCCTTTATGAAAGGCCTCCCAAAATCTTTCCCATACTGATGGCATTGTATGGTCCTGGACAACTAGTGTCACTAGCTGCTGCGGCTGAGTCTATGTGAAGTTTGTGCCATGGAGGTCATGACAGCATTAACTGCCTGAGGAACTATAGTGGCTACCTTTGCGACCGTTACTATCCCCTGTGGCTCCTGCTGAGCCTCTCCCTTGTTGGCACTTATGGAAGCCCTAGCTGGTCGTCCTCTCTTAGGTGTAATCTGAAACCAGATCAAATTTTTATACCATCACAAGTAATATAATAATAACAACAAAAGAACGTAAATGTGCAAATGAATGTAACAGTCCTAATAATATGGTTCTATATCAAAGGACGTTACGCTAAAATCATAATAAATTTCATAGATCCTAAGGACACTAGAACCTGATAATGTGATACCATTTGTTACACCCCACCTATTTAAATAATGGGTGGCCATCCCTCTACTAAATAAAATAGGAATCTCAGACGGGCTCATCCTTAGCATCACTATCGAAAACTAAATTAATTACTAATAATCTATTGAGCCCGGTGTCAAATTTTAAAAATGATTAACTTCCTTATGAAAAACTTTCGTTCAAACAACAACCATTCTAATAATATAAATACACATTCACCACGCTAATAAACTGAATGCTAAATAAATGAGGCAATAAAATTAATCAAAAACTCCTTGTAAAATCCCAATATAGTAATCCAACTGAACTGAAATAAATAAAATCTGCATAAAGTATAGACTGTCTAATAATGGGAGACATGCCCTGAATAAATGATTGAATGAACTCCTATCTAGATAGTAAGGAGAGATGCGTATTATCGAGGCCTGCAGTCATCCACAACTGCTGCAACATCATCTAGCCAGAAATAGAATCACGCCTTGTGTCCCGATGGTTGGGCCCCTAAAAGGTTTTGAAAACATTTTTGATGCGGAATAAAGCCCAAAACCATTTGAAATTGTTTTAAAAGTATTTAAAATGCAAGGATGTAAATGTAGTATAATCGTTCGTATTTAAACTGATGATGCACTCACATGAGATAATCCTCACCCCTCATCTATAGTGTGCACTTAACCTGTATATTTTAACACCTTAGTTATGTTATCCCCCCTAACTAGTATCATCACTTACTTTAGACCCTCACGCTAAACTTCTATCCTAACTGTGCTACATATATTTTACTGCTTTTATTCTCAGTGAGCTATCACATAAGCTATTATAATTCTCAATTATAATCTTATCATTAACCTATTTATATAACTTTACACTGGTTATAGTTTAATTCATACGTGTATATATATAAAAGAAGAACATTTTAATGAACCTTAACAAAAAATCCCAACAGCACATTAAATTTACTTCCTATGTTGTAATTGGTCCGCGCTAGCGGCAATGAACATGCGTGTCGATCGATCCCCCCACCCCCTCCACCATGGAAGCCTTTATGGAAGCCCTTGGGGATCTAGAACCTATTTCCATAAGGGCTTCCATGGGGGGGGGGGGGGGGGCGAGGTGTAAAAAGAATATTCAATCGACATGTGTGTTCGTTGCCACTGGTGCGGAGCAATTACAACATATGAAATAAAATTAATGGGTAGTTGGATGTTTTTTTTGTTAAGGTTTATTAAAATGATTATTTTTTATGTTCACTTCTGAACCTCTCCCTATATATATATATATATATATAACATGCTTATATATGTTTACACATATCACATTTCGTACACATACATATTTATATATCAATCGCTATATACGTATAACAATATACCCAGAGCTGAGACCTCGTGGATGTGTTCTCTATCATGCTATCGGCTCCAGGTATATCACATACCACTCCTGGGCCAATGGGTTAGAATCTCACCACCGAACCCAAATTGTAAACACGTAACCAGAGGCGGTCATAGTCTTACATCTATGGGTCATAACCATACCACATTATCCTACTAGACTCTAGACTCATATAAAGTGGTAATGCGACAGACTTATGACCTAGAGAAACGATCCAACACCTCCTGGTCAATGCTAGGGTGAATCGTTCACTATGCGCAAGCTCCAACGACAACATCCATAGAGTAGGTATATTTCACATATATCATTCACACACACACACACACACACACACACACACACACTCACACTATCCCTCTATACGTATATCTATATCTAATCGGCTAAACATGCATAAGTCACTTGTAGCACTAGCCCATAATTCCGGATTCTAACCCTGACTCCCAAATATTTAATTAGTCACATACTTAAAATAAATTCATTATTATCATTATTCTAACCACTAAACTATTCTACTCCAGCCCATATCCTAATTAATTCCGAAATCCCAAACTGATTTCATTAATCACATTTTGAGTGTCATTCACACTAAAAAACTCATATTCCCATACTCGAATTTTATTCCTGACTAACCCAAGGTAATTATAATTTCCCACATATTTTTCAGAAGTTCTAAGTCTCTCATGGAACTTCCTAAATTAATTCGGACCCTTCACAATCCACGAAAATTTCGAATAAACCAAGTTGGCCAAAGACCAAGACCGAACCGGTTCGCCCCTATACCCGAATCGATCGCTTGTCGAATCGATTCGACCCAGCATGGTGAATCGATTCGATTCTGGGCCGGTACCTGCTCATATATGATGAGATTCATGTACTCCAAATTAATTAAATCGCTATCTATCATCATTCCAACCCAAAATTGACCGTATCTATCAATCTCACACATCAGGATACATATTTTAACAACCAAACCAACCCGAAAATATATCAATTCTAGGGATTTGTAAGGACATAAATTTACAATTGAGTTCCTTGTTTTGACTTAATTCCGTGAACAAAACTATGTTTGTAATATGTCATAGGGAGATTTTATTTTATCACGATCCCACTTGGTCAATGACGTATTAAAGAAATTGAAGACGTTGCTGCAAAGCTTCAAAGAATTAATCATGCCAAAGTTTAATTGGTGCAAGTTTATTCATCTTCAAGTTTATTGCATTTCGAGATCACACAAGTATGAATGCGTATACTTAATAGTGCTCAGAATAATTTTTATAAAAGATAAGGATGTAATTTTATAAGAAAAAATATTTTAAAATATTTTAAGAGTGTTTAAAATGTTTTAAACTACATTTTATTCTGATAGGCTCAAAAAAGAGTTTGACTTAATTGGATCTCTTTTAAAGAAACGTTTTAAAGAAAAAGTGAAACTGACATGCGCGTCGTTCAAATGACAGCTCTAGTCGTTCGAGCGAGATAGTCATGTCGCGCAAACGACTGGTCAATCTCGTTCGAGCGCACAATTTTTGAGGTGGTTAAGTTTTCCTATTTAAAGTGTGGTTTCATAAGAATTTTTTAGCAGTGCAATTTGGAAAACAGTTTTCAATCCAGTATGAGTTTTACACATGTTTTTCTAAGGTTTCAAAGCTTAAACACATCCTTAGAGTTGGCAAAGATCTGAGTTATCGTTACTATATGTTTATGTGATCTTGATGCACTAAGAAGGTTTGTTCTATACTTGAACATCTGGGTTTTGTGGTGAAGAAAATAGAAGGACTTCTTGTTTGACATCATAGACGTATCAAAGCCATTCGGTGGACACCGAGACATACGCGGACGCATGTGTTATGGACAGGTATCGTGGAAGAAGGAATTTTTGCGTGGGCACTGTGAGAGGAGTGGTTAAAGATCAGAAGAGCATCAAGACCTATGGGGATTGAGTCGTTGAGTGAGTCTTTTGTCTGTTCATAATTCTATATTCATAGTGATTGTCTGGCTTGGGCCGTCCGAGGTTTTTTCCCATCTTGGGTTTTTCCTCATACGTCCTGCATTATGAGTATTCTTTACTTTATTTTACTTGCTTTAATCACTAGATGCATGTTTAGGATTAATCAAGATAAAATTGGTTTAAAGTAAAAAATTGGTTTTTCACAATTTGGTTTGGTTCTAATTAAAAGATGGATAATTTTTGGTGAAAATTGGTTTGATTTGAAACACACTCGTGTAGGGCCACTCTTTCAAATTGGTATCAGAGCTAGAAAACATAATTTATTTGTTTTGTGATCCCGTGTGTTTTCAAAGATGAATTTTGGAAATAACGAACTTTTTCGAACTCCTATTTTTGATGGCACTAATTACACCTATTAGAAGAGGAGAATGAAAAGTGCATTAAAATCTATTGATGAGCGTGTGTGGCTAGCAGTTGAGAAAGATAGGACACCCCTGTCACTATTTTAGGTGAGGTCACTAATTTAAAGCCTGTCGAGTCATGGACCGAAACTGAACATAGACTTTCAAAATATAATTCTAAGGGTTTTCACGTTATTTCTTCACATGTCACACCGAAAGAATATAATAGAATTATAACTTGTGAAACATCAAAAGAGGCTTGGGATATTTTGGCACTCACTCACGAGGGCACTAGCATGGTTAGGGCATCGAAACTTTAAAATCTTACTACACAGTTTGAGACCCTTAGGATGTTAAAAAGTGAGACTTTTGATGAGTTTTATGCTAGGTTATCCAATATTGTCAACTCGTCATTTAACCTAGGTGAGAAAATTCCTGACAACCGTGTCATTAAGAAAATCCTTAGGTCATTGCTTAATAGGTTTGATGCGCAAGTGACCATTTGAAACTCCTTGGGTATGTTAGAATTGATGAAACTAGAAGACATTGTAGGTGACTTACAAACCTATGAAATCGACATGATTACCTCCAAGAAAGTGCCTAAGAAAGACAAGGGTATTGCTTTGAAAACCCGAAAGGAGGAAATTAAAGTTTCGAATTCCGATTTCGATTCCGATCCGATTTTGAGGATGTTGCTTTGTTGGCAAAGAAATTTAAAAAAAAATTTAGATTTCAAAAGTAATTGAAAGATGCCAAGAAGTTTGAAAAATTCAAGAACAACAAAGTTGATCCCACCTCTAAGGATAAGTTTGAGAAGCCTAAGAGAGATGAGTCGGATAAGTGTTTTGAGTGTGAGGGGTACGGTCATAAAGTTAAGGAGTGTCCCACTAGACTTAAGAAATAGAGAAAGCAACCCATTGTATATAGTGCCACCTTAAGTGATAGTGATCCGGAAGAGGGAGAGAGTTCCCCCATTGAGCGTAACTTTGTTGCATTTATGGGATGTCATGTAAGCGATGACGATTCTCATGTGAATGACACTTCCGATGAGGTTTTGAGTGAACCCCATGTTAGTGAGGGAGAAGAGAGTGAAGAGGAGGATATAGATGTGAAAGAATTGCAAGTTGGATTTAATGAGTTGTATGCCGAGACGGTTAAGGTAAAAAGGCAAATGCAAAATTGCAAGCTAAGTTAAATGAGCGTGCTATAGAAAATAATGATAGTTTGATTGAGGATCTTAGGGCACGGAGGAAGACTCTTAGGGAGAAATTAGAGTATGTCGAGGGTGAGAGAAATAATCTTCGTGGTTTGATGGAGTCTTTAAAATAGGAGATTTTAGAGTTTGAGGAGTCTAGGCGTTTGCTCGAGTCTAGGATTCATTAGTTGGAGGAGAGATTAAGAGAGTCGTCTAGAGTTAAGTTTGATTTGGAGGCCAGGACGGGGAAGTTAGATAAGATCCTAGGAACCGTCCAAATTAAGGGAGATAGGGGAGGTATAGGTTTTGATGAGAGAGTTGTTACCATTCCCTTCGCACGTGTGAGAAACATTAGGAAGGTTAGAAAAGGTCCACATATAGGTAATCATTCCCACCATCGCTACATTTGCACGTTTTGTGGTAGGAAAGGTCACCTTAGGCGTTATTGTTACGACCTTATACAAGATCCTAGGAAGTTTAGGAATAAAGATGCCCCGGTTCCCCAAACCTCCATGCGTCGTTTTACACCTACTTCGGTTAGGAAATCGGATTTAGTGGCTTTAGGAATAAAACTTCATGATTCTAGTTTGGGTGCACTTGATTCTTCCCATGCTAAATCTAAAGGATGATAGTGTTGCCTTGTTTGTCATGTGCTAGTTTCCTTCATGATATATTCATTTATTTTATTTGAGTCAAAATATGTTTGAAAAGCCAAAAAGATTTCTTGTTTTTGAATTTTGAGTTTTCATTTTTGATGTGGCATATTGGTGTGCTCGGACCCCCCCCCCCCCCATCATTTCATTATCCATGTGACTAGGACATTTGGTCATTATTATCGATGCTTAGAATGATCTTAACCATTGTCTATATGGGGTAGTTTCGAAGTTGATGTGCATTTTGATTCTACTTTGTAAATATTCCATCATCGCACACATGCACAAGTTTATATGGATGTTTGACTTCTCTTGCATTTTTGAATGTGGTGAGGCATTCTTATCTCAATCTTGTCATCTATGCGTAAGTAGACTTAAGGAGAAGTGTGCATGTAAGAACCGTTTACCTTGAGGATTATAATTGGTACCTAATTGAAAAAATGATGAGTGATTCGTGAGAAAGGGCTATGAGAGTTCAAAATTAACTCGTCGTGAAAGCCACCATTTAAAAGAGCCCAAAAGAAAACGCAATATGCTAAGTGTAAGGACATTTTTGTCCATTATCAATTTGTTATGTCGCATTCCGTTACACCATTGAAGAAATTCAAGATTCATACAGTTATCAATGGATCCGAATATCAAAAGAAGAAGAGGAATCAAAGTCTGACAGGCCGGACCGGTCCGCCCAGAATAAAAGAACCGATCCGCCTCAGACCCGGACCGGTTCGCCTACTGAAAAGCCAGTACACCCCGGACCGCAAGCAAACCGAAGAAGCCTAAAATAAAAAGAACCGATCCGCCTACCCGAACCGATCCGCCTCAGACCCAGACCGGTCCGCCTAGGATAATCTCAAACAGATCGTGCAGAAAATTTTTAGGTCATGTTATTCCTTTATAAACCCGCTACGGGAAGTGGTTTTCTAAGACTTCTATATACGATTTTCAGAGTACAAAAACTCTAAGTCTTCACCTATTGAGCCCACGACTCTAGGTTTTTTATTCACACAAATTTCCAAACACTTGTGAATCACTTTGCAACCCAGGAACGCAGTTTTGCTGTTCATACCCTTGTGGAGAAGACCATTCTTCTTCTTCATTGCAGCCCTCCTGGAAAGGGACATTTCCAGCCGCCCATTACAAAATCCGACACCTGAGGGTAATTCTTAGTCACTTGTATTTTCATGTAATCCGAAATTGTACAGTTACAATATTATAATGAAAATAAATGGTTTTGTCCCTTTGGGGATTTTTTCCTCACAAGCATGTGTTTCAATGTTCTTCTTAGTTCATTATCTTATTCAATCACATATTGTTGCATGTTTAGGGTTTGTTTGAGTTAAAAGGTGTTTAATATATAATTTTATCATTTGAACGCAAGCACATACGTTCTCAAATTGGTATCAGAGCGGGTTACGCTAATCTATCGCGTATTCATATTTTCCGTAAAATTTTTCTAAGATATCAATTTTCTGAAAAATTGATTTTTGAAAAAGTGCGTGTTCAAATGGAGAAGTTATATAATAAAATGCCAGTTTTTGAAGGGACAAACTATGCCTATTGGAAAGCCCGTATGAGATCTGCATTAAAAGCCATTGATGAACGTGTCTGGATTTTGGTTGAAAGAGGGTGGACTCCTCCCTCCGTGATTGTTGATAATGTGATCAACTTGAAACCTGTCACTTCCTGGACTGAAGAAGAATTTAAATGGTCATCTTTTAATTCTAAGGGTCTAAGTGCTATTTCTGGGTCTATCACATCTGATGAATTCAAATGCATAATGACGTGCACCACGTATAAAGAGGCATGGGATGTCTTACAACTCACCCATGAAGGAACCAATGCTGTAAAAGAGTCTAAATTGCAAAATTTAACAACTCAATTTGAAACCATCACCATGCATGAATCTGAATGCTTTGATGAATTTTATGCTAGACTTTCTGACATTGTGAATACTAGCTTTAATCTTGGTGAACATATTCCTAATGCTAGAGTTGTAGAAAAAATTCCGCGTTCTTTGCCTAAGCGTTTTATCGCTAAAGTCACTGTACTAAATTCTATGGGTAATTTAAATACGCTAAAATTGGAAAAACTTGTAGGAGATTTGCAAAGATATGAAATTTATATGTTCCCTAAAACTGCTAAATCTAAAGATAATGGAATTGCACTTAATGCCCAAGAGAGAAGGAGTGAGGAGTCGGCTAGAAAGAGGGTAGAGTCATCTAGAAAGAGAGAGACTAACAAGTCTGATTCTGAGTGTGATTTTGACTTAGATGATTTGGCTCTTTTTGCAAAAAATTTCAAGAGGATTCTCAAACTTAAGAAAAATGGCAATTTTAAAGATAAAAAGAAATTTGAGAAAAATAAGTTTGAAAAGAAAAATGAAAAAGATTCCAAAAATCCTCCTAAGAAAGAAAGTGAGAGATGCTTTGAGTGAGATGGTATGGGTCATAGAGCCTTTGAGTGTTCCACTCGTCTGAATAGAGAGAAAGGAAAAGGTGTCCTTAATGTTACTCTTAGCGACGACAGTGAGGTCGAGACGGTGGATTCAGGAGATGAGTCACCGCATGAGTGTAACTTCACCGCATTCATGGCCAGTCAAGTCAGCACTCCTAGTTCTCTTCATGACGATGAGGATGATGCTTCACAGGGACACCTCGATAGTGAGATCAATGTGAGTGAGGGGGAGGATGACTCAAGTGAGAGCGAGAGTGATATTCAACGCGCCTACGCTGAGTTATATTCCGAGTCATTTAAAACTAAAAAGTGAAACAAAGCGTTAGTCCTTAAGATCACCAGCTTAGAGGAACAGTTAAGAAGAGCAAGAGAGAGATAGTCCTCCACCTTTACCGCCCTGAGAGAGAGAGAATTTGCTTGTGTCGAGAAAGAGAGTTTGTTTAGAGAGAGAGAGTGTTTTTGAGAAAGAGAGAGGGGACTTGACTAAACAAGTGGCTAGTCTTACGAGTGAGCTCCATTCCTCCGCGGAGACTCAAAAGAAACTTGAAGCCCTTGTTTCCCAACTGACTCATGATCTTGAGAAAGCACGAGAAGTCAAGGTACAAATCGAGGACAGATCTGGGAAAATGGGAAAGATGCTCCTCGGCCCCGCTTTAGGTTTTGGTGATCGGCAAGGAATTGGTTATGATGGTGCCTCCACGTCCCAAATTGCACCTGGACCAGTTCCTGAGTTTACTACGACTCCTTATGGCCATCGTCAAAAACCTCGAAGGAAAGTTCGACCAAGAAAGGCAAACCAAGTTCTGCCTTTGACTGTGTCCTTTTGTACTTATTGCAAAAGAAAAGGCCACCTTAGGGAGTTTTGCTATAACATGGGTCAGACACGACGTACTATTGCTCCACCACATCATACTGATGAGTTTTCAAGTCTGAGAAAGCGAGTTGAGTTCTTAGATGCCACGTCCCAGAGTTTAATGGAAGAATTCTGACGGATGTCTTTCCCGTTAGTGAATGCTTATCACATTCTAGCTAAAACCAACAACAACAAAGGCAAATAAAAGGTCATCTCGACTTGGGTACCTAAGAAAGATAAAAAGTCTTTTGTTGTTCATGTTGCTCTCAAAGCACATAATACCTCACAGTGGTATTTTGATAGTGGGTGTTCCAGACACATGACAGGTGATGGCTCATTTTTTAAGACTTTTGAGGACTATTAGGATGGCAGAGTCACCTTTGGAGATGGGAGTAAGTCTAGCATTGTAGGATGAGGTAATGTCGAGTTACCTGGATTTCCTAAGCTAGAAAATGTTTTGTACGTCAAAGGTTTGAAAGCAAACCTTCTCAGCATTAGCCAACTGTGCGACGCTAACTTTGCAGTAAAGTTTGACCGGGATACTTGTAATGTCTATAATCAAGCCGGTAAACTATTGGTGCAAGGGGTAAGGACAAAGGATAACTGCTATGGGACTGATCCCACGTCCTCACTTGTCTGCAACAGCGCCACGATCACTCATATGGATCTGTGGCACCAACGTCTAGGTCATGTGAACGTTAGAGATCTCAATCGCTTAGCTAAAAAGGACCTAGTACGTGGCTTACCATCTCTTAGAAAGTCAACTTCGACCGTTTGTGGACCCTGTCAGATGGGAAAACAAATTCGTAGTCCCCATAGGAAGTTGCATTCTATTACCACCTCTCGTGTTCTTGAGTTGATTCACATGGATCTTATGGGTCCCACTCGTACTGAGAGTCTAGGTGGTAAGAGGTTCATACTCGTGATGGTAGATGATTTCTCCAGGTACTCCATTGTAGGTTTTCTGAGAGAGAAATCCGATGCTGTATAATTTTTAATGACCAAGTGCCGTGTCCTGCAAAATCAACACGGTGTCACTATTAATAGGATGCGTAGTGACAATGGCACTGGATTCACAGAAGCAAAGGTAGATCTTTACTGTGATAGCCTCGGGATCAAACATGAGTTTTTTGCTGTGAGAACACCTCAGCAAAATGGGATTGTTGAGAGAAAGAATAGAATGATCCAAGAAATGGCTAGATCTATGCTTCTAGGTCGTAAAGTTTCTAGGAGATTTTGGGCAGAGGCAGTGTCTACTGCATGCCACCCGGTGAATAGGGTTTATTTGCGTCCACACACACTTCAGACTCCTTATGAGTTGTGGACTGGCAAGAAGCCCAACCTGGCATATTTTCGTGTTTTTGGGAGTAAATGCTACATCCTACGGGATAGAGAGCAATTAGGAAAGTTCGACTCCCGGAGCGACGAGGGAATATTTCTAGGATATTCATCAAATAGCAGAGCGTACCGAGTTTTTAACCTAAAGAGCTCTAAGGTTATGGAATCAATAAACGTCACCGTGTAAGATGACGAACCTCCGACGGTTATTGATCCTAACTTTCAGTGTGAGGATGAGGATTGTTCTGATAGTGATTTACCTGTTCCTCTCTCACACTCTGTGGACCCTACTCTTGTGCTAGGGGACACACCTGCTTGGGTTCGTAAGAGTCATGACCCTTCTTCCATTGTTGGTGATCCCACTCTAGGGGTCAAGACTCGTGCTCAGCTAGAGAACGTTATTAGCCATCTTTGTCACACGTCCAAAGTCAAGCCTAAGAACCATAAAAAAGCACTTAAGGATGAACACTGGATATCTGCTATGCAGGATGAGTTGCTTCAGTTTAAAAAGAATAATGTCTGGGAACTAGTCCCCCGACCTAGTGAGACTAATGTGATAGGTACCCGGTGGATTTTTAAGAATAAAATGGATGAAAATGGTACCATAATCATAAATAAGGCTAGGTTGGTCACTCAAGGCTACACACAGATAGAGGGTGTAGACTTTGGGGAGAAATTTTCTCCTGTTGCGAGGCTTGAGTCCGTCCATCTTTTGCTCGCCATCGCATGTCATCTGCACTTCAAGTTATATCAGATGGATGTCAAGAGTGCCTTTATGAATGTCATTCTACAGGAGGAGGTTTATGTGGAACAACCAAAAGGGTTTGAAGACCCTCAGCACCCGGAGCACGTCTACTATCTGAGGAAAGCCTTGTATGGTTTGAAGCAAGAACCCCATGCTTGGTACGAGAGGCTTACTTCCTATCTCTTAGCTCGTGGCTTCAAGAGAGGGGGAGTAGATATAACGTTATTCGTCAGGATAGATGACGGTGCTATTTTGGTTGCCCAAGTCTATGTAGATGACATAGTCTTTGGATCCACATGCTCCCAGCATGCTCACCACTTTGAGGAGGAGATGAAAAGTGAGTTTGAGATGAGCATGGTTGGTGAGCTTACATTCTTCCTTGGTCTCCAGGTTCGTCAGCTAGAGGATGAGATGTTCATCTCCCAATACAAGTATGCTAGAGACCTAGTGAAGAAATTTGGTCTAGACTCCGCTAAGCATTCACGTACACCTATGAGTACCACTACCAAGCTTAGTAAGGACACTTCAGGCAAGGACGTAGAGCAAACCTTATATCGGAGTATGATCGGTAGTCTTCTCTACTTGACTGCTAGTCGTCCCGACATCGCCTTTAGTGTTGGAGTCTGTGCGCGATATCAGGCGTCCCCAAAAGAGTTATATTTACTTGCTCTAAAACGTATTATTAAATACGTGAGTGGGACTCTCTCATACAGTATTTGGTATTCCTTTGATACCGATGATCGTTTGTCCGCCTATTCGGATGACGATTAGGCTGGGGATGTAGATGGTTGTAGGAGCACTTCTGGTGGGTGTTTTTATTTTGGTTCTGCTCTTGTCTCCTGGCTGAGCAAGAAGCAAAATTCCATCTCTTTGTCCACTGCGGAGGCTGAGCACATAGCCGCCACACAACTCTTGTGGATGAAGCAAATGTTGGAGGATTATGGGATTTCATAGGACACCATGATCATTTCTTGTGATAACACGAGCGCGGTTCACATATCCCGCAATTCCGTCCAGCATTCGCGCACAAAGCACATCAGGATACGTGAGCACTTTATTCGTCAGTTAGTTGAGGAGAACACTGTATCCCTGAGTTTTGTTCCCATCAACCGTCAGTTAGCCGACATTTTCACAAAACCTTTAGATTCCCTTAGATTTGAGAGTCTTAGGAAGTCTTTGGGGATTTGCACAGTTGACTGAGGGGTTGGTTTATGCCTAGAATAGGATGCTGCTTCATGTTCATATCATATGATTCCTATTTCTACTCTGTTTTATATGTACCATTGCTTAGTTGTACATCTATTTATTTATTCTTTTTTTCTTTTTATATTTCTTTTGAAAAATACAAAAAGATTTTCTTTTATAATTTTTAAGAAAAGCACAAAAAGATTTTATTTTGATAAAATTGTTGAAAAATCCCAAAAAGATTTTTGTATTTTTATGCACCTTTTTTGGATGAACATTTAAGATAGCCAAGTCACAACTTCATTCCATATATCCATGTGACTGTTTGATAGAGATTTGAGATGCTACATCATTTCATCCATGTGCTTTACTTAGTATGGAGTCTTTGAGATGTAATTAGTGATATCTTCCTACATGTTTGACTCCTATATCCTTTATTGCACACATGCACGACTATATTTGATTATTGCACTTGTCTATCTCATATTGGCTTGAGTGTTTCCATCTCAATCTTGTCTATACAATGTACAATATGCGATAAAACTTGACAAGATTGGAATGCATGTAACAACCATTTTGGTGAGACTGTGTGTTTTTGTATAACGGGGAGGGGCTGCGAAAGATAATCATCTATCCTTTGTGCAAAATCCACCGTTAAAAAGGACCTAAAAAATGGAGGAATTTTAATATCCGAGGTCGAAAGAGGTTAAAAGAGCCTGAATTTTTTTTACAGGCAATAAAAAACACTTCATGCCAAATATGGGCCACTTAGGTTTCACCATCAATTCTCCAAAGTTTGAGAATTTAGAATTCCTCTATTCAAAATTATATATGTGGGAGTTTGGTCGGAGAATTTAAACGGGTTTGGACTTCCTTGAAAGTCCTGAAAAAGCATAATATCGTTTTGGACGTTATTGGTGTGAAAATCACTTTGCGCTTTGATTTGTTGATTTGATTGAGTCAATTTCTTATATTGTCATTCTTTTACACCAAAGGATGCATTTGAGTTCATTCGCTAGGAGTATCCAATATTCATAGTGCACATATGTCATGTTTGTATGCATTGATTTTCCTATCGAATTTGTTCACACCACTTCATTTACGCTATCATCGACTTGGTTGCTTTGTGTTCATTCATGGTGTGATTTTATCCTAGTGACACCCCGCACTTGCTTATTTTGCTTTATTTCTCTCATTTGTCTATTTGGGGACATCATAAAAAGGGGGAGAAAGAATTATCATATTTTGGGGGAGTTTTGTGTTTTTGAGATTTGATATAACATGCTTTCTTCATTTGATATCTCATTTAAAACTCGATACGTCACTTGGTATTTTGTCTTTTCTCATGTGTGTAGGTACTACATGGATTATCATTGGATTGCACACCCTGATGAGAAAAGTGTTGAGATTCCTAAAGAGTTGAAGAGCAAACGTTGAAGTCTATCAAGTGTATCTTTCCAGTTTTGGGTTCATGGAAGGGTAGATTTGTATAGGCATTTTTAGTTGTTTGATAATTCGGATATTTATTTTTATGGATGTACCGGCATAGACATATGGGGAGATTTGTAAGGACATTTTTGTCCATTATCAATTTGTTATGTCGCATGCCGTTACACCATTGAAGAAATTCAAGATTCATACAGTCATCAACAGATCCGAATATCAAAAGAAGAAGAGGAATCAAAATCTGACAGGCCGGACCGGTCCGCCCAGAATAAAAGAACCGATCCGCCTCAGACCAGGACCGGTCCGCCTACTGAAAAGCCAGTACACCCCGGACTGCAAGCAAACCGAAGAAGCCTAAAATAAAAAGAACCGATCCGCCTACCCGGATCGATCCGCCTCAGACCAGGATCGGTCCGCCTAGGATAATCTCAAAAAGATCGTGCAGAGATTTTGTAGACCATGTTATTCCTTTATAGACTTGCTACGGGAAGTGGTTTTCTAAGACTTCTATATACGATTTTCAGAGTACAAAAACTCTAAGTCTTCACCTATTGAGCCCATGACTCTAGGTTTTTTATTCACAAAAATTTCCAAACACTTGTGAATCACTTTGCAACCCAGGAACACAGTTTTGCTGTTCATACCCTTGTGGAGAAGATCGTTCTTCTTCTTCATTGCAGCCCTCATGGAAAGGGACATTTCCAGCCGTCGACTACAGAATCCGACACCTGAGGGTAATTCTTAGTCACTTGTATTTTCATTGTAATCCGAAATTGTACAGTTACAATATTATAATAAAAATAAATGGTTTTGCCCCTTTGGGGATTTTTTCCTCACAAGCATGTGTTTGAATGTTCTTGCTTAGTTAATTATCTTATTCAATCACATATTGTTGCATGTTTAGGGTTTGTTTGAGTTAAAAGGTGCTTAATATATAATTTTATCATTTGAACGCAAGCACATACGTTCTCACAAAGAAATGGGCCAATAAGATTTTCTCTAAGTTGAGAATGCTAAAAACCTCAAAAGAACTTGAAAAATATATATTTATGAGGGAGTTTGGTTGGAGAAAAATTAAACGGGTTTGCACAACTAATCTTAATGTTGAAACATTGCAATTTGACGCTATTTTTTGTAGAATCATCAAAATTCTGGATTTGTGTGCATGTATTATGTTTAGTTCATTAAGCTCACACTTTAATTGTCATATAGCTATGATAAAGTTTGGTGATTTATCGCTATCACTTGGAGCTTCTAGATCGTTTCGATGTATAAGAATTGTGACTCATTTGTTGTAGTTTCACGCCCATACATTCCATGTCCATGTTTGTGCACATCGGTACCATGTTTGCATGTAACTTGCATTGTTAGTTTTTATGCTTTTTTGCGTTTTGTGTTAAAAGCTTACTGCTTTATAACTATTTTGCTGCTGTCAGACCCTTCCAGTATGATTTTTATGGAAATTTTTTCACTGGGAAAAAATATATGATATTTTTAGGAATCTTGTTCGACACGTAGACGTATCAAAGCCATTCGGTGGACACCGAGATATTCGTGGACGCGTGTGTTGTGGACAGGTATCATGGAAGAAGGACTTTCTGCGTGGCCACTGTGAGAGGAGTGGTTGAAGATCAAAAGAGCGTCAAGACCCGTGGGGATCGAGTCGTTGAGTGAGTCTTTTGTCTGTTCGTTGTAATTCCACATTCATAGTGATTGTTTGGCTTGGGTCGTCCGAGGTTTTTCCGTCTTGGGTTTTTCCTCGTACATCCTGCGTTGTGAGTATTATTTACTTTACTTTACTTTCTTTAATCACTAGATGCATGTTTACGATTAATCAACATAAAATTTGTTTAAAGTAAAAAAATGGTTTTTCACAACTTGGTTTGGTACTTATTAAAATTTGGATAATTTTCGGTGAAAATTGGTTTGATTTGAAACACACTCGTGTAAGACCACTCTTTTAGGATTATGTTTATTCATCAAGAAATTCCTACTTTCTCAATTTTACATCAAGATTTCATCAATTCAGATCTTTATCATTAAATATCACAACTTTCTAAAATGAATCTTAACAGATTTAACATGGGATTATATTGAATTTATTACACGATGATTTAAATCCCCCCAAATCCCATTTTTATACAAGAATCCAACCCCCCAAAAATCATATTTCTATTCAAAATTACACCAACTTTGATATGAAATATTGAACAACATAAAACATTAAGCAAGATAAAGACTTGCCTTTAGATTTATAGAGATCCTGATTTTTTTGCTTCTATTTATTTTCCTTACACACGAGTTTGAGTCCCAGAATCATTCCAATTTCTCCCCGGAATGATTCTCTGCACCTCCTCTTTGGTTCCTCCTTCTCTTTTCTCCTCTCTCTTAAGTCTAGGTCTTTTAGAATGATGGAATGGCTGCCCACTCAATCCTTTATTCCCTAATTGTATCCCTAATCCCAAAATTAGGGTAAGTGTTAAATGATCCAAATGCCCTTATATGGGCCCTATTTAGTCTAAAAAGCTCCTATCACACTCCGCATATTTTAATCAAGGTGATCGGTCCTTTAAAAAAATAAACAGGAATCTCATTTGATTCATTCTTAGCATCACTGTTGAAAACTTTTTAAATTACTAACCACCTAAGTTAAAATAAGTCGGTGCCAAATTTTATCTTTCATTAACATACAGTAACGTGCAGAAAATATAATGTACCATTCACACAACAACTGAAGTCTAGAACATTGCAGGATAAATAAATAAGTAAATGTTGAATATATCATCGGCTCCAAATTCAACATCCAAATCATAAGTCTAACTGAAATGAAATGAATCTAAATACAGAGTTTGATCCAAATAAAGGTCTAAACTCAACGATTAACATGCCCAACTGAAATAACTAGAATGTATCCTAAACTAGGAATGAAATAACTGAAGCATCAAGTTAAGTCTTGCATGCCTCCACAAGTCGTGTTGCTACGCATCCCTGGAATGAATCATCATATCTAGCGTTCTTGTAGCTGGTCACCTAAAAGTTTATAAAATAAATTTGATATGGCTTAGAGCCCAAAACCTTTGAAAAATATTTAACAAGTATTTAAAATGCAAGAAGAGCAATTATTATACACATTTTAGTGTTGCGCACACTCTCTTGAGTTCCTCACCTCTTAACTATAGTGCACACCTAACATTTCCTCTTTTACCCACCTTGTTATACTACCCAACATAACTAGTCCTTAAGAATCTATTAACCACTAATATGATTATTTCACTCTTACTACCCATGCAATACGCTACCGTAAAACATTAATCAATATTTACCAAATATTATGTTTCAACCATTAATTATGTTTCTCGTTCTTAAGGTACTTTCGATACACACTATTTATCTCTTCTACTACCAGACATGAGTAAAATAAATCATACGTGCACACACACACACACACACACACACACACACACACACACATATATATATATATATATATATCACGCTATCTGGAATGAGAACTGCGATGCATGTATACTTTGCTATCGAGTCCATGTACCTCAGGTACCACATCAAGGACTAGAGGTTTGGAAATCTCCCTCGAACTATAAATAAAATAAGCATATAATGGAGGCGAACACAGACCTAAGCCTTTGGACTACGCACATACCTAATGCACCTAAATTACCAACCACACTATAGTACACTCACATAGTGAACATCCTTAAGTTCTATGTTCTGGGGCATACATCCAAACCTCACAAGCATCGGCAAAGTGGGAGCGCCCATGGCGTGGAACCTCCTGTGATAGCAGGCAACGTAGGTATGCTTGACATATATAATAGGTATACACACAACCTATAATTACGTCCAACATAGGTATACACATAACCTATAAGTGTATATAGTATGTAATATATATGTCTCAAATACCCAACGTACTAACGATTCACACTTAATATTTTTTTTCTTATTTCCCGAGTATTACTCACTACCCGACGGGTCCTAGTTATTCCTTAATTATTTTCAGTAGTTAATACATCACTAACCTATTGGTATCAATCTCGGGTTATCATCCAAGCGTCCCGTAACTTGATATCAGATTCTCAATATTTGACACAATCGTTTCATTTCGGCTGTCGTAATCCTAATTTTTCCCTCATTAGGACTAAGCCGGGCTTTAACTATAGGTCTACTGATATTTTTCAAGTCCTCAATAGTTAATAAAACATTTCCCAAATCCACTATTATTAACGAGAAATCAAAACTACTTAAATAAATAAAGGCTCCTTTTTCAGCACTATCGATCAATCAACGATATGGCTCGATCGATCGATCCATCAATCAATCGATATCCCTCGATCGATCAATTGATCCTGGGAAGATTCATCTCCAAAAAAAAATTTCTCATATTTTCCCATAATCTAACCTCCATGAAACTCATCCAAACATACAACCAATGTAACCAGAGTTCATATTGGAATATTTAAACAGTTTCTGACATAAGAATACTCTCAAATCATCATGAAATTCACATTAAATAAGATTAAAATCTCACTTTATTCCTATAAACCCTAGGTTTACCTTTCTTATATATTCATCTTCAGGAACCCAGATCTATATCATTCTTTTTAAATCCCAAATCTCAGATTTTGTTTTATATTAACAGAAGATTGATTCCATAGATTATATCCCAATAAAGCATGAATAGATCCCAATATTCATCCCAAAAATCGTGTTTTTCATGCAATATAAACCTTACACTATCATGGGTAATATAAGTACTCAAATATTTCAAGTTTAAACGCTTGCCTTAGGGTTGAGTGGTGTGATCTTTGTTGCTAGATAATGGATGCATATCCTCCTTGCTCCGATCTTGATTTCAGAAACGACGGTGGTGTAAAGTGATGTAGGTTGGCTTAAGAACACTTCTCCTACCCTCTCTTATGGACTCTCTTCTCTCCCAAGTATTGTAACCCTAGCCTCCCCACCCAAGTGGCTGATATCTCTCTCCAAAATTTAGATTTTTGCCAACCCTAAACTCTCTAATGATCTAAACACCCATACGTAGTGCCGAGTTGGTCTAAAAATACCCCAGAACCCTATTAATACACCTGGGCACTCTATTCCACCTATTTCGGCCCATTCAGAATGAACCGTGACATCAAAATCGCCATGTGAGTCATTATACGTAAATTTCCTATCTCGACCTTAACATAGCGTACACACGACTCCCGATTGAGATATAACATAGTCCCATTGAGATTACTCACTACGACATATAATAATTATCAATTATTATTTACTACACATTTAGTAAATTTATTCCATAAATATTAATCATAATCTCTCTCTCGATAAATATTCCGTAAATACACATTATTTTATTTTATTAAATTACTGCACTAGTTAATTAAATTTTAAATGCTAAAAAATATGGGGTGTTACATACTTCCCCCCTTACAAGGGAATTTCATCCCCAAAATTTGGATGTACCTGCGATAAATAACTCGGGATACTACTTTCGCATATCGTCCTGCTACTCCCAAGTCAACTCCTCTACATTATGGTGGTCTTACTGAACTCGAACTAAGAGAACCACCTTAGACTGCGACATACGCTCACTACGGTCAATTATAGCAACTGGTCTCTCTTAATAGGAGATATCTGGCTGTAAGTCTATTTCCTCTAATGGAACATGCCAGTAAGCCCTCTCGCTTCTCTCATGCCTCTTTAGCGACGACACATGGAACGCATCGTGAATCCACTGTACGTTCTCAGGTAAGCCCAACCTATATGCAATTGATCCGACCCTTTCGATAATCATAAAAGGTACCATATATCTCGATGCTAGCTTTCATTTCTTTACGAACCACGTGACTCCTTTCATAAAAGACATCCGTATCAAAACCTGATCACCAATCTCTAAGTATATGTGCCTCCTATCTGTGTCGGCATAACCCTTTTGCCTATCCTGAGCTATACGGATGCACCCTCGAATCAACTGAATCTTGCCAGTCGTGTCTTGAATCATCTCTGAACCTAACAGTTTCTTTTCCTCACCTCCAAAAAGTGAGTGAACGACTAGGCTATCTATACAGTGCCTCAAATGGTTCCATGTCGATGGTGAACTGTTAGGACTTATTATAAGAAAACTACACCAATGGAAGGTACTGCTCCCATATTCCCTCGAAGTCGAGTACACATATCCTCAGTATATCCTCTAACATCTGATTGACTTGCTCTATCTTCCCATCCGTCTGTGGGTGATACACGTTACTCAAATGTAAATCTGGGCCCATAGCCTCCTAAAAACTCTGCCAAAAATAGGACACAAAAATCTTGTCCCGATCTGACATGATATTAATAGCAACCCTGTGCATCCTCACTATCTCTATAATAAATAACTGTGCGTATTGCCTCATCTTAAAATATGTTCGAACCGGAAGAAAATGGGCTACCTTAGTCAAAAGATCCACTATCACCCAGATGGACTTGTGACCTCTCTGCAATGTCGATAACCCAATGATGAAATCCATAGAGATATTCTCCCACTTCCACACTGGGACGTCTAGTGGCTTCAATATTCCTATCGATCTCTGTTAGTCTACCTTCATTATCTGATAGGTAGCACACATCGAGACAAACTTTGTTATGTCTTGCTTCATCTTCGACCACCAGTACTACTTACGCATATCTTGGTATATCTTATCCCCATCGAGATGTACTTCAAACCTCAAACCGTGAGACTCTATCATCACTGCGTGTCTCAAATCCTCATATTCCGAAACAACATGTTTCCCATTTAAGCGCAAGCCTCCCTTTGAATTAATCGAATATGACTTCACCCCCTCTGCTAGCAGCTGGCATACTCTATCCAGGAAAAACTAATCCTCGACCTATGTTTTCACCAACTGCATGAAAATCTCATAAGTGACAGCCAAGATGGACATACAAGCTCCAGAGATCTCATCATCATATCGAAGGTCCCTCCACTTCTCCTTCCAAACCTATGTTATCTTTTGAGTATCCCGTAAAGTCAATGCATTTGCCATTACGTTAGCCTTCCTAGGATGATGAAAAATATCAAACTAGTAATGCTTTATGAACTCTAACCATCTCCTTTTCCTAATATCGATATCCTTCATCATGAACATATACTGAAGTGATTTATGGTCCATAAACAAGCTGAACTACTCCCCTAGAAGGTAATGCCTCCAAATTCTCAAGGCAAACACAACTGCTACTAACTCAAGGTCATGTGTGGGGTAATTCTTCTCGTGAGGCTTAAGCTTGCGAGTTGCATTATCTATACCCTCTCATTCTGTTGTAATACACCCTCAAGTCCCTGCAAGGATGCATTTCTATATATATCATAATCCACTCATCCCTAAGCAATACGAGAAAAGGTGCTGAAGTCAATTTATCCTTTAGCTCATTGAAAGATAACTCACAATGGTCATTCCAAACAAACGACACCCTCTTGCGAGCCAGGTTCCTCAACAAACCCGTAATCTTGGAGAAACCCTTAATAAAGAACCCTAGAAGACTATGAATTTCAATCAGTGTTGTGGGTTGTCCTCACTCGCTCACCATCGATACCTTATTTAAATTAATAGCAATGCCCTTGTTGGACATAATATGGCCTAAAAACTATACCTCCCATAGTTAAAATTCAAAATTCTTGAATTTGGCGTGCAATTGATGGTCCCATAACATCTGCAGAAACATATACAAATGCTCTGCTCGTTCATCCTCCGAACGAGAGTAAACCAGAATATAGTCTATGAATATGATCATGAATTGGTCAAGGAAATATTTAAAAAATCCGTTCATAAGATCCATGAACACTGTTGGTGCATTGGTTAGTTCAAATGGTATCACCTTGAACTCGTACTATCCATACTATGTTAGGAAAGAGATCTTAGGATCATCATCATCTCTAATGCACAACTGATGATATCCCAATCTCAGATCTATCTTGGAGAAGTACGCTGATCCTCTCAGCTGGTTGAACAATTCATCGATCCGAGGCAGTGGATACTTATTCCAAATCATGACCTTGTTCAACTCCCTGTAATTAATACACAGATGAAGCGACCCATCCTTTTTCTTGATTAAAAACATTGTTACACCCCACACTGATGTACTTTGTAGAATGAAACCCTACCCCAGATGCTACTGAATCTTCTCTCTCAACTCTTGCATCTTCGAATGAGCTATGCGATAAGGCGCTCGGGAAATCGACCTCGTACCCAACACTAGTTCAATGACTAACTCAATATCTCTATTAGGTGGAAACCCGAGTATCTCCTGGAACACATCCTTGAACTCTCTCACCACTGGAATTGAATCCAAAAAGACAGCCACCCCCCGTAAGGTATCCTCCTCAATATAACACAGGTGTGTACTCAATCCTCCCTCGAGAAGAGTCATCGCCACAAGGAACATCTCATTTCCTGGATCTTCTTTTGAATGTCACTACACCAAACTATAGGAAGGTGGGGTTGAATGTCTTTCTTCCACTGACATGTAAGGATCACATCGAAATTACACTAAAACTCTGGTGGGTGGCCTTTCTAGAAAAACTCCTTCACTCTCTGCCAATCATACGGACCCGGATGGGCCTTGACCATCGACGCCGCTGGCTATTATAGCTGGGCCTGAGGAAAATAAATTTCCATGGAAGCATAGCAACATTAACTGCCTGTGCCACAATAGCGGCCACCTCTACGATAGTCAATGTGGTTGTGGTGTCGGCCACCTCTACGATAGTCTTGCTAAGCCTTACCCTCATCGGCTCTCGCCGCTGACCTAGTCGGTAGTCTTATCTTGGGTGGCATTTGAATTCATTTCAAATTTTATGAGTTCACCATCAATACAAAAATAATAGAAGAAAAATGAAATCTTAAATACGTAAAAGTGAATGCAACAATCCTAATAATAGGGCTCTATTTTAAAGGATGCTACGCTGAAATCATAGTAAGCCCCACAGATCCTATGGACTCTAGAACCTGATTCTCTGATACCAACTGTGACACCTCGCCTATTTTAGTCAAGGGTGATAGGTCCTTTACTAAAAGAAAGAGGAATACCATTTGGTTCATTCTTAGGATCACTGTCGAAAACTTTTTTAAATTACTAACTACTTAAGTTAAAATAATCCGATACCAAATTTTATATTTTATCAAAATACAGTAATGTGCAAAAAATATAATGTACCATTCACACAATAACTGAAGTCTAGAACATCGCAGGATAAATAAATAAGTAAATGCCGAATAAACCATCAACACCAAATTCAACATCCAAATCATAAGTCTAACTAAATTGAAATGAATCTAAATACAGAGTCAGATCCAAATAAATAACTAAACTAAATGGGCAACATGCCCAACTGAAATAACTTAAATTGAATCCTAAACTAGAAAATAAATAACTGAAGCGTCTACTCAAGTCATGTATGCCTCCACAAGTGTTGCAGCAACGCATCCCTGGAATGAATCATCATATCTGGCGTCCCTGTGTCTGGACAACTTAAAAGTTTTGAAAATAGATTTGATACGAGTCAGAGTCCAAAACCTTTAAAAAATATTTAGCAAGTATTTAAAATGCAAGAAGAGCAGTTATTATACACATGTTAGTTTTGCGCGCACTCGCCCGAGTTCCTCAACTCTTAACTATAGTGCACACCTAACGTCTCCTCTTTTACCCACCTAGTTATGCTCCCCAGCGTAACTAGTCCTAAAGCAACAATTAACCATTAATATGCTTAGCTCACCCGTACTGTCCAAACGATACACTACCTTAAAATATTAATTAATGTTTTCTAAATATTATGTTTGAAACATTAACTAAGTTTCTAATACTTAAGATACTTTAGATACACACTGTGACACCCCCACCTACTAAAATACCGGGTGGCTAGATCGAGATCAAAATAAAATCTCGGTCTCATATGGCTCATTCTTAGTATCATTGTCGATTTTTTTTTTAAAAATACAAACCACATAGTAATATAATTAGACTGGTGCCAAATTTTATCTTTCAATAATTAACAACATGCAGAAATAAATAATAAGTAGACCATCAACACAACCTAGTAACTGAATCCAACACAGATGAATAATATCAATAAAGATGACCGAATCAACCATCGGTTCAATAATAAAATACAACAATAAACTGAAAGCATAACCTGTATACATAAGGTTAAATAAATAACTAAATACTAAATCTGAGGGCGACATGCCCTAATAAGTACTGAAGTAAAGTCCCTACACTAGGAATGAATAAACGAAGCGTCTATAGCAAAATCCTGCAACTTTTACATGAGCTGCAGCTACGCATCCCTAGATAGAATCCTCAAACTGGGCGTCCCTGTGGCTGAACATCTAAAAGGTTTTGAAAAATATTTTGACACGAGTTAGATTCCAAATAAAATATTTTGAAAATATTTACCAAGCAGTTTAAATTCAATAATTAAATATGCATGCACATGTTTCAAATTTAAGCTAGTGTTGCATTGTCTTGAGGTATAGCTCACCCCTCATCTAATGTGCACACTTAACACTTGCCTTCTACCTTCCTAGTTAAGCTACACCACCTAACTAGCCGTATCACACCTCTTTCTACCACACTACTCTAACTCGAGCACTCTTTACTTTGATTATTAAGTTATTTACTCATTAACTTATTAATCGGTTCAACTATTTTAAGCCATATAACGTTCACACTAGTCATATAGGAAGCATCTTTTTAATTCATATAACTTTTGCACTAGTTATATAAGAAATACATTCACGTTTAAGTATAAATCGCGTATATAATTATCTACTCATTATGTATGTACTAGTATACTACAACATTCACACATTTCGTGTATAATAATCATCCATTCCCAAGTAATAACTCACTGGATGATTACTCTAAAATGCTATCATATTCCAGGCATGCTCACTCTACCCCGGCCACCTCAAGTCAGACTAGCTCACACCGAACTGTGACACTCTACCTAATTAAACATCGGTTGATCATGCCTTCTTAAAAATTAAAACAGATTTATAATATGGTTCATTCTTAGCATCACCGCCGATAACTTTTTAATTACTAACCACCTAAGGCAAATTAAACCGGTGCCAAATTTTATCTTTCTTTAACACAAATAAAAGAACAAAGAGGAAAACTAAAATTAAACATTCACAATATACTAGAGTCCAATCATCAAAATATATAAATGAATAAAGTTTTTTCGAATAAACCATCGGCCAAAATCCAAAACCAAATACTCCATAATAACAAAAAAACAAAATGACTAAAAAACTGTCAACAGACAACATGTCCATACATGGAAATGTAAAATGAGATCCTACATTACATCTGAAAGAAAGAATTGTCTACTCAAATCCTGTCAACATCCACAATGCTACAACTCTGAGTCCCTGGAATAGAGACTTCAAGCCCGACGTCCCTGTGGCTGGACACCTAAAAGGTTTTGAAAATATTTTGATAGTAAGAGTCAGTACTCAAAACATTTTGAAAATATTTATCAAGCATTTGTTACAATAAAATTTGGTTATTGATTACACATGTCAGGTTCATGCACACTTTCTTGAGTTTCCTCACCTCTCGTCTATAGTGCACGCCTAACATTTTATACTTAGCCCACCTATCAGTACTACCCAAGCTAACTAGACTAAAGTATTCAACTGAACTTACCTACACGTCTAAGTTCCTGTACCGCCCATACAATACATTAATTTATTAACATCACTCGTATGTTAATTATTTTTCATGTAACATATCACATATGTTATATTTCAATCTTTATAATTAAGTCTCACTACTTAATTTAGTTTCTCGAATATTCACAATCTATCTTTACTCTGTTAACTAAGTCTCTCTACTTAATTTTCATTTTAGATATATATATATCTATATATAACATCTGCCAGTCTACTATCACTCATAAGTGGAATAATTATACAGTACATATTTCACCCACGAATATATAGTATAATTTCATACTTTATAATCACATCCCCGTATCACACGTAAGGGATTATTAGCTCAAAATCCTACCTCAATCACCAATAGTGATTGACATATATCATGTCTCGGAATCATACCTCGATCACCAGTAGTTATTGATTATATTGTCTCGGAATGACACGTCGATCACAAATATTGATCATATTTAGATTGACTCAGAATCATACCTCGATCACCAATACTAGTCGTCATCTATATTGGCTCAGAATCCTACCTCGATCACCAATATTTATTTAGTATACTTTAGGTATTCACACAACGCATGTATTAATATCCATCGATAGGAATTCACACAACCTGACCATTCATGTTAGTATGTAGTATTTTTCTCTCGAATACTTACCGTACCTATCCCCTTACGATTTATCTCACTATTGTATTTATTTGAGTATTCACACAACTCTAAGGTCCTTAATTACCCCTTTATTAATTTTAGTAGTTAAATAAATATTTACCCTACCGGTCTACTTATTAATTCATGCGAAGTTCCCGTAATTCGTTATCTTCTCTCCAATAAATTACGACACAATTCATCCAAATTTATTATAGTCTTACCTCTCTCAATAAGACTAAACCACAAATCCAATATAGGCCTACGATGATCTAATAAATCTCTTATTACATCCTAAAAAAGTCCCAAAAGTTCCCAAGATGACCGTTTAAGAGAACTAGGCCTAAACATGAATTTTTTTAATTTCTCTGAGGACCGAACCAATTCGCCCTTTGAACCGAACCGATTCACCTATCTGTAATTTGTCTTCTTCATCCAGTTCATACGTTTTCCCTCCATTATCAATTCCGAACTCCCATGTTACTTCACATAAATCACAAACAATAGTAATAAACCATTTTTCTACATGTATTAAGATGATTTCTGACGTTCTAAACATATCAAATCTTTATAGAATTCAATCAAGAACGAATTAAAACCCAAAACTGTTCCAAAAACCTAGTTTTGTGTTCTTTCCAATTATTCATTCAAAACTCACATTTAATTCGGGATAACGGGTCCTTATAATATGATTTATACATCTCTACAGATAGTAAATCATTGTACATGCGAACCTACCCAATCATGCGTCAAAATCAATTTTTTTTCTTCCAAGAATCATGATTAAATCAAGTTTATTTTGAAGCCCTACTCATGGGTATTATAACTTCAAAAATATTGTATATAAATAATTACCTTAACAGAATGGGTATGATTTCGTGGTGTTTATGATGGATTGATGGTTCTCTCTTCAAATCCGTACTCCTTAGATGATTAAGATGCAAGATATAAGTTCAATTCTTCAAGAACACCTTCTAAGTCTTGAAAATGGTCTCTTTTTTCTCTCTAATGGCCTCTTTTGGGTTTATGTGTTTCTAACCCTAACCCTAATCTCTAATAATCAGATATAGGACTCTAAATTTCGTAGGTACCTAATCTCTATTTTTCAAATGACTAAATCGCCCTCAATAGGTGCCGGTTTGGTCTAAAACTGATCCGGGACCCAAACTATAATCAAGGGTACACTATTCTATCTATTTCGACCCATTCAGAATCATAAGTGACCTTTAAATTATCATCTGAGTCACTTAAAATATATTTTCTATCTCGAACTCAAATCAGTCTACACACGAACGCACATATCACTCGCTATGCCGTATAACACTAATCATCAATTATTTACCATTCACACTTAGTAAATATTATATAATAATATTAATCATTATTTATCTCTTGATTAATATCTAGTAACCACATTTATCATTTAATCAAATTAAATTACTTCACTCACGTAATGTAAATAAAACGCATTTTTCCCAGTTAATTCTCGAATTAATTAAATTATAAATACGTAAAAATACGAGGTATTACATACTTCCCCGTTACAAAGGAATTTACACATCAAAATTAGGACATACCTGAGGTGAATAACTTTGGATACTGATCTCGCATGTCATCCTGCCGCTCCCATGTCTACTCATCAGTATTATGGTGTTCCCACTGAACTCGCACCAGTGGCACCACCTTGGATCGCAGTTTACTCTAACTACGATCTAGAATATCCACGAGCCTCTCCTCATACGAGACGTCTGGCTGTAAGTCAATATCCTCAAGTGGAACGTCCAAGAAGGCTCTCTTTCTCCTTATGTACTTCTTTAATGATGACACATGGAACACGTCGTGTATCCATTGAAGATGTTCTGGAAGTCCAAGTCTGTATACTACCGATCCCACCCTAAAAAATAGTCCCACATATCTCGGAGCTAAATTACCTCTCTTTCCAAATCTCATAATACCCTTCATAGGAGATTCTCGAACCAACACTTGGTCACCAACCTCTAACTCCACGTGTCTCCTTTCGGCATCAACATAGCTCTTCGGTCTATCCCGATCTATCCGAATATGCCCTCGAATCAACATAATCTTAGTAGTAGTCTCATGAATCATCTCAGGTCCCAACAACTTGTTGTCCCCCACCTCTAACCAGCAAGTGGGCGAACGACAAGACCTCCCATATAATTCCTCAAACGGTTCCATACCGATAGTAAATTGGTAAGATTTTTTATACACAAACGCTACCAACGAGAGGTATCTCTCCCACCCACCACCAAAATATAGGATGCACATCCTCAGCATATCCTCAAGCATATGATTCACCCTCTCAGTCTGCCCATCTGTCTGAGGGTGGTACGCCGTACTCAACCATAAACCTGTGCCCATGGACGCCTGAAAGCTGTGCCATAAGTGTGACACAAAAATATTGTTTTTATCAGTAACAATATTAATCGAGACCCCATCCAGCTTAACAATCTCTAAAATGAATAGTTGCGCATACTGTATCACCTCGTAGTCAGTGCGAACTGATAAGAAATAAGACACCTTGTTCAGTCGATCCACTATCACCCATATGGAATCGCGACCCCGTTGTGACGTAGGTAGCCCAGTAATAAAGTCCATCGAAATGTTCTCCCACTTCTACACGGGAATCTCAAGTGGCTGTAACATTCGTGAAAGCCTCTAATGGTCAACTTTCACAAGATGAAAATTAACACATTTTGAGGAAAAATCTGCTATGTCTCTCTTCATACAGGCCCACCAGTAATGTCTCCTTATATCTTGGTACATCTTATCCCCATCGAGATATACTAAAAACCTGGAATCGTGAGACTATCATAACTGCATGTCACAAATCCTCATCCTCGGGCACTACCAATCTCCCATTAAAGCATAGGCCTCTCTCAGAGCTAACTGAGTAAGACTCTGTACCCTCAGCTAATAACTATCGCACTCTATCCTAACATAACTGATCCTCGACCTGAGCCTTCACTACCCGCATAATGATCTCGAGAGTGATGGTCATAACTGCCATGTATGCTCGGGAAACCTCATCGTCCTATCGAAGCTCACTCCATTTCACTTTCCATACCTCTTCTAATTATCCAGTAGGTCATCGGCTTAATGCATATACCACCATGTTAGCCTTACCAGGATGATAATGTATATCAAACTGGTAGTCCTTCATGAATTCTAGCCATCGCCTATGCCTCATGTTCAGATCCTTATGTGTGAAGAGATACTGAAGTGACTTATAATCCGTGAATAATGTAAACTGATCCCCCAATATATAATGTCTCCATATCCTTAATGTAAAAATGACCACCGCCAACTCGAGGTCGTGGGTGGGGTAATTGCATAAGCAATCACCCTCTCCTCCTGATGTAACACATCCCCAAGTCCCTGCAAGGATGCGTCAGCATAGACCCGGTACTCCAATCCTCCCCTGGGTAAGGAAAGTACTGATGCTTATGTCAATCGGTCCTTTAGCTCTTCGAAAGGCAATTGGCAATGGTCGTTCCACACAAGTGGTACTCCTTACGAGTCAAGACTATTAAAGGCCCAATAATATTTGAGAACCCCTTGATGAAGTGACGGTAATATCTGGCCAACCCCAAGAAGTTGCGAATCTCGCTCGGTGTCATGGGCTACCCCCACTCACTCACTATCGATACCTTACTCGGATCAACATCTATAACACCGTCGGACATAATGTGTCCAAGAAACTATACCTCTCGAAGCGAAAATCCATACTTACTAAATTTGATATACAATTGATGGTCCCGTAACGTCTCCAGAATTATACGTAAATGCATAGTGTGCTCATCCTCCATTCGTGAGTAAATTAGGATGCCATATATGAACACGATCACAAAATGATCCAAAAAATCCCAAAACAACCTATTCATGAGATCCATGAATATAGGCGCATTGGTGAGCCCAAACGACATCCCCCTAAACTCGTACAACCTGTACCGTGATAGGAAAGCAGTTTTAGGTACGTCCTCCTCTCGGATGTGCAACTGGTGATATCCGTGCCTTAAATCAATCTTTGAGAAGTAAGAAGATCCTCTCAATTTATCAAACAAGTCATTGATCCTAGGCAACGGATACTTGTTTCGTATCGTCACCTTGTTCAGCTCACTGTAATCTACGCACAATTGAAGCGAACCATTCCTCTTCTTCACAAACAATACCGGAGCACCCCAAGGCGATGTACTCCGCCGAATGACATCCTGACCCAAGAGATGCTGAATCTTCTCTCTCACCTCCCGTATCTCTGAAGGAGCCATGCGATACGGTACTCTGAAAATTGGTCTCACCCCTAGTGCTAAGTCGATTACAAACTCTATTTCCCGGCTCGATGGCAGTCGGGGTATGTCCTGAAATACGACCTCAAACTCCTTCATAACTGGAATCGAGTCTAAAAGTAACACTACCTCATGGGAGGTATCCTCCTAAGTACATTATAGGTGAGTGCGATATCCTCCCTCAGTTAGAGGTATCGCCACTAGGAATATCTCCTGCCCTGGGATAGAGAACACTATAGTCCTCTCATAGCAATCTACCATCGCTCGATAAGTTTCCAACCAATCCATGCCTAGAATCACGTCATACCCCTTCATATCTAACACTAGGAGGTCTTCCTCTAGACTCAGTCTCCCAATCAAAATATGGACTCCTTTATAATTTGAATGTATCAGCAAACCACTACCCATCGGTGACTCGACATGCATAAAAAGATAATCGGTTGTCTCTAATAAACCAGCGGCTCGTAAAAATCTAGTCTTAATAAAAGAATGTGATGCTCCAGTATAAAAAATAATCCTACCACCAAGCCCATGAATAAGAAATGTACCCTCTACTATAGGCGGCGCCTATGGTGTCAGAGGCATCGGTATATCCTGGACGTTGTATATATACCCGTAATGCATTTGACCCTCCAACTACTGTGGGGCCAGTGATGGTGCTGGAGCTATCGGCGCCTGCTGCCCCTGTAAGGCACCTTATCGTTGTGCCCTGTCTAGCTATGGACAATAGGGGTGTTCGCGGTCCGGTCGGGTCCGATCCGATTTTTAATGAATTTAAAGACCGGACCGATTATACCGATCCTAAAAATAAAAGGACCAAGACCGGACCGATTAAACCGGTTTTTCGGGCGTAGTCGGTCCGATTTTTTATATGGTCGGTCCGGTCAAACTTGTCGGTCCTAATCTAATAAAAACTGCCCAAATTTTATCATAAAAAACTACTCGAATATCATAAAAACTGCCCAATTTTTTCCAAAAACAACCCAAATTTTACCATAAAAACTGCCCATAATTTATCCAAAAACTGCCCAAATTTTAATATAAAAACTGCCCAAAATTTATCCAAAAAACTGCTCAAATTTTACATTAAAAACTGCCCAAATTTTACCATAAATCAACAGTGTTTGAAACCAGTGACCATTCTCGACCCTTTTCCAGAAATCAACTGTGTTTGAAACAAAAAATACAGTGTTTGCAACAACATACAGTGTTTACAACAATACAGTGTTTGCAACAAAAAATAATAACTGTGTTTGCAGCAACAAAAAATAAACCAGAAATCAAATAGCTACTAAAAAAAACTGATCTTACCAAATCAAATAGCTACTAAAAAAAACTGATCTTACCATATAAAAAAACTGATCTTACTATATAAAAAAAACTGATCTTACCCTATAAGCAGATACACAGATCACAGCAGTAGCTACCAGCGACGGGGGAAGAAACGACGCGACGGAGATACGAAGATCAAAGGAGAACGGCGCGATGGGGCGGGGGAAGGAAAGCGCCGGCTGGCCGGGGAACGGCGGGGCAGGGAACGGCGCTGAACTGAGAGAGAAAAAAAAAGGAGTGGAGAGTAGTTAGGGGTAGGGAACGTCGCTGAAATAAACAAAGGGAGTAAGTAGGGTTTATTTATTTCTTTATTTCCAACTTTCCATCTTTGAACCAGCGTACCCCCCTTCCCTTTCTCCTGTGCGTGTGTTGTGTTTTGTTACTTAATATATTATATATATATATATATATATATATATATATATATATATATATATATATATATATATATATATATATATATATATATATATATGTTTAAATGCATATATATTAGTAATCGGTCTGGGTCGGTCTAGACCGGATATTTATTAAGGGAGATCGAGGACCGGACCGGTCTGTAAAAAAAACCTGGACCGGACCGATTAAAAAAAAAGACCGGAAAAATTATGACGGTCCGGTTCGGTTCGGTTCGGTTCAGTCGGCCGGTCCATTCGGTTTTTTGAACACACCTAATGGACAAGCTTGTGACCCTCCTATCCCTGACATTGGCCCTGATGGCCTTAGCCCTGACCCTGGGGAACCTGTTGCTGCTGGGGACCCTGCTGGCCCTGCCTAAATCCCCCGTCGGGTCGGTAACCTCCTGAGCTGAACCTCTTAGCAGAGTTCCCCTGTCAGGAATCCTGTCCCTGCTGACTTACTGTCTACTATTGCTAGGATGGTTCCCCACTACCACTGCTCCCCCCAGCCAAGCCCTACTGGTTAGGCTCACCCCTATTGCTCCCCTTCGCATGGAAGTGATGATCCTGACAATACAACAATGCGACATTAACGACGTCAGTGTAAGTCATCAATGCAGGGTTACCAATCAAATGTTTCCTGATCCTCCAAGCCAACCCGTCCATGAACTTATCTTTCTTGCTCTCTTCGTTGCTCACCTCATATGGCACAAGTTTTTCCAGACGGGTAAACACCTCCTCATAGTCCGCTACTGAATGGTCACCCTGTACCACTTTCCCAAACTTCTTCCTCATCTCTGACTCGATTGTAGGTGGGACGTAATTTCGTTCGAACTGCATCCAAAACTCAAAAATCGCCATCAAGGCCCTCTCCTCAGCGACGGTCACCGACTCCCACGATTGTGGAGCTTCTCCTGAAAGTCTGAAGGTAGCTAACATCTGTTTTCGGACTTTTCTACACTCAAGCATGCGCAGATGGCGCTGAATGTTTTTCTATTATTGGAACACCGCTACTACATCAGTACTTCCCTGAAACTCGGGTGGGTGGACCTTCTGGAAAGTCTCCTAGACTCGCTGCCAAGAAGACGACCCTATCTTGGCCTGGATCACTAGCTCCACTGGCTGCTATGCCTGAGGCTGTGGGAAGTGAGCTTCCATGGCCCTCATAGTTGTCTCGACTTCCTGAGCCACTATCACTGCCACCTGATTAGTAGAAATCATCTCTAGTGGTGGTGGTGGTGGTGGTACCTGCTGCTCCTGAAGGTCCTCCCTAATCTCGTCTTAAGCTGCTGCCCTCTCGGCCTGTTCTCTCCTCGGTGGAAAAATTGAAATAGAATTAAATTGTATAAGTACACAATTTATACAAAAAGCTAATAGCAGAAGCATGATATATTAAGAATGCAAAGGCAAAACAATAGTCCTAACAATAGGGCTTTATATCAAAATAATGATACGCAAAAATCGTAGTAAGACATACAGATCCTATAGACACTAGAACCTGATTCTCTGATACCATTCCTGACACCCTGCCTAATTAAACATCGGTTGATCAAGCCTTTATTAAATTAAAACAGGTTTCTCATATGGTTCATTCTTAGCATTACTGTCAAAAACTTTTTAATTACTAACCACCTAAGTGAAATTAGACCGGTGCCAAATTTTATCTTTCTTTAACACAAATAAAAGAATAAAGAGTAAAACTAAAATTAAACATTCATAATATACTAGAGTCCAACCATCACAATATATAAATGAACAAAGTTTTGCTGAATAAACCATCGGCTAAAATCCAAAATCAAATACTCCATAATAACAAAAAAACTGAGTGACTGAAAAACTGACAATGGACAACATGTCTATACATGGAAGTGTAAAATGATATCCTACACTAGATCTGAAAGAAAGAATCGTTTACTCAAATCCTATCAACATGCACAATGCTACAGCTCCGAGTCCCTGGAATGCAGTCTTCACGTCAGGCGCCCCTATGGCTGGACACCTAAAAGGTTTTGAAAATATTTTGATAGCAAGAGTTAGTACTCAAAACATTTTGAAAATACTTAGCAAGAGTTTATTACAATAAAATTCGGTTATTAATTATATATGTTAGGTTCACGCACACTTTCTTGAGTTTCCTCACCTCTCGTCTATAATGCACGCCTAATGTTCTATACTTAGCCCACCTAGCTATACTACCCAAGATAACTAGACTAAAGTATTCAACTGAACTTACCTACACGTCTAAGTTACCGTACCGCCCATAAAATACATTAATTTATTAACATCACTCATATGTTAATTATTTTTCATGTAACATTTCACATATGTTATATTTCGATCTTTATAATTAAGTCTCACTACTTAATTTAGTTTCTCAGATATTCACGATCTATCTACCAGTCAACTATCACTCATAAGTAGAATAATCATATAGTATATATTTCTCCCATAATATATACTATAATTGCATACTTTATAATCACATCCCCGTATCACACGTAAGGGATTATTGGTTCGGAATCATACCTCGATCACCAGTAGTTATTGATTATATTAGCTCGGAATGACACCTCTATCACTAATATTAATCATATCTAGATTGGCTCAAAATCCTACCTCGATCACCAATACTAGTCATAATCTAAATTGGCTCGAAATCCTACCTTATTCACCAATATTTATTTAGTATAATTTAGGTATTCACACAACCCATGTATTAATATCCGTCGATAGGTATTCACACAACCCGACCATTCATGTTAGTATGTAGTATATTTCTCTCGAATATTTGTCGTACCTATCCCTTTACGATTATCTCACTATCGTATTTATTTGAGTATTCACACAACTCTAAGGGGCCTAGTTACCCCTTTATTAATTTCAGTAGTCAAATAAATATTTACCCTACTCGTCAACTTATTAATTCATGCAAAGTTCCCGTAATTTTTTATCTTCTCTCTAATAAATTACAACACAATTCATCCTAATTTATTCTCGTCATAATCCTCTCAATAAGACTAAACCACAAACCCAGTATAGGCCTACGATAATGTAATAAATCTCTTATTACATCCTAACAAAGTCCCAAAAGTTCCCACGATGACTGTTTTGAAGAACTAGGACCAAATAGGAATTTTTTAATTTTTTTCGAGAATCGAACCGGTTCGTCCTCTGAACCGAACCGATTCACCTATATGTACTTCTTATTCTTCATCCACTTCATGCGTTTTTCCTCCATTATCAATTCCCAACTCCCATGTTAGTTCACAAAAATCATAACCAATAGTCCTAAACCATTGCTACATGTATTAGGAGGATTTCTAACATTATAAACATATCAAATCTTCACAGAATTCAATCAAGAAGGAATTAAAACCCAAAACTGTTCTAAAAACCTAGTTTTGTGTTCTTTCCAATTATTCATTCAAAAACTCAGATTTAATTCCCGATGATGGGTCGTTATCATATGATTTATACTTCTCTACAGATAGTAAATCATTCTACATGCAAACCTACCCAATCATGCATCAAAATCCATTCTTTTTCTTCCAAGAATCATGATTGAATCCAAGTTTATACTGAAGCCCTACTCATGGGTATTATAACCTCAAAAACATTGCATATAAACACTTGCCTTAACAGAAGGGGTCTGAGTTCATGGTTTTTATGATGGATTGATGGCTCTCTCTTCAAATCCGTACTCCTTAGATGATTAAGATACAAGATCTAGGTCCAATTCTTCATGAACACCTTCTAAGCCTTCAAAATAGTCTCTCTCTTCTCTCTAATGGACTCCTTTGGGTTTATGTGTTTCTAACCCTACCCCCAATCTTTAATCAACAGATATACGACTCTAAATTCCGTAGGTCTCTTGATCTCTATTTGTCAAATGATCAAATCGCCCTCAATAGGTGCCGATTTTGTCTAAAATTGACCCCTGACCCAAACTATACTCCTGGGTATACTATTTTGACCCATTCGGAATCATCTGTGACCTCTAAATTATCATCCAAGTGACTTAAAATATATTTCCTATATCGACCTCAAGTTAGTCTACATGCGACTCCCGATTGAGATAAAATAAAATACGCACATATCACTCGCTATGTTGTATAACACTAATCATCAATTATTTATCATCCACACTTAGTAAATATTATATCATAATATTAATAAGTATCTATCACTCGATTAATATCTAATAATCACATTTATAATTTAATCACAATAAATTACTTCACTCGCGTAATTTAAATAAAACACATCTTTCCTAATTAATTCCAGAATTGATTAAATTATAAATACGTAAAAATACAGGGTATTACATGAACTTGGGAAAAAATATCGAAAACTTAGTGGAGGCGGTCATACTTTCCCCCAAAGTGAAAACGAATCATACTCAAAGCATATCACCTCAGAGTAAATCACACAATAAAAATCCTAGACGATATGATCTGGGGACTATACTCTCACTGCTCCTCAAGCCAGGGGATTCACCCACATCGCGCAACCTCCTATGATAGCACTAAAGGGGTATATATTCCTATAAATATAATTCACACCGATATCTATAGAGCACACAAATATATATATATATATACATACATATATATATATATATATATATATATATATATATATATATATATATACACACACACACACATATATTAAATAAAGTCCCGTTAACCTGTGCCTAACACCCGTAGCACTAGCCCAAATATACTCAAGTCTATCTCCCGACTTGTAATTTAATTAATCTTACATTAATTATTTTACTAAAGTAGTTTCAACCAACTATAGTACCCCAACTCACTCATTCTGTCCATATTTCACCCTTTAGAATTTACTAAACGAATTCCCACTATTAAGTTTAACACCCCTCGTTAATTCAATATTCGATAATTTATTATATATCTCCATAATAAATTAAAACGGCTACCCCGTGCATAACTCTCGTCGCACTAGCCAAAAAATATAAAAATATCCGAGTCAAACCTCCGACCCTTAATTAAATTAATTTCACCTCCATTAATTTTATCAACATCGTGTCTCTCAACAAAAACGTCCGGACTCCTTAACTTGGTCTGTAATTTAAATTCTTAGGAATTTATTTCACAAAATCCCTTTACTAAATTTCACCCTTTATTTTACCTTTAAAATTTCTTATCTCCATCTCCCATTACTCAAAGTATTGGTTCCTATTTAATTAACTCTTAATTAAAAACCTTAAAAGTTCCTCAATGTCACAAGATCGTAACTGAGAAAAACTCCCCAAAGTCACAAGGTCGAAACTGAGAAAAAGTGAACTACCAAAGTTCTTAGATCGAAACAAAAAGGGGCAAAATTTTACCAAGTTTTCCAGTGTCATTTGAATGATATCTAGGGTCGTTCGAACAATCGTTGTCTTCCTCCCAACATGCGGCAGTCATTGCTGTTTCTTCAAGCTTCTAACCTCAAATAAAAATTTCCATTTGTTAACTTCCAACAATATAAACGGGTTCCAACAAATCCCAACTTCTGACTTAAATCATTTACCAACATCTATGTGTAGAACTAATAATAAAATCTGAGTTTGGAATTACGCTTTCCTCTACACCATGTCTTCATGGTTCGGTTTGGGTATTTACGGGTTCTTATACACAATGTCTTCGAAATTTGGTTTGGATATTTATGATTTAACATCCTCGATTTACTAGACTATGAATAAACTCAAATCCTCACATTTTTAAATCAAAATATGACATTAATTTGGGTCTCCAATCTACAAGAATTACCCAATTTAATAAACACCCGTTTTTTATGTGAAAACCCACCAAAAACGAATTTGGTTTACACCCACCATGATATGAATCGTAAATTGCCATTTAAAAGAAAGAAGTTTAACTACTTGCCTGGATAAATTTGTCAGCTCTGATTTCCTTTGTTGTAGACGAGGATTCGACAAAGAACACACCAATTTCTTCTTGGTTTGGCTCCCAAAAGCTCTCCCAACTTCTCCTTCTTTTCCTATCTGCACGACTAGGTTTTTTTATTTAAGTTGGGTCTGCCACAAACTCCCTAATGTAGGTTAAATAACACTAATCCCATTTTTAAGTCTATGGACAAATTAAAATAACCCAAACACCCCCATGTGAGCCCGATTATGCCTAAAAATTTCCCGAGACCCAATTACTACCCTCGGATACTTTTTCAGACTATTTTAACCTATTCGGAATCAACCATGCACTCAGAATCGTCATCCAAGTTACTTAAAAAAATCTCTAACATTGACCTCAAATAACGACACATGTAAATTTTAAAATAACCCGAATTAATTAAATCTTAATTCACTAATTTAATTAAATCCTCCAAATAAATTAATTCGTATACCACCGAATTAATTAAATTCTAAATCCTAAAAAATACGGGGTATTACATACTTCCCCCCTTACAAAGGAATTTTGTCCTCGAAATTAAGATAAGTCTAGTACTCCAAGCCTCGAATACTTCCTTACTCACATGCCTCTAAGATCACTACACATATCTCTACCCTTTCTAATCGCAAATTATATTAAAATTAAATTCATTACCCAGGGCGACCATACACCCTGTACCCATCCTCATCTGCATGAATGTTACCCGGCTCTACTAGCCTTAAATCGTAATATAACTTTCAACTCACAGTTATAATTACATATATGTATAATAACTAAGGTACCAAACCCATATCCTAATTCCACACATCTCCCCACTTCCAACGTTGAGCTAAGTTTTATGCGTGAGACGTGTCACAGAGTGAAATCCAAATAAGGAACCCCCCTCGATACACTACTACCTAACATTGTTGGTCATTGAGATCCGTTAGGCTCCTAGTCCATAGCACATACCCCCAAATTTCCGTCTCCTGACAGAAAAGTATACTCGTCCACTCTCATGTTACAAAAGAAATCATACAATATGGATCCCCTTACTATCACTAGTTTCTTGGCACAAATCAATCACGAGCTATATCTCTCTCCTCGATAATAAGCCTTATCCACCCTGAATCCCATCAGTAAGCGTCCCACTCCCCGGGATTAATTGTTACAATACAAACACTTTCTTATATGTGTATTATGCAACACACAATAACATATATACATTGTATATATAGATTGGACCCTCCTTCAGGTGATAACTAGCACAAGTAAGTCATGCCTTGGGACAATGAATATAAATTCTCACCATACTATATACTAGAGCCCAAAAATCCCAGCATAATTATCATTAACGTCTCGTACGTAACGTACTTACCTCAAGCTCAGTTCTGCACTCTCGACGTGACTATCTCATTCTGGTATTCTAGATTACCCCATAATTTTCAATCTAATTCTTCTCGATATTGCCACACCCAGTATCTTTTGGTACATAAGTTTTCTTGGTGCTTCCTTCACAGAACTACCCGACTCCACGGGCCATATATCATAATAGCTCTAAGCTTAGAGTGTTTCTTCTACACGTTCAATAATTTAACATTAAAAATAGATGAACTAGCGTTCAACAAAATCTCACTAGTCCCAACATTTATTAAGGTCTATGCGTATAACATCCTGCAACGAAGCTCAAAAGAACTTTCCCCAATGCACTACTCCCTGCATTATCGATCATCGAAATTCGTGGATCCAAAGAACATAGTAAAGATATCACCAATTCTATCTCCCAAAACACAAATCAAATCATCTATGCCTATGTCTCTCAAGGCGTCACACGATAAGATGCTCTCACTATCATTGAGTTCTCAGCATGTAAATAACAATGAGATAAAACTCTCTACTCAATCGTGAACCTGATATACCCTGAATCATATCAGTAAAAGTTCCCACACAACGGGATCCAATGTAACTAGATAACTATACTATCTAAAGTCTACTTCGTAAAATATTTCCGCGAGATCGACCCTCTTTCAAGTGAGACATTGCAAAAATATACATCCTGCATCGGAACTACGAACACGATAGTCTTGCTATAACCACCCACCATCACTTAACAATTCGTACCCAGGATAAAACCATACCTCAAATATCACCTTTAAAAATGAGCTATCCTCATAAAATATATATCCTCTCATTCCCCACACCTCTTCTCCTACAGATGGAACTAAAGAGAGCCCCGCTACTCAACGGTGAATATACATACACAAGTAATATTAACTAAACCCGTTTCTCATGAGAATCTAGTACTAATAAATTATCGTGACTCATTCGTGCCACACAAAATAGACCCCAAGCACTCCGAAATAAAACTCAAACTTTCAATTGACAATAACACTCGCGGTTCAAATGGTTCCTGGGCACAACACCCCTGTCCCAACCGAACTAAAAACTTCTTGTAACTGTTGCCCTTACTAGGCATCCCGTTACTATTCCCCAATTTACTGAGGACAATATCCCCACATATGTTCCTACTCTTTACACATGGGACACCTCTCAATGTCATTCCCCTTTCTATGTCCCTACTAGCCTTGTCGAGGTTGTACTACTCACGGATTTAACAGACTTAATCCTGATTGCTACCCCTATTGTCCCTTTGGCTTCGCTGGCCCTATGGGACTCATTGTTGGACTTGATGGCTCTGACTGAATCCACCGTCACCTGGTAGGAATTTTATTGGTCTCAATTATTAAAATGGGTCCTCTACTGGGCATACCCTCCCATGGTTCCTCACTAGCACCGTTAAATCCAATCTTACCCTTCGGTTAGATTCTCCAACTCTCTTGGCTCTCTTCTCACAAAAGCGCTAATATCAATAACCATGGTTACTCATATTCCGATCACTGTTTGTAGAATATTCCATGTATTTTACTTAGCCTCTCCCCCTGTACTGCTTCTAATGCCCCTCGCTAGTCGTCCAAAATTGTTCGATGTACAAAGACCAACCGAACTGGTATATAAATCATATCAACTACACTTAATATCAAGAAAACATAAGTCGCATATGTAAAGGAATACAACAATCATATAATAAGGCTTTATATCAAAGGACGCTATGCTGAAACGTAATAAGTTGCACATATACTAAGGACTCTAGAACCTGATGCACTGATACCATATGTGACACCCCGCCTACTAAAATACCGAGTGACCATCTCGTTATCAAAATAAAACATTGTTCTCATATATCTCATTCTTACCATCATGTCGAAAACTATTTTTTAAAGTTACTAACCACCTAGTAATTTAATTAGACTAGTGCTAAATTTTATCTTTCATTAATTAACAACATGCGAAAATAAATAATAAGTAAACCATCAACACAACGTGATAACTGAATCCAATACAAATGAATAATATCAATAAAGATGACCGAATCAACCATCGGTTCAACAATAAAATACAATAGTAAATTGAAACCATAACATGGATACACAAGGTTAAATAAACAACTAAATACTAATTCTGAGGGAGACATGACCAAATGTGTACTGAAGTAAAGTCCCTACACTAGTAATGAATGAATGAAGCATCTATAGCAAAATCCCACAACTTCCATATGAGCTGCAGCTGCGCATCCCTGGATATAATCCTCAAACTGGGCGTCCATGTGGCTGGACACCTATAAGGTTTCGAAAAAGATTTTGACACGCGTCAAAGCCTAAGTAAAACATTATGAAAATATTTAGCAAGTAGTTAAATTGCAATAATTAAATATGCATGCACACGTTTCATATTTAAGCTAGTGTCGCACTCTGTTGAGGTATAACTCACCCCTCATCTAATGTGCACACCTAATGCTTGCCTTCTACCTTCCTAGTGAAGATACCCCGCCTAGCTAGTTGGACCACACCTCTTTCTACCACACAAATCTAACCCTAGTACTCTTTACTTTGATTGTTAAGTTTTCTACTTATTAACTTATTAATCGGTTCAACTATTTTAAGTCATATAACATTCACACTAGTTATATAGGAAAAAACTTTTTAATTTTTATAACTTTCACACTAGTTATATAAGAAATACATGCACACTTATGTATAAATTGTGTATAAAATTATCGACTCATTATGTACGTACAAGTATACTACAATATTAACACACATGTCGCGTATAATAACCATCCATTCCCGAGTAATAACTCACCGGATGCTTTCTCTAAAATGTTATCATGTTCCAGGCATGCTCACTCTAACCTGGCCACCTCAAGTCGGACTAGCTCACACCGAACTAGGGCAGAATTAAAGCAAACGTAGTGGAGGCGGTCATATTTCCCTCGAAAATGAAACCAAATCATACCCAAAGCGCCTCACCTAGAAAATAAATCACACAATAAAAATCCTGGACAGTATGACCTGGGGACTATACTCTCCCTGCTCCTCAAGCCAGGGGATTCACCCATATAGTGCAACTTCCCATGATAGCACTAGATTGGTATGTATTCCTATAAATATCATTCACACCAATATCTATAAAGCACACAAACATATATATATATATATATATATATATATATACTATCACACATAACCGTATACATATATTAAATAAAGTCTGGCTAGCTCGTGCCTAACACCCATAGCACTAGCCCAAGTATACGAAAGTCTATCTCCCGACTTGTAATTTAACTAATATCAAATTAATTATTTTATTAAAGTAGTGTCACCCAACTACAGTACCCCGACTCATTTATTCAGTCCGTATTTCACCATTTAGAATTTTCTAAACGAATTCCCGCTATTAAGTTAAACACCACTCGTTAATTCAATATTCGACAATTTATTATATATCTCCATAATAAATTAAACCAACTACCCCATGCATAGTTCCCGTCACACTAGCCAAAACATATAAAAAAATATCTGAGTCAAACCTCCGACCCTTAATTAAATTAATTTCACCTTCATTAATTTTATCAACGATGTGTCTCTCAACAAAAATGTTCGGACTCCCAAACTTGGTCCGTAATTTAAATTCTTAGGAATTTATTTCACAAAATCCCTTTACTAAATTTCACCTTTAAAATTTCTTATCTCCATCTCCCATTACTCAAAGTATTGGTTCCTTTTTAATTAACTCTTAATTAGAAACCTTAAAAATTCCCTAATGTCATAAGTTCATAACTGAGAAAAGGTGGACTGCCAAAGTTCTCAGACTGAAACAAAAAGGGGTGAAATTTGGCTGGTTTTTCCAGCGTCATTCGAACGACAGCTAGGGTCATTCGAATGACCAATGTCTTCCTCCAAACCCACGGTAGCCATTGCTGTTCCTTCAAGCTTCTAACCTCAACCCAAAATTTCCAATTGTTAACTTCCAACAATATAAACTGGTTCCAACAAATCCCAACTTCTGATTTACATCATTGACCAACATCTATGTGTAGAGCTAATAACAAAATCTGAGTTGGTAATTACGGTTTCCTCGACTCCAAATCTTCAGGTTCGGTTTGTTTATTTACGATTTCTTTTACACAGTGTCTTCGAGATTTGGTTTGGATATTTACGATTTAACATCCCTTATTTACCAAACTATGAATATAGTTAAATCCTCACATTTTAAAATCATAATATCACATCAATTTGGGTCTCCAATCTACATTAATTACCCAATTCAATAAACACCCATTTTTTTATGTGAAAACCCACCCAAAATGAATTTGGTTTACACCCACTATGATATGAATCGTAAACTGTAATTAAAAGAAAGAAAATTTAACAACTTGCCTGGATAAATTTGTCAGTTCTAATTTTCTTTGTTGTAGACAAGGATTCGACGAAGAACACACCAATTTCTTCTTGGTTTGGCTCCCCAAAGCTCTCCTAATGTCTCCCTCTTTTCTCCTCTGCACAACTAGGATTTTCTATTTGAGTTATTTCTACAACAAACTCCCTACCGTAGGTTAAATAATACTAATCCCGTTTTTAAGTTTATGGGCCAAATTAAAATGACTCAAACACCCCCGTGTGAGCCCGGTTATGCCTAAAAATGCTCCGAGACCCAATTACTATCGTCAGATACTCTTTTCCGACTATCTCGACCTATTCGGAATAAACCGTGAACTCAGAATCGTCATCCGAGTTACTTAACTAAAATCTCCAACGTCGACCTACAATTAAGACATATGTAAATTTTAAAATAACTTGAATTAATTAAATCTTAATTCACTAATTTAATTAAATCCTCCAGATAAATTAATTCCTATATCACCGAATTAATTAAATTCTAAATCCTCAAAAATATGGGGTATTGCACACACTATCTATCTCTTCTACTACCACACATGAGTAGAACAAATCACATGTGCATGTATATATATGTATATATATATATATATATTGTAAGGACAAATTTTCAATCGATTCATTTGTAGTATTGACTACATTCCAGTGGACAAAACTCTTTTGGGTCATTTCTAATCAAGGTTCGTACAACCTTAGAGAATTGGGCATCCAAAGTTCACGCGACATCAATATGCATTTCAATTCCATTTTCCTAAAATATATATGACCAAACCCATTTTTATGTGTTGGGGTAATTTTCATAAAAAACGTTTTATAAATTAATTTTAAATGTTTTTTAAAGAAAAATGATTTTCGTTCGAAGTACTTTCCAGGTCGTTCGAACGACCTGGATCTAACGACCCAACCCAGCCTGCACTGGTATCTCGTTAGAAGTTCATTAGAAATGTCATTTGAACGAACTCGTTCGAACGAGATTTCTAACGACTTATCTAACATTTGTACTGGAATATCATTAGATATCTCATTTGAATGAAATGTCGTTCAAACGACCTCATTCGAACGAGATCTGTCAGTTTGAAATTTTTTCTAACTTCTTTCCTGCAGTTATTTTACATAATTTCCCTTGTCCACTACTTTTCTAGTTTTAATATATGGAAGAAAATTAGTTTTTGACAAGGGGAGTTTTACACATTATTGAGAATACAAATTTCATATCTTCATCCTTGATAAAAATCCTTCTCCAACACAATATAACTTTTGAACGAAACCCCATGCCATTAACCTGAAATTCAACAAGTACACTTGCGGTGGATTTCTGTGTTTAAGCTTATTGGAGACGATAGTTTGGGCTTCGGTGGATACCGCGACACGAGCAGTGTCGAGCAACGCATTGGAGCTTCGCGTACTACAAATTCGGAGGTAGAGGACGGCATCAACATGTCTTATTGAGTCAAAATATATATAAGTCTTTTGAGTCCTTTGTAAAACCTATTTGTAGTGGATTTGTCTAGGCCCAGCCATCCGAGGTTTTTCCCATTTGGGTTTTCCTCATACATCGGCGCGTCGTGGTTGTGATTTTCGCACTTTACTTTATTAAATCACCTAATTGTATGCGTATGATAAAAAGGGATAAAATTGGCTAATTTTATATCTCATAATCAGGTTAACAATATGATCACTTTAATTGTTAATTGTTCGTGCTAATCTAAATATATGCAAAGAAAATTAAAATTAGTATATTTCTCTACTTGGCAAATTTTTGTATAATGTAGTGTGTGTATTCTACGAAATAACCTCAGTTCATATAGCCTTACAACTTCAAATTGGTATCAGAGCTAGTCTCTAAAATTTATTTCGATGAATCGTGGAGGTTATATGGAAAGTCTTTTGTCGAATAGACCACTTATGTTTGATGGAACTAATTACACTTATTGAAAAGCACGTATTAAATCTACTCTTAAATCAATTGATGAACGTGTTTGGGTTGCTGTTGAAAGAGGATGGTCCCCTCCTACTATGATTGTTGATGATGAAACTATTTTAACACATGTAGAAAATTGGAGTGAGGAAGAATTGAAATGGTGTAACTTTAACTCTAAAGGTTTAAATGCCTTGTTTAGTGCGGTGACTCCCGATAAATTTCATCATATAATGATGTGTGAGACATCAAAGGAAGCTTGGAATATTCTCCAAGTTACTCATGAGGGAACTAGTGTAGTTAAAGCTTCAAAACTTAACAACTCAATTTGAAACCATCACCATAAAAGAAACTGAAACGTTTGATGAGTTTTATGCTCGTATATATGATATTGTTAATTCTTGCTTTAACTTAGGTGATAAGATTCTTGAAGATCGTGTTGTTAAGAAAATTCTTAGATGCCTTCCTAAATGGTTCATTCCAAAACTTACTGTTCTTAATTCCTTAGGAAATCTAAATACTTTAAAACTTGAAGAGCTTGTTGGTGATCTTCAAACATATGAATTAAATATGTTTCCTAAAGATAATAAAACCAAAGATAAGGGTGTTGAATTGAAAGTTAAGAAAGAAGAAGTGTCTGAGTCTGATATAGATCCTGATGATATAGCTATATTTGCTAAAAAAATTAAAAAATTTCTCAAGTTCAAAAAGAAAAACTCAAAATTTGAAAAACCAAAATTTGAGAACAACAAAAACAAAGGTAATAGAAAATTCAATAATCAGGATCCTAAGAAGTTTAATAGAGACAACTTTAAAAAGGATGATTCAGAGAGATGCTTTGAGTGTGAAGGTCATGGTCATAGAGCGTTTGAGTTCCCTACTAAACTTAAGAGATAAGGTAAAGAAAAGGCAGTTTACAATGCTACTCTAAGCGACAGTGATAATGAGTCTAAAGACTCGAATGACTCTAACCCATCTAGAAATAATTTCACTACTTTTATAGAAATTCATGCTAGTAATTCCAGTGAGTCACATCCTAATGTTGTCAATTCCGAGAAAAATCTTTAGGTTGCTTCCACTCACTCTTCTATTAGTGATGAAAAAGGAAGTAAGAGTGAAATAAATGAGAATGAATTGCAATCCTCCTATTCTGAACTATACACTGAGTCTCTTCATATTCAAAAGGTAAATAAAAGATTAACCTTTAAAGTTTTAACTTTAGAAAAGGAGTTAAAAAGTCTGAAGGAGAAGGAGGCTTTAGTTAGTCAACTCAAGGTAATTAAGATATCTCTTTCTGAGAAGCTTATCTTGGTAGGTAAAGAAAAATATGACTTAATTATCTCCTTGGAAGGTGTCAACAAAGACCTTTATGAGTCTTTAGAGATTAGAAAATCTCTTGAAGCTAAAATTGTCCAACTTAAAAAAGATCTTGAGTCCTATCGTGAAGACAAAGTCACACTCGAAGATAATTCAGGAAGAATGGGAAAACTATTTCTAGGTCCTGTTTTAGGATATAAGGAGAAAGGTTATCAAGAGAGAAAATGTATAGGATATGAAGAAGGAGAGTCATCCAAAGTCAAACCCGAACCCATAGCTAAGTTTGTTACCAAATCAAATCCACCTAAACCTTATCTACCTAAAATAAGTCTACCTAAGCAATGTGTGTACTTATTGTCACAAACGGGGTCATCTTAGAGATTTTTGTTACAAGCTTGGGAAGAACTCTTATTTTACAACCTCTAAGCAACACTATAGCTCCTTAGCTAATCTTAAGAGCCAAGTTGAGTATCTAGTTAATACTTCTAAAGGTCTTATGGAAGAATTTCTAAGGTTTTCTAAAGTCCAAGGAAATAATTCCAACCAACATACTAGAGTCAACAAAGGGAGGAATACAACTCAAGATTGGGTTAAGAAAGATAATGCCAATAAAGCTTTTATTGCTCATGTTGCACTTAAGGCTCAAAATACCTCTTAATGGTACTTTGATAGTGGTTGTTCGAGACATATGACTAGTGATAAATCTTTCTTTACCACTCTTGAAAACTATAAAGATGGTAAGGTCACCTTTGGGGATGGAAGAAAATCTCGAATCATGGTAAGAGGATCTATTGAAATCTCCGGGTTTTCTAAACTTGAAAATTTCCTTTATGTTGATGGTCTCAAGGAAAATTTGATAAGTATTAGCAAATTATGTGATGAAAATATTGATGTTAAGTTCAGTCAACCGGAGTGCACCGTATATGATAAATCGGGTGAGTTTATTTTATAAGGTGTGAGAACTACTGACAATTGCTACGAAATAGTTCCTAAATCCTCTTTAGTTTGCAATAGTGCAAAAGCCTCGTCTGTCGATCTTTGGCACAAAAGGTTAGGTCATGTTAACTTTAGAGATCTTGATCGATTAGTGAGAAAAGATCTAGTTCGAGGTTTACTATCTCTAGAAAAACCAACCTCCACTATTTGCGGACCTTATCAATTAGGAAAACAAATTAAGAATCCTCATAAAAATTTAAACTCAATAACTACCTCTCGTGTCTTAGAATTGATACATATGAACCTTATGAGTCCCACTCGTACCGAGAGTATAGGAGGAAAGAGATATATTTTAGTGATGGTGGATGATTTTTCTAGATACTCCATAGTAGGTTTTCTAAAAGAAAAATCTGAGATTGTTGATTTTCTCACTGGTAAATGTATAATTCTTCAAAATCAACACGGTGTTACCATAAATAGCTTTATGAGTGATAATGGAATCGAATTCAAGGAATCCGATGTAAATGCCTTTTGTGATGAAATAGGAATTAAGCATGAATTCTCGGCCATTCGAACTCCACAACAAAATGGTATAGTTGAAAGAAAAAATCGAACGATCTAAGAAATGGCAAGATCTATGCTTCTAGGAAGAAATGTTCCTCGTAGGTTTTGGGCCGAAGCGATTAACACCGCATGTCACACCATAAATAGGGTTTATTTGCGTCCTAATACTAACAAAACACCATATGAATTGTGGACTAGCAAGAAACCTAATTTGGTCTATTTTAGAGTTTTTGGTAGTCCTTGTTATATCCTTCGGGATAGAGAACTCCTAGGTAAATATAACTCAAGGAGTGATGAAGGTATTTTTGTAGGACATTCTCAAAACAATAGAGCTTTTAGAGTTTACAACTTAAGCAGTTCAAAAGTTATAGAATCAATAAATGTTGTAATAAAAGACGATGCTCCAGCCACATCTATTGAAAATGAGGAAGATTTATCATGTGAGTGCGATGTTATTTCCGATGTTGAAAATATTGAGTCTCACAATGAATTGGTTGTTCCCACTACTGAGAAAAAGGATCCTTCTCCTTGGGTTCGTAAAAGTCATGACCCATAAAAAATTATAGGAGATCCCGAGGCAGGTGTCAAGACTAGGGCTCAATTAGAAAATGAAGTTACATATTTGTGCTATACTTCTAAAATTGAACCTAAAAACTTTAAAAAAGCGTTCAAAGATGAAAATTGGATAAATGCCATGTAAGAAGAATTGTTTCAATTTAAGAAAAATAATGTTTGGTAATTAGTCCCCAGGCCTTCTAATATGAACGTCATTGGTACCAAATGGATTTTTAAGAATAAAATGGATGAAAATGGTGTCATTGTTCATAAAAAAGATAGGTTGGATTCCCAAGGATACACCCAAATATAGGGTGTTGACTTTGAAGAGTATTTTGCTCCAGTTGATAGGTTAGAATCGGTTAACTTTTTACTAGCCATAGCGTGTCATATTAAATTTAAATTGTATCAAATGGATGTTAAAAGTTCATTTTTAAATGGCATTCTTCAAGAAGAAGTCTATATTGAACAACCTAAAGGGTTTGAGGACCCAAAGCATCCTAATCATGTCTTATTTCTAAAGAAAGCGCTATATGGCTTGAAACGAGCACCCCGTGCTTGGTATGAAAGGCTCACTTCTTATCTCCTTTCTCGTGTTTTTCGAGAGGGGGAGTAAACATGACTCTATTTGTCCATCGTGATGAGAAAGCTATTCTAGTTTCTGAAGTGTATGTTGACGACATAGTGTTTGATTCTACGTGTGATAAACATACTCAATTTTTTTCAAAATAAATGCAAGATGAATTTGAGATAAGTATGGTCGGTGAACTTACTTTATTCTTAGGTCTTTAAGTTCGTCAACTCGAAAGTGGGATATTTTTATCCCAAACTAAGTATGCTAAAGACCTTGTGAAGAAATTTAGACTAGAATCCGCTAAACATGCACGTACTTCTATGAGTTCTTCGATTAAACTTAGTAAGGACACCGAAGGAAAGGATGTAGAGAACACTCTCATTAGGAGTATGATAGGTATTATACTTTACCTAACACCTAATCGTCCAGATATTTCCTTTAGTGTAGGAGTTTGTGCCCGTTATCAAGTCGCCCCAAAAGAGTCTCATTTACTTTCCATTAAACGTATTATCAAATATGTTGGTTGGACCCTATCTTTTAGGATCTGGTATTCCTTCGACACAAATGATTGTCTATCAGCATATTCGGATGTCGATTGGGCAGGAGATGTTGATGGATGCAAAAGTACATCGGGTGGTTGTTTCTACTTTGGAAGTGAACTTGTCTCATGGACGAGCGAGAAACAAAATTCTATTTCTTTGTCCACAGTGGAGGCCGAATACATAGCCGCGTGGAGTTGTTTCACTCAACTCATTTGGATGAAACAAATATTGGAAGATTACGGTATTTCTCAAGGAACTATGCGTATCTATTGCGATAATACAAGTGCAATCCATATTTCTCAAAATCCCGTTCAACACTCTAGAACCAAGCATATTAGGATCCGTGACCATTTTATTCGTGACTTGGTTGAAGAGAAAATCGTATCCTTAAGCTTCGTAGGCACCGATCAACAATTGGCCGATATCTTTACAAAACCTCTATATGCCCTTAGGTTTGAAAACCTTAGGAAATCAATTGGAGTTTGCTCCATTGATTGAGATCGTAGTCGTCTATATAGTTTAGGTTGTTTCTCATGTCTATCTTTTTACCTATGAACTAGATTATTTTTGTCAATATTTTATTCAAAAAATTCAAAAATATTTTTATTTTCTTTTCAAGGAAAATGGGAAAGGTTAGAAAAGATTTCACAAATTTTTGTCCATATGGTTTTATGTTCGATGTGTTCGGATCTTTATTCTATTTCATGTCCACGTGGCTTTCGATGAGTAGTTAATTCGGACTTCGTTTCACTTGTGCACAATAATGCTCTTTTATGATATGTATTTCTGTGATTGCCTCATATATTTTCCTTCTTGCACACACTTTTCATGAAATATTATGGATATCTTTTTTGCATTGCACTCGTGTGGTGAGACTTGATGTTGTCTTTTCAATCTTAGTCACCTCTTTTATAAGAAATCGAAATTGTGCATGATCATCCATTGCCCGGATTTAACAAAATGTTATAATATTCATCCGGTTGTTTGTTGTTTCTAGCAAGGGACTTGGGCTGCGAAAAACAAAAAGTTTTTGCGTGAAGAGCCTCCATTTGAATTATAGAATAAGTGCCTAAAATTGAAACATTAAAAACTGATATATAATGCCAAGGAAAAAATATTTAGCTTGATTGATTCTTCAAAAGAAAAGTCTCAATCTAAAGTTGGTAATGGGAGATATAAGATCAAGATCAATGGGCATGCACATTTATTCAATACATTGCGCTTTCTAATTGTGACAACATTGGCGAGAGAATCAACAATCTTGTATGCGTGTTGCTTTAGTGATTGAGTGTCCTATGGTATTTCCTAATTGACACAAGGAAGATGTTAGTACATATTGCGTCTATATATTGTTTGGCATTCCGCACTTGTGCGTTGTCTTAGGTAAAAGCTCTCAATCGTATTGTTCACACCCCTATATCCCCGCTCCCACGGTTTAGATATGTCATCACAACCTAGGACAATTAAAACTTTCTTTTTTGCAACTTTCTGGCCTTCATAATTCCTTCTTATATGTTATTTTCATGCCTATTTTATTTCTCTTATTTTTTAACGTGTTTGAATTTCGTCAGAAAAACTCGTTCAAACTAGTTTTTGAACGACATTTCCAAATTCAAGTCTGGGATATCGTTCGAACAAAAATTTCGTTCGAATGAGGTTCATTTAATCCTTCTGGCATATCGTTCGAAAGAAGTCGTTCATACGACATTTCTCGTTCGAACGAGCTGAGTTTATTTTGGATGGTTTCCCTTTCCCATTTCTGCCGCTTCATTTTTTTTGGGTCTCTCTCTCCTCGTTCCCCACAATTTCCCCATTCTCCCCAAATCTCTCAATCTCTCTTATCCCATTTCCCCACTTATCCTCTTCCCTCTACTCCTATTAACCCATTTCCCCACTACTCCCATTTACCATTTTTCCTACGATACTCCCCTCAACTCCATTAAATATATTTCTTCCTCCCTTAACCCTCTTCCATTTATCATTTTCACTTAGGGTTTCGAGTTTGGTTCTTCCTCTTCTCTCTTCTAAATATCTTCTTTCTCTTTCTTCTCTTCTTTATATATATATATATCTATGCGATATTGGGTGTGTTACATATTTGTCTATTACTTTTATTCCTCGTATCCTTTTCTGTAACCATGCATGGTATGTCTATCCCTTTGTCACTTCTGGACAAAAAGGGGGAGAAACATTGATAGGAAGAGTTAAACATTGATAGGGGGAGTTCATAATTTAGGCGGAGTTAATTAAAATTTAACATATTTAACATATGTCATACTCATGATTAATTACCCTTCTTTCTATTCTCATGATTAGTTAACGCTCAATTTATATTCTCTATTTCCCAATGCATTTTATGTATTTGTTGTTTCATGTCTTTAGGATACATTGCCTACTTTTCTACAGCACACCGTCAGCCGAGGTTTTTAGTCTGTCTTTTTATTTGGATTTTTGGAACGGGCTTTAGAATCGGCTTGACGGCTGGCTTAGCAAATTCACTCTTTTTGTTTATTTTTTAAATTTTGTTTTGTCCCGGAATAGCCAAAGGGGGAGATTTATAAGGATAAATTTCCAATCGAGTCATTTGTAGTATTGGCTACATTGCGTTGGACAAAACTCTTTTGGTTCATTTCTAATCAAGCTTCATACAACCTTAGAGAATTGGGCATCCAAAGTTCACGCGACATCAATATGCATTTCAATTCCATTCTCGTAAAAGGTATATGACCAAACCCATTTTTATGTGTTGGAGTAATTTTCATAAAAACCATTTTAGACGTTAATTTTAAATGTTTTTTAAAGAAAAATGATTTTCGTTCGAAGTATTTTCCAGGTCGTTCGAATGACCTGGATCTAACGACCCAACCGAGCCTGCACTGGTATCTCGTTAGAAGTTCATTAGAAATTTCATTTGAACGAACTCATTCGAATGAGATTTCTAACGACTTATCTAACATTTGTACAGGAATATCGTTAGATATCTCGTTTGAACGAAAGGTCGTCCGAATGACCTCATTCGAACGAGATCTGTCAGTTTGAAATTTTTTCTAACTTCTTTCCTGTAGTTATTTTACATAACTTCCCTTGTCCACTACTTTTCTAGTTTAATATATGGACGAAAATTAGTTTTGGACAAGGGGAGTTTTACACAATCTTGAGCACAAAAATTTCATATCTTCGTCTTTGATAAAAATCCTTCTCCAACACAATTTAACTTTTGAACCAAAACCCCATGCCATTGACCTAAAATTCAACAAGTACACTTGCAGTGGATTTCTGTGTTTAAGCTTATTAGAGACGATAGTTTGGGCTTCGGTAGATACCGCGACACGAGAAGTGTCGAGCAATGCGTTGGAGCTTCTCGTACTACAAATTCGGAGGTAGAGGACGGCATCAGCATGTCTTATTGAGTCAAAATATGTAAGTCTTTTGAGTCCTTTGTAAAACCTATTTGTAGTGGATTTGTCTAGGCCCAGCCATCTGAGGTTTTTCCCATTTGGGTTTTCTTCATACATCGGCGCGTTGTGGTTGTGATTTTCGCACTTTACTTTATTAAATCACCTAGATGTATGCGTATGATAAAAAAGGATAAAATTGGCTAATTTTATATCTCTTAATCAAGTTAACAATCTCATCACTTTAATTATTAATTGCTCATGCTAATCTTCAAATGTTCAAAGGAAATTAAAATTAGTATATTTCTCTACTTGGCAAATTTTGTATAGTGTAGTGTGTGTATTCTACGAAATAACCTCAGTTCATATAACCTTACAACTTCATATATATATATATATATATATCACGCTATTATATATACAACTACAACATCCCTGAACTGTGAACCGCGATGCATGCATACTCTGCTATCGAGTCCATATACCTCACGTACCACATCAAGGACTACCGGTTTGGTAATCTCCCTTGAACCATATATCAAATAAGCACATAATGGAGGCAAATATAGTCCTAAGCCTTTGGGCTATGCACATACCTAACGCACCCAAATGACCGGCCACACTATCGTACACTCAGATAGTGATCATTCCTAAGTTCTATGTTCTAGGGCACACATCTGAACCTCGCTAGCATCACCAAGGTAGGATCTCCCACTGCGTGGAACCTCCCGTGATAGCAGACAACGTAGGTATGCTTCACACATATAATAGGTATACACAAAACCTATAATTATATCCAACATAGGTATATACACAACCTATAAGTATATCCAATACGTAATATATATCTCTCGAATACCCAACGTACTAACGATTCTCACTTAATATTTTTTTTTCTTATTTTCTTGAGTATCACTCACTGACGGGTCCTAGTTATCCCTTAATTTTTTCAGTAGTTAATACATCACTAACCTACTAGTATCAATCATAGGTTATCATCCACGCTTTCTATAACCCGATTTTAGATTCTCGATATTTAACACAATCATTTTCGTTTCGTCAGTCCTAATCCTAAATTTACCCTCATTAAGACTAAACTGAGCTTTAATAATAGGTCTACTGATATTGTCCAAGTCCTCATATTATTAATAAAACATTACCCAAGTCCCCCATAATTAACGAGAAAGAAAAATACGTAAAGCTCCCTTTTTAGAACTGTCTATCGATCGACAAAATGGCTCAATCGATCGATCCATCAATCGAGTCGATCGATCCTAGGCAGATTCCTCTCCAAATATATATTTTTTCCTATTTTTCCATAATCAAACCTCCATGAAACTCATCCAAACACCCAACCAATTTAAACAGAGTTCATATAAGAATGTTTAAACAGTTTCTCATGTAAGACTACTCTAAAAATCATCATGAAATTCACATTAAACAAGATTAAACTCTCACTTTTTCCTACAAACCCTAGGTTTACCGTTCTTACATATTTATCTTCAAGAACCTAGATCTATATCATTATTTTTAAATCCCAAATCTCATATTTCGTTTTATATTAACAAAAGGTTGATTCCATAGATTAAATGCCACAAATAATGAATCAAATCCCAATATTCACACCAAAAATCATGTTTTCCATGCAAAATAAACCCTACACTATCATGGGTAATATAAGTACTAAAAAATTGCAAGTTTATACTCTTGCCTTAGGGTTGAGTGGTCTGATTTTTATTGCTAGATGATGGGTGCGTCTACTTCGTGCTCTGATCTTGATTTCAGCAATGACGGTGGTGAAAAGTGGTGTAGGTTAGCTTAAGAACCCTTCTCCTACCCTCTCTTATGGCCTATCTTCTATCCCAAGAATTGTAACCCTAGACTCCCTATCCAAGTGGCAGATGTATATCTCTAAAATTAGAAGTTTTGCCAACCTTAAACTCCCAAATGAATGAAACACCCTTACGTAGTGTCGGGTTAGTCTAAAAATACCATGGGACCTAATTAATACACTCGGGGTACTCTATTCCACCTATTTCAATCTATGCAGAATCAACCGTGACCTCAAAATCGCCGTCTAAGTCACTCTACATAATTTCCTATCTCGACCTTAACATAGCCTACACATAACTTTCGATTGAGATATAATATAATCCCATCGATATTACTCACTACGATGTAAAATAATTATCACTTGTTATTTACTACACACTTAGTAAATTTATTCCATAAATACTAATGATAATATCTCTCTCGATCAATATTCAGTAAATACACAATATTTTATTTAATTAAATTACTTCACACGCGTAATTAAAATACCCACATTAATTAAATTCTAAATGCTCAGAAGTACAGGGTGATACAACTCGCATAACCCAATTACCACCCCGAGTACTTAATTTTGATTATTTTGACCCATTTCGGGTTTGGGGTGCCCGCCCAAGAAAAAAATAGGGCTTAGATAAGGCAAATAGGCTCGCGAATCGGCCTTGGGAAAATTTCATAGGCCTATTTTTTTTCTGGGTGGGTATTCTTAGGCCTGCTTGAGCTCGACCCGGCCCGGCCCGAGGGCCGAGAATTATATATAATATTGATCATATATATAAGTACTTTAGTTTTTATTCATTTGAGGTTAAAAGTTATAAAAAATAATATAAATGGGAACATTTAGAAGTATTAATATCAGGTTTTATTTACTCTTAATCTTAAGAGTACATCCTAAAATAAATTTGCTAAACAATAAATAGGTCATAAATTTGTTAAACAACAAAATTTAGATAAAAAAAAAATTTGTTTCAGGGTTTGGGCAAAGGGCCTGGGCAAGAAGCTTTCATATTTGGATGGGCTTGAGATTACACTATGAGGCCCGACTGGCCTGGCTCGAGCTTGATTAGGTCCGCCCAAGCCCAACCTATGGCCACCCCTCTTCCGGGTCATCCGTGCACTCGAAATAACCATCCGAGTCACTTATCACCAATTTTCCCATATCATTCCTAACACGACCCTACGCGCAAGTCCCGAATGAGATACCGTAAAATTTCGTCGATTTTACTCACTTACTACGTAATACCATTTGACATAATTTTATTTACTTTTTTCCACTAGTAAATATATTTTCACATATATATATTAATATTTCTCTCAATAATTAATATTTATTAAATTCTCGCTATTTTTTATTTGATTTAAATTACATGCACGCATGTAATTTAAATGCTCAAATTTAAGCACTAAAAAATACGGGGTGTTACAATATGCTATGCCAGTCTATTGAGATTTTAAGCAATGACCTTATCATTGTTATTCGATAGAAAGTATTCTATTTAAGTTTGATGCGAATATAGAAATTCCTATTATTTAATAAACGTTACGCTCTTAAGAATGTTCGATTGTGATATTTCTCTCAAATCTTTCAGGAAGGAGCTTAGGATTTTCTAATTTATTTTACACTCAGGCCCATTTTGATAGAAAAGTGAGAAAATGCAAATGATTTCAGGACAATTTATTATAGAACAAATAATTCCAAGGCAATTGAGTATTTTTCAGCATGCACCTATTTGATACAAATTTCAATTATTCACATTTTCTATAAAAAGAAAGTTAGATAAAAGAAATAAGTGTGAAAAATTTGTTTACGATATATATATATTGTTAATATTATTTCTGGAATATATATTAACACACATTACGAAATATATGAAATATACAAAAATAAATTTATGAAATATAAGAAAATATATGAAATATACGAAATATATGATTTATTTTAAAAAATATATCATCATCATCATCCTTGCCTTAATCACATCGCATGGGATCGACCCCATGGATTCCTTTTTTTAAATATAAGAAATAATTAAAAAATATAAGAAATATATAAAATATTTAAAAAACGTATTAAATATACAAATATATAAAAATATATGCAATATACCAAACATATATACTAATATATATATATATATATATATATATATATATATATATATATATATATATATATATATATATATATATATATATATGAAATATGCGAAACATGTACATATATAAAATATACGGAATATATATTGACAAATTAATGAATAATATATATTTATATATTTATGAAATAAAGAGAGTTTTAATTAAAAAAAAATAGTTTTGAGTGATTTGCCTCCCTCCGTAAAGAATTGGTTTCCATCCAAAGAAGGCAAAATTTACTTAAAGGGTATTGTACATGAAAAACAAATTATAAGGCAAATTAAGGTAATCAAACAGCCTAAAAATTGAAAATTTTCAAAAAATTTCAACTTTTTAAAATTTTCCTTGAAATTTAGATGCTATCAAACAGGGCTTCTATTTTATTTCGTAGGTGAAATGATGAATTAAAATGCAAAAAATATTTTTATAATCATTGATACAGTTAAGAACAATTGGACATGTACCTTAAGTATATCTATATTATACCTCTAATGCAATAATATTATAGGTATTAATGCAATTAATGGTCTTTCAATTGATGATGTTAAGAAATTGTTCCTTTAACCCAGTAAATGAAAGAACCCAAATAAAATAAACTTTTCAGATAGACTCATTCCATTTATCACTCTTCCCCATTAATGACGTTGTATTTGACCAAGAACCTGACTCTATATTTTCTACCCCTATCTTTTCCTAACCGTTTCCTATTTTTTCCATACAACCCCTATACGTAATAGACAATATGTGGTACACCATCACTGTCCGAGGCAGTAAGGTAGGAGATGAGTTCAAATAAAGTTATGGGGTTTTATTGACAACAACCCTTAATTGTCCAAAATAGAGAGACGAACATTGTCCAAGGCAGACAACTGTCTTGACAAAGAAAGAACTTAAGTATGTATAGATATATATGTAGTGGATGTAGTGTGGTATTCCATAAAAAGAAAGTATATATAAGTATGTTTTCGGCTTGATTCTTTTATTGTTTTGCACAGTTGTGGGTCTTTTATATCAGGGTGTATTTTTATTTCCTTGGTTATTATTTTGTTGCGAGTAAGAATAATTTGGTGTAAATAATTTAGAATTGTCTAATATTTGGCGTATCCTAAGAAATAATATTTGGAGGGTACCTTTGGAACCTATTACCGTCACAGGTGCATGAGAAAATAGGAGAGCAATAAAAATGGCATGGTATATACGATTTGTGCTTGGATCAATATAGGCTTATAGCAATCTTTAATGTGCAGATCATACTCAAAGTATGCTCAACATATGTAATTGTAGAGACATATAACTTATATAAATAAATAATTACTCACATTCAATATGAATAAGAGTTTTTTGACAAATAAATATCTATATTTATTTGTGACATTAAAGGTAAAATAATTTCAATATCAATAATGAATGTAATTTATATGATGGACAATGTAATAAACAAAATAATATTTTTAATAAAAGACGTGTTATGTTTATAAAATTAAAATTATTAAAATGAATTTGCATCGTACATTCGATTGTATACATGAATATATTATAAATATTTTATGTATGTCGCTCGCACATCGTGCGGGTTACATGCTGGTGATATGTAATGATATGGTTATGGAATCATTAAAATTGATTTTATATGTGCTTTTTTGAAAGTCGGTGTAAGTTTTTCTAAAAGTAACTTATATATAACATGTGAGACTAAAAATTTACATTGTGTAGAATAATTAAATAGTTTTAAAATATAATTTATCTAGAATGAGATACATATAAAATTGGAATGATACAGAGAATATTAACATGGGCTTCTGTGCAAGGATGACACACATAAATTGAGAAATGGTATATATAAAAATACACATGTTATATTTCACTTGCAAGTGAAGGATTACTCCAATATTGTATACATAATTAAGGAAAATCACAAGTACTTAACTTTTAGTATTACATTGAACCTGTTTTATTCTTTTATCCTCTCATTTTCATTATAACACAAGCCACTCATATATTAATTTCACCAGGTACTAACGTGATGAATCTTTCAAGCACAAAACAGTCCTTAGTGTGTAACAATTTCATAATCACTTCTCAATAGTTTGTCTTCTGCATGCTACAGCTCCAAGACCAGATCTACAAAGCCAACAATAAAATAAATCAAGAATATTAGTGATAAACATCATATATATGTTAATTTGAAGTAAAACGTATTAAAATATGAATTTATAACAATAGGTAGCCCAATTTAAACCATATAGTTAAATGAGTTCAGCAATCACATTTGTACCTTTTACAAATAAATTAAACATGTGTACATGCCAGATAACTATGTGTTAATTTTTCATTCACTTCAGAATTTTACAAATTTTCTCTTGAGAAACCTAGTATATTTGTTTATAAATTGTAACACATTATAAATTCACTATAGTCTTCTATATGCTTTATTGTAGAAAACAAAACATAGAGATGAAATAGAAAAACAATCATTATAGTCTGACTAAAAAATGCGATACAAATTTGTGCGACATACTAACATGTAGCACCCATATTGGTGTGAGCTTGGATCCGAATACGAGGTAATACGGATGTGACATGTTATGTATCTGTGTATTAGGACTCAGAGAGAAATATTTATCTAATGATTACTTTAGTGTCCCATGATGATTGTCTACCATATTTAAGAACATTTGTACCTATATATAAATGTCTAAAATATAAGTATTATATAATATGCTACACTTTAACCTCCTCCTCCTATGCATACTACTTTCTTAATATCGTTGTTCTATCTTGCATTGTGAGTTAAACTTTATTAATCCTGTATTATATAAAGTTGTATTATATTGTGGGAAGATGCATTGATTAGAAAAATTATATTAGTGATGAGTACCTCACAAATCAACCAATATATTTAAGACACAATACCATGTGTCCTCGCCTAACTTACGATTGGTCTCGCGTTCGAGACATGAGAGCAGCCTCTCCATATATGGGGGTAAGGCAAGCCAACATCTGTCTCTCCTTTGTGCACTCGGTATGAATTTTTTTACATTACAATGTTATTCAAAGTATGTTAATAAACTATGTAAGTCTAAAATTATTCATATACTTACAGTCTGCATCTGTTTTGATCCAATGCTCTTTGTTCCCATTTGAATCATTTCCACCAATAATGACTTGATGTGGGTTATATTGACTCTTGAAGTAGTGTGTGCCCTTTTTTGAGAGATCCCTATGAGGATATATCGTGATATCATCACCTAGGTCCATCAAATCTTCATTGTAACCCCAGTCATATGCATTGTTTCTCTTCATCTCATTCTTGAGGGGCCTATCAGGCTTTTCAATAGTTGTTGAGCTTTCAGGATGAACTTTTTTGTGGAACATATTTAGGATCTGGATAAAATGAAAAAGGAGAAAAAAATTATTAGCCCCTTCATTATACTTAAAATGAAAGGAGAAAAAAATTATTTCATCAAAATGAAATGATAAAAAATGTTCTAATCTAACAAAATAGAATACATAAGGATGATACCACACATACCTTGTGCAATTTTTTCTCCGATGAACCCGAATCAATGGTTCCTCCAGAAGCCAATGTGGAGTGTCGTGATGAAGATTGAACCATTCTTTTTTTAAGTTTCTTTTTCACGAGATTCACTGCCGATTTATCGGATTCCTTTTTCTCTCCTTTGTCAAATTTACCTCCGATATTATCGTCCGTCACTTTAGTTTTTTGAAACAATTCCCCAAGTGATGTCCTATTTTCCTTCCTAGTTTGTGTTGTTTCCGGCAAACCAATGGCCGAGCCGAAAAGATAGTCTTGGAGGGGACAAAATATTGCTTCATTCCCATTATTCTCATTATCATCCAAAGTCTTTCCATTAAGTGTGATGATGCTTCCATGACTACTCCTTCCAGTACTAACATAACTGTTTCTTCCACTAAGGGTAATGCTGCTTCCATGACTATTTCTTCCAGAATCATTACAACCAAATTCTTTGCCTTCAAGTCCCAGGACCTTCTCTAACTCATCATTGATTTGCTTCAGTTCATTTTCAGTTGCTTCAGTTTCCTTTTCAGTTATGTTTGATATGCAAAATGTTGGTGTCGATGGGTCGGTTGGGATCGGGTCAATACCAAGGGTTCCGATTGCGAGAAATCCATGGAAAAGTTCGGATGATTCTTCTTCCAGGTACTCTCCATCGGCTCTCGCTCCCTCTAGGCAGGCGAACGATTTTCGACGGAGGTTGTTGTTATATTCTCTTTGTGATTTGTTGAAGGGCCTAGGGCAATAGTTTTGTTTTGGGCAGTAGTGTTGGTCATCAAGGGATGGTTGGCCTATCAAACAAGTACAAGAATTTCCTGGTAGAAGACATGTAGTTAAGTCCTTTTACTTTTCATAGAAAGTCCCTAAACAATGCATTTTGTTGGACATAATGCTCTTGGGATTCATAATTTATGAGTGTTTGTGTCCAAAAAAATAGTTAGGGGATGGGCAAAAACTACTAGAAACAACACTTTTGGCAACAAAAATGTAATAATGTTGTCTTAACACGGCTGTGAGACGAAATGTCAGACTTTATGGACAGAGATATGTGTTGCTAAAAAAATTATATTTCTTTCTTGAGAACATAAGTATTTAGTCATCTTTTTAAAGATTTACTTATGGTCACTTCCATATTTTTGCTTTTTTATTTGTTGGTCCTATTAAACAAATATGAGACAAGTGTAATTCTCTGCGAAAAGAAATAGGGTGATTATAGAGCGATTTTGGATGGTTATGGAATGTATTACAATTTTAAAAATACATGAGAGTTGAGCGTCACAAATGTTTGTAAACAGGACTAAAGCTAATAAAATTATACTTTATATGTTTCTTAATCTTAAAGATTTATGGGGGATATTTTTATTTGAACCCCATTTTTTTATTCTATTTGTGGGTTGTTTTTGTTTGTAAATATAATATGAGCATAGTTCTCTGGGAGCAGGGGCGGACCCACCATAGGCCGAGGTGGGGCGGACATTCCAGTTCAATTTTTTTAAAAAAGGGGGGGTATTTTGGTAAAAAAATTGGGATATTTTATGTTTAAATTGTATTGAAATTTCTGCTTAAATTGTATTGAAATTTCTGCTTAAATTGTATTGAAATTTGTGTATCTACGGAAAATTTGTGTTTAAACAGTTTGAACTTTATGTTTAAAATAGTTTAAAATTTGTGTTTAAATTAGTCTGAAATTGTTGTAAATATAGGAAAGTCATGGAGAAATTTTTTAAACGGAAAAGAGGAGACAACACACAACCCGTTAGGATAATATTATGTTGAAATATTATTAAAAAAAATCAACGAACAAAGTAGGAATCTAAATTTAGTTAATTACTATCTCAAATATTTTTAAGGTTAAAAATTACAAAAAAAAAAAGTAAAAACAACCCAAAAAAATCGGCTCGAGATTTCCGCCTCCGAACTTTGTCAGAAATTATCGTTTCACTTGACACAAATTCGTAGAAAGGTGCCTTTTCAAGGTGGTTAAGAAAATATAAGGTTTCTAAAGACAAAAAATGTTTGTGGGAGGGTCACTTTCAACATTGAATTGGGATTAGTCACTTTAAACATTGAAGTGGCCAAGAAAATATAATTCTCAAACTGTATTAAGTGTATGTACGGTGAAGTGGGCTCCACACAAAGTACAAACATTTCAGACACATTGGGGGGTGTTTTGGGAATTTATAGTATTACTCTTTCGTTTTTTCTTATTTTTTCGTTTACATAGAAAAAAGAAAAAAAAACGTGAGCTATGAAACAGGTAGCAGCAAAACAAAATATATGAAAAGCTATTCATAAATAACTTACCGATGGCAAAATCCTTGATTGGTTCGCTACTATTCTGCCGAAACTTCCGATGCATCCATCCTAATAACTGCAGTAAATAATTCCAATGATGAATTACAAACTGGTGAGTTAAAATTGCGTCCTAAATGAGTTTCTTAAGTGTGTATTTTGTGAGTCAATAATTATAATAACATTTCTACAATTATTCGTGTGTAATAAAATAATTTATTTGTAATTTATCGCTTGCGTATTTCTTTACTCAATAAAATCCATGAATATTAATAAGAAAAATACAAAGTTGTGTCACATTTAAGCTTACGGTTCCCATATAAAATTATAATGAGTAAAACTACATGTACCCACAAAAAAACTCAAAAAGTGTACCCGCCTAATAAGACAAAAATGAGTATAACCTTTTTATGCATTCGATGGGACCCATTTCTATGCCCTGGGGGGCCCATAACAATAAGGTATAAACCTTTAATGCATTGGGTATGGATTTTAGATTTTTTTGTGGGTATGTGTAGATTTATTCAATTATAATTGAGCCCATCAAAAACCCTAGGACTTATTAGAGAGTATAATTTGTACAGAACTTAATGCAATCCCAAACAAACACACCCTACTAGTGGAATTTGATTTTCTATCTTAGCGTGTAAGTCAACACCAATTCCGAGCTCCATATATGACATTGAGACCTTAGATTACAATCTCATTGTTTGGTTGTAAGAAATGAGCTTAAATATTTTGAAATTGTATTCCATGAATTCCAATTCAATAGATTGAATTACGAAGTAAAAGCAAATAATTAAAATTTTATATTGTAATAGAAGTAAGGAAAATGATAACATGTGTCATAAGATCACATATTTTGAGCATCAAAATAGTAAGTATGAAAGCTACACATGGATATTTGTACCCAATTAAATGTATGTCGTAACTCTGTCCTTACTATTTTTGAATTCTAAGTATGTGCCCTTAAAATACATGTTATCAAGACCCTCGAATTCACTACACATAAAATCACACATACCCACATGCACACTACATCACATAGTTATACATGTTGCACAAACAATTCATACGTACACCCACGCATAGACGCAGTTTCACACGCTACACATACAGATTCTCTCATCCTTCCACACATACACACACACAACTACATGCTACACACTAATATTACACAAACCCGCACACTATAAAACAAGCAAATTTAAATTTAGAATTCTTATAAAATTTCACTTAAATTCAATATGAAATTGGAATTCAATGCATAATCCGAATTGAACTCCAATTCCAGGCACTCAAATATACTCTCAAGTTCAATAGAAATTGGACTTACCTTCATTTTTGGTCTTTCTTAAGTGAGAATAATGTTTGATAGCTTTGGTAATGAGGAAGGGAGAGAGTTGAGAGCCTTGTATGATAAGATGGGTGCAATTTCAATTGAAAATTGAAGCCTTTAAGGGTGGCGGGTAGAGAGAAACATAGAGAAAGTAACAAGTTTTAGGCTGGCTATTATTCGTGTAGATCAAATAATGTGTGCAACTTGACAATGTGGTATGGACCCACAATCTGGTTATTTCAAGTGTGTAAAGCTCCTGGGTTGTTTCTGTGGGTATAATTATCTGGGTGATCAAGTGAGTGTGTAATGCACATGTACTTTCTGCTGAGATAATTATGGGCTTTTCTCTATCATAAGCCGGTCACTTTACTAGGTTAAATGGCCCCACCATAACAAGAAACAGTGTGGATAATCTTATATGTGAAAACCCTAATGGTTCAAGATAACATAATCGATTCTTTTGGAGGGATTAATGGGGTTGGGCTCGGGTTTGAGTGGAGGGGGCAGGGAACCAGTCGGGTTCGGGATAGGGGTCGGATCTAAGTAGTAAAACTCCGAATTCGCTTCGTTTGGATATATTTTTATTGAAATACCTCTGATAGTATGAGTAAATAATATTTTACCCCTTAAAATTTGTTTTTAATGAAAGTTTGATAAATTTGGTTGTTGAAAAATTATGTGATCTTAGTGATAATTTTAATAAATATATATGTTGTTTTTAATTGTTAGCGGGTTAAATAGGGTAGGTTTGGGACTTCGTTGGGTTTTCATAATGGGGTGGGGGCGGGTTCGAGGAGGGGGTTAAGTGGGACGTGGCGGGTTTGGGGAAGGGGGATGATTGGCATGTTTTAGGGGTGGGAAGGGTAACCCTATCCCAAACTTGCCCCGTTGACATTCCTAATAACATTTTAAGGGAATGTCCTTTTTCATTAGGGACATGATGTTATATGCCTAATCTATCTATTTTTTTATGTATACAATTAGGTTTCTTCATAGCTCATTTCTACGGACTATATGTTTAAAATGGTAGAAAATTCAGTTTTTTCAATCAAAATTGGAGATGATCTCTATGGAAACTTATCAAAAAGGAAAATACTATCAAAAAATTCAATTCAGAAGTGAGTGAGATGATCATCAAAAGTTTATAACGGTTGGAATGCACATATTTGTCAAATTTACATTAAACCTAATTCTAAATTGAATATTTTAATGGTTTTTTATTTTTTCTATGTATGTGTGTCTGAATGATCTCTTGATTATGGGCATTGTCTCCACAAAATTTTAATTTTTTTATTGGTTTTAAAAGACAAAGGTTCGATATATTTTGTGATACGGTGTATCGTGTCTATATTAGTTAGAGTCTGAAATTCACTATTTATTATTTTAGACACCAATTAATTAAGATACTACATATTCGTGGCACACAAAATGAGTCGGGAGTTCTACGCCGACTTAGAATTACTCTTAATATATAATATATACCACCTTCAAGGCATTATTACAAGACCTAAACAAATATGAATTATACTTGCATGTTGAAGTTTTACCAACATGTATATTTGTCTAATGTTACAAAATAAGTGTAAGGAACTTCTGGAGATGATCTAACTATTAGTTAAACGTGAATTTGTGTTTTTTTATTTTATTTTGGATAATGCTAGAGAGATCTAGTTTCTGGACCCTTTTTTCAAATCCAGTGATGTATCAAATACACATTGAGAGGTGTTTTACATTACATGGGATCCATTACAAACACCATCAAATGTATTTGAAAAAATTATCCAAAAACTGAGTCTTTCTAGCATTATTATTTTATTTTATTATATCATAACTAGCCGAAGCAATCTCGAACTTTGTAACATGTGGGAGCCCATGGATAGAGCTCACCTTAAATTATAAACCATAGTTTCTATTTTTAATATTTGAATTAAGGAAAACATACTGGTAAGTTCCTAAACATTTTAGAAATTGATAATAACAATAATAAATTAAAAATAGTTTTGTCAATAAATTCAGAAAAAAATGTATTCACATACTAATTTATTTAATTGTTATTCTTCTCTATAATCAAAATGTGTGTCCATACATACAATACCGTCACTAAATAAAAATTACGAAAAAGTTAATTTCAATCATTATTAGTATTTATATTACAACAATCACACAAATTTTTTTAAGTATATTTGTTTCAGCTATTTAAATGTATCTACATAGTTTTATAACGCCCAGAATTAAAAAAGGTATATATATATAAATTTAGTGTCTTAGAGTAAATATGTGCTTGTTCTTTATGTTTTGCTGCTATAGATTTACCTTAGACGTACCTGTATAAAAGTGTAATTATATAGTAGATGGGTCTAGCGTTAATTCATCGAAAATGTGGTGTTCTCAAAATATTAAAAACATTTCTGCATATTTTGAATGTAGATAAATGAAGTGCCAAGGGGGCTATTAAAAAAAATCTTAAATTAATTTCACTTTCGCGTGTTTTGTATTTCAAATGTCCCACTATTTTATTTAGTATTATGGTGTCCATTTTTTTTTGCAACACTTCTATGAGAAACAAGACCCAAAATATCTTAGAAAACATGAAAAAAGTAAAAAATTACCCAGAATTGCAAATAGTAAAAACAAATTGGGGTTTTGAAGTGCTTTACAAAAAGTACTAGAACATAAATTTTGGTAATTACTCTGCTCCGTTAAAAAAAGGGGTCAATAAATTATAATTCGTTTTACTGTTTATGAATAGTGAAATTGTAAAATTAGGGTTATTTACATCGTGACCCCTAGAACTTTACCCTCATTTTCACTTCACCACCGCTACTTTAATTTTCTGTAAGAAACCCCTCAACTTTTTAAAACGGGTCAACTTACCCCCGAACCCTATAGTATTATGTTCTAGATGAAAAATTGGTCACTTGTGTGGCACATGAGGGTGTTTTCGTACAAAAATATCCTCGGGTGCTACACAAATGACCAAATTTTTATCTAAAACTACAATATAACACCATTAGGATTTTGGATAGTTTGATTGTTTTTAAAAATTTCAGGGGGATTAGTGTAGAAAGTAGAAGTAAAAATGGTAAAATAAAAATAAGAACAAAGTTTAAGGAGTTGACGTGTAATTAACCCGTAAAATTGTATAGTTTCCAATATTTTTGTAATACCAAATTGTGAGTGTATATTAGCATATGTGACCCTAGAACTGTGTTTTTTTTTTAACATTCCGATTTTTTCGATATCTGGTCCGATATTTTTCGATTTTGGAACGTATATAGGGTTTTTCGATTTCCGATTTTTTCGAAAAAAATCGGATCGAAAATCGGAAATAATTCTTAATTTTCGATTTTTTGAATTTTTCGATCCGATTTTTTTGAAATTATGCCGATCCGATTTTTCTGAATAATTTTCGATATTTTTCGATTTTCAATTTTTTCCAATTTTTGTAAACATTATCATGCGTTCCACGTCGGCTAGGAGAGGAAGAGAGGTCCAAAAATGTCCTCTATATAAGGAGATTATCCATTTATCTTCTACACAGATGAAAAAAAATGGTTAAATTCTTATGTATTTACATGTTGGCAGGGGCGGATGCAGGGGGGTGCCAGGAGGGGCGGAGGCCCCCCCTGAGATTAAAAAAAAATTAAATTTTAGGTATGCAAAATGTGTAATTTTTTTTAGGGGTGCAATTTTTAAGGGAGCCGCCTCCTGAAATCTTGCATACACTGTTTTTTAATAAAAAATTTGTATAAAACTTGTATTAACCCAAAAAAAATTTGCCTCGGGGACTCCCGCCCCCGAACCCCCGACACCACTCGAGACTTTCGGCCCTCCTAACCAAAAATCCTGGATCCGCCATTGCATGTTGGGTTAAACTTTTTCTTGATTTCTTTAAAATGAGAATTTCGAGTAATCGAAAATCTTATATTTATTTTTTTGAAATTTTGGAATTTTCAAAATTTCTAGATTTTTAGTATTTTTTTTTTATTTCCGATTTTTTTCGATTTTTCTGAATTCGGATTTTTTTTTAATTTTTCGAAAAAATTGGATCGAAAATCGGAATAATTATTTTATTTCTAAAAATATCGAATTTTTTTCCCAAAGGTCATTTTTCGATCCGATCCGGCCGAAAAACATCCCTATGTGACCCCACACGATTTTACCCTGTTAGGTCATCCACAGTGCACTATATTATGTTGAGCAAAAATGCTAGTGTGACATAATTTTTGACATAATTTTTATGGACAAACTGATGTGGAGTGCTTCTATTGGTTGGTTTATGGGGTCCACGCCAGTGGGACCAAGAAACCAATCAATAGAAACATGCCACGTCAGTTTGTCCATAAAAATTATGTCGAAAATTATGTCACAATAGAACTACTCTATGTTGAGGGGCATGCCGACTTCCATAGTACTTGAAAAAACATATAAAGTAAAAGAGGTAGGGGCTGTTTTCGAGTGTATGGTGAAGTGAGTGTTTTGGGTCATTTTTCTTTTGGGAAGCCAACAAGAAACTAAATACAAATCTGGACAGTTTCATGCCACATGACTCATTAGGGGAACAAATTTAGCAAAAGATATGAAGATAGTACGCATAATTATATTCTCTCCCTTAGGTCATCCACAAAGGACAATGTAAATTTGTAAATTTTTTCCTGTTCAGATGGTGTAAATTTACTTTTTCATTAGATAATGTGCAGATAAGGTCCACACTGGTAGGCGGCAAATTGTCACCCGTCCGAAGCCAATGGGCAATATAATATTTTCCGCCTAGATTTTTTATTAATAAAATAATCTGAAAAAATGATGTCAACCTGATGGACAGGAAATGTTATCCGCTCCGGGTGAACCTGACTACCCATAATACCTCTGAGCATTAAACTGTTACCCGCCCAAGCCATATTTACTCCCACTGTAAATGTATATATTTTCAATTTTTTCGATTGTCTCATTGTGGATGGCCTTATGATGTTTAATCTTGATAAGTTTATGTTAGTCGATTAATTACTGATAGATAATTTTGTATTTATTAATTATTTTAAGGAATGAATTATGTAATTCATTCCTAATTAAGCAATTGCAATAAGTAATAGTGTTTTATTTATTATTTCGATTTCGCGGAATATGGATTGTAGGTATCTCGTTATCAATAGTACGTCTTAAAGCCTATCATTTGTAAATCTAGGCAACTCTTATTTTTGTAATTTGTAATAAAATAAGTCCAAAAAATTATCTTAAAAAGGGGACTGGATGGACTCAGTTGAGTTTGGGACTACATATTTTTTCAAGGGTTGGACTTCAGCCAAAGAATTCAGTCTGAGTTCGTGGTCGGGCTAAGCTTGACCTAGTAGTGACAAATGGGCGGTTATGGAAGGATAAAAAATTGATATGGATAAATTTGGACGGGTCAAAAGCGGGTTGGACATAATAATTTGGGTTAAATCCGGGTCGGCTCGGGTCAAACCCGGGTCAGGTTGACCCACTTTTTTTTTTTTTTTTGAAAAAACAATTATTATACCATATACAAATAAATACGGTATAATAATTTTGAAAAAAAATATACAAGTAAATACTTGAATAAAAAAAATCTTTTAATCTTTTAATTCTTTTGTAATTTGAGTTTTATTTTTGTGACGGTCCAAAACCATTTTGACCCGCTAATGACCCGCCAACAAACCATCTTATTGGATCGTTCAAACCATTTTGATCCACAAACACAATTAATGGGATCCAAACACATTATTTTGGGTAGATTATGAACGGTTTCATCATCAAGAGCCCATATTGCCGGCTCTAGCTTGACCCAAGGTATGTTGTGTTATTATGAGGTGTGAGCATGGGCCAAACCCGACCCATAGACACCCCTAACCACAAGACTCAAGAATAATAACTTTATGTGAATTATATAGTATGATAAGATCATCTCCAAGACAATTTGCAAAAAAGCTTCCCAAAAATGCTCTAATTCTATTTTCGCTCAACAAAAAATTACCCGACATCAGAGTAATAAGTATAAAAATGAAAAAAATTATCTCGCGACAATTCAATTATCGCACAAACGTTGGAAAATAAAAATCATTAAAAATACAAAAATGCACTAGAAGACAAAAAATGCTCGCGTGGCAATCCAACAGTCGCGCGAGCATAATTTTACTACCTCCAGAAGTTGCAAGATTGTTGCATTTTCGCGTGGCAAAATGCTTTTGCATTTTGCGATTCTTTTAGAAAGCCAAAATCACGAAGTGGGGAGCAAAAAAACATTTTGCAATTAGTCCGATTGCCTCGAAGATGATCTAAGATTCTCACACAAAAAAGTAATTAAGTATGATTCAAAAGACACATGCCCATGTATTATATCTCTTCATGCCAACATTTTCCCTATTCTTATGACAAGTGAATTGTCATCCCAACCTATTTTTTTTTTTTTATTTTTTTTCATTAATCAGCAATGTAAAAATTCTGAAAAGTTTGGAGATAATCTTAGTTGTCAATTTTTGGGTGTCGGCCACTTCATAACCATTCCCCACATTCACCCCGAGTGTTGGGACTATAAACTCAGTCGAAAAGATACTAGCAATAGGTCGAGCTTTGTTAAGACTACACTCTAGATATTTCAACAATTTATTATTAAAATTTTCACTTAAATTATAATATTCATAGTGGGTCCTTTTTTTCGTTGTCAATGATTTATTAGTTGCTTCATTCAACGTTTTAATCAAGATATGCCAACGAGTTGTCAACGACGATATTTGTTGTTTCTTTAACTAGTGGGTTCTGTTTGTCTTTATGCGAGTAGCTCTATGATGGCACCTTTTATTGACATTATTCTAGTGACACATTGATGTGTTTTTAATATATTAATTAATATGTAAGTTAATCATGATTAATACAATTTATCTAATTTATATATTAAAGACACATCAGATTGTCACTAAGCGAAGTTACACATGAAATAAATTATCAACCCTACTCGAGAGCGACCCAGGTGAACTTACTCAACACTCATTCATATGGATTTATGGACATACTTGAGATCAAGTACAATTGTCTCTTGATGGCAATGGGATTGATAATATGTGGTGATTGATTTCTTGACCATTATATAGCACGTACAAGTTACAACACATGATTGTTTAGTGTGTGGTTGATGATTGGTAGTGGTTGAACACCTCATCTTTGTATGGCTAACATATAATGTAGCTGTGTATAATAGACAAAAATTGTACCAAGTTAAACCCAGATTGTTTGTAATCCAAGCATTCACTTAGGTCCAGTTTAGTTGCGCAAATTGTTTGATTATGTAAATTGATTCATTATGAATTAGTGAATTATAAATGAGTGAATTTGAAATGAGTTAAATCCAATTTTACATAATGTTTGGTAATTTGAAATTGATATTAAGGTGCTATGAAAAAAAGTTAAAAACAAATCAAGAGAGAGAGGGGGAGGGAAAGGGAGAGGGAGAGGGGAAGAGGAAGAGGGAGAAGGAGAGGGGACATCCACTTAATGTGACTCCTATTTCAAATGGATTCATTTCACATTTTTTGTGAAATGATCCAATTTCAAATTTTGCACATGAGCTAAAATAGGGCAATTAATGAATCATTTCATTAATGAAACCAAACACAATTAATGAGTCAATTTGTAAATGGGGCAATTTATTAATGATTCAATTTATAATTTTGAGACAACCAAACGGAGCCTTAGCATTTTTATGAAAAAAATATAATGGAAATAGTAGGGAAGCAATTAGAAAGTTAATATAAAATGGCCAAGAATAAGATATACATATATTATTTTTTTCTATGTACAAGTTTTCGACATTTTAATAAGTGAGAAATAGTATAACACATCATAAGTGGGTATGCAACTTTGAGAGAAAGAGATTATATTAAGAACATTGATTTAGATTGACACTATTTACTTATTTACTAAACAATTGATGTGCAGTTCATGCATCCATCAATTAAAGTTTGTGAGTTATAAGTACCCAGATTTATCATTGCATTATAGACAATAATGGTCTGTTTGATTTGCAACTATAATTCTGTTTTCTGTGTTTATATACACTTCTGATAAAAATTTGCGTTTGACAACATGTTTTTTAAACACATAATTATAATATTTCTGTGTTATAATCAAGTTTTTCAGAAAACAGGTTTATGATGTTTTATAACTTCTGTTTTTTATTTGTCAACTCAAAATTATTCATTCTTAATATTTTAATGTAGTTATACCTTAATATATAATATACATACATAATATATTAATATGTGTGTAATTCTTATAAATAAAAAATATATATCTACATGTTCATAAAATTACGTATGAAATAATATAAAATTAAATAATATTATCAATAGATACATGATACTTATATATAGTTTTATATATGTATTATTAATGTGTGGAGTAATATAAAATATACATATAGTACATATGCATTAAAAAATATTATCAATTCATGTATGTATATAATTTTATAGTGAATTATATATGCAATATCATTATATATATATATATATATATATATATACATAAACACAAAAAACTAAATTTTAAAATTACATTTAAAAACATCGTTTAAATCGAATTTTCTGAGTAGCGAACCAAACGAGCCCTAAAATTGTGTGGGCTTAAAGTACTCTTTTGAGAAACTTATTTTGAAGTCTTTATACAAAACTAAAAGATAACAACCCACATAACTATTCGGTAATATGAGATACATCAATATCAACTATATCCATAATCCTCGAGAACTCTCTAATACCAACCATCTTTCTTTAAGTATGGTGCTTAAGGTACCATCAAAATTTATACTCGATACCACTGCATGTTTTAAAGTGATTGTACATTATGTTTAAATGTGTTGTGCAATAGTGCCGAAATATAAATTTTGGTAATGCTTTTAGCACCATCCTTTCTAAATATTTACTATCAAAAATGAAAAATTCTTAAGAAACATACAATTTTTCCAATATAAAAAATATGTCCACTACGAATTGTGAATTGGTATGGTTCTTGGTTATGATATATACATATTTATATTATGCTTTAATTTTGTTTCAGAGTTGTTGATAGGGATGTGTTCTAGATTATGTAATAATTGACATTTAACAAAAACCTTATAATATAATTTTATTAAATTTTTAGGCCATATTTGAAAAAATAATGTTTAATTCTTGGTAATACTATCAGGAACAAAAAAAAAATTAGATATGCTGGAATAAATGATAAATGAATTTTTTAAAGGGACTAGACATTAAATAACACTATAATCAACATGATTATTATTATTGCGAAGAGTGCCCTTCCGCTGCTTTTTTTAATACTACAAAAAATAATAGAAAACTTTATGTCACCCCTTGGATCCCATAAATTTTTATGAAAACTCAAATGTAAAAAACAAAATTGTAATAGTTTCACAATCAAATGATTGGTGTGGAAAATGTGATTTTACTACAAGTGGTTCTCGCTAGAGGCATTTGTAAGAAAATGTGCAAGATTTGTCATACTGGTCGTTGCAGTGGCGGATTCGGAATTTATGGTAAAGGGGGCCAAATGCCGAGGCATTTTTTTTGTTTGTTAATTCAAGTCTTATACAAATTATAGCTTTCATTTCTAGTTTATACAAATTCATTACGTTTTTTACCATAATAGTTGCAAAAACTCATTATTTATGCCTTTAACTTTCAATCTTTACATATAGCTTCCCTAAAACACGTTTATTTTTATTTTTTGAAAAATTAGGGGGAGCCTTCCATACGAAAGTTTTGCGACTTTTCATTATGTTCTCTCGACAATAATGAATTGCCAAAAATTTAATCGAATCACATTCTAATTAAGAAACATAAAACAAATAATACAGCATAAATAAACATCCGAATAAATTGTAAATGAAAATTTAATAAGACAAATTTACCTTTGATAATTTGATGCAAACGGAACACTGAAATTGAATGACTAAATTTTTTTACTTCAATCTATCACCAAAAATAAGTTAATGTTGATACCAAAATTAATATGCTGATGTGGGCGAATAATACGAAGACACGTGTCAATCTACGTGGCACAATAGCAGCGAGGAAGTTCATTTTCCGACAAACCATGATTCTTTCCGAGCAACGAGGATACAACGAGGAACTCTAGCGCTCCGAGGAACTCCTGAGCAACGAGCAACTATGGCGGTCTGAGCTGCACCTCGGTCGTATCATTAATTGCCAGATAATCAACAGTTCAAATATTCATTGAATGCTTATATTCTTGACGCGCACGCTGCATTAAATGTATTACCCTTTCACATGTATATCATTTAATGTATCGAACCTTTCATGTACAGCCTCAAGGCTATAAATACCTTGTATCAACCCCATTCAAGGGGACCGGAATTTCTTGAGAGAACTTGTAATCAAGAATTCTGCAAACACTCAGCAAAAACATAACAGTGGACGTAGGCTTTATTCCTAGCCGAACCACTTTAAAAATCTTTGTCTTATTTATTTATCTGTGATTGAATAATTAGAGCAATCTAGTTTTTTACATCAACAGATTGGCGCCGTCTGTGGGAACGACTGTTACTATCGTTTTTCGCAAAAATCATTTGTTATCAATGGCAGATAATCCAGAATCCAGTAATCGAAATGCTGGAAATCTTCCAAATCCATCTGCAACTCCAGATCTGGCTGGAATTATGACAAATCTGGCTCAAGGACAAACCGCCATGCAAGAATCTATGAGGCAACTCATTCAAACTTTTCAAGGCGGTGCACCTACCTATTCAGGACAACGGAGTGATCGTGGGCAATCACGATCCAGACGTACTGGGTCATTTCGCAATGGGGAGTCTAATGATTCTTCTTATCAACCTGGGTGAACTTCATCAATACACGCTACGGATACAGATCAACGTATCACTCTCTCTCCGGAGAGAACTAGCGCTTTAGAAAGATTAAGCAGGGTGTCTCCTTTCAGTCGATTAGGACCAAGGAGGAATATGAGTCCACCTAGAGCTCCATCGAGAAGTTTTCGGCCACCATCAGAATTGAGAGAAGGATCAGCACAATCACGACCAGCTACTCGTCGAGATAAATCTCAAGAAGCTACGTCAGAGCAATCAATTGCTCGGACTAAGCGGCCTGAGGAAGGAAATGAAGTATGGAAAGGTTCCATTCAGCGGTTAGAAGATAGACTGGGAGAAATGGCAAAGGCAAGAAACCCCTTACAGAGAACGTTTGTTCAAGGGACACCTTTTGAGCAAGCCATTGTGGATTTTCCGACACCATCGAGATTCAAAGCACCTGTGGTGACCCCCAAGTACGATGGAAAGACAGATCCTGTACTTCATATAGAACAATACCAAGCTGCTGCCAACATCTATGCCGTCCCCGACCAGATGAGGTGTAGAGCATTCTCAGGAACTCTTACCGGATCTGCACAAATATGGTACAATAATCTTCCTCGGGGTAAGATTTCAACTTTTATTCAGTTAGCCGAGCTGTTCATTGGCAATTTTTGTTTTGGAGCAAAGCCGGTAAAGCGAGTAGCACACTTGCTAAGTGTTAGGCAAAAATCAGGTGAAAGTACTAGAGATTACATAACTCGTTTTAATAACGAGAAGTTGGAAGTCATAGATTACGAAGAAAAGACAGCAATCACCTAAAACTATGTCGGAGTTGATGGCAAAAGCGGCCAAAATCATGAATGCCGAGGAGGCTATGGCTGCAAAGAAGAATATGGATAAAGAAACCAAGGTAGAGGTCGACAAGTCTAAGAAGAAAGAGCAGAAAGGTAATGGGGGTGACAAGCACTCCAAGAATAATAGGACGACATGGGAAGTCCTAAAGAAATACGATAATTATACTCCATTGAAAATGGGTATTAATCACATTTTAGAAGAAATCAAGAACATCGAGGAAATCAAGTGGCCAGAAAAACTAAGGACAAATCCTGATCTGAGGAATAAGGCTAAATACTGCGAGTTTCACAAAGATCATGGCCATATGACCAAAAATTGCATAGCCCTTCAGAACGAGATTGAAACGCTCATCCGAAGAGGAAAATTGTCAAAATATGTAGATCGTAGGGGTGAGAGGAAGAATGATGATAGAACTAGAGAAAGATCTAGATCTCCTCGTCATGCCGAGGAGAAAAAGAAGAGGGTCCATGAAGATGATCTAGATGATGACCCCGATCTTCCCAAGAAGCCAAGGCAGCCTGAACGAGAGGTATTTTCCATACGTTTTGGGTCATTTGATTGTAATGTTATTACATGAGGAGATGCAGGAGGAGGAGACCTTACTGCAGAAAGAAAAGCTTACCTCGGAGAGGCTCAAGCTTGTTCATATATTCAACGAATAAATCTGGCCGAGGATGATCATCCGAGGAAGGTAAACAAAGAGAAGCTAGTGATTGGTTTTTCAAAAAACGACCTGGCAGGTGTTCTTTACCCTCATGATGATCCGTTGGTGATCAAAATGAGGATGAAGGACGTGGTAATTTCAAGGGTGTTAGTAGACAACGGTAGTTCGGCAGACATCATGTATTACTCATGCTTTGATAGCTTGAATTTGAAATTATCTCAATTGGAACCTTATCATAGACCCCTTCTGGGTTTTGCTGGCGAGAAAGTTTTTCCACTTGGGACGATCAAGTTGGATATACTCATTGGAACTTGGCCTGATTGTCGAACAGAAAGAATACGCTTCTTTGTGATGGATAAGAATGTGCAGTCAGCCTACAACATCATCATGGGAAGAGTTGGATTGAAGAAGTTCGAAGCAGTTCCATCTACTGTACATCAATGTTTGAAATTTCCAACGAATTTTGGAGTCGGGATTATGAAAGGTGATCAAAAAGTAGCTCGGGAATGCTATTATTCGTCTGCCGATCAAGAGGAACTTGAAGAATCAAGGAAAAAGACTACTACTTACCAAGTGGAGGAAGGTACAGAAATTGAAACTCTTGATCCTAGGGATGAATCTCAACTTGTAAAAGGACAGGTGGTGGAATCTACAGAAAATGTTATTCTGGACGATGAGCATCCTGAACGAGTAACCCAGATAGGATCGTCGTTGGATTTTTCAATAAAATAGGAGTTGATAGTTTTCTTGAGAAACAGGAAGAATACTTTTGCTTGGAGTCATGAAGACATGCCAGGGATAGATCCAAACTTCTTATGTCATGAGCTCAATGTGAATAAGGAGATCAAGCCTGTGAAGCAGAGAAGAAGAGTGTTTAGTCCCGAGAAGAACCAAGCCATACAAGAGGAGGTCGAGAAGCTCCAGAAAGCTCAATTCATTGAAGATGTAAAATATCCAGATTGGTTGGCAAATGTGGTAATGGTAAAAAAGAAGAACAATAAATGGAGAATGTGTGTTGATTTCACTGATCTTAACAAGGCATGCCCAAAAGATCATTTTCCATTGCCCAGAATCGACCAACTAGTGGATGCTACCTCGGGACATGAGCTGCTCAGCTTCATGGACGCATACTCTGGCTACAATCAGATCAAAATGAAACCTGAAGACAGGGAAAGTACTTCTTTTATTACCCCAAGGGGAACTTATTGTTATAATGTTATGCCTTTTGGTTTAAAAAATGCAGGTGCAACATATCAGCGGCTGATGAACAAGGTTTTTGCCGAACAAATCAGTTGCAATATGGAAGTCTATGTCGACGACATGCTCACCAAAAGCAAGAGAGCTACTGATCATCTAGTTGACTTAGGCCAGACCTTTGATCAACTGGACAAATACCAAATGAAGCTCAACCCGACGAAGTGTACCTTTGGAGTACGAGAAGGAATGTTCCTCGGATACATCGTCAATCAACGAGGTATTGAGGCAAATCCAAAAAAGATCAAAGCTCTTTTAGGGCTGCGATCTCCAACGACGAGGAAAGAAGTACAGAGTCTTACAGGACGAGTTGCAGCGCTCAATAGATTTGTATCCCGAGCAACTGATAAATGCCTCCCATTCTTCAAAACACTGCGAAAAAGTTTTGAGTGGACTGATGAATGTGAGAAGGCCTTTCAAGATTTGAAGAAGTATTTGGGAGCCCCACCATTGTTGTCTAGGCCAATAACAGGAGAAAAGTTGTACTTGTATCTGGCAGTATCAGAGAATGCAGTCAGCTCGGCGTTGATCAAATTGGAGAATGGAGTCCAGAAGCCAATTTATTACACAAGTAAGGCTTTCCGAGGTGCAGAAATCAGGTACCCAAAGCTAGAAAAATTGGCACTGGCATTAATTGAAGCAAGTAGAAGAATGAGGCCATACTTCCAGGCCCATACAATCATTGTATATACTGACATGCCATTAAGACAAGCCCTTCACAAGCCAGAAAAATCAGGAAGATTGATGTATTGGGCAATAGAACTCGGTGAATATGATATCGTGTACGAACCCAGATCATCATTAAAGGGGCAAGCTGTAGCAGATTTTATAGCAGAATTCACATACCCTGATACCCCTGAGGAGCAAAAGGTACTTGCTGACCTACCTGTGGACGATACAGGATCAACAGACACAGGTCCAGACCAACCAAGGTTGGTAAAAGGACTTGTGGATGTAGAAAAATAATCATATTCAAACCCAGACCAACTCCGGTTGGTAAAAGGGCGCGAACAGATGACCGACGAGGAACGAAGGATACCCGGGGATGATGAAAGAAAACAGATGATATTTTACCGAGGAACTCTAACAGATAAGAAATTTGAAGACGAGTTACCTACATGGAGATTATATGTAGATGGATCATCCTGCACAGTTGGTTGTGGGGCAGGGATCGTTTTAAACACCCCAAATGATATTGACATGGAGTATGCCTTGCGATTCCAATTCAAGGCTTCCAATAATGAAGCTGAGTATGAGGCCATGATAGCAGGTTTTTATTTGGCAAAAGTTATGGAAGCACGACAAATAATTGTTTTCAGTGATTCTCAATTAATTGTGAATCAAATGATGGGAATATATGCAGTTAAGGGAGAATTAATGGTGAAGTACCATGCAAAGGTGATGGAGTTATTGACAGAATTTGATGCTATTCAATTGGTGAGAATACCGAGGATGGAGAATGCTAGAGCAGACGCATTGGCCCGATTAGCGTCAGCTACCCGCACCGAGCTGCGAAGAACGATACCAATTGAAGTATTAGAAAGTCGGAGCATAAAAGAAGATCTTACGGTGAAGATTATTACCCTTGATTTAGGACCATCTTGGATGGATCCTATCAGGGCATACATTGAAGAAGGAGAATTACTAGAGGACAAGCTAGCTGCCAAGAAATTGAAGTATAAAGTTGCTCGGTATGTGTTAACTAATGGTGTTTTGTATAGACGAGGAATTATGGCAGGTTTGCAGAGATGTGTGCATCCATCAGAAGTCAAAGAATTGGTTGAAGAAATCCATGAAGGATCTTGTGGAGCTCATGTAGCAGGTCGGACACTTTTGTAAAGGGTAATGACACAGGGATATTACTGGCCGACGATGAGGGCTGATTGTATAGCCTATGCCAAGAAGTGTGACAAGTGCCAACGTTTTTCCTCCATCCGAAGAACTCCACAAGCATTGTTGACACCCATAACTTCACCTTGGCCATTTGCCATGTGGGGGGTTGATCTGGTTGGACCATTGCCGACGACCCGAGAAAGGTTCAAGTACCTCGTCGTGGCAGTGGATTATTTTACTAAGTGGGTGGAAGTTGAACCACTGATTGATATGACGTACGAGAAGGTTTATCAATTCATTTGGAAGAATCATCTGTCGATATGGTCTCCCCCATGCTTTCATCACAGACCATGGAACATAATTCGATAATGAAGAATTTTCTGCCTATTGTCATCAGTCGAACATTTTGAAGTATCATTCAGCACCAGGCCATCCCTAAAGCAATGGACAGACTGAGGTGACAAACAGAACATTACTAAATGGTTTGAAGAAGAGGTTAAGTGAAGCTAAAGCAAATTGGATCAATGAGCTCCAATCAGTACTATGGGCTTACCGAACAACTCCCCGAGCAGCAACTGGAGAATCACCATATATGCTAGCATTTGGAAGTGAGGCTGTGATACCTGCCGAGTTGGGTTTCCCAACGCATAGAGTACTGAATTTTAATTCCCCAGTCAGCGATTTGATGAGAAGACTGGATTTGGATATGCTCGAGGAGGTTAGAGAAGAGGCAGCCATTAGGAATGCTGCTTACCAACAACGTACAGCTCTGTTCTACAACAAAAGGGTGAAGAAATGTGATTTAAAAGAAGGGGATTATGTGCTAAAGAAAGTCATTCAGAAGCAAAATAAGTTGGAAGCAAACTGGCATGGACCTTACCGAGTTACAGAGGTTGTTCGTCCAGGAACTTACAGAATAGCAACTCTAGAGGGAGAAGAATTTAAGAATGCATGGAATGCTGAACACCTGCGCAAGTATTATCAGTAATGTAAAATGTAAAGCATTTCCTTCATTATGAATAAAACGAAGATGTTTCACCATTTTCTTTCTGTTGAAAGTTTTTCGGGGAATACTAGTGTTGTACACTACGCTGCTTGATAACAAGAAGAAGACTATAGTTCAAACCCACGATCAATTCCGGTTGATAAAAGGGCGAGAACAACTTAAATACTCCTTTGGTTAGGAGGCGACACTAGTGTGATCAACTACGGTTGGTAAGATATCTAGTGGACAGCTCGAAAGAGCCAAAAAACTACTCCTTTGGTTAGGAGACGACACTAGTGTGATCAACTACGGTTGGTAAGATATCTAGTGGACAGCTCGAAAGAGCCAAAAAACTACTCCTTTGGTTAGGAGGCGACACTAGTGTGATCAACTACGGTTGGTAAGATATCTAGTGGACAGCTCGAAAGAGCCAAAAAACTACTCCTTTGGTTAGGAGGCGACACTAGTGTGATCAACTACGGTTGGTAAGATATCTAGTGGACAGCTCGAAAGAGCCAAAAAACTACTCCTTTGGTTAGGAGGCGACACTAGTGTGACCAACTACGGTTGGTAAGATATCTAGTGGACAGCTCAACGAGCCAAAAAGTTCGAAAGAACCATTACTACTACCACTACTACTCCTTTGGTTAGGAGGTGTACACCAGCATGATCAATTACGGTGTTGGTAAGATACAAATATACTCTCAAATTACAACTTATGTTGGTCGGGAGGTAAGATTATTACAAAAAGTTCTTTGAAGAACAAAATATTCCAAAATATACCAAGTATAGCTGGTCGGGGATAAAAACCCACTAACTGTAGTTGGTCGACGAGGATAAATTATTGGCCTTGGTTGGTCGGACACATTTTATGAAAATATTTGAAATTGAACCAAGTATGGCTGGTCGGGGATAAAGACCCATCAACTGTAGTTGGTCGACAAACATTATTCATCCATCATGGTTGGTTGAAAACAGTTTGAACATTTTATACTCATTACTTTGATACTTGTAACTTTTTATTAAAGTTGCTCAATGAACAACACAATATTGTTATCTTTTTAACAGATACATATGTACAAATATAAAGGTGTTTGATAAACACAAGACAACAACAAAATTTACAGAAAATGAAAGTCTTTTCATTAAAATTCAAAATAAATTACAGATTACATGTATGTGCTGACTATTACATTAAGATTCCTATTCTATTGGTTTCTTGCCCTTTGCTTTTGAGACAGGATCTTCGCCAGCAGGAGGATCTTCCAGGCAAAGGGGAGAATTAATAAAGTTCAAGTCCTTCAGCATTCTGACGTTCATTACTGAAGGTGTATCCATTAGATGTTCTGGACGAGATACTTCGATTTGGGAATGAAGGATATAATCACCGAGGTATTTTGAAATTAGGCTACGAGGAATGGAACGAGCTGGGATCCAGGCCATATCCAATTTGAAAGGTGGCACGGGCAAGTCTAGTAACCCTGGAGCATGATAATCCCATAAAAAATGCCCTCGCTCCAATTTTAATACACCCAGGGCGTTCAACCATCCCTGCTTATAACCTTCATTGTTGGCATGTTCAATACGAGCATCCAAATGAACAAGAGCTTCATTATATCCTTCCATTCAGAATTCCCTGGGCTGCTTATGAAATTGAAAAGTTAATCTATCCAATTGTTCGAGAAGATTTTTAGCAAAAAGATCCTTGGTATGAAGAGCAGACTTCGTTGCAGTAAGTTGATCTTCCAAGGATAGATTTTTCTTGGACATTTCTGACAAAGCACGATCCTTAGTGTTCAATTGAAACGCTTGAGTTTCCAAAGTAGACTGAGTGCGAGCCTCTTCAACATTGCGACTAAGAACTCTTGATCGGCTCCGAGAAGCAACTGGAGAACTCTGCTCCTCGACAATTCTTCCTCGTCCCTGAGAACCTCTTCCTCGTCCCCGAGCAGTCACAGGAATAACATAATTTCTCAAGTTATCCAGTTCTTGCCTTAGTTTGGCATTTTCAACCTCTAAGAACGAGAAACCTTCATCAGTAACGGGCACTAGAGCAGTGGAAGATGACGCTGCAAATTCATATTGAGCCAACTTTTTCTGTAAATTATTATTTTCTTGTTCCAGGATCTCGGCAATCTGCCTGCAAGCTTCAACTTCACCTTTTAGGGTCCTTTCCCTAATATCATATCCAGCAATAATCTTTTTATGGCCTGTTTCAGAAGAGAGCTGCTGATATCTATTTTCATAATCCTTGTGCAACGAAGCCATTGATGTATTGTGCTGATTTTGAAGATCCTCTAAGGAACCATGAAGTTTCTCGATCAATTCGTAGTATGCCACATTATTGGCCACAGATCTATCAAGTAAATCCTTCAGGTACCAGTAAGCCTCAACTGCTTGTTCTGAGGCATCGTGACCAAGGATGTCGACAATATCTGATACACTTAGGTCTGTATGACCAGCTTTATAATAACCATTGCATTGTCGCATCAACTCAGTATCAGGAGCAGATATCAATTCCATTCTGGCCAAAAACTAATAAAGAAGAGGAAGCAGTAGTTAATAAATAAAAGCAGACAGAGTATCAATAATGAAGAGGAACGAAGATGTATTTTATTAGATCATCAAAAGGTTACATTGTTCGATTACAAGTAATGAAATATAGAAATAATGCCGAACAACTTCACACCTTTTCCTTGTCTCCCAAGACTTTCTCGGGAGGCTGGGACGAGGAGCTCGGTTGCTCGGTGGTAACAACTGTTTGATCAGCAGGAATCTTTTCGACAGGAGGAGGCATAGAAGAAATGTCCTCGATGACAGAGGGTTGAGAAGCAGAGACTGGGTCACCTATAGCCATAGAAGATTCATCTGAGACAGGCTCATCTTCTTCTTCTTCCACAATTGCTGGAAGAGGACCAGGGAGGTGTCGTTGGAATAGATCAGAATCGTCTTTGACCTTCAACTCTTGCAGAGCAGCTACCCAGCCATCGTGGAAGTATTTCAACTTCCCATATTGGACTTGGGATGTCATAGCAGCAATCCTCTTATCCCATCCTTTCTCCCAACCAGCACTGAAAGATTTCTTGACTGCAACCTTTCTCTTCAATTTCTCCGAGGAGAGTTTTACATCCAATTTTTCTTTTTGGACCTTGATATCTCGCAGGGTAGATAACTCTTCCTCTGCCTTTTTCAGCTTGTCGTCACATTTTTGATGTTCGACTTCTAAGCCTTTCATTTTATCCTCCAAATTCTTGGAGGTTTCAACCATCTTCACCTTCTCAGCTTCAGCCACAGCCAATTTTTTCTCCCAAACAGCTTTTTCCTCAACATACTGTTGACGAGATTCCTTTAAAGATTGGGTCAAACCCAACAGAGCATCCTCTACACCTGACGAGGAGCTTGAAGCTTTAATAGCCTCATCCTTCTTCACAATATTATTGAAACAGTTCACCAGCTGAAAGATGAGAGAAATAGTAAAGTCAATACAAAATGCAAGTATTCAGAGAAAGAAAGAAAAACTAGAAGTATGAGAAATTTACTGAAGCAAGGTGACGAGCAGCTAAGGATGTCAGCATATCCCTAGGAATTTTTTCATCAATACCATGGACCTCGGGTACGACCGAGCTCATTGCAGAACTTGGAAGAATGATGTTTGGAACATCAGTACCACCAGCAGGTAGAGAGGAGGCAGTTTCAGCCGGAGTAACTGAGGATGATTTCCTCAATCTCCTCAACGGGAGTTCAGAACCTTCAACCAAAGATGTCTTGGTCGGAGAGATTGTAATTACATCTACAGGAGCATTTTTCTTGCTCGGAACCACCGGGGGCTTCTCGGTAGCTTTAGAAGACCCAGCATCCACCTTTTTAGTCCCCTCTGGGACATCAGCTTTGCTTTTCTTGGCCCCAGCAACAGAAGTAATATCATCAAAGAGAGCAGGAGGAGCTCTTTTCTTACCCATCCTTTGACTTAAAGGAAGATGAGAATCTGAAGAAGAGTCCTCTGGAGTGGAAGCTGGCTTAACAGGGCGAGCAGTATAAGAGGTTGTGTAACTCTTATACTGTAGCAAATATGATGCAGACCTAATGTGCTCGTCTGCAACGTTCTTATGCAAACCCCAGATAAGTTTCAGATGCTTGATATTAACTTCTGATTCCTTTGGAGTTTTTCTTTTGCTATCAACTGCAAATAAATACATAACGAGATATCAATCATACATTTTGTCAAAAATGATGAAAGCATAATTTCATAAGAAAAATAAAATGAAAAATAAACCTATCCCGTTGCCATATGGGGGGCATCTGGGACCATTGTATACTCCATCACCAACTAAAGGGGCATATTGCCAATTTTTTATGATCAACCCATGCTCAAAATAATCTCTATTTGAGTCAGGGAGGTTAACTACAAGAGCCCTATTCAGAAACCTAGTTTTTAAATAGTAAATATTATCTAGAGTAGCCCATTTATAGCAATACATAATTTCAGGGATCCCAATACGAGTCCCGTGACTTAGATTTAATTTGTGCACCCCATTAATTATTCTCCATGAATTGGGGGTTATTTTTGCAGGGACAAGATCAAAATATTGACAAAACTCAAGACACAATGGGTTCGGTGGAAAGGAAAAACCACATTCAGCAATGAAAAGACTGGGGAACCAATGTCCCTCAGTCAATCGAAAATAATCTAAAGGCTCAGAAAGAACTTCTAGAGTTACCCAGGAAGGAATGGAAAAATCAGAACGAAATTTTTCAACAGACTCCACAATATAAACCATATTGAATAAAAGAGATACAGAAGGAAGAAGATCTTACAGGAAGAAAGGACGTATGTTGACAACGAACGAAAACAAGGATGAACGCACAAGAGAGAAGGCGAAAATAGAAAGCTTGAATGCAGAAAAGTGGAAAACGTAGAAGACGGTATGATTACCTAAGAAGTTTAAATACTCTGCATTGGGAAGCGGCGAAAGAAATGATTACCAAAAAGAAACTACTGAACTTCCGGCGGCTAAAAGGACAAAAACTGCACGGAGATCAAAGCGCTTATAAAAAATTCAAAATAAAGGCGGAAGCTGCGAAATAAGAAGGAAATTTGAACACAATGTTCCTGAAACCCAGAAAAGTCATTTAATATCGCCATATACCGAGAAAGAATGTCCCATACTCCTCAAAGTTCGAAATATGAAACATTGGGGGCTTCTGTTGATACCAAAATTAATATGCTGATGTGGGCGAATAATACGAAGACACGTGTCAATCTACGTGGCACAATAGCAGCGAGGAAGTTCATTTCCCGACCAACCATGATTCTTTCCGAGCAACGAGGATACAACGAGGAACTCTAGCGCTCCGAGGTACTCTAGCGCTCCGAGGAACTCCTGAGCAACGAGCAACTATGGCGGTCCGAGCTGCACCTCGGTCGTATCATTAATTGCCAGATAATCAACAGTTCAAATATTCATTGAATGCTTATATTCTTGACGCGCACGCTGCATTAAATGTATTACCCTTTCACATGTATATCATTTAATGTATCGAACCTTTCATGTACAGCCTCAAGCCTATAAATACCTTGTATCAACCCCATTCAAGGGGACCGGAATTTCTTGAGAGAACTTGTAATCAAGAATTCTGCAAACACTCAGCAATAACATAACAGTGGACGCAGGTTTTATTCCTAGCCGAACCACTTTAAAAATCTTTGTCTTATTTATTTATCTGTGATTGAATAATTAGAGCAATCTAGTTTTTTACATCAACAGTTAACGTAAACGAAAATTGTTCAGTAGCAAAAATGGGGAAGTTAAAGTATAACTCAAATCCTAGATTCAAAATATATAAGGAAATCAGAAAATAAAATGTAAAAAATGTACGAATCGTAGGATATAAAACACATTAAATGAAGGAATGGAATAAAAAAAAAAGTGAATCTTAAAGATGCTACTTAAAAAAAAATATGAGTAAAATGAATAGTTACGAGGAAAGAAAAATGGAAAGTATAAAAATACCTTCACAAAATTTTCTTCTCGCTTGGTTGGTAACTATTTTTAACCAAAACATCAAAAAGCTCTTTTGTTTTTTGGAGTGTGTGGTTAAAATAAGAGCTCATACACGTTCTATTTTTTAACTTTAAAAGTTAAACTTTTGTAGGGATCCAATTATAATCACTTTACCTAAAGTGTATAAAATCAACCATGTTATAATTTTTTTGGAAACTTTTGCAAGGGTCAGCTAGCCCGACCGTGAATTATTTTGGAAAAAAAAATAGAATGAATTTTTTTGGGTAAATATAAATTATAAAACGATCATTTTAACACCAGCCCGAAAAATTATTAATTATTGGCATTCATGGATTGTCATTTGATTTTATGCAAGCAGCATTATGGGGATTTGTGGGTCAAAATGATAGAATTTTGTGTGTAATATGGTCCCTCTACCAAATCCGCAAAATGAACTTGGAGGTTTCCCGTCAAATACATGCATAATAAGTTAATAAATTATTTGGAAGCATTTCCTCATCCCCATATGATTTGATTGACGCTAAGTGGACGGTTTCACGTGAGTGTAACAAGATTTTACTTGTAATAAATATATGTTTTTTTACAATGCAAACAAGTAAATGGTGTTAAAACTTTAAATGGTATTAATCATGAGTGATGTGATACTTGAAATAGTGGTGGCAATAATGGGGTTAAAAATGGATAGGAATAAATTTGGACGGGTCAAGAGTGGAATAGACATAATAATTTGGTCGTCAGGTCGGATTAAACTCGGGTTGTGCCGGGTCAAACTCGTTGGGGCGGGTTGACCCGCTTTTCCCTTGTTTTTTTATGGATTAGGGTGGGGGCATGGGGGATTTTTTTTAAGCAAATCAATAATGATCAATAAGGAGAATAATTGCATCTATGATAGATATTTTTTCAATAAACCATGGATTTTTCTTTCTTTTGAAAATACCCTTTTCCACATTGCGAATGGAACTTACTATTTCAAGCACAATAAGCTAACAGATTTAGGAGAAGGAGCACTCATACTCTTGGTTCAAGCAAACCAATATTAGACTGCTTACCGTACCAAATATATAAGCATATAAGAGAGTAACCCTTTGATAAACAAGTATTTGAACATGTATTAGAATTATTGAACAAATATTTGAACAGAGTGAAGGTTTCCATTCTCAATTTGGAGAGAGACATAGAAGTAGAGAATAAGATAACTTAGGTTATTTATCATGACCCATAACTGACCCGTAGGTCATCCGGAATCGAACCGAACTGAACCAACGTTTAAACTATTTTTGATCTGCCAAGATATTAAACAAAAACCAAACCCTTCTTTGTGGGTAAATTCTTGACAGGTGTATCCGGTTTAACCCATTTTGCCGGGCTTAACTTGAAGTGATGCTCATGTGATACTTTAAATATTTCGCCATTAAAAAATACATAAATAAAAAAAAGCACTTCTTCCTACATTATAAGTTTCACCTTAAATTTTATTCGCATGACCCAGTATAAGGCATTTCATTTTACCCCTCTGAAGACGATCTCTAAAAGTTGAGAACATTTTGCCTTTAGCACAAATGATGAATTTCCATTTTGATAAAAATGATAATTCACAAATTTAGAAATACTCCAAATGTTTATGAATAGTTGTTGATGGTGCGACACTTGGAATGTTGTATGGAGATCTCAGGTCACGAACATATAATATGATATATAAGTGAATAAATATCTCATTAGTCTTTGGGCGCTTCCCATTTGTTAAACGACATTGAAAAAACAGGTGACCAATTTGCCTACAAAATTGCATTTCATGATTATCAAAATGCCTCCACCCTTAAGTGTAAAAATTGCATTATGCGTGTATGGTGAAATGACAATATTTTCATTTTAAGCTTTTTCATTGAAGTTCGATTATCGCCGTGATATGACATTTTGCATGCTTAAAGTGTAAAAATAAATAAGAGCTCCAATACTAAAGACAAATGTTAAAATAATATTTGCCCTAAACTTATATTTGATGTACAAAAAAAAAACTCCTCTCTCATTTGTTATCATTTTTCTCTCTTTACTCTCTGCAAATCAAACAAAGACTCATATTTCCATTTCTATCTCTCCTCCTCTTTATTTCTATTTAATAAAGGAGATTTCAATAAGTTGTTTAAATTTCTCAGACCAAAACCAGATAATGAAACACCCCTCTCAATCTATCTCTCTATTTATCTCAATATCTCATTCCATAAGAAAAATGATTGCTATGGTTTTTTAAATTGAAGATCCAAATGTATAACACGTGTTAAGGCTATGAATTTCAAATGTTGCAAATGAAATATGTAGCTTAGGGATATGGAGATCGTACATCTTACTTTAAAGATATCGCCGAGATTCATTTCTTGAAATGAATATGTAAGTTTAATGTTTGGAATAATGTTGAATCTGTAGTTTTTTAGATTCATTATCTTTAGTTTGATCCTTTTGACCTTTTTGCATCTTAATTGTAATTTGGTGAGTTTGAATCTTTGTTTTCTGTAATTTTTTTTAACAACCTCAAATTGAAATCGAGACCCACCCAAATTGATTGAAACTGATGGTCCCGGTCCGGTCTTGGTCTAAAAAACATTGATATCGAATAATTTGGTCCAGTCCAAAGGCACTACAAATTCGGATCGGATTGTGAACACCCCACATCTACATAAGGTGGAATGTTTGCTCGTGTTCCATTTAAGATGAGCCAAATTGGGAACACTTTTTCTCATTCTCTTTTTAATTGTTATTTAACATTAGATGTGTTAGATCAAATTCCATGCCATCTCTGATTGTGCCACTTAAACCTTGAACAATCCTTGCTTTTTTATTGTTATCTTGAAAAATAAAATTTTACCTAACGTGCCAAAGCATTTTTCTTGGTATGTTTGGAGATCGTCTTTGGAACCTAACGAGACTTGACTATTGTTCCAACCATCTATACATTTTTCAAAATCCCAAGACACATAAAGTGTCACACAACTGGCAAAATGAAATCAAAAGAATTAGAAAATCCTCGCTTAAAGTGATGCACAAACTTAGATTTTCCTTACCAAAGCCAAACTTATTATTTATAATTAAACATGTTGAGTGGGTGGAGTGAGACTAAATCTCTCTCTTTCGTCGTATTATATTAAACCCGAGCTTTAATTTTTTTTTGGAAGAGGGACAGAATCCCCACATGTTTTATTAAAATATTATGTAGAAAGAGCCCTTTCTCCAATGGAAAACAAGCTCATTACCAATCTAAATCAATCGATGCTCGATTGACAAAACAATAAATATGGGCTTAAGTAAAACCATTACAAGAAAAGAAAATGAAGAAATAAACCAAAAAACATGAAACTATTTACTAATCCTGATTTGAGGGAATCCCCATCTATCAAGATTTAAAAGACCTCTAGTGCAAGTAGGAAGATGATGAAAAGAGTCATAAATAACCATATCCTTCAGATTAATCCCATGATTAGCAACTCTAATAGAATTTACTATTCTATAGCAATGAGAAAATGAATAATCAAACAATTTAAGTAAATCTTCAATCTCTTCCAACATACTAATTAGATGCCAAGGAGGTTTCCAATTTTTCTTGATAATGTTAACTATAATTTGAGAATCTAATTCAATCTCAATAAATACGAAGTTGTGAAGTATAGCCAACTTAAGACCATATTTAAGAGCTTCGATTTCAATAAAGATGTTGGAACCAATTCCTAGACATTTAGCAAATCCCAGTTTGAAAATACCTTTGTGTTCTCTAATGATCCATCTACAAGAGCTAACTTTAGGATTTCTTTTACCTGCTCCATCTACATTGAGTTTTCATCTATTACAAACTGGCCCGATTTTCTAACTACATTTTAAACTGACATTAGGCTCATAAATCTTGATATGAAATAATTAACTGATGTGAGAATCAAAACTATTGATGAAATCTTCAAATTTAATAGCAGAAACTAATTATTGGATTTTTTTATTACATTCTGGATCAGCATATAGGAATCAATATTCAAATCTTCATGAAAAGCCTTATTCTTTTACTTCTATATCTCCCAAAAAATGACTATAAGCAAAGCAACCATCAAGAAATTCAAGAATTTAGGAGTAACTTTTTTTAAAATCCAAGATACAGACATAGAATAAAGAGAAGACAAATTAATGTTGATCCCAAACATGGATGTGAAATAGCCCCACCCTTGCCTAGTGACTGAACATTTTAAAAACACATGCTGACTTGATTCAAATTCATTATGGCATAGCTGACATCTAGATGCCAAATATATTCCCAAGTTTGAATATTCTCATCAAGAGGAACTGCAAAGTTTAAAGCTCTCCAAAGGAAAATTAAATTTTTTTGTAAGGAATGAACATAGACCATATACACTTAAAAACTAGAGAAGAATATTGATGGAACTTTATTAATGAAATAGTAGATTTAATGGAAAACTTACTAGAATTAAAACCTTTCCAAATAAGGGAATAGTTCTCTTATGCAAAATTTTGATGGAAAACATCTCTAGTAATGTTCATGCACTTCCAAGTAGTGGAACCAGAAGATTGAGAAGGATTTTTGTATTTGACTTTCATAAACTTAGACCATAGAGATCTGTTTTCATACTATTTCCACCAAAATCTTAATGAGATAAATTTTGAATCCCTAATCCAGTGGTTTCATTACCTCGCTAAAAGAATCTTGTAAAGAGGCTATGGATATGGTTTATTATAACTTTGGGAGGCCTACGAGTAGCCAGAGTATACACATGTATGGAGAATTGAACATTTTAAATCAATAAATATTTACCTCCAGAAGACAGAAGCTTATTTTTCTATCTATAAAGTTAGGATATGATTTTTTGAATGAGAGGAGCAAAGTGAGCAATTTTCATTCTACTACTGAATAAATGACATCCCAAATAAGAGGATTATTTTTAAAAGGAAGCCCAAGAGCAAAACCAATTTCATTTCTCCTTTTCCTAGTTATGGATTTATGGACAATGAAATAAGATTTATTCAAATTAATCCTTTATCCACAGCCCAATTCATAATTCTTTTGGAATTTCATCAAATTTTTGGCACTTTTCTTGCAACAATTTGAACAAATGATAAATTCATCTGCATAACTCACGCTTGAAATAAAAGGGCTACTAGAAGGAAGTTGAAATTATTTGATAGCACCAAGTTTCATTTACTCCAACCCTTTACTACGCACTTCATCAAACAAAACAAACATGGATGGAGAAATAGGATCCCTGCCTTAAACCCCTTAAAGCCTTTAAATAACCATGAGGTTGCCCATTTATAAAGATTAAAAACCAATTATTAGAGAGACACCTTAAAATTATATCAATAAACGTTTCGTCAATTGTAAATTTCCTCAAAACTTTGAAAAGGACTAACCATTCAACTTTATCATATGTTTTTGCCATTCCAAGCTTGATCACAATGTTAGATCTATAGCTCTTCTTTCCCAAACTATGAAACGTTTCCTTGGATAGTAATATATTATTCAAAATGCCTCTGTCTTTGATAAAATCACTTTGATATGGAGAAATTACATCACGCAGAATTGAAGAAAGTCTAACAGTGATAATTTTTTATATGACTTTGTGGCAAAATTTTCATAGACTGATTGGTTTAAAGTTATCACAAATAGTGGGATTATTACCTTGGGGAATAAGAGTAATGAAGGTACTTGTCCAAATCTAGGATAACTTCACCTAAAAAAAATATTGGACAACGAACAAAAAATCCAATTTAATAATGTTCCCAAAATAAAAATAAAAATTACCTCCAAAACCATCAGGGCTAGGAGCACTATCCTCATTCATAGAGCAAATTGAGTCCAGATCTACTATTCCACCAGGTGTATTTTGATCCTGCATATCCAAAGGACTAAAAATCAGTAGAAATAAAATGAAATTTATGGAATGTAAATTTAATAATGAGGCGTAGGATATCATAATGTTAAAGATTGAAGAAAAAGTGATAAACGAAGCTAATAAATTTTGTTATTTAGGTTCAATGTTACAAAGTAATGGGAACATTGATGTGGATATTACGAATATAATATTATTTGGTTGGACGAAATGGAGATAAACAAGTGGGGTGTTGTGCGATAAGAGGATAACTAATAAATTAAAATAATTTTTTTATAGAATAGTTGTTAGGCCAATGACCCTATATGGAGCGGAGTGCTAGGTTTTAAAGAAAAAATATTAACAAAGTCTCCATGTTAGTGAGATGAAGATGCTCGATAGATGATAGAAATTACTAGAAAGGACAAAATTAAAAACCAGTACATGAGAGAAAAGTTACGAGTAGCTCCCATTAACAATAAATTATGAGGAAGTAGACTTAGGTAGTACAGACATGTGATGCATAGTCCACTAGATGCACCTATAACAAGAGAAAGATTATTGGAAATAGAGGATAAAAAAGAAAGGGGACGCCTTAAGATATCGTGGGAGGAAATTATTAGGATAGATCTTATGGAATTAAACTTGGATGATAATAATGCATATGATAGATTAGAATGGAAAAGGAGAATCCATGTGGCCGAAACCATATGATGGGATTAAGGCAAAGATGACAAGGATGATGATATATAAGATACATTAAAGAATTTATAGAAATCATTGAGTTAAAGGCTTCCAATACTAAAGCATCTAATTTATTTCCTCCACATTTTTCATCAAGATGAGAATCAATATTAAAACCACCTATTATAAGATGAGGCATAATGCCAAAAGTATTTGGAAGTTGATCCAAAGAATCCCAAAGGTCTAACCTTTCCTCTTTGGAACATTTATTATACACTATAATTATCATCATCATGCCTTGAAATTGAGGTTGAGTTATAGAAAAAGAAATCAATTGATCTTCATCTCTGATAATGTTCAATGACACCCCAAATCTACGGAAAATTCATATCTAGTTTGAGCTATTACTGAAGCACTCATCATAGTGTAAATTGAATTTTAATTTTTCCAAATGTTTGAATTTTTGACATAGGTTCCATCACTTCCACAAAAGGAATTTTATGAGTTTTTAAAAGTTTTTGAATCTCCTTGTAGTAGGTTTGATTGAAACACCTCTTGCATTTCAGCAGAGAAAGTTTATCATTGAAAAATATTAAGAAAAGATATTTTGTTCACCTTCACGGATGATCTAATAAATTGAGTAAAAAAGGGCCAGCCTTCTTCTGAATCTTCTTATAGTTCTTCCCATCATTAAGAGGATTAGAGTAAGGTAACATTGGTTCTTGAGTCTTAAGTTCTAACTTGTATATTTTTTCTTTGTCTTTCTCTATTTTTTTGACAATAATGGAGGAGAACATCTTTAATTCTTTTACAAGAACCTAACTGTTGATGTCTAAAAATTGACTAACTCTAAATTTATAATCACAGATAAAAATAAGATAAGTAACTCAAACCACACACACAATATACAAGATTTTTAGAGTGGCTCAAGTGTAAAATAGCCTACGTCCACTATTGTCTTTATTCAGTACGATTTACAATGACTCAGTATGGTGTGCATACGATTCATTCGATTTCTCCCTTGAGCTAAAGGAATCGTTTGTATTTATAGGGGTATAAAACCCTAGAGATAGAGCGCCTTTATATTCCCAGGCGTTTACATATGTGTACAATAAATAGAACTCTTGGAATTCAGTGATGGTTGGCATCCCATATAAGTAACTATTAGTATTCCTGTTGGTTGGCCCTCTAAAGGTAGTCGACATTCCAGTTGATTAAGTGTCTCTAAGGATGATCAATTAAGTTGGTCGACCACATTGGAGGACAGGTGTAAATTCATCATTGGTCCACGTGGGATTGTAATTTTTACATACAACAAAAGATCTAAATGCTCCCTGCTTGATGCTTGTGGGAAAGTATGGAGTATTTAGCCCAGGAAGTCGCTCGGTGTACTGTTTGAGTGTTTGGTCGGCAATCGACCTCCCATACTTGTAAAAATTTCTATTGACACTGTTTGATGATGGAAATTTTGTAAATAATTTGAAAAAATTTCAATCGAGAAAGGACAAAATCATCTTTTGATGCTTCGAGAAGCGTGCAACCGGTGGTGGCTATATAATTCGTTCAGTTATTCATTTTATTTCCATATTTTGAGGCAACCTATAAATAGGTACGAAATTTCCCTCATTTCCTTCTACCTCAAATCTTCTGAACTTTAACACTCTTTTTGCCTTCAAGCTTTTTTTCGTGTGATCGCGTGTTGCCATTTTTTTCTTCAGTTTTTGCCATCATCTTTGACCCTCGTAAGCCTTCTTTTTCTTTTCCTCTGTTTGATTATGTTTTTCTCTATTTACACCCTGGTTCGCACTGTAAATGATAAATCGTCAGATGAATTTAGAAAAAGCAGGAAAAATTCTATGTTAGGTAGATTTAGAGATACCCAGGGGTTCTGTAAATGTTTATTCCCTCCCTGAGGGTCACTATATCCTAACCTTGTTTATAGCTGAATGTGGTATCACCTTTCCAACTTGCTTTTTTCTTTAATTTTGATAATACTTCGATGTAGTTCCTGCCAGAGTAGCACCCACCACTTGGAGGGTTGTGAATGGGGTACGTAGGTTAAACGAACTTTATGGGACATATATTGGGGTTTTAGAATTGATGTTCTGTTACAAGTGGGTCACTATTGGAGATAATACCTACTACTTAAAAACTAGGCAATCCAATAGGGCTTTAGTGGTAAATCTACGAGACTCCAATAAGGATTATTGGGTTTATGGCATTATTATCAAGAACTGGCAATATACTCCCCTCCCTACCGGAATGACTTATACTAGTCCCAGATTGTCCTCAATCAGGACGTGGCATAGGTTGTAACTCTATTGATTGCTTTTTCCCCCTTTTTGTTATGCATTTCTGATGCTTTCTAACTAATATTACTGTTCCTTTTTTATGCAGAAGAAAGTAAGAAGAGGTGCCCCAAGGAAGGGGAAATCAATATCAATGATCTTAAGTTCCCGTGGGGACTTAACCAGAATATTGGAGAAGAACATCCCAGGGCTGCTTCATTGCTGTTGGAATATAAAAGTTACATCACCTCCTTTGTTTCCCGACCTACACTTGTTCTGCCCCAAGTTGTTATCAATTTTGAGGGGGATCCTATACCAACTTCCTCAACCCCTGAATTTATCGGTACTAAATTCATTCAGGGAGGAACTTCTTCCTCATTTAAGTCCCTTGACCTTTCTAAGATTCTCCTTTCTCCATCAATAGACATAACCAAGAGGAATATTCCTAACTTGATGGGTGGTCCCCTATCTCCTACCTTTAGGAAAGATACTAATACAGGCAAGAAGCCAACTAAAAAGAAATCTCAAGCAAGTGATAAGAAGACTATTGGTGCTGATGAGACTCGGACCTTTGAGCCTCAACTGAAGAGGTTGAGAAGATGTTGACCTGATCCTTCAAAATAGGTCCAAAATAATTCGGTCGAGCAGCAGGCATTGGCTACAAAGAAGACCGTCGACCAATAAAAGTTGGTGAGAAAAATTCAAGTTGACCTTGACATTGGGTCAACCTCTATTACTGTTAACCCTGGACTGGCCAGGGGTTTGATTAAATCAGGGAAACTTACTACTGATAGAGATGCGTCAGCCCTCATGCTTAGGTCCAGGATGATTGAGAGAGTTTGCTATAACTTGGCCCTAGTAATTTTCTTACTTTTCTGATATTTTATCTATGATGATGAACTCTTCCTGAAGTCTGGGTTTTTTCCCTTCTTATAGTTCCTGGTTAATTTTAACAAGATGATGGAGAAGGACGATCAGTTGCTTTCTTCTCTGAGTGAAGTTGAAGAGGTCTTTGAGGGTCTAAGGAATTCTTTGAGAAGAAGCTTATCGATAAGAGAGATGAAGTTATTGAGAAGAAGCTTAATGAGGCTGAAAGTAGGGCCAATATTACTGAGGATAAACTTTCGGATGCCACGGTTAGGGAATAAGTTATTGAGGATAAGGTGACTTCCTTGAAGGACAAATAAAATAATGCCTTTAATAAAGGTTGGGAGAAAGCTATTTTTGCTTCCTTTACTCAGATTGAGTATGCAAAAAAGTTATCCTTCAACAAGGTTGGACTGAGGCCCTAAAGGCTATCGACACAGAAGAAAATTATGAATTCTTTCAAAGGTATGACCTTGGCACTCCTCTTAATCTGGATGAGGAGTTTGATGATGAGGAAGGGTCCAAAAAATATCCTATAATGCCTATTGAGTCTTTATAGTGCCCGGTACTAGTGTTGACCTACCAGCTTAGGGCCAAGACCATGCTAAGGACAAGGAGAAGGTTTAGTACCTTTTTAACAAGTTTGTTTTTTGTTTTTCTATCTTGATGATGTATCAACTCTTGTACCTCAACAATTTATCAATGAAAGAACAATTTTTCTTATCTTCATTCTTTATGCCTTTGAATGATCTTGATTCCTTGCTAATTTTCTACTTCTTGTATTTTACTATTTTTCTTGATTTTCCCTATAAACTCATTTATTGGTAACTTTATAGTTTGATACTAGAAAAAATGCCATAATTTCTGCTGAATTCGACCCGCTCAAGAAAAGTATAAACCTTCTGGACACTGGTTATGTTCCCATATCTGAAGAATATTTCTCGACCCAGATGCATCCGACCAAGTCAAGGACTCATATATTAATCTTCATTGCTTGTTGGAAAGGGTTATTGATAATAATACTGCATATTATGAAGCGATTGAGTAATTGTAAGAGGATCACAAACCGTCCCTGGCTTTAATTTGCTCTAATTATAAGGCCAAGTACAAAACATTAAATGAAGGCTGGGATTTTGACAAGAAGTTAAAGGACATTACTTCTTCTCTAAATAAGAAGTAACTATCTTTGAAATAAGATTTAGAAAGTGCTTGATCAATTATTATGATGCTGGACAAAGAAAATAATGCCTTGAGGGATGAACTTGACAACTTAAAGAGATCAACTACTACTGGTCCCGATGAGGAATCTTCCTTTTTAGAGAACGAAAATGCAAGAATGTTGGAAGAACTGAAAGCCTTACATAAGAATAAGACTAAACCTGGGCAAACTTCTAGGAAAAAAATAATTGTTCGACCAATTATTGAGGAAGAAAGAATTAAGAAAGCTGTTGTCGACCAAGCTGCTAAGTTGAAAGCCAAAGATACTGCTATTGCTGACCAAGCTGCCCGACTGAAAGCCAAAGATAGTGTCCTTAAGAAACTTCAAAATCAGGAGGAGAGGTGAACATTTCAATTTCACAAACATCTAAGGGAATTTTGGATTGAGGGTTACAATGAGTCCTTAGCCCATATGGATGGTCATCTTGATCAAAATATTCGTGAAGGACATAAATGGGGATGGACCAACTTGCTACTTTTCCTAAAGTTTGATGAAAATAGTGACTTGTGGCATTGGAATGACTCGGGCCTCTTTAATTGTGACAAGCCTCCATTTAATTTGGACACAAAATGGATTCCTCCAAATGCCATTCCCCAATGCCTGATAACTAAATATTTAGGGGATTATGGCCTTCATGATGAGCGTGAGATAGTTCGTCCCCCTCATTTTCTTGATAGGTCGAGTATAAATAATAGGCAAATGTTAAAGGATTTTAACATAATCAACTCTCCATATACCCTTAATGATCTGAATATCGCGTGAAATGTGTGTTCGTGTAAGGACACAGCCGTTGTTTTCGTTTCCCCGCGACAATACAAAAACCTAAATTACGACTACACTTGCGAGGCAAGAACAGCGGTAAGTCGGGTATCGAAAGATCTACTGAGACGAGTTGCTAGAATTTACTTGGTTTAATACTTCAGAAATGAAAGTGTAAAAGGTGATTACAAACTAAAATGGAAAAGATGCATAAAAGGGAAATATTAATCTAGGCAAGTGTATTGAAACTAGAATAACAAAGCGGTAAAACTATAGGTTGCGTCGAATATCCCTCACCCGGGTTAATTTGTATAAAATGGATACATGGATCGACGAGTTATTACGAATGCGTCTCGTTTCGACAGTTAATTGAACCAAGGGTTGTTACGCCCCTAAATCCGCATAAAAGCCTAATAAGATTTTGGCGTCAATAAATACCCCAGAAATTGCGCACGCAAGGTCTTAAGCACGGGACATACATGATATGCCCCGTCAAATCTCCTAGGCGCAATAACTAGGACAACGCACTCGAAATATACCTATAAACACCATCACCAAAGAAAAGCAACACGTCAACCCGAATGAGTTCCATTCAAATACAACCTAGACTAAATTAGCTAGAAAGCATGTTAAAAACACGATAAATAAAGCGGTAAATAAACGCGGTAAATTTACACTAGAAAGCACGGGAAGAAAGCATGTAAACCTATTTATGAAAGCATGTAAACCTAATTAACAAATCAAGAATTAATGAAATACAACTATATTAATGGAGATGGAAGATGGTAGCACAAATTACAAGCCCAAATGGGTGTCAATCCTAGAAGAAATGAAGAAATGAGCTCTCAAACCCCCAAAACCCTAACCTAATCTAACTAAAACAAATTATATTTATTTTTACATCAAAATTCCTTTATATAGTAAAAGGAATAAAATTAGAAAAGAAAAGGAAAAAGAAAAGAAAAGGCCAAAATATCTGCAGAAAATAGGGGATCGATCGATCGATCCCCTATGATCGATTGATCGATGCTCAGAAAATGAGCCCACTGTCTCCCACGATTTGGAAAAATATGAAGGATCGATCAATCGATCCCTTTGATCGATCGATCAATCAAGCAGGTATGAGCACATTGCATTACTGTTTTGGGATGTTTGCATTTCTCGTCCGCTAAAATCCCCGTAACTTCTTCGTTCTGAATCGGAATCGCGCACTGTTTGTGGACAAGTGAAGCTTGAGAGGAGGGATACAAATTCCATGAAGATGATGGGCCAGGTGCCCAAAATGTTAATGGACTAAATTGCCCTTGAACGTGCGATCGCATACATAAATCGAGCGGAATGCGTCTGAACTTCACACTTAGCATCCAAATACCTATTAAAGCTCAATTAACCCCTGCAAAATATGTTAACGTAGAAACCTGAGGTTGTCTGGTTAACGAGCATAAATATAGGGAATAAGATACCCGAGGGGGCTAAAATGCATCTGTTCGAGGGATGAAAGATGCAATATTTGCATATTATCATGATCCTCTTGTTGGGATGGACAAGACACAAGGAAAGCGTCGAGCAGAATAAATTTATATTTCTTGTACTTTATTTTGATCACTTATTGCTATTGTAATACATTTTAATCAATGGAATGAAGTCATTTTTAATTGAATTCTCTTCATTCAACCCTATGGTTGTTATTAATATTTTCGCCAACTAGGTAAACTGTATGAAGATTAGTTAATCGGCTTATAGAATAAATAACCTACTCAAATATTTAATATCTGATTCATGTTTGAATCATATATACGGACTTAAATTCGACTAATGCACTTAGAGAAAAATGTAGATATCTTTATTGTACTAAGTTATAGCATTAGTTATTAGTGGCGATAAAGTGTATTAGGAATGTATTATTATTCTAGTATTTTAACTTGGTCGGGTAAAACTTATAATTAAGAAATTTTACTGACTTCTTGTGCGTGACTTGCCGAGGACAAATCATACATGAAATTTAAATTTCTAAAGTTGAAAAAGTTTGAACCTGCTCTCTCGGCAGGGAACTTTCTGAAAACTCTTTTGAGGTTGGAAAAGTTTGGAAAAGTTTGAACCATGCCCTTTTTGACAAGTTTGAATTAAAATTTCTCATATTAATTCTGGTTAGGGTGTATCCACTATACTCCAAAAAATAAAACATAAAAAGGATGTATGATGGAGAAAAGCCAAAATTTCATTAAAAGTTTGGAAAAGTTTGAACCATGCCCTTTTCGGCAAGTTTGAATTAAATTTTCTCATATTAATTCTGGATAGGGTGTATCCACCATACTTTGAAAAATAAAACATAAAAAGGATATATAATAGAGAAAGGATGAAATTTCATTAACTAAAATAAGCAATACATTATGGACAAAATTTTCAAACTGAATTACTGATAATACTTGCGGAGATGGTCTTGATTCCAAGGATTCTTGAATTCTTCCCCTTCTAGAGTTTCTAAACGATAAGTTCTTGGTCAGATAACTGCCGAGATATGGTACGGACCATGCCAATTATTCTCCATCTTAATCTTCTTCTTGATTACTTTCTTGAGTACCAGATCTCCTTACTTCAGGTTGGTCGGCTTGACCTTTTGATTATAAAACCTAGAAGTCCTTTGTTGATAGGCATCCATCTAAATATCAACATCTTCTTAGACTAATTCAATCATGTCCAGAGCTAGTCGGCTCATGAGGTCACTCTTGGATGAATTAAAGTTCAATACCCTGTGAGTTTACCGACCTATTTCCACTGGTACTACTATCTCATTGCTAAATGCTAGCCTGTATGGAGTTTCTCATGTTGCCGTTCTAGGAGTAGTCCTGTATGCCCAACGGATACTGTAGATCTAATCAATCCAGCTTCCTTTAGCCTCATCCAAACTTTTCTTCAACCCATATAGTAAGGTTTTATTGGTGATTTCTATCTGGCCATTGCATTGTGGATGCCCAGTTGTTAAATGAAGTTTCTGGATGTTTGACCGAATACAATACTCTTTAATTTCTTCATTATCAAACTGAGTGCCTTGGTTGGTACTTGAATCTTTATTTAGTTGTTGGTAATGGTCCGAGCAAGTCAATTCCCCATATAGCGAAATGCTATGGAGAAGTGATGGTTGTTAGGCTTGCTCCTGGTCCTCTATTAATGGTGGCATACTTCTGGTATTCATCACACTTCTCGATGAAAACAACATAATCTTCTTTCTTTGGTGGTCGACAATGGTCCGACCAAGTCAATTCCCCATATAGCGAAAGGCCATGGAGAAGTTATGGGTGTTTGACTTGCTCCTGGTCATCTTTTAATGGTGGCATACTTATCGCATTCATCATACTTCTTAGTCAAAGCAACACAATCTTCTTTCATTATTGGCCAGTAGTAACCTTGCATTGCTATCCGTTGTCTTAAAGATCTCCCAGTTATTTATGCTCCACATGAGCATTCATGAACCTCTTTGATCAAATCATTCAATTCATTTGGATGAACACAATGAAGTAGGGAAGTAGTGTATCCTCTCCTCTACAGGATAACTTTTTTTAGTACATAACTTATTGCTTTGTACCTCATCATCCTAGCTTCCTTCTGGTCGGATGGCAGTGTTCCTTTTTTGATGAATTCTCTAATAGGGTCCATCCACGAAGGACCTAAATCCATCGATATGATGTTAATTTCCATCCCATTATTGCTTCTATGAGGGAGAGTCTCCACTCTGAGATGAGCAAGAGCATCTGCTTGGGCATTTTGAAGTCTAGGAATCCTCATTATTTTGACTAAAGTGATCAGAGAAATAACATCCATTCCTTTTTCATCATATCTCATTATAGTTTGTCCTTTTACACCATAAATTTATTGTATTTGATTAACAATCAGTTGAGAAACACTATATACTAATATGTGGCCAGCACCCAGTGATGAAGCATTCCTGTGATCAATGATTCATATTCGACCTCAATGTTGGAAGTCTTGAATTGGAATCTCATAGCATATTCCACATCCAAGTTATCTGAAGTGTTAATGATGAGTCATTCTCTACTTTCAGTAGTACATGAGAATCCATCTATAAATAATTTCCAAGTTGGAATGTCATCAGAGAACTCTTCTTTTACCATACTCCATGCTTGAACACTTTCTTTCTTTGTTAAATTTTTTCTTAAGCAATCGATGAACTAGGTTGATTATCCTTAGTCTTTGTTTTCTTTTGAGCTAAGCTCTCTTCCATAGAAGTCTGGTCGGTAGGCAAAACGTGGACGAGGTTGCTCCTTTGCATATGTGAATTTGATAATAAAGTCTGCTACTGCTTGGCCTTTTATTGCAACTCTGGGTTCATAGAGAATTTTAAACTCTCCAAATTTGAATATCCAAGACATTAACCTTCCATAATTCTCTAGTTTATGCAGTGTTTGTTGCAAAGGCAAATCCGTGTAGACAATAATGGTGTGAGCTTGGAAGTATGACCTAATCCTCCTAGAGGATTCAATAAGATCTAAGGATAACTTCTCCAGGTGTGGATATCTGATTTTTGGTCCTCGGAATGCCTTGCTAGTATAATATACTAGCCTTTGAACTCCTCCGTCCAGTCGAATCAAAGCTAAACTAACAGTTGACTCTGAAACAACCTAGTATAAATATAGTTTTTCTCCCAGGTCTGGTCAGGAGAGGAGTGGGTGAGAGCCTAAGTACTTTTTCAACTCGAGGAAGGCCTTCTCACATTTCTCATTCCACTCAAAGGTTTGTCTAGATACATTAAATAATGGAAGACACTTATCAGTTGCTCGGGAGGCAAAACAGTTCAATGCAATTACTTTTTCTGTCAGTTTTTGAATTTCTTTCTTGTTGGTCGGGGAGGACTTCATTTTAAGAAAGGCTTTAATTTTGTCAGGGTTTTATTCTATTCACCTTTGATTCAAAATGTACCCTAGGAACATCCCTTCCTATACTCCAAAGATGCATTTGGTTAGGTTAAGTTTCATCTGGTGCTTTTGCAATTGATCAAGGGTTTGAGCCAAGTCTGCAATGTCGTCGGCATCATGTTTGCTCTTGGTGAGCATATCATCTACATATCCCTCAATGTTTCTTTCGATCTGGTCTTCAAAAACCTTATTCACTAGTTTCTGATGGGTAGCTGAAGTGTTTTTCAACCCAAATAGCTTAACATTATAACAGTGAGTTCCTCAGCTGGCAATGAAGGAAGTGTTGTCCTTATCTTTGGGTTTCATCTTAATCTAGTTATAACCAAAATAATCATCCATAGAGCTGAGTAGCTCATAGTCTACTGTATCATTGACCAATTGATCAATCCTTGATAAATGAAAACAATCTTTTGGACATGCTTTGTAGAAATCGGTGAAATCCACACACACATGCCACTTGTCATTTTTCTTCTTTAACATGACTACATTGGCCAACGAGCTTGGGTATTTGACATATTCAATGAACTCTGCTCACTGTAATTTCATGTGTTATAATTGGTTTACACCAGCGACAACGGACACTCGTGCCACACGCATGTCCGTTGCCATTGGCACAGACCAATTATAATATATGAATTAAAATTGAATGGGTGTTAAGTGTTTTTTGTTAAGGTTCATTAAAATTTTCATCTTTTATGTTCACTTTTAAACCTCTCCATATATATATATATATATATATATATATATATATATATACACATATATATATATATGTGTGTGTGTGTGTGTGTGTGTGTGTTACATGCGAGAGAAAGAAGGAGGAGGATGTCGAGAGAAAGAGAGAGAGATAAGAGGAGGGAGAAGTCAAGAGTAGGGAGAGAGATAAAGAGAGAGAGAGAGAGGGAGAGAAATAGAGAGAGTGTAAGGACATAATTTTATAAATGTCCGTATAGTATCGAGGTATTTCGTTTATGTCCTAGATCACAACAAGTATGTCGAATACCGCTACATTCGACACGTCGTATCAAGATCATCCATGATAATTTCTTTTCGAATTCTGAGCTCCCATCATCTTCAATGTGTAAACATGCATCTTTATTGGTTCAACCGTTCTCCACGAAGGTCTCATTCCACACTATGAAGATTAAAGGAAGGATAAATTTTGGTTCAGAAAAGTGAATCGGTTCGTCGCGGTGACTCAGAAATTTAGTTTTTCTATAAATACCTATTTCGGGAAAGTTTTTTATTAAGACTTCTTGGGAACGTTTTTGAGAGACCTATTTCTACAAGTCTTCAATTTTTTAAGGCAAAACACCAGTTTTGATTCAATCAATCATCTTATACCATACTGATGAATCTTTGACAAACCCATTTACCCATTTACCATTCTTGGAGAACAACTTGTGGAGAAGAAGGATGATTCTCCACTAATGACTATTGGAGCTCTTGCGGGATCTCTCGCCGACGCCGTCGAATCGACGCCTGTGGGTTTTCGTGTGTTAAGCCATATTTCTTCTATGTAATTGTAAGTTGGATTATTTACACTATTTAAAGAAATAAAAAGGTTTTGCACCTTTTGGGGATTTTTCCTCATATGTGTGATTCACTTGCATGCTTGAATTTATTTAATTCGTATGTCACATTTATTTGCAAGAGTTAGGATTTTTGGGATAAATATTGGATCTTAATTAAACAAATTTAAGCATTGATTGCCGACACACTCTAGAAGAGAGAGAGAGAGAGAGAGAGAGAGAGAGAGAGAGAGAGAGAGGTGGGCAAAGATGGTACCGACAGTGGTTTGGTTGGGGAAGGAGGGTATGTAGTATGGGTTATATATATATATATATATATATATATATATATATATATATATATATATATGTGTGTGTGTGTGTGTGTGTGTGTGTGTGTGTGTGTGTGTGTGTGTATACAAACACACAGTGAGACTCTCCAACGTACCTATGAACATACCCATTTTTTTAAAATAGTAAAAAAATATTACTATAAACCAAACTCAGTACATATGATCTACATAGTGAGAAGATCATTAAGAAAAATAATCATAAAAAAATTCAACCCCGAAATAAGTGAAATGAAAGTGGGTATATATGAGAATTTTGCAGCCGTTCATATTTTTTCCATCATCTCATCCACTTTCGGTTTTGATAATTTTTTTATAGGTGATCTCCTTATTCATCATATATATCGAGTTTGGTTAAAAATATCATTTTTGTAATTATTTTAAAAAATAGGTATGTTCAAAAGATGCTCCTCAGTACCTCTTGGATAATATTAAGAGATTAGAAATAGGTTATGATGGTGTGTCTACTTCCCATGTTGTACCTGAGCTAGTTCCCGAGTTTGTGATAGATCCATATGACTCTCAACCTAACCCACTTAGGCGTCCGTTTTCACCTAGGAGAGCGTATCCTAGACATTTTGAGAGAAGTGTTCCTAGAACTGTTAATATTTGTCCCCACTACAAGAAAAGAGGACACCTTAGGAATTTTGCTTTAAGTTGGGTAGTGTGTCTCATAGATTTTTACCACGTTATGCTACTACGACAAGTAAGGAAATGGCTGCGAGAGGCTTGTGACCACCCACACATGATACTTTGCATGCTCTAACACATCACATTAGAGATTTTGAGCATTTTACAGATCAAGTTGAGTATTTAGTCAAGACTTCGCATGATTTGATGGACGTTTTTCAAGGATTTCACCGCCTTTGGAAAACTCCTCCGGACCTAATGGTTGAGGTTTAAACTTGTTTGCTTGCATAGGATGATTTTCATGATGATATTTCATGCATATTGCTAGTGTGTACCCCCTTTGTATTTATATTTTTTTCATTTTGAAATATTTTTAGAAAAACCCAAAAATATTTTTTTTTGAAAATTTTTGGAAAAATACAAAAAGATTTTCTATTTTTTTGTGAAAAAAATATAAAAAGCCAAAAAGATATTATTTTGATGAAAAAAAATTGAAAATACAAAAAGATTTTTGTATTTCTTTTTACACCGTTTATGGATGGACATCTAGGATTACCAAGTTCCAATATCATTCCATTATCCATGTGACTATTTGATAGTGTTTTGAGATGATACATCATTTAATTTATGTGCTTCATAATATTTGGAGTCATTAAGATGTAATTAGCGATTACTCTCTATATGTTTGACTCAGAGTCTCCTTTTATGTAGACATACACGAGTTTATTTGATTATTGTACTTGTCTATCACATGTTGGTCTCAATCATGTCTTTAAAATAAACCAAATGCGATAAAACTTGACAATGAAAGTCGTGCATGCAAGAACTGTTGTCCGTGAGGAATTGTTTAGAATTGACAAAAAGTGTGTACACGAGAAAGGGCTGCGAGAGGCCTGTGAACTTGTCGTAAAAGCCATCATTTGACAAGAGCCCAATAAATAATTAAGGAAATGAAAATAAAATTATTCCAAAAAGGGGACAATAGAAAATCTCTTAAAAAGAGAATTTAATACCTCAATAGAAAAATAAAAATAAAAATTATGATTTATGAGATATTCTGGTTGGAAGTCCACAGGTTTGCACGTCCTGATAAAGTCTTGTAAAAGCATTATATAGTTTTATACGTTATTGGTGTGGAAATCATTTTAGACTTTGATTTTTTGATTAGATTGAGTCGATATCATTTGAATTCAATAATTTTTATACCTAAGGACAATTTTGAGTTCATTCGTTAAGAGTATCCATATTCATCGTGCATATATGTTTTGAATGTTTGAGTTTATTTTTCTATTGAATTTGTTCACACCCATTCATTCCGTTTCCATGATTTGGTTATCTTAGTGTAAATTCTTGGTGCATTTTGTTTTGTAAAATTATTTTTTCTTCAAAATATTTGCAAAATCAGAAATAGTTCGTGGAGCCTTTTGAGTTTATACTTGCATGAGCTTAATTGATATATGTTTTCTATACTTGTCGTGAAACTCCATTTTATTAAGTTTTATTCTTTTCCATGTCTATTTCGGACAAATAACAACATGTAGAACAAATTATGAATTGTGGGGGAGTGATAGTTTGAATTATGTGGGAGACTTGATTTGATTTGATATTTTATTTATGTTTATCTCATTTCAAACTCGATACGTCATGAAGGTATTTTAGAAGATTTTTGAAGACTTGCATATTTAGTATCTTTCCACTTTTTGGTTCATGGGAGGGTATTAGATTTGTAAAGGACATTTGTTGATAATTCGAATGTTTTTATTTTATACCAGCATAGACATAGGGGAGATTTATAAGGATATATTTTCCATTGTCCCTAGTTTACATTGAGTATGTCGTATCCCGCTATAATTGTTAATGAAGTTCACGTTCATACGTTCAAGAAGACGGATCCGAATATCAAGCATCTTCAACATATGCGCAACATTAGCTACAATTTCATATAGATTTTGTTTTGAGTTGCTTAGATTTTTTATTGAGTATTGGATAGTTTACTAAACTGTTTTAAAACAAAAGAGGCATTTTTCTATCTTAAAATGTTTTCTGAAAGACTTGTAGGAAGACTTTAAAAAAATATTATTTTTCGCTCCATTCATTCAAATGACAAAGCATCATCGTTCAAATGAAATTCATTTATCGTTTAAACGACATGAGATGTCGTTAGATAGGTCCAGATCAAGGTCGTTTCTTTTGTGCATCAAACGAGAGCCTACTGGAATGAATTTTTATATGAAGTTTTTAGGGTCGTTCAAATGACATATCAATCTCGTTCAAAGGACATTGAGAAGTCATTCAAACGACCTTCGGCGCCTCAATATTTTTGTTTAGACTATAAATACCTATTTCATGAAGTTTTTTAACAAAGACTTTATGTTTACAAAATCTGCAGAACTACTGCAATTTAGTCTTTAATTTTTAGGGATAAAAACCTTTTTTGATTCACACAAATCATCCCAATTACTTTTTTGAATCTTCTTAGGGATACAAAATCTTCTGTCATAAAGTTTACTTTTGTAGAGTGTGATTCTACTGTTGACTTGAGGATGCTCGAGGGTCTTCACTACTGAAAGAGGAGCGACGATTCTTATGATTCTCGAGGGAGTCATTATTAGTTCTAGGTTACGGTCTATGTGGATTCTTAAGAGAGTTCATTGAAAATTTCTCTAATGTGTTGTAAGCTGCGATTTACAAACACTATTGACATAAAAGGTTTTGACCTGCAGGGATTTTTCCTGAATTTGATTTCCCCTCAATCTGTGATTGCATGCTTTATTTACTAAATCTTCATGTTTAGGGTTAATTAAAACTGGTTTGAAGATTAACATTGATTAAAGAGGTAAATCTATTTAAATATTGTAAAATATCAAATTTGTATTACATCTCGCATTCTCAAGTACTCACTTATCCACTGCAAACCCTAGGTCGTACTCTGAGTACCTGTCTAAAGGCCATTGGACGCTCCCGAGCCTCGTTTGACTGGGATCAACTTTCTTGTGTGAGCGAAGGCTTAATGAATATTTTAAGGGTTCTAAACTCCCTTTCCAATGGCCCACCTCGTGCGAGAATCGGCCTTATGGTTTGGATGAGCAATCCAATTTACTATCAAAAATCGATCTGGAGCCCATCGGGCGCTCTCAGGCCCCATTTTGACCCCAATCAACTTCTTCGCCTGAGAGAAATCTCAATAGATCTTCGAAGAGATATGTATTCACTTTTTAATAGTCCACCCTGTGCACAAATTGGACTTATGGTTCAGAATAACGATCTGATATTCCTCAAAAACTGTCCTGAAGGCCATCGGGTGCGCTTGAGCTCTGTTTGGCTCCTGTGAACTCTTCTGCTCAAATGAGACTGAATGAATCTTTGAAGGGATATGAAAACTCAACAGTTCACACAATTCGTGAGTCATCCTTACTGTATGAATGAACGACCCATTTTACTCTAAAGGGTCACCAGGAACCTCGAGACCCCATTTGACCAAGGTCAAGTCTCCAAACTGAATGAAGTTGAATGAATCTTCAAAGGTAGCTGAATATCCTTTCCAACGGTCCATCATGTGTGCAAATCGGCCTTACGGTTCGAATGAACATTTTGTTTTACTCAAGGAATCTCTTGTCTAGTGACCAATGGGTGCTTTTGAGCTCCGTTTGACCTCGGTCAACTCTCGAAATTGGGAGTGGCATAATGGATTCTTGAAGGTCTATGAATACCCATTCCACAAGTGCAACCTGTGCATTATTCTAACTTACGGTTCGTGTTTTATGACCTTTTTTTCAAAAAACCTACCTCAGACTGCTAATTGGCAAGCCTAGGACCATGCCTATCGATAATGTGTCAAGGGTTATATGCTGATAGGCAGGTCTAGGGCCATGTCGATCGGTAACCCCCATGGCCCTATAAATAGAGGCCATTATTGATACCAAATTTAATCTGCTGATGTGGACCATTCACTTGAAGACACGTGTCATCCTACGAACACTTTCAACGAACAACATACTATCACCGAGCTACTCAAGTTCCCCGAGCAACTCAATCATACCAAGCAGCTTAAGCGCCTTGAGGAGCTTAAGGCCCCGAGCAACTTAAGCATGTCGAGCAGCTTAGGCGGTCCGAGAAGCTTAAGCGATTCGAGCTACTTAGCATACAGAGCGTCCAAATCAAGAGAATCAAAGAGACGACTGCGCATTAAATGCTCATTATTATCGTACAGATGTATATGTCTACTAGATAACAACGCATTGTCCTTTTACATGTACAGCCTCAAGGCTATAAATACATTGTAACCTCCTCATTGAAAGGGGACTCTGGATCTCTTGGTAAACCAGTTATCGAGAATTTCAGTCAAACAGTTAGCAATACAAACACAGTGGACGTAGGCCATTCTTATAAGGCAATATAAACAGTCATCTACTCCCCCAAATTTTCCAGATCTGGCTGGTATAATGGCTAATTTGGCCCAAGCCAAATGTCCATGCAAGAAACCATGCGATAACTTATACCAACTGTTCAAAGTGGAGTGCTGGCTCAATCAGGACAACAAAGTGTTCATAGAAATGCTCGTTTACCCTCTTCGCGAACTAAGCGAACGTTATTCCCAAAGGAATCTCAATCCAGACGCACCGACTAATATCGTGCTGAGAGATCTAATGATCCTTCTTATCAACCTGGTCGGACTTCCTTAGTATGAGCTACAAACACTCAACAAAACGTCACTTTATCTCCAGAAAGAACCAGTGCTCTTGAAAGGTTGAGTAGAGTCTCTCCTTTTAATCGTTTTGGCCCTAGGAGGAATATAAGTCCCCCCAGGATTGTGTCGAGGAACTCTCAACGACCATCCGATCTAAGGGAAGGCTCTTCCCAATCACGACCAACTGCTTGTAATGAAAGATCCCAAGAGGCAAATTCAACGCGATCAGTTGCTCGAACCAATAGGCCCGAGGAGGGAAACGACGCATGGAAAGGTTCTATTCAGAGGTTGGAAGACAGATTAGAGGAAATGTCTAAGGCCAAGAATCCTCTACAAATAACTTTTGTCCAAGAGACACCATTTGTACAGGTAATTATGGATTTTCCCACACCATCAAAATTCAAAGCTCCTATGGTGACGCCTAAATATGATGCAAAAACTGACCATGTCCTTCATATAGAACAATACCGAGCTGCTGCCGATATCTATGTAGTTCCAGATGAGATGAGATACAGGGCATTTTCAGGAACTCTTACCGGATCTGCTCAGATATGGTATAACAACCTTCCTCGGGGGAAAATTGCGACTTTCTTTCAACTAGCAGAACTCTTTATTGGGAACTTCTGTTTTGGAGCGAAACCAGTCAAACGAGTAGCACACTTGCTGAGTGTTAGACAAAAGACAAGTGAAAGCACCACGGACTATATTACTCGTTTCAATAACGAGAAACTAGAGGTAATTGATTACGAGGAGAAAACAATAATTACTGCTCTGATGAGTGGACTGTTGCCGGATAAATTATACAAACGTTAGCCAAGGATCCGCCTAGGACCATGGCTGAACTAATGGCGAAAGCAGCCAAAATAATGAATGCCGAGGAGGCCATAGCTGTGAAGAAGAATGCAGATACTAAGGAAACCAAAGTCGAGGCTGACAAGACTGAGAAGAATGATCAAAAGAATAATGGTGGCAATAGACAGTCGAAAGAAAAGAAAGCACTGGAATAGTTGAAGAAATTTGGAAATTATACTCCTTTGAAGGTAGATATAAACCACATTCTGGAAGAAATCAAGAACATCGAGGAGCTAAACTGGCCAGAAAAAATGAAGGTAGATCCTGACAAGAGGAATAAGTCCAAATATTGCGAGTTCTATAAAGACCATGGTCACACCACCAAGCATTGCATAGTTCTCTAGAATGAAATTGAAGCACTCATCAGCCGGGGAAAATTGGCCAAGTATGTTGATCGCCGAAATGGTGAAAATACCAACGATCGAAGAAGTCAAAGATCTAAATCTCCTCGTCGAGCAAAAGAAGACATGAAGAGAAGTCACGAAGAAGATCCAGAAGATGACCAAGATGAACCCGATCTCCCCAAAAGACCAAAGCAGCCAGAACGTGAGGTATTTTCAATCCATTTTGGATCATTTTAATGTAATGTTATTACAGGTAGAGATGCAGGAGGTGGGGACATGACTGCAGAGAGGGAAGCTTACCTCAATGAGGCTCAAGCTTGCTCGTACATTCAGCGAATAATTTGGCTGAAGATGATCGCCCGAGGAAGGTGAATAAAGACAAATTGGTCATTGGTTTCTCTAAGAACGACCTGGCAGGTGTGCTATATCCTCATGATGACCCATTAGTGATCAAGATGAGAATGAAAGAAGTGGTGATTTCACGAGTACTGGTAGATAATGGTAGCTCAGCACATATCATGTTCTATCCATTCTTTGACAGTTTGAATCTGAAGCTATCCCAGTTGGAGCCATATCACAGGCGCCTCCTTGGTTTTACTGGTGAGAAGGTTTTTCCACTTTGGACGATCAAGTTGGATATGCTTATCGGTACATGGCCTGCTTGTCGAATAGAAAGAATATGCTTTTTCGTAATGGATAAAAATGTCCAATAAGCTTACAATATCATCATGGGAAGGGTAGGTCTGAAGAAGTTTGAGGCGGTACCATCTACTGTACATCAATGTTTAAAATTCCCAACCAATTTTGGAGTGGGAGTTGTGAAAGGCGACCAAAGAGTAGCTCTTGAATGCTACTATTCATCTACGGAACAGGAGGAGCGTGAAGAATCCAGGAAGAAGACTACTACCCATCAGGTGGAAGAAGTAGAAGATGCAGAGATTGAAACGCTAGACCCTTGAGACGAGTTTCAGCTCTTGAAGGGACAGGTCATAGAGGCTACTGAAAATATCATGCTGGACGATGAGTATCCAGAATGAACAACTCATATTGGTGCATCACTGGATGTATCGATAAAATAGGAATTGATAGCATTTCTAAGGCATAGAAAGAAGACTTTTGCATGGAGTCATGAAGACATGCCATGGATAGATCCGAATTTCTTGTGTCACGAGATCAACGTGAACAAGGAAATTAAGCCAATAAAACAGCGAAGAAGAGTGTTCAGTCCTGAGAAGAACCAAGCTATATAGGAAGAAGTAGATAAAATACAAAAAGCCTCTTTTATTGAAGATGTCAAATATCCTGATTGGCTAGCAAATGTGGTCATGGTGAAGAAGAAAAATAACAAGTGGATGATGTGCGTAGACTTCACTGATCTTAATAAGGCATGCCCAAAGGATCATTTTCCTTTGCCCCGAATCGATCAACTGGTGGATGCTACCTCGGGGCATGAATTGTTGAGTTTCATGAATGCTTATTCCGATTACAACCAGATTAAGATGAAACCTGAGGACAGGAAGAGTACCTCTTTTATCACCCTAAGGGGAACTTATTGTTATATTGCTATGCCTTGTGGACTTAAAAATGCAGGTACAATATATCAGCGGCTGATGAATAAGGTGTTTGCAGAGAAAATCAGTCATAACATGGAGGTTTATGTTGACGATATGCTGACGAAGAGCAAGAAAGCTGCTGATCATCTAGTTGACATATGTCAGACCTTTGATCAACTAGAGAAATATCAAATGAAGCTAAATCCCACAAAATGCATATTCGGAGTACGAGAAGGTATATTTCTCGAATATATTATTAACCAACGAGGAATTGAAGCGAACCCTAAAAAGATCAAGGTTCTATTAGAGCTGCGATCTCCAACCACAAAGAAGGAAGTGTAAAGCCTCACAGGGCGAGTTGCAGCACTTAATAGATTTATGTCACGAGCAACAGACAGATGTCTCCCATTCTTCAAAACACTCCAAAAAACTTTTGAGTGGAATGATGAATGCGAGGAGGCCTTTCAAGAGTTGAAGAAGTATCTAGGGACACCTCCACTATTATCTAGACCAGTAATAGGAGAAAGACTATACTTGTACCTGGCAGTTTCAAAAAATGCAGTGAGCTCGGCGTTAATAAGAGTGGAGGACGGAGTACAAAGACCAGTCTATTACACCAGCAAAGCTTTTCGAGGAGCAAAAATCAGATATCCAAGGCTGGAGAAATTGGCGCTAGCACTGATTGAATCAAGCAGAAGGATGAGGCCATACTTCCAAGCCCATACTATAGTGGTGTACACTGATATGCCATTAAGGCAAGCTCTACATAATCTGGAAAAATTAGGAAGATTGATGTACTGGGAAGTGGAACTCGGTGAATATGATATAATTTATGAGCCTAGATCGTCGCTCAAAGGGCAGACAGTAGCGGACTTTATCGCCGAGTTTACTCAAGAAAATGCCTCTAAATAACAGGAGTGGAATACACACCAACCTGTGGATATTACAGGATCATCAAATTTAAACCCCGACCAACTTACGTCGGTAGACAAGCAACAAGAAATGCCGGTCGAGCAAGAGAAGATGATTGACGAGCAGCGAGAAGTACTGAAGGAGGGCAAAAGGAAGTACCAGATATTCCACTGAGGAATTCTCTCTGATAAAAAATTTGATGATATGGTACCTATATGGAATTTGTATGTGGATGGCTCTTCGTGCACTGCCGGTAGTGGAGCAGGGATTGTTTTGAATAGTCCGGATGAGATTGATGTGGAGTATGCTCTGCGCTTTTAATTTAAACCTTCTAATAATGAGGCCTGTAGACACTCCATTCTATTACCCCTTAACTCTCCTTAGGTCCCTAGTACCTCCCTTCATCACTGTAAACCCAGGTCACGTCCCGAGTACTGACCTGAAGGCCATCGGGCACTCCCCGGCTCAGTTTGACCCAAAAGTCAAACTCTTCATCTCGATCGAGACTCAATGAATCTTCAAAGGGCACTAGATACCCTTTCCAATGGTCTACCCCGTGTGCGATTCCGACTTACCATGCAGACGAACGATTCGTTTGCGTCCGAAACCTGACCTAGAGGCCACCGGGAGCTCCTGGGCTCTATTTGACCTAAGTCAGCTCTTCAGATCGACCAAGGCTGAATGAATATTCGAAGGGCACTGAATACCCTTTTCAACGGTCCGTGCCATGCGCGATTCCGACTTTCCATGCGGACGAACGATTCATTTTACTCCGAGAGGCCACCGAGCACTTCCCCGGCCCGATCGACCAAAGTCAACTCTCCAAACCAGGTCAAACTCTTTGGAATGTCTAAGTACATCTCCTAACCTTTCCAATGGTCCACCCCGTGTGCGATTCCGACTTACCATGCGGATGAACGATTCGTTTGCGTCCGAGCGATTCCCTGTCCAATGGACTGACAAATGCTTCCGAGCCATATTTGACCAAAAGTCAACTCCCAAACACGGGAGAGGTCCAAATTGCTTTCAAAGGTCTATGAAGTACCTTTCCAATGGTATGCCCCGTGCACGATTCTGACCAACGGTTTTCCCTCGGCGGCCGATTTTTTGAAAAAGCCTGTAGCGCACTGCCAAATGACAGGTTCTAGACCCTGCCTATCGGCACCTGCCGATAGGCAGGAATAGGTCTATACCGATCGTCACTTACCTGGGCCTATAAAAGGATGCCTTCACCTCATTTGCAAAGGGAGCTCAGATCTGATAAAAATCTCTCTCAACGAATCCCAAAAACCTCTCTCGAAGGCAGCGTGATTTCAACTCCCAAATCCCTTTTTTACTTCCACTTTTCATCATCCTTTTAATCCAACTTGGTGAATTAACCACTCTCCATCATCATCCAAGCTCAAGGGCTGCTATTCAACACTCAAGATCAAGCTCAAGATCTTCAAGAAGGTCCAACTTTCTCAAACTCTCTCTTGAATTCTCTTAAATTCCCATAACTTGTTTTCCTATTTAGCTTTTTATTATCTCATCTCACACATCCTAATATACTTTTTATTTAGTATTATTGTACCTCTTTTATTTTCATAAAACCCAAAAAATAAGAAAAAGAGGGTTTGCTCATAAATTCCAAGTAGGGATTCTCACACTTTTTCCATATTTTTCTCACAACTAAAACACCTTTTTCTACACAAACACACACATACACACACTTACAAATAAGAGATTCCCCATTTGGATGTATGGGATAAACCCCACCCCTCGTTTTGTATGTGAACTACGTGGACTTTGATGCCTTTATAGGCTACGTAGGCGTCTCGGGGTAAAACCTGAGACTCGAGTCCTTTTTCTCACCTTTTTTTCTCATATTTTCTATTTTCTCTAAATCCATTTTCCTTATATTTTATATGCTTGCCCTTAATAACGCATTACTCCATATGCGTTATCGTTCCCTTATAACAATCAACGTAGGAGTAATCGCGTAAATTTTATTTTTCTAATATTACCTTTATATCTTCCGACGGATGACTCACTTTATCTTTTCCATGATATAAGTCGAGGATTCCTACCTCTATTCTATATATACACATGCACACATGTCACGGGGGGAAACAAAATGAAAATAGCAAATATTCATGAGAGACCGAAGGCGGAATGGGTTCCTAACACCTTCCCATTTCGTAACTAAGCCTCCGAACCCTTCTCGAATCATCTTGGTTTCGCACGCACCAGTATGTCTTTGGAATCAATCCTTCGGGGTGGCTTCCCCTTTTTCTTTTATCTGTTTTGAGTAAAATAGACTGGCGACTCTGAATCTCTCTACATTTTTACACCCTATCTCAAACGACGCCTGCCGAAGCGCTCCCGAGAGGGACGCGCGGGACCCGAAGGATCCTTCTCCTCCGCGGCGGGGATCGTGGATGGCCACAGTGGTGACTGAACTGGGGAGTTTATTTTTTTATATTGAGGGCTTAAATATATTTACATGGATGCTATATTTTCTCATGTCTCCCCCCATATTTGCATGTTCCCCTTTTTCCATGTGTATCCCATGTTTATGCTTATATTCACACACTTGTAGAAATTTCTCCATGTACACTTCACACCACGTGCACCTAGGATCACATGTATATACCCATATTGCATGCCTCACCCATCCATACTTGGTGTACCTTTTGGGGTACTTTTACTTTGCTCCCTGTTTGGCATAATCAAGAAAGGCATTCTCATCATAAGATACTAATAAGAGGATCATGCATGATTCACACAACATCACCAAAGAGAATTGCTATTGACCAAATTTTACCCAGTAACTGGAGGGTCACTTCGTGATGGGCGCTGGTCCATCAGGTCGTAGTTAGCCTAAGCGATATGACTCTTACCTTCCATTGGCCAAGTACCTTCGACGTACATCGAATGGTTCCACCGCATCGTACCGTTTGACCGAAGTTATGAAGGGAGGTATATCGTAGGGAATTCATTCACGTACGCCGAGTATATCAAATTCACTCTCACACGTACCATCCTCACGAGGTATATGGTGAGGTAATTCACATACACTCAGGTATATCAAATGGCTTGTCCACGCGTACCGATTGCCCACGAGAGCAAGACGTATATCGTGGAAGTCACGCCAAAGGGGGGGAACCCATGACGATTCACCCAACCAACTTCATACCCGCATATAGGTGTCAGACCTAGGACATGCACTTTAGATTGCCGATTTCAACCCGAAACTCTGCCGAAATTTCGGGACAACCTGCCGCCCAAATTTTCGCACATTTTTAAAACAGGGCCCTTTCCGTGAGCCTGGTTATAAGTCCAAACCATAGCTTTGCATATATTAAGAACCCCACTTTTCCAGGCTCGAGTCCCGTCCGGTACTGCATTTAGGAGAATTAAATACAAGTGAAAACATAACAATCATAATAATCATGTTGAGTTCCATCTCCAAAAACATTTCTCCCTTCTTTATCAAAAATTCAAAAACATTTCTCCCTTCTTTATCAAAAATACAAAAGCATTTCTCCCTTCTTTATCAAAAATCCAAAAATAGTTCTTCCTTTTTTCTCAAAAATAAATCTCATCCTACGCCTTCTCAGGTCGATCGCAAGCCCTTGGCCTGACTCCCTATTGGCTTCGGTCTTCAGTCAAATCACCCCGGATTTTCATTCGTTCTTCTACTACTTATTTCGAGTCCGGAATCCATCCATCTTCCATTGAGAATACAGATCAAACACCAGTCATACAGCCGGACCTGCAGACAATCCTAGCTCAGCTCATGTCCAAGATTGATAACCTCCAAACCGAGGTTCGAGAGATGCAACGAAACCATGTTCCTATTCCTCAAGAGCCCGAGGACCTATCCCCTCATGCTATGGGTCCACCCGAGCCTATCTGGGTTCCGGAAGAATATCAGCACGCTCCACGTGCCCCTCCTGCCAATGGGCCACCACCTGCCCAGCTTTCAATGCCAAACATTGCCCACCCTATGGCTAACCTGCCTGTGGTCGCTGATCCAAAAGAGGAGGAGTTGAATAAAGTCAAGGAGGACCTTAGGATGCTCACTAAGAAGTTTGACCAAGTCAGGATCTCTGGGAATTACATGGACTACACCCACATGTCTCCTTATCCTAAAGCAAGGTTACCCGAGAAGTTCAAGATGCCAAATATTGAGAAGTTTGGAGGGAGTGGCCGCCAATTGTTCATCTTCGAAGTTATCATCATTTCATGACTCTACTAGGCACTTCTGAGGAGGTGATTCCCTAATTGTTTCAACAAAATTTGAAGGATAGTGCCCTCCGATGATTTTTATCTCTTGAGGAATCCAGAATCCGTAGCTGGGAGGATGTAGCCCGAGAATTCATGTCATAGTACAAATACAACGAAGAGCTTGAGGTCACCCGTTGTGATTTAGAGCTGCTCAAATAGAATCCTGGAGAATTAGTCAGTAACTTCATAACCCGATGGAGGGAGCAGGCAGCTACCATGACTAATCGGCCATCCGAGGAAGAACATGTCAACATAGTGAAGAAGAACTTCTTGCCCCATGTCCGAGCGACGATGGGAGGACAATACTATCCCCACTTTCGAGCTCTCCAAGAAGCAGGAGTGGAAATCGAGGAAAGACTCGTTAAAACAGATATTGAACCAAAGAGGGTGTCTGGACAGTTCACCCCTAGAAAGTATGATAAGCCTGCCAGTGCTACCGTCTCGACCATCAACAACATCCCTCAACCAACCACATTATGGGGATTAGAAAGCCGTCCTACTCCCATCCGAAGGGAATACACTGAGCTCCATGCTCCCCTATCCAAAGTTTACCAAGCCCTGCTAAGCCAAAACCTCATCAAACCCTTGGATCCACGTCCATTGCCAAATCCACTCCCAAGAAACTTCAAAGTCGATGCTCACTGTGCCTTTCACCAAACTGCTGGTCATACCACCGACCAATGCTTTTGTGACACCCCGACTAATTAAATACCGGGTAGCTACTCCTTTATCAAATTAATTCAAAATGCCAAGTTGGTCCAGTTAATAGCATCACTGTCGAAAACATTTTTAAGATTACTAACCACCTAGTATTTAAAAAGTAAGTGTCAAATTTTAATTTAAGTCTGATTAATATGCAACAAGTGTAATAAAGAATAATAACACCATTCACCATAATGAAATAAATAGAATAATCATCACATAAAGTAAATAAAGTCTGGAGGAAAAACTCCTCACTACAAATCCCACAACTGATAAGTAAACTGAATACTAAATCAATACATGCCAAAGTCTAAAAACTGTAATGGAAATGTAACTCTAATAGAAATGGGCAACATGCCCTACAACTGATAGATAATGAATCTGGAATCCAAGTGAAAGAAGCGTCTACAAGCAAATCCCTGTAGCTTCCACAAACAGCTACAGCTCGTCACCTGAATGAGTATCCTATGCATGGTGTCCTTGTGGCTGGGCACCTAAAATGATTTTACAAAGAAAAAAAAATAGATTTGAAAAGCAAACGGGTCAGAGCCCGAATGTGGAGTTATATTTTAAAAACCTCCAAGTGCTTTAAAAACATTTAAAACATTAAATGCAAAGTACATGTTAGGACGTGCACTCACATGATATTCTCACCTCTCGTCTAACTGTGCACTCCTAACGTAAGTACCCATCTACAACGACACAAACCACTAGCTAAGTGACATCATATCTAGCTAGACTGTCATAGATCCTACCCTTATTACTCGGTTCTATTAACATTATAACGCTCGCAATTAAGTAGGGGTTTAACGTAAACTCAGATGCTCAATATGCAATATATATATCACTATCAGTTAACTAGTTATTTTTTTCTCGAAACAATACCGTAATTATATTCACAACATTAACATGAAGGTTCCCATTAATTAAGTGTATATTATTCACATCATAAATATACAGTATAAGCACCCCGAGAACTAAGCTGCGGTGCACACATACTCTGCTATCCATCCCGGTACATCACGTACATAAGGATTACATATTCCGAATCTCTCAGGAATAGTTCACAGATAACAACATCACAAATAATGGAGGCGAACACAGTCACATCACATGGGTCACGCACATACCTACGCTCCCACGATCAGCGGACTTATTAATATCCCAATAAGTCTTTCTATGACCTATGTTCATCAAGGTAACCAGTCTAAATCCGGGCAACACAAGGATTAGAGGGCCCTAAGCGAACGCAAACCTCCCGTGATAGCAAGTATGGTAGGTATGTCATACACACAATTTATATACCAATACTAAGTAAACACACATCTTAGTAATCCCGTAGTTTAATCGTAGTACAAATCGCATTCTCGTACTAACTTATAATTATCACAATTTATACTATTCCGGTTTATAATCATACGCGCCATAATTTACTCATGTCGTAGTAGACACTCACGTCTCAACCCAAACCGTCCAATTAATTTAACTCTCGTATATAATTTCCTTCTTATAAATACCCAAAAGTCCCAATTCTAACATTACATCATCACCGGAATATTATCTATAACCTCGAACAAGTTTACGGGACTCCAAAAATCAAAACAGTCCAAAAAGGCCCAAACTGTCAACTCGTTAGAAGTCTCGTTCGAACGAGACTGTTCGAACGAGATTCCTCTGTCAACTCGTTAGAAGTCTCGTTCGAACGAGACTGTTCGAACGAGATTCCAGTTCGTTCGAACGAACTGTACCTTCTAACGATATCTCGTTCGAATGAGATTATCGAACGAAGTTCCCTTTCGTTAGAAGCGACTGGTCAATTCGTTAGAAGCTCGTTCGAACGAGTTCGTTCGAACGACCTGGGCAGGGGCTTCTAACGACCTGCCAGTTTCGTCCCAGATTTTTCTAAACCTCGTTTTTCACCATTTTTACTCCTCAAATCTCTTCTAAAATTTGTCCCAACAATACTTTAAGGTCTCTAATCAATCCTAAACATATCAAGGTTAAAAACTAATGTAATTTACGGAGTTAATTCTTCCCAATCATCATTAAACCATCAAATCTCATCACTTTCCCCCAATATTTCAAGAACACAAACCCTAAAATTTTAAATCATGAATTTACCCAATTTAAATCCGTTTTAAATTTCATCCAATCATAAATATCATCAGTATGAACATCTACCTATCATTCTACATGCAAATCCTCCTCAAGATTTCAAGTTCTAAGCTTCAAAATACATGGGTTTTCATTATCTTTCAAGAACAATTGATATTCTTCAATTTTCTAACATGGAAGGAACATTCTACGAATTTAAATATAATTAAAACACTTGCCATGATTGTCTCTGAATTTGGATGATGGTTTGATAGAGCTTTTCTGCAGAATTTCTTCTCTCTCCAAGCTTCTTCTCCAATGGTGGTTTATGGTGGCTAGGGTTTTTCTTTGGGAAAGTTGTAAACCTAATGATAGCCTCCGTAGCTTAATGGGTTAATATGGGTTGGTTAGTGGGTTTAGTGGGTTAAATCCACATCAGATTAAAACTCCCAATTTTCGTCACTTTTAATTCCTCAAAATGTAAAATTACCAAAATACCCTTTATGATGCCGGTATGGCCTAAAAATACCCCGGAATCCAAACTACACCCCCGGCTAGTGTTTTCTGACTATCTCGACCCTTCCGGACGCGTTGGCGCACTCAAAACGACCATAAGGATAATAGAAATAAAAATCACTTTTATAATTAAATTAATATACCATGACGCGGCGGTCACACGCGTCTCAACAAAATTTATAAATTGCCGTATATTAATCTCACGACAAATTTCATAATTCCAAATTCATATAACATCATATATGCTCAATATAGTTAAATGCCAAATCACATCTCGCTAGTATTTTTAACCCGGATTAATTTCCAATTAATACGCATTTAATTAATTAATCCCAAAAATAAATATAGCCAAAAGTACGGGGTATTACATACTTCCCCCCTAATAACTGAATTTCGTCCCGAAATTCAAAACTAGAAAGTACCTGCTAAAAACTGCTCTAGATAACGTTCGCGCATCTCATCCTCGCGCTCCCATGTGGACTCCTCGACATTGTGATGTCGCCACTGAACACGCACTAACGGAACTATCTTTGACCGCAGTTTCCTCTCGCTTCGGTCCAAAATAGCAATCGGCCCCTCCTCGTAGGAGCTATCCGGCTGGAGATCGATGTCCTCCACAGCAATGTGAGAGTGAGCCAAATTATCTCTAAGGTATTTCCTCAGCGAGGAAATATGGAACACATCGTGAATCCGATGCAAATGCTCCGGTAACCCAAGTCTATACGCAACCGGTCCGATCCGCTCAATAATGGAAAACGGTCCCACATACCTCGGTGCCAACTTCCCCTTCTTCCCGAAACGCATAATCCCCTTCATAGGAGACACTCTGAGCAAAACCTGGTCCCCCACTTGGAACTCTCTGAAAAACCTCTTCGCATCAGCATAACTCTTCTGCCTGTCTTGAGCTACCCGAATGCGACTCCGAATCAACTCAATCCTTGCCGAAGTATCCTGAATCACTTCCGGCCCAAGTAGTTTGTTGTCCCCCACTTCTAACCAACATGCTGGGGAACGACAAGGCCTACCGTACAATGCCTCAAACGGAGCCATGCCAATAGTGAACTGATAGGAGTTGTTGTAAGCAAACTCCACCAGTGGAAGGTACTGCTCCCATCCACCCCCGAAGTCAATAATGCACATGCGTAACATGTCCTCCAACATCTGATTTGTGCGCTCGGTCTGCCCATCAGTCTGCGGATGATAAGCCGTACTCAACCGCAATTCCGTGCCCATGGCCTCCTGGAAACTCTCCCAAAACCTCGAAACAAATATCTTGTATCTGTCAGACACGATATTTAGGGGCACACCATGAAGTCTCACAATCTCTGAAATGAAGAGCTGGGCATACTGTCCCGCAGTGTAGTCAGTCCTCACGGGTAAAAAGTGAGCGACCTTGGACAACCTGTCCACAATTACCCAAACGGAGTCGTGACCCCTCTGCGACGTAGGCAACCCCGTGATAAAGTCCATGGATATGCTCTCCCACATCCACACCGGGACCTCCAACGGCTGTATCAATCCTGCCGGTCTCTGATGATCCACTTTTACAAGCTGACAAGTGGCGCATTTCGAAACAAACTCAGTGATATCTCTCTTCATACCGCTCCACCAATACTGGCGTCTCATGTCTTGGTACATTTTGTCCCCTCCGGGATGTACCGCGAACCGTGAGCCGTGCGACTCTGCTATCACATCGTGTCGCAATTCATCGCCTTCCGGAACTACCAATCTCCCATTGAAGCGTAATCCCCCCGTCTGAGCTAAAGGTATAGGACTCGGCTCCCTCTGCTAGTAATCGAACTATCTGCTCCTGACAGAACGAGTCATTAGCCTGTGCCCGTATTACCTTCGTAACAATCTGCGGGGTAACGGTCATCACAGACATGAAAGATCGGGCCACTGCATCCTGGTGTCCCAATTCCTTCCACTTAGCCTTCCACACCTCTGCCACCTCATCTGCTGGCCTACGGCTCAACGCGTCTGCTACCACGTTAGCCTTTCCCGGTTGATACTGGATGTCGAACTCGTAGTCCTTCACAAACTCAAGCCACCTACGCTGCTGCATATTCAACTCTTTCTGCGTGAACAGGTACTGTAGGGACTTGTGGTCCGTGAACAGTTGGAACTTCTCCCCCAAAAGATAGTTCCTCCAAATCCGTAGGGCAAATACCACAGCTGCCAACTCCAAATCGTGCGTTGGGTAATTCTTCTCATGAGGCTTAAGCTTACGGGAAGCATAAGCTATGGCCTGTCTCTCCTGCTGCAATACACCTCCCAGTCCTTGCAAAGACGCATCGGTGTAAACCAAATACTCAACTCCCGGTCTCGGCAATGCTAACACAGGTGCTGAGGTTAATTTGTCCTTCAATTCATCGAATGCCAACTGACAGGCATCACTCCAGATGTATGGCACACCCTTACGAGTCAGATGTGTCAAAGGACCTGCTATCTCCAAGAAACCGCGAATAAACCTCCTGTAGTATCCTGCTAGACCCAAGAAACTACGAATTTCAGTCGGTGTTGTGGGATGTCCCCACTCCCTCACTGCTGATACTTTCCCCGGATCAACAGATATTCCCTGGTCGAAAATAATGTGTCCCAAAAACTGGACTTCCTTCAGCCAAAACCCGCACTTCTCATATTTTGCATACAACTCGTTCTGACGAAGTGTTTGCAAAACCTGCCTCAAATGCTCGGCGTGCTCCTCCTCTGTCTGGGAGTAAACCAGAATGTCATCAATGAAGACAATGACAAACTGATCTAGGAAATCCCTGAACACTCTGTTCATCAAGTCCATAAACACTGCTGGAGCGTTGGTCAAACCGAAAGGCATAACCCGAAACTCGTAAGAACCATATCTCGACAAGAATGCAGTCTTCGAGACATCCTCCTCCCTGATACGCAACTGATGGTATCCCGATCTTAAATCAATCTTCGAGAAGAAAGAAGCTCCTCTCAACTGGTCGAATAAGTCATCGATTCGAGGCAGCGAATACTTATTCCGTATCGTGACCTTATTCAACTCTCGATAGTCCACACACAATCTCAGTGAACCGTCCCTCTTCTTCACAAACAAAACTGGAGCGCCCCAAGGCGAGGTACTCCTGCGAATAAATCCCTGACCTAACAGCTGCTCTATCTGATCCCGTAACTCCCTCATCTCAGCTGGAGCCATACGGTACGGTGCGCGTGCTATAGGTCTCGTACTCGGTAGCAAATCTATAACAAAGTCTATCTCTCGACTGGGGGGTAAGCCTGGTATCTCCTGAAACACATCCGAATACTCCCTGACTACTGGGATAGAATCTAAAGGAATCACTACCTCCTTAGAGGTATCCTCCTCAATGTAATACAGTTGAGTGGTCGATCCTCCCTCTGGGCGAGGCATCGCCACTATAAACATCTCCTGCCCCGGAATGGCAAAAACAATGCTCCCGCTGAAGCAATCAATCATGGCCCTATAAGCTACGAGCCAATCCATACCGATAATCACATCGTGAACATGCATATCTAATACTAACATGTCTGCAGGTAATACCAAACCACCAATCTCTACCCCCACTCCCCGGCATATAAAGAAAATAAGTGACCCACTCCCCAATGGTGAGTCGACACACGTCACTGTGCTATCTGCCGTAGCTAACAATCCTAAAGCTTTCGCGAAGTGCGTAGCTATAAAATAGTGTGTAGCCCCCATATCAAATAACACCCGACCCATAGTGCCATGGATAGGAAACGTACCCTCAATCGCGGGCGGTGCCTGTGGAACTGCAGCCTGGTGGACGTTGTAGACATGTCCATACTGTAGCTGCCCCTGCTGAACTGGGACTGCTGGAATGGGTGGCAATGCTTCCATCTGTGGCGGTGCGGGAAGAGCGGCGGGAAACATAGGCCTCTGTGGCTCCTGGCGAGCACCCTGCTGCTGCTGCTGTGGGGCCCTGCCCCTATCAGGACAATCCTGTCGCTTATGGCCAGTCTTGCCATAAACAAAGCACTTCCCTGGGAAGTTCCCTCCTCTCTGCCCCTGCGGTCCCCGGCCCTGGTGGCCGTTACCGTTCCTCCCTTGGCCCTGCTGGCCCTGGTGAAACTGCTGCCCATTCTGTCCCTGTTGGCCGTTTGGACCCTGATGGCCCTGACGGAAACCTCCATGTCCCTGTCTGTAGTTTCCTGACCGGAACCTCTTATTATCCCCCTGCTGGGAGCCCTGCTCATTCTGTCTCTGCCCCTGACCAGATTGTGCCCCACCGGCACCATGTCCTCCAGTCCTGCCCTGATGGCTAGACTCTCCCGACCTCTTGCCCTCGGCCATATGAAAACGGTGGTCCTGGCAGTGTAACAATGCAGCGTTAACCACATCAGAATAGGTGGCCAACGATAGGTTCCCTAGCAGATGCTGACGGATCCTCCATGTCAACCCGTCCGTGAACTTCTCAATCTTCTTCTTCTCCGTTGGTATCTCATCTGGAACGATATTCAAATGATTTGTGAACTCGGCCTCATACTCGGCCACAGTCTTACCCTCCTGCTTCAGACTCATCAATTTCCTCCTCATTTCCGTGTGAACAGCCGACGGAAAGTATTTGCGGTCAAACCGCACCCAGAAGTCCTGAATAGTGAGAGTATCCCTCTCCTCCATGGTGGTAATAGACTCCCACCACTGTAGCGCAGATCCAACTAGCTTGAAAGTAGCTAGTACCTGCTTTTGGACATCCGTGCACTCATACAACCTTAAGTGCCTCTGCATATCCTTCCTCCACTGGCTCGAGACTACCACATCTGAGCTACCTGCAAATTCTGGCGGATGCGCTTTCTAAAAAGCGTCACGTACACGCTCCCAAACAGACGGGAATGCATTAGCCTGTACTGGCGCGGCAATCGGCGCCTGCGGTGGTGCCTGCTGAACAACGGCAATGGCGGCATTTACCGCTTGGGCTACTATAGCTGCAACCTCAGCGGCGTTCATCATGCCCTGAACTGGAGCGGGCTGGGGTTCGGGCGTTGCATCCCTGGGAACTCGTCGTGCACGTCGTGGAGGCATCTGAAATAAGAACAAAGTTTATAAGTTCGCTGTTTATAAACTTAAAATAGCTGAAGAACGAAGCATACACAAAAAGAGTACAACAGTCCTAAAATTTAGGGCTCTATATCAAAGAAACTTAGCGGAAACATAATAAGCCGTCAGATCCTAAAGGACACTAGAACCTGATGCTCTGATACCACCTGTGACACCCCGACTAATTAAATACCGGGTAGCTACTCCTTTATCAAATTAATTCAAAATGCCAAGTTGGTCCAGTTAATAGCATCACTGTCGAAAACATTTTTAAGATTACTAACCACCTAGTATTTAAAAAGTAAGTGTCAAATTTTAATTTAAGTCTGATTAACATGCAATAAGTGTAATAAAGAATAATAACACCATTCACCATAATGAAGTAAATAGAATAATCATCACATAAAGTAAATAAAGTCTGGAGGAAAAACTCCTCACTACAAATCCCACAACTGATAAGTAAACTGAATACTAAATCAATACATGCCAAAGTCTGAAAACTGTAATGGAAATGTAACTCTAATAGAAATGGGCAACATGCCCTACAACTGATAGATAATGAATCTGGAATCCAAGTGAAAGAAGCGTCTACAAGCAAATCCCTGTAGCTTCCACAAACAGCTACAGCTCGTCACCTGAATGAGTATCCTATGCATGGTGTCCTTGTGGCTGGGCACCTAAAATGGTTTTACAAAGAAAAAAAAATAGATTTGAAAAGCAAACGGGTCAGAGCCCGAATGTGGAGTTATATTTTAAAAGCCTGCAAGTGCTTTAAAAACATTTAAAACATTAAATGCAAAGTACATGTTAGGACGTGCACTCACATGATATTCTCACCTCTCGTCTAACTGTGCACTCCTAACGTAAGTACCCATCTACAACGACACAAACCACTAGCTAAGTGACATCATATCTAGCTAGACTATCATAGATCCTACCCTTATTACTCGGTTCTATTAACATTATAACGCTCGCAATTAAGTAGGGGTTTAACGTAAACTCAGATGCTCAATATGCAATATATATATCACTATCAGTTAACTCGTTATTTTTTTCTCGAAACAATACCGTAATTATATTCACAACATTGACATGAAGGTTCCCATTAATTAAGTGTATATTATTCACATCATAAATATACAATATAAGCACCCCGAGAACTAAGATGCGGTGCACACATACTCTGCTATCCATCCCAGTACATCACGTACATAAGGATTACATATTCCGAATCTCTCAGGAATAGTTCACAGATAACAACATCACAAATAATGGAGGCGAACACAGTCACATCACATGGGTCACGCACATACCTACGCTCCCACGATCAGCGAACTTATTAATATCCCAATAAGTCTTTCTATGACCTATGTTCATCAAGGTAACCAGTCTAAATCCGGGCAACACAAGGATTAGAGGGCCCTAAGCGAACGCAAACCTCCCGTGATAGCAAGTATGGTAGGTATGTCATACACACAATTTATATACCAATACTAAGTAAACACACATCTTAGTAATCCCGTAGTTTAATCATAGTACAAATCGCATTCTCGTACTAACTTATAATTATCACAATTTATACTATTCCGGTTTATAATCATACGCGCCATAATTTACTCACGTCGTAGTAGACACTCACGTCTCAACCCAAACCGTCCAATTAATTTAACTCTCGTATATAATTTCCTTCTTATAAATACCCAAAAGTCCCAATTCTAACATTACATCATCACCGGAATATTATCTATAACCTCGAACAAGTTTACGGGACTCCAAAAATCAAAACAGTCCAAAAAGGCCCAAACTGTCAACTCGTTAGAAGTCTCGTTCGAACGAGACTGTTCGAACGAGATTCCTCTGTCAACTCGTTAGAAGTCTCGTTCGAACGAGACTGTTCGAACGAGATTCCAGTTCATTCGAACGAACTGTACCTTCTAACGATATCTCGTTCGAACGAGATTATCGAACGAAGTTCCCTTTCGTTAGAAGCGACTGGTCAATTCGTTAGAAGCTCGTTCGAACGAGTTCGTTCGAACGACCTGGGCAGGGGCTTCTAACGACCTGCCAGTTTCGTCCCAGATTTTTCTAAACCTCGTTTTTCACCATTTTTACTCCTCAAATCTCTTCTAAAATTTGTCCCAACAATACTTTAAGGTCTCTAATCAATCCTAAACATATCAAGGTTAAAAACTAATGTAATTTACGGAGTTAATTCTTCCCAATCATCATTAAACCATCAAATCTCATCACTTTCCCCCAATATTTCAAGAACACAAACCCTAAAATTTTAAATCATGAATTTACCCAATTTAAATCCATTTTAAATTTCATCCAATCATAAATATCATCAGTATGAACATCTACCTATCATTCTACATGCAAATCCTCCTCAAGATTTCAAGTTCTAAGCTTCAAAATATATGGGTTTTCATTATCTTTCAAGAACAATTGATATTCTTCAATTTTCTAACATGGAAGGAGCATTCTATGAATTTAAATATAATTAAAACACTTGCCTTGATTGTCTCTGAATTTGGATGATGGTTTGATAGAGCTTTTCTGCAGAATTTCTTCTCTCTCCAAGCTTCTTCTCCAATGGTGGTTTATGGTGGCTAGGGTTTTTCTTTGGGAAAGTTGTAAACCTAATGATAGCCTCCGTAGCTTAATGGGTTAATATGGGTTGGTTAGTGGGTTTAGTGGGTTAAATCCACATCAGATTAAAACTCCCAATTTTCGTCACTTTTAATTCCTCAAAATGTAAAATTACCAAAATACCCTTTATGATGCCGGTATGGCCTAAAAATACCCCGGAATCCAAACTACACCCCCGGCTAGTGTTTTCTGACTATCTCGACCCTTCCGGACGCGTTGGCGCACTCAAAACGACCATAAGGATAATAGAAATAAAAATCACTTTTATAATTAAATTAATATACCATGACGCGACGGTCACACGCGTCTCAACAAAATTTCCAAATTGCCGTATATAAATCTCACGACAAATTTCATAATTCCAAATTCATATAACATCATATATGCTCAATATAGTTAAATGCCAACTCACATCTCGCTAGTATTTTTAAGCCGGATTAATTTCCAATTAATACGCATTTAATTAATTAATCCCAAAAATAAATATAGCCAAAAGTACGGGGTATTACAGCTTTCACCTCCGGAATGTAATCCAAGATCTCATTGATCGGGGTACCATCGCCCCACCAACCAATCCTAAGCCAAACACTACTCACAATCCACTTCCGAATCACACCAATGCCGTCTTCTTAGAAAAATACCCAGATTTTGATCCCTTAACTCAAATCACACCCATATACTCTCCTAAACCTCTTCAAATTTTCCCATATTTCCTCCTACGCCCTACTAGCCTCGCTAATCAGGCACTGTCACTCCTTACCAGAGCATGCATCACTGTCCGTACCCGTTCTGAAAATGGAAGTATGGAATTGTCAGAGGTGTTAAACCAACTCCTAGAGTTAGGGCTGAAATTGCCCTCACAGATGGTCATCGATTGCCAGAAGTTCAGCACACTGTTCTTGGAGTCACGAAAATGGGCCCGGGATTCAGACAAGTGGGTGGTACCAACCGACGAAGTCAGCTTAGATGATGTTGTCCGGACTATGGCAAGATTATTCAAGCAAACCAACAGCATTTGTAGTATCACCAGGTTACTTAACACTTTAAAGTTACAAGGGCGCGTGGTCCCTTCAATCACACATATCCCCACAGAATGGGAGAACTTGTATGAAGAAGTCGTTGAACTTGTGGAATGCATTGACTTTACATGGAAATACAAAATTGTTAACACCGGATGGAGAGAAGAATTCAAAGACTCGAGAGAAGAACAAGCTTCAGGAAGAGCTGGCCCAATAGCCGACATATGTGGGATGATCTCATTTGAAGAACTCCTTGGAAAAATAAATAGGGTGGCAGAACAACCTGGGATTGACGAGGAAACGGGATTCATGTTCTTTCCTCCTTTAGTAAATCACATGAATAGATCAGGGAGACATTACCAGGTTCCCAGCTCACTACCAGCAATTGACAAGGGGAAGGGCGTTGAAAACCTTCTTATGCTAGAGATGACCATCGAGGAGAGCAAGATCCTCGATCAACTGAAGAAAACTCAAGCTAACATCACTCTATGGGGACTTTTAATGTCTTCCCAGCTACACAGAAATACTTTAATTAAATTACTCACTGGACCCACAATTCCCTCCTCTACCACACTAGAAGAAATCCTCAGAATTGGGCCAAATCACAATCATGCACTCAACATCTCCGTCGAAGTTATGGGAAAGGTCGTGCCACTCTCTCTTGTCGATAACGGATCCGCCTTGAACGTTTTCCCTCTGAGAACCTTCAAGTGTTTAGGCCTGAAAGAAAGCGACCTCGCTCCAACCTCCACCGCGGTGCATGCCTACGATAATACCCGTCGCGAGGTGATGGGGTCCACAAAACTTGCAATAGGGGTTGGCCCTATAAACCCTGTCGTCGAATTCCAAGTCATAGACATCCCATCTTATTTCAACCTGTTGCTCGGATGCCCCTGGCTCCACAATATCAAGGGTGTGTCTTCCTCACTCCATCAGAAATTGAAGTTCTTCACCGACGGGCGAGTCATCACCATTTTGGGTGACAACAAAAATACCGAGGGTGCAAGCACTAGTAGTCCAATCCTTGAGATACAACACGGGTCAAATGATATGCTCCTATAAGGATTCCGAGTTGATCCACTCCTACTCCCGATAGGGGACGGTTACAAAGAAATGGTTTGTCTAGAATATGACCCTCACGACAATGTCAATGTGATTCAGATGTTCATAAACATGCACTTCATGCCCGGACTGGGGTTAGGGCAAAGGTAACAGGAAATACTTGAGCCCATCGAACTAAAGAAAGCTTTCCCTCCTTGCAGCTTGGGGTATCAACCATCAGAACAAGATCTTAGAATGATCCACCAATCTCGACTAAAGAGAAGATCAGACTGCATCCGAACTATCTCAGGAGACTCCTTGAATGGACGATTCATCAAAGAAGGTGAAAATTTCCCCTTTTGCGGTTTTCCAGAACCATGGTATGACCACACAGACAAGAAGATGAAGCCTGGAATGGAGATCTTTTTCCAAGACAGCTACCCATGGGCCGAAAGTTTCCCACACCAAGTACAATCGCTCATCAAAGATGCCGAAGAGACAGAGGAAAGAGATTTTGAAGATTCCTTCAACTTACAGACACTGGGACTGGCACTCTACATGGTTCATTCAGGCACTACATCAATGGACCCATCCCGTCTGATTAAAGCTGCTGATACACCTCTCCTCAACTGGCATGTTGTGCCAGTTCTACCCCTTGAAATCTCCCCTAACCCCAATGTTTACCCTATTTCTTCTTCTATTGTCTAACCTTGCTCAAATGTAATCGAAACCTCTTTTGATGAGGTTCTCAATGCTGTTTTTCCTATCAATGAAATAAACGAAGATTTTGAGTATCTTGTTGTGCCTTACATTAATTGTTTAGATTCTAATCGAACTTTTGATGATGATGATTTTGCAAATGAACAATTCTTAACTGATCTAAATAAGGTTAATAATAAACAACATAACAGCGTTCAAGTTAATGAAGAAGAGACTGTTGTTATTAATCTCGGTTCTAGTAGCCAACTATGCAAGATTAGGATAGGGGCCACCCTTGACGAGCATGAGCGTGCATAACTCTAAGAATTGCTGAAGAAGTTAGTAGATGTCTTCGCATGGTCCTATGATGATATGCCCGACATCGATCCTGAAGTAGCTCAGCACGAGATCCCCACTCTCCCAGATTACAAGCCGGTTAAACAAAAATTGAGAAAACTCCGCACCGAATGGTCGCTCAAGGTCAAAGAAGAGGTGGTCAAACAGTTAAACGTAGGCTTCATTCGGGTGATCGAATATCCCACATGGCTTGCCCACATTGTACCTGTGCCGAAATCAGGAGGGAAGATTCGAATGTGTATAGATTATCGAGATTTAAACAAAGCTTCTCCGAAGGATGATTATCCTCTACCCAATATCGACATGATCGTGGACAACACAACCAGTCATGCTCTCAAGTCGTTCATCGACGGGTTTCCCGGATACAACCAAATGAAGATGCACCCCGACCACAAAGAAAAAACCGCATTCATTACCCCATGGGGAACCTTTTGCTACACCGTTATGCCATTCGGTCTCAAGAATGATGGGGATACCTAACAAAGGGCTGCCACAACTATCCTGCATGATCTGATCCACAAGGAGGTCGAGGTTTATGTGGATGATATGATTATCAAGTCCAAAACTAGAGAAGGTCATGTTCCCGCTCTTCGGAAGTTCTTCAAACGACTGCGACGGTATCAGATGCGACTTAATCCACAAAAGTGTGTCTTCGATGTTACAAAGGGAAAACTTTTGGGATTCATGGTCAGCGAAAAAGGGATAGAAGCAGATCCTGCAAAGCTGAAGGCCATACTTGAGATGCCACCACCCCGAACAGAGAAAGAAGTCCGAGGGTTTCTTAGGAAATTGCAATACATCAGTCGGTTCATCAGCCAACTAACCTCCATCTATGAACCAGTCTTCAAGATCCTCCGAAAGGATTCAACCAAGATTTGGAACGAGGCCTTCCAAGAATCTTTTGACCGAATCAAACAATACCTAACCCAACCTCCAGTGCTCATGCCACCACAGTCTGGTCTCCCTTTGCTCCTATACCTAACCATAACCGACACTACAGCCGGAGCTTTGCTAGCCCAATACCTTGAGGACTCCCACAAAGAAAGAGTCATCTATTACTCCAGTCACAAATTGGTCGGGTATGAGGTCAACTACACTGCTTTAGAAAAGGCATGTGTCGCACTTGTCTGGGTCACCCAAAATTTGCAACACTACATGCTCGCCTTCCCCATCAAACTTGTATCCCGAATAAACCCCATCAAATGGATGCTTGAGAAACCCGCCTTATCCAGTCAAATGGCCCGATGGTTGATGATCCTAATCGAGTTCGATATTGTGTACGTCACACAGAAAGCTATTAAAGGAAGAGACATCTCTGACTACCTCGTTGACTACCCTGTAGAAGAAGTAGATGTTCGGATATCTGAATTCCTAAATGAAAATATCCTCTGCACCACTCAAGACCGCCTTCAATGGAAAATGTTCTTTGATGGCGCTGCCAATAAAAAAGGATACGGCATTGGGATCCTTCTGATCGCCCCAGATGACTCCCACACTCCCATCGCCATTAAATTGGATTTCCCTTGCACCAACAACCTGACGGAATACGAGGCATGCACAGTGGGCCTCAAGGTTGCTCTCGAGAAAGGTATTCAATACCTTGATGTCTATGGGGATTCTGCCCTTATCATCGGTCAAGTGCTCAGAAAATGGAAAGTCAAAGACGAAAAGCTCCAACCCTTTCATGCCCAATTAGAAGAGTTAGCCTCCCAATTCCGATATATCACCTTCCATTACCTACCCCGAGCAAAGAATAACCTAGCCTACACTCTCGCTACCTTGGCCTCCATGGTCGACATGCTCGAAGGAATAACAATGACCCCATTCCTAGTTCAAAAGCAAGACAAACCGACCCATTGCTACCACGTGGAGCTTGTCTCCACCGAAGATCCCAAACTAGTCGATTGTTGGTACTATGATATCTGGTGCCTCCTCAGACATGGTAGGTATCCCTAGGCTTCCAACAAGAAAGATCAAACAACCCTTCGAAGACTGGCCGCCTAGTATATCATCTGTTATAAAGCTCTACTCAAGAGGAATTTCGATGGAACTCATCTACACTGCATCGCAGGGGCTGAGATTGAGAAAATAATGCAAAAAATCCGGAGTGGGGAATGCGGACCCCACGTGAATGGTCACATGCTCGCCAAGAAGATCATCCGAAAGGGCTACTACTAGACCACCATGATCCAGGATTGCACCGCCTATGTCCGAAGGTGCCTCAAACGCCAACAATTCTCTAATTTTCAACACCTGCCTCCCCGAGAATTATACAACATGACCTCTCCCTGGCCGTTCTCCACCTGGGGTATCGACATCATAGGGAAGGTTACACTAAAGGCTTCAAACGGACATGACTTCATCCTGGTTGCCATCGATTATTTCACCAAATGGGCCGAGGCTGAGTCATACGCAGTGTTGGACGCCAAGAAAGTGGCCAAATTCCTCAAGAAGAATATCATCTGTCGATATGGGGTCCCGCATGAGCTAGTGTCAGATAATGGGTTGCATTTTGAAGCAGAAGTCACAGAAGTAGTCAACGAGTATGGGATTCAGAGACACAAATCTGCTCCCTACCGACCTCAGAACAATGGTGCAGTTGAAGCCGCCAGCAAGAACCTCAAATCCATCATCAGCAAGATGAACGAAAGTTGTAGGGATTGGGCCGACCGAATCCCGTACGCCCTCTGGGGATATCGAACCTCAATTCGAACTTCTACTGGGGCTACCCCGCACTCCCTGGTCTATGGCATGGAAGCAGTCCTACCTGTGGAGCTGGAAATACCCTCGAAAGCAAAGTTAGTGAAGAAGACTGGTGCCAAAGCTGTCTTGATGAGCTAGCCCTCCTATATGAAAGAAGATTAAAAGCTCTTTACCACATACAGGGGTACCATCACCAAATAGCGCGATCATTCAACAAGAGAGTCAAGGACCGCGATATCCGGGAGGGGGATTTAGCCCTCAAAGAGATAATAGAACCCATCTGGGACCCCAGAGGGAAATTCAAGTCCAATTGTAGTGGCCCCTACATTATGAAGAAAATCTTATCCGACGGTGCCGCCATGCTCACTGACCTGGATGGAGAAGAGATGGCTCGTCCAGTCAATCTGGACCGTCTCAAAAAATTCTACCCCTAGTCCGAAATCTCGGCGCGCTATGACTCTTCTCATCCACCTTCTATGCTAAATTTAAAAAAAAATCTTCATTTCCCTCTACCCAGAACTACGTGGGTCTGATCCTCTACAAAAACTATTTTTAAAACTTTTCAAAAAACCCCAGAGGTACGTAGGCAGCTCATACTCCTCACATGAGTGCGACCCTTTCTTTTTCATAAAATACTATTCTTTTCTTACTTCCGAGAACGGCGATTCATTCTAAAATTATTTGAACAAAAGAATTATGTATGCCTTAGCGATCAGTATAGATAATTCAAAAATACAAAATTCATCGAGAGGCACAACTGGATGATCAGAAACTTATTTATTTCATTAATAAGAAATTACAGTACGGATTACATAAGAAAAAGGAACGGATAACTCCCTTCCCCACTACCATAAAAAGCCAAAGAAAATCCCCACAACTGTTACACAAAGTCCTACCCACAGCTACTAGAGGAGCCTTCACCCTCATCATCTACATCCTGAGGTCCCCAAGTTTTCCCTGCTTGAATAGAGTGCCTTAAACCCTCTATGGATCGATGAGCCTTAACCATCTTCAAAAAGACCACAACACCCCCTTCCATGGAGTCAGATAAAACAAACCATCTTTATCGAGTCTCTACTGCCAACTTCTTACTGACTACTTTCCTCCAAAACCACTTCATATAATCTTTGGGGACATGGCAAACCTTCCCGACAGACTGAGAAGGACGGGTCGATGGATGTAGATTTTCCCACAGAGACCCAAGCAACAGACGCAGGCGCTCAGTCAAATCTTCTACCGGAAAGAAATTTGAGGTCCGAGGGGGCACGAACTGCGCCCAGCCAAATTGGCGCAAAAGCGACCAAGGGAAATAAAAAGAGGTATGTCTGAGACCAACCAGCCGCATATATAAATACTCTCCTAGCTCCAGAACGGGCTGCAACGGCCCCCACCAAGGCACTGACCAATACAACCCACAAGCCCCATGCTCCACAAGCCAATTCTCCCAGCTCTCAACATATAGGACAACGCGGATGAAGTAGCGCGAAAAGAAGTTGGGTACGGCCAACAAGGGATATTCTGGAGGAGTCGACAAGTGGAATCTTTCAGACAACCACATAAACAGCATCACAGGGCTACCCCTCGAAAAGTCAGAACGACCTTCTCTCCAGGTATCCAGGCCATTCAGAGTCTCCGCCAATATCACCGCTGCGGGATTGCGATGGTATGACATCCATGAAGTAATGGCTGCAAGTTGTGGGTCCACCTGCAATTCCCCAGTCACCAGCAGCAATTTTGAAACCAGACTCAGAATAACGATCATAGCTAGCATCACCTACTTCCCGTAAATGCACAGACTGCAGCACCGCCGGGAGGGAGATCATTCCTTCAACAACCAATGATCTGGCCGTCGAAGGCAAAATATGAAGAAGCCCGACCAACAAATCCCTAGGAGAACGAGAAAATTTGGGCAAAGCCGCAGTAACATTGGGATTTACACCCAATATGGCAGAAAATTCCTCGTAGGTAGGATAAACCTCTTCCAACCCAAAGTGGAATACATGGTCTTTGGGGTACCAGAATTGTACTGCCGCTATCAGGATATTCCACTCAAAAGGCCGATTGCGCCACAAGGAGACTCGACGCATGTTGAAAGAATCGTAGTCAACATTATAAGAGCACATAGCTTCCAAGGCTTCGAGTTAGTTGGAAAACTCTGTGCTACCAGGGAGATCCATCTTACAAGGCTAAGAGATGGTGGGCAAGTAGGTGAAAATGAAAAAGTGTGATGAAAACACTCCACCCTTCCCCCCTTTTTATACTTGAAAATCCTCACAAGGGACATAATCCCTGCAGAAATCGGAGGGAATACTACCCCACAAGGTACCAAAGGCTGAAGAGGGTACCATTCAAAACTTTGAATTGATGGGACTGGACTGAACTGCCGATAGGCAGGTCAGGGTTCTTGTCGATCGACGACCCCTCCATTTTTAGAAATTTCCCTTTTTTCCTCTTTTGCCAAATCAGAAAACTCAAATAAAAATAAATTGATATTCTGAACAGAATTTCAAAATCCTTTTAATTCTCCCTTTTTAATCAAAAACTTTCCCTAATTTTTTTTTCAAAAATATTCCTTTTTTTGGTCTCAGCAGCAAAGTAAAAAGCGCATGTGCATGCATTCTTTGATCATTAATAAAAGATAATAAAAAAAACCCATTGCATTGCATATATTTGTGTTCTGTATTACATTAGTTTTGCAGGAAATAAAAAGAAAGGCCAAAAACAACGGGACTCAGCCCGAACCCCCATTTCATTATCTCTCTCTCTCAAGAGCTTCCACCCCTACGACGCGCTCTCTTCCCCCTACGGCGAGACGACGCACGACTACTTCCCGAACCAGAGTCCTCTCCGGACGAAGCAGACGGCACCAAGCAAGAAGGAACAGGAACTGCGTCCCGAATATGGACAGTCGTCGAAGATATCCAGTCTCTGATGTCCCTTAGCTAAGTGGTCGACACCCGGACTTGCTGCAAGAAAAGGTGAAATCAGTATCAAAGCAGAAATGACCAAATCAGAAAAGAAAGAGAAAAAGAAAGGAGCATAAAGATATACCGCAGGTCGAAGGACCTCCTCTGTCAAACCCAACTCCTCTGAATCCATCGCACGAGGATGGTGCAACATAGGCACCATCCCTCCATCAGCTCGCCGAATGTTGTATGAAGGGGTATGCAGCCATACAAAAGGGACGTCCGAGGTCGTCGCCGCTGCAGATGCCGACGGGCCACCACCGCTGTAAGAAGATCCCACCGCCCGACTCGAACCCGCCGGAGGGAAGGGCAGTGCATTGTATATGTTGGGTGCCATTAACCAGCTTGTCACGAAATCCATATAGTCATATGGCGCAGCCGTATCGGTGTATAGCAAGTAGGACTCGCCGATCACGCCACGATCCTCTCATCCTCTAACATCAGTTGCTCCAGCCTCATAGACGTAGGAGGCTGCGCGGGTGGCACCACCACCTCCTCCTCAGCAATCTGACAAGTCACCCTCTCCCCGAGGTACCAGGAATGGCCGAACTCATGCGCCAGTAAATGCCTTATCCATGCGTTCACCCCGGTCGCCTCCGCATCCTGAATGGCTGTCCCCCACGGGTAAAAGGTCACCTGAAAATATCCAACCGAGCATAAATTAATACAAGACCAGAAGGAAAAAAAACCAAGACTGAAATGGAAAGAGTCTTACCCTACCACTGGTCAGGTCATTCAAGACCTGACGCACCGCCTCTAGGGAAAGAGATCCCTTGGACTGTCGATTGACCTTACGCCATCGATACAATCGACAGAAATCCCCAACAATGTCGTCCTTCAAAGCAATCAGCGGGGTGTTGCACCCAATCACCTCATAGAACCACGTCTGAATTCACAAGCAAAAAAGAGACGCATAAGGAAAATGCGAACGCATGAAAGGAAAATGCGAATGCATGAAAAGAAAATGCACGAATTAAAGAATACCTCAAGAAGGTACGTGGCCCCAGTAAAGGTCTGCCGACAGCACCGGCTGAATGCATCCAGAGAAAAGTAAAGGGTCGCCAAGATCAGACTCCCCCAATCATAGAAAGGGATGTTCGAAAACATCCTCAAGTACGGCAGAAACCACAAATGAACGACGTCACCGCTCAATGCCCCCATGAAACCTCCCAGCACCAGAAGAATGAATAATCGGGCCATCTGCCTCACTTGCAGCCCGTCCTCCACATCGATCTCCCTACCCAACAGAACATCCTTCAGCAGGGACAGCCAGATAGAATCCCCAGAAACTATCCTCCCTACATCACCAAGCCCCGCTCGCACTGCCTCCGGTCTCACCCGTAAAGAGCGATCCACCTCTATCTTCTCTCCATCACAATCCATCCCCACCTCAAATTTCGTACATAAATTCCCAAAAAATACGAGAAAGCCTCGAAAAATCCCCGAAAAATTTCTAAAAATCCCAGGAAGGATCTAAAGCCTTTTTACCAAGAAAATTTCGCATTCCCTCGAGCGGAACCCCTCTTTCCCAGCTGAATCCTCAAAAAACCAAGTGAAAACTCCTCCCGGCAAAGCTCCGGAGAATCCGTAAGGATCACGTGATCACTTCCCTACAAAATTCTCTTACATCACCCAAAATAGGTTATTCCCCCCTGCGAGGTATCCTAAAAGCTTCCCCAGCTCAGGTTAAAATCACAAAGCTTTTTGTCCAGAAGAATCAAAATCCAATCTTTATCCACTCTTGGGTCAGAATTGGCCCCAGTCTTGGATCGTCACCTGAGTTAGGTCAGAATTGACCTCATTCCTCGGTCGTCACGACTCTTGGGTTAGATTTGGCCCCGATCTTGAATCGTCACCTGAGTCAGGTCAGAATTGACCTCGGTCCTCGATCGTCACCACTCTTAGGTCAGAATTGGCCCCGGTCTTGGATCGTCACCTGAGTTAGGTCAGAATTGACCTCGGTCCTTGGTCGTCACCACTCTTGGGTCAAAATTGGCCCCGATCTTGGATCGTCACCTGAGTTAGGTCAGAATTGACCTCGGTCCTCGGTCGTCACCACTCTTGGGTCAGAATTGGCCCCGGTCTTGGATTGTCACCTCAATTAGGTCAGAATTGACCTCGATCCTCGGTCATCACCACTCTTGGGTCAGAATTGGCTCCGGTCTTGGATCGTCACCTGAGTTAGGTCAGAATTGACCTCGGTCCTCGATCGTCACCACGCTTTAGGTCCAAATTGGCCTCGGTCTTGGATCGTCACCTGAGTTAGGTCAGAATTGACCTCGATCCTCGGTCGTCACCACTCTTGGGTCAGAATTGGCCCCGGTCTTGAATCGTCACCTGAGTTAGGTCATAATTGGCCTCAGTCCTCCGTCGTCACCACTCTTGGGTTAGAATTAGCCCCGATCTTGGATCGTCACCTGAGTTAGGTCAGAATTAAACTCGGTCCTCGATCGTCACCACGCTTTAGGTCAGAATTGACCTCGGTAGAACTTTACCCTAAGCTCGTAGATTCGGCCTTGACCCACAGAATTGGTCATCCCCAGCACACTCCACAGGTCTTCAGAATCGACCTCGACCCTCTGAATTGGTCATTCCTCCTCAAAAGCGTCATGTGGTGTCCATTCGACGATCATCATTTATTCCAACCTCACCCGTCGAGGGGCTCTGTAGACACCCCATTCTATTACCTCCTAACTCTTCTTAGGTCCCTAGTACCTCCCTTCATCACTGTAAACCCAGGTCACGTCCCGAGTACTGACCGGAAGGCCATCGGGCACTCCCCGGCTCAGTTTGACCCAAAAGTGAAACTCTTTGTCTCGATCGAGACTTAATGAATCTTCAAAGGGCACTGAATACCCTTTCCAATGGTCCACCTCGTGCGCAATTTTGACTTACTATGTGGACGAACGATCCGTTTGCATCCGAAACCTGACCCAAAGGCCACCGGGCGCTCCCGAGCTCTATTTGACGTAAGTCAGCTCTTCAGATCGACCGAGGCTGAATGAATCTTCGAAGGGAACTGAATACCATTTCCAACGGTCCGTCCCATACACGATTCTATCTTTCCAAGCGGACGAACGATCCGTTTGACTTCGAGAGGCCACCGAGAACTTCTCGGGCCCGGTTGACCAAAGTTAACTCTCCAAACCAGGTCAAACTCTTTGGAATGTCGAAGTACATCTCCTAACCTTTCCAACGGTCCCCCCGTGCACGATTTTGACTTACCATGCGGACGAACGATCCGTTTGCGTCCGAGCGATTCCCCGTCCAATGGACCGACAAATGCTTCGAAGCCATATTTGACCCAAAGTCAACTCCCGAACTCGGGAGTGGTCCAAAGGACTTTCAAAGGTCTCTGAATTACCTTTCCAATGGTATGCCCCTGCGCGATTCTGACCAATGATTTTCCCTCGGCGGCCAATTTTTTGAAAAAGCCTGAAGCGCACTGCTAAATGGCAGGTTCCAGACCTTGCCTATCGGCACCTGCCGATAGGAAGGAACATGTCTATGCCGATCGGCACTCACCTGGGCCTATAAAAGGAGGCCTTCACCTCATTTTCAAAGGGAGCTCAGATCTGATAAAAATCTCTCTCAACGAATCCCAGAAACCTCTCTCGAAGGCAGCGTGATTTCAACTCCCAAATCCCTTATTTACTTCCACTTTTCATCATTCTTTTCATCCAACTTGGTGAATTAACCACTCTCCATCATCATCCAAGCTCAAGGGCTGCTATTCAACACTCAAGATCAAGCTCAAGATCTTCAAGAAGGTCCAACTTTCTCAAACTCTCTCTTGAATTCTCTTAAATTCCCATAACTTGTTTTCTTATTTAGCTTTTTATTATCTCATCTCACACATCCTAATATACTTTTTATTTAGTATTATTGTACCTCTTTTATTTTCATAAAACCCAAAAAACAAGAAAAAGAGGGTTTGCTCATAAATTCCAAGTAGGAATTCTCACACTTTTTCCACACTTTTCTCACAACTAAAACACCTTTTTCTACACACACACTTACAAATAAGAGATTCCCCATTTGGATTTATGGGATAAACCCCACCCCTCATTTTGTATGCGAACTATGTGGACTTCGATGCCTTTATAGGCTACGTAGGCGTCTCGGGTAAAACTCGAGACTCGAGTCCTTTTTCTCACCTTTTTTCTCTTATTTTCTGTTTTCTCTAAATTAATTTTCCTTATTATCTATATACTTGCCCTTAATAACGAATTACTCCATATGCGTTATCGTTCCCTTATAACGATCAACGTAGGGGTAATCGCGTAAATCTTATTTTTCTAATATTACCTTTATATCTTCCTACGGATGACTCGCTTTATCTTTTCCATGATATAAGTCGAGGATTCCTACCTCCATTCTATATATAGACATGCACACATATCACGGGGGGAAACAAAAGGAAAATATCAAATATTCATGAGAGACCGAAAGGGCGGAATGGGTGCCTAACATCTTCCCATTTCGTAACTAAGCCTCCGAACCCTTCTCGAATCATCTTGGTTTCGCACGCACCAGTATGTCTTTGGAAGCCATCCTTCGGGGTGGCTTCCCCTTTTTCTTTTGTCTGTTTTGAGTAAAATAGACTAGCGACGCTGAATCTCTCTATATTTTTACACCACATCTCAAATAACGCCGACCGAAGCGCTCCCGAGAGGGACGCGCGGGACTCGAAGGATCCTTCTCCTTCGTGGCGGGGATCGGGGATGGCCACAAGGCCGAATATGAAGCAATGATCGTGGGTAGAAGCCTGACCAAAACCATAAAGGCAGAGGAAGTAGTTGTGTTCAGTGACTCTCAGTTGATTGTAAATCAAATTCAGGGGGTGTATGCAGCAAAAGGAGAGTTAATGGTCCGGTATCATGAAAAAGAGATAGAGGTTATATCGAGTTTTACTACAATTCAAGTGATTAGAATACCAAGATTAGAGAATGCAAGAGCAGACGCCCCAGCTCGATTAGCATCAGCCACACGGACCGAGCTACGAAGAACAATCCCAATAGAAATCATGGCTGGTCGGAGCATCGACGAAGATCTAACGATAAACTTCATCGCCCTTGACTTGGGACCATATTGGATGGACACTATCAGGGCCTATATTAAAGAGGGGGCTTTACCAACTGATAAACTCGCAGCCAAGAAACTAAAGTTTAAAGCTGCTCGTTATGTATTGACCAGTGGCATTTTGTTTAGACGAGGAGTTATAGCAGGGCTACAAAGATGTGTCCATCACTCTGAAGTGAAAGATTTTATCGAAGAGGTTCATGAAGGGTCTTGTGGAGCCCATGTAGCTGGTCGGACTCTCTTGCAAAGAATAACCACGTAGGGGTACTACTGGCCGACGATGAGAGCTGATTGCGCAGCTTATTCTAAGAAGTGCGACAAATGCTAATGCTTCTCGTCCATCCGAAGAACTCTCCAGGCATTGTTAACACCCATAATGTCCCCTTGGCCATTTGCCATGTGGGGGATAGACTTGGTCGGGCCACTCCCAACGACCAGGGGAAGATTCAAATACCTTGTGGTTGCTGTGCATTATTTTACAAAATGGGTGGAAGCTGAGCCTCTTATTGATATGGCATACGACAAAGTCTATCAATTCATTTGGAAAAACATTATTTGCATATATGGTCTCCCACATGCATTCAGTACTTACCATGGAACCCAATTTGACAATGAGGAGTTTGCTGCATATTGTCGTCAATCCAATATACTGAAAACCCACTCTGCACCAGGCCATCCCCGGAGAAATGGACAAACTGAGGTGACAAACAGAACGCTACTGAATGGATTGAAGAAAAGACTAAATAATGCAAAGGCAAATTGGATTAATGATCTTCACTCTGTGTTGTGGGCTTATCGCACCACACCACGAACAGCAATGGGAGAGTCCCCATACATGTTGGCATTTGAGAGTGAGGATGTCATACCTGCTGAATTGGGTCTACCTACTCATAGAGTGCTTAATTTCAATTCTCCTGTCAGTGACTTGATGAGAATATTAGACCTAGATATGCTCGAAAAAGTTAGGGAAGAAGCAACAATCAGGAATGCAGCATATCAACAACGAACAACTTTGTTCTATAACAAAAGAGTGAAGAAGTGTGATTTGAAGGAAGGGGATTATGTGCTGAAGAAAGTGATCCAAAAGCACAACAAATTGGAAGCCAACTAGCACGGACCCTACAGAGTAGCAGAAGTTGTTCGTCCAGGGACATACAGGATTGAAACTTAGAGGGGGAGAAATTCAATAATGCATGGAATGCAGAGTATCTGCACAAATATTATCAGTAATTGTAACTCATATGTAATGCAGTTTCTTCAGTATGAATAAAGTGATCTTTCACCCAGTTTCTTTCTTTGTTGAAATTTTTTCGGAATATTAGTGCTACACATAAATTCAGAGAAATTACCACCAACTCCGGTTGGTCGGGAATCAATTAACACCAACTCCGGTTGGTCGGGAACTAATTACCACTAACTACAGTTGGTAGGGAACTAATTACCACCAACTCCGATTGGTCGGGAACCAATTACCCCCAACTCCGGTTAGTCGGTAATCAATTACCACCAACTCCGGTTGGTCGAAAACTAATTACCACCAACTCTGGTTGATTAGTAAATCAATTACCACCAACTCCGATTGGTCGGGAACTAATTACCACCAACTCCGGTTGGTCGGGAACTAATTACCACCAACTTCGGTTGGTCAGGAATCAATTACCACCAACTCCGGTTGGTCGAAAACTAATTACCACCAACTCCGGTTGATCGGTAAACCAATTACAATCAACTCCGATTGGTTAAACTAAGCAGGAACACGGGACACAAATCATTTCATTGCTTAGGCCCAAGGAGTGACAAGTCACTATAATCAAACAATAAATAGGACAAGTTCTATTATCCAAAAACAAAATAGAATGTACATATCAAAATGTACATATATTCACAAACAAACAAACAAGAAAATTATGCAAATCACTTAGAAGAAAATAAAATGGCAAAAGACTAAAAATTTCTTCATTCAAATCAAGTAGAATTATATATGCTGTGAAAAATACACTTCATAAAAAATCCTATTCTATTGGTTTTTTCCCTTCTGCCTTTGAAACATGTTCTACTCCAGCAGGAGGATCATCTAAGGCATAAGGAGAATTTATAAAATTTACATCTCTCAGCATCCTAACATTAATTACAGAGGGTCGATCAAGTAAATTCTCTGGGCGAGATATATTAAAGTTTACATGGAGATTATAATCGTCGAGATACTTGGAGATTAAGCATTGAGGAATTGCCCGAGCAGGAATCCATATGATGTCAAGCTTAAAAGGAGGCACGGGAAAATCGAGCACTCCAGGGTCATAATAATCCCATAAGTAGTGTCCCTGCTCCAATTTTAGCATACACAGTGCATTCAACCATCCTTGCTTATACCCCTCGTTATTTGACTGCTGGATCCGATCATCAAGATGGTAAAGGGCTTTATTATACCCAGCCATTCAAAATTCTCTAGGTTGTTTATGGAGTTGATAAGCTAACCTATCCAGTTGCTCATGGAGATTCTTTACCAAGATTTCCTTATTTTCTAAGGCAGAATTCTGAGTAGTGAGTTATTCGCTGAAGTTCAGAATCTTTTTAGACATCTCTGCTAAGGCTTGGTTCTTCGCCATTAACTGAAAGGCCTAATTCTCTAAAGCCGACTGCGTTCTAGCTTCTTCAATGGTGACTCGACCAGCCCTAGCTCGTCCATGAGAAGAAGACCTTGCTCATCCACGAGTAGATGAGGAGGGTCCAACCCTTTTCAAAGTTTCCAACTCATCTCGTAAGTTGGAATTTTCTACCTCCAAGAAAGAGAAACCTTCATCATTAACAAGGACCAAGGCTCCCGAGGAGGATACAACATATTTGAGTTGTTTTATCTCCTCTTACAAAGCAATGTTCTCCTGCTCCAATAACTTGGCGATATGCATGTGTTCCTCAACCTCAAGCTTCAGAACACTCTCTTTCTTCTCATAAGCAGAAATGAATTTATTATACCCTTTGTCAGCACTCAATTGCTGATATTTCTTCTCGTATCCTTGATGCAAAAGTGTGGAGGACTCTGTGTACTGCTGCTGAAGTTCCTCGATTGTTCCTTGGATATCTTCAATCATCTCATAGTAGGCCACGTTGTTGGCAACTGCACGATCGAGAAAACACTTCAGGTATTGGTAAGCTTCAACTTCTTGGTCAGAAGCACCTGATCCGAGGATGTCAATTATCTGGGCCTCATTAAGATCTGCATGACCAACTTTAAAATAATCATTACATTTCTTCATCAATTTTGTGTCATGAGATAATAAGAGATCCATCCTGGCCATAAACTAGCAAAAGAGAAGAAATAAAAAGAATCAATAGTGACACAGACAGAGCAAGTAAAAGAGAAATTCAAGGTGAACAACCAAAGTTCGAATTTTATTTCATCATAAAAGAAAATACAAAGTCTAAGGTTGGATTAAAAAATAACAAAATAAACACCCGAACAACTCTACACCTTCTCCTTGTTTCATATGACTTCCTTAGAAGGTTTGGAGGAAGGGATTGGTTGCTCGGAGGGCAAGGTTAGCTGCTCGGCACAAGTACTGGTTGGTTAGAGTTGCTTGGAGCAAGGTTGAACAACAGGAATAGCAGGGACCTGATCTCCAATCATCATGGAAGATTCATCCGAGGCAGCTTCATCCTCTTCTTCTTCTCCAGAATAGGGAGGAGGGCCATGAGTGTGCTGCTGAAATAACTCAGAATTTTTAGTAAGTTTCAGCACCTACAAGGTTGCAACCCATCCATCCCTAAAATATTTGAGGTTGGCATACTCCATTTGAGATGACATGGATCCAGACCCTTGTTCCATCCTTTGTCCCAACCAACACTAAATGATTTTTTAACTGCCTTCTTCCTTTTTTCCTTCTCCGAGGAGGTCCTTTCACTAAGGAGCTCCTCGACAGCCTTCAACTTCTCTTCCACCACCATTTTCTGTCGCTCAACATCTTGAAGTTTAACTACTTCCTCTTCAGCAGACTTGAGCTTAGCCTCAAACTCCTTATTTCTCTGTTCAAGATCCTTTTTACTCTGTTCAAACTCTGTCAATTTCTTCTCCAAATCCTTGGAGGCATTCACAGCTTGATTTCTCTCTAGCTCAATGGACTTCAATTGCTTCTCCTAAGAAACTTTATCTTCCTCGTACTTTTGACGAGAGTCCTTTAAAGATTGGGTCAACCCGACAAAAGCTTCCTATTCCTCCCGAGAAGCTTGAAGCCTTGATAGCTTCATCCTTCTTCAGAATGCTGTTAAAACACGTCACCAGCTGAAAAAAGAAATCATTTTAAGTCAATGTATGAACATAGTATTATAAAATAAAAATGGTTGATCTAAAGATACTTACTGAGGCAATGTGTTGAGCATCCACGGTAGTGATTCTCTCACGAGAAAGAGTATCTTCAATGCCTTGGACTTCTGGGATGGTCCAGGATTTTACCAAGCCCATAGCAGAGCTCGGGGGAACAAAAGTTGGAACACTACCTTCAACATTTAAAGGTTGAGAGATAGGTTCAACAGGTCTCTCAGAAGAGTTTTTCTTTAACCTCCTCAGAGGGGCAGGAGCATTTTCAACTAAAGACGTTGTCTTTATTGGTGATATGACAATAACCTCGCTCGGAGGAGAGATAGCAACAGTCTTGATCGGAGCCACATAGGGCTTTTCAATAACCTTCTTGGCAGTAGCAGGAGGGGGTACATTAATGGCCGTGTCCTTTTTTCTGGGACATCCTGTTTACTTTTCTTTGGCTCTATAATAGTAGAAGCAGAATTATCAAAAAAGGTAGGAGCTCTTCTTTTCTTCATTAGATCACTGATGGGAATACTTGACTCAGAGGAAGAACCTTCCACACTAGTCTCAGAGGCTGGTACTTGGTCAAGGTTAACTACAACCGAATGAGGACGAGCAATGAAAGATGAAGTATAGCTCTTGTATTGCAACAAGTAATAAGCAGATCTAATATGTTCCTCGGCAACAGATTGATGCAAATCCCAGATAAGTTTTAAATGCTTTAAGTTAACATCAGCCTCTTTTGGAGGTTTTCTTTTACTCTCAACTGTAACAAACAAAAAACAAATGTCAGTGATGCATTTTATCGAACACAAAGAAAACAAGATTTCAAAAAATAAAAACAGCCTATTCCATTGCCATAAGGGGGACACCTGGGACCTTGCTATACATCATCTCCATTTAATGGAGTGTGTTGCCAATTTTTCATAACAACCCCATGCTCAAAATAATCCCCATTGGCATCAGGAAGATTGACAACTAAAGCTCTATTCAAAAACCTAGTTTTTAAATAGAATGTGGTATCACTGACAACCCATCTATATCAATACATAATCTCTGGAATCCCTAAACGGGTTCCATAAATTTGATTAAATCTATGTACGCCATTAACTATCCTCCAGGTATTTGGAGCTATTCTTGCAGGTGCAACATCAAAATATTGGCAGAATTCTAAACATAGGGGATTTGGCGAAAAAGAAAAGCCACATTCGGCCACAAAAAGACTTGGGAACCAATGTCCCTCAGCCAAAGAAAAATAATCAGAAGGTTCAGAAAGTTCTTCCACGAAGGGATTGAAAATTCAGACCGAATTTATCCAGCGACTCAACAAGATAAACCATGATGAACAAAGTAAATAAAAGAAAGGGAAGAAAATCTTATAGAGAAAAAGAGATCAGGTGACAATGAACGACGGAAAGAACGAAGGCACAAGACAGAGAGAAAATGAAGAGTTCAAAGATACAGATTTAAAAAGTGAAAGACGATAGGATTTCTTCCATGCTTAAATACTTTACCTCGGGAATAGAGAAAAGCAATGATTACAAGGGAGGAAGTTTGCATATCCGGCGGCTAAAAGAAGAAAAGGGGCACAAATATCGAAGCGGTCATGAAAATTCAAAATATTTATGAGGCCTGATACTTTGAACTTAAAAAGGAGTTATATACAATGAATGTTTTCCTAAAAACCATACAAACTAATAATCTATGCAGTTTTCATGCAGAATGTTCCATACTTTTCTTCAACATCAAACTATGGAACATTGGGGGCTTCTGTTGATACCAAATTTAATCTGCTGTCGTGGACCATTCACTTGAAGACACACATCATCCTACGAACACTTTTAACGAACAACATAATATCATCGAGCTACTCAAGTGCCCCGAGCAACTCAATCATACCGAGCAACTTAGGCACCTCGAGGAGCTTAAGGCCCCGAGCAACTTAGGTACCCCGAGCAACTCAAGCATGCCGAGTAGCTTAGGCAGTCCGAGCAGCTTAAGCGGTACGAGCTACTTAGCGTACAGAGCATCCAAATCAAGAGAATCAAAGAGACGACTGCGCATTAAATGCTCATTATTATCATACAGATGTATATGTCTACTAGATAACAGCGCATTGTCCTTTCACATGTACAGCCTCAAGGCTATAAATACATTGTAACCTCCTCATTAGAAGGGGACTCTGGATCTCTTGGTAAACCACTTATCGAGAATTCTAGTCAAACAGTCAGCAATACAAACACAGTGGACGTAGGCCATTCTTATAAGGCTGAACCACTTTAAAAATCTCTTGTCTTATTTACTTTATCTGTGATTGATAAATTAGAGATAATCTAATTTTTTACATTAACAGCCATGACCTAACTTTAACACACACTTCAGAACACCTGAACATTCCTTTCAGAGAGAATTCCCTCGAATTCTGAGTTGTTCTTATCTTAAAAGCTCATTCTTCACATTCCTTCTATTATTTTCATACTCTTTTGAGTAAATTCCCACCCAGTGTAATACCCCGTATTTTCATGGCTTTTAAACTTAAGGATTTATTAAATTTAATTGAGATAAATTAATTTAATTTTAATCCGAAATGTTGTTTTAAATATTTACTAGCGTGACAAGAGTTAGTAATTATTGGGAATATATTATTTGTTGCATATTACTGGATGAGTATAGTAATATATGAGATTTATTTTTATAATAATGTCACGTGTGAATAAAATGACAATTGTGGAAATTTAAGTCAGGACGCGCCTGTGTCGTGTCGGGACTAAATGTGGATTAATAAAAGTGAATATTTTATAAGTTGTCCGTATGGTCGTTTTGAGTGCGCCAACGCGTCCGAAAGGGTCGAGATAGTCAGAAAAGTATACCCGGGAGTTTGATTTGGGTCTCGGGGCGTTTTTAGGCCTAATTAGTACCCAGGAGGGCATTTTAGTCATTTTGTATTTTTGGGTAATGAAACCCACGAAAATTAAAGGGGTTATATCTGATGTTTAGGTTATCTCCTAGGGTTAGATAACTCAAAACACTAGAACGACCATTGGAGAGGAGAGGAGAGAGCTCTTAAGGCATTCCGAGGCTCAAAACTCAACCGTTTGCACCGCCGCCACCGCCAACGCGTAGATCGCTAGACGGGGAACGCAACCACACCAAATTCAACGCCAAACCAGATTTTTGAAAATCCCAGGTAAGTGTTTATCTTGCTTATTTCTTTAATGCATCTTTCACATTGGTTTAGGAATGATTAGGATGAATTGTATGGAAGAAAAACCCAATTTGAGATAGGAAATTGCATGTAGTGATGACTTAAATGATATTCTGGAAACCCTTTGTCATGTAAAGGATTAAGAGTTTGATTAAGAAAAGAGTTCTAATTAGATACAAACACTAAAAAATTTATTCCGGATGATCGGACCATTGGAATCGCTTGAAATTTTAGTATGTTGTAGCGAACGGCGAGACATGACTGCTGACAAAAATTCAGCTTGATCGAACGGTCGGATTTCTAAAAATATTATTTTTACAAGAGAATTTTATGTTTTGAGGACTCTTAGAGAGTTTTATATTTTGAGGACTCTTAGAGAGTTTTATATTTTGAGGACTCTTAGAGAGTTTTATATTTTGAGGACTCTTATAAATAATAAAAAAATCCAATTAAAACTCCATTTTAATTCCGATTTCGAAACCATTTGAAATTCTCATCTTTGAAAATGAAATTCAAAATCCTTTAATGTAAGGCGAAATCTATATTTTTGGTATATTTTGCATAAGGGATAATGTAAGTATATATTAAAGGGGAGAGACATGTAAGAGAGAGTTACGTTGGAACATAAATGGATATCTACTGAATTGTACATTTGGAAGAATAGAGTCCATGAGGGTTACGTAGTAAGTTGGAAAAACCCTTCGAATTAAAGTGAGAAACGAACCATTATACGTGATAAATAATAATGGGAAAATAAGGATAAATGTTGTGAATGTGGGTTATGGGATAAACCTAAATTGATATAATAAAAGTGGTATATTTAAATGATTGTGTATGCATATATTATATACTTGTGAAAATCATGCCCGCGCTACTTGCTATCCTTGAGGTTTCCGCGCTGGGACGATCTTATCTTGTGTGCCTTATGGGGGATATTGACTCGTACCCTAGAAGATAGAATTCCTAGGTACAGGCTATCGAATCGATAGTCACGGTCCTAAGAGACGTGAGGGTATGTACTGACCTCTTGGACTTGGAATCTATGCTTCGCCTCAATATTATTTGTTTATGTATTGATACAGTTCGAGAGTGATTCCGAACTTGTATTCCCTTTAGTGCGATTGATACGGGGATTGGATAGCAGAGTATGCCCGCACCATAGTTTTTATGTGGGGTGCTGTTATGATATATATATATTATACGAGTAGTTAATATATATATGAAATTCTGAAATCTGGAACTGTCTACTGTGATTTGATATGTAGGACATGGTTGATGACTCAAATTATAAATAATTGTTTTGAGAAAGTATAATATGACACTGGAAAACTTTATTGATTAATAAAGTTAAAAGGAGAACCTTGGTTACAAATTGAAATCTTACGTTTTAAATACTTGTGTTGTTCAGTTGTAAATCCTACGAATAACCTAAGATAAGTTAAATAATTGGGGAAAGATAGTGTGGTATAGACGAGATAGACCATTGGGAAGGTTAGTGCGATATGAGTGAACATTAGAAGAGAGGCGAGAATTTCTCAAGAGAGTGTCGCACTAATATGTTGTTGCATTGGCCTGTATCAATTTAAATACTTGCGAAACGAATTTTTAAATCATATACACTATTGGGCTCTGACATGTTTCTATTTCCTTTTCTCTCTTGTATATATATGTATGTATTACAGGTGCCCAGCCACATGGGCGTCTTACTTAGGATCCTTTGGAAGGAGCGTGCTGCAGCTTAGGTGGGAGTTGCAGGCCTGTTGTTTAGACGATTTCATTCATTTGATTCTACTCCTAGTTTAGTTTTATCCAGCAGGGGCATGTGTCGCCCTCTTTCTATTATTTAGTTGGTATTGTCAAAGATCGAAATTTTTACTTTCAGTACCTTTATTTCGGGATTTATTACTGTCAGGATGTTTTCCTTTAGTGTTGTAAATGTTGGGATTTATTATTGATGATTAAATTCGTGTATGTTCAATTCTATTTTTATTCTTAATGTGTGACTCTTTAGATGTTAATGGTTTAAGGTTTTGTAACCGGATTTAATAAAATGAGAATAAGGTTTTAAATGGTTTTGACACTTAGCTTAATTATTTAGGGTGTTTAAATTGGAAAAGTATTTGTACGACAGTGATGCTAAGAATGAACCAACTGTTCACCTTGATTTTAATTTAATAAAGGAGTGATCACCCGGTATTTAATTAGGCGGGGTACCACACCCAGCTCCTCAAACCACTATCACTCGATCTTGATATCAGCACACCTACAAGCAACATCTACTTTTAGTCTTCATAAGGAGGTCCACTTCTCCCTCTTTGTCTTTAAATTCTCTTAATTTTTCATTAGTTTCTTCATTTTCTCTTTAAGTACTTTACTTCCTTACATTGCACACGATAATTCTAAACTTTTTATTATTAGTATTCGCACATACTTTATTTTCATAGAAAAAACCAAAAATAATAATAAGAGGGTTCACTTCTAAATTCAAAAAAGGGATTTCTCATCATAGTTTCTCACATTAAAACACCTTTTTTTATGCACAGACATATAATAAAGTCCCCTGTTGAACCCCACCTCATATTATCTTCAAACTATGTGGACTTTGATGGCCCTGGGCTATATAGGCATCTTGGGTAAATTCTTTGACTTGAGTCGTTCTTTATATATTTGTTACTTTATTCTCATCATATATTCATGATATATACATTTTATATAATTGTTTGCTTGTGTCTTGTCCAATATATGCAAGAGTTCCTCCATAATGATTTATGAATTGACAAACACTTACATCATATTTTATTTACTATTTCGGGAACAATCCTAAGGATGACCTCGCTCCGCTTTTATCCATGATACGAGACGAGGAATTCCGCCATCCATTTATATTATGCACATAATCACACACATCATGGAGTTCTATAAGAGAATATTAACACATGCCCATGAGAGACCGAAAGGGCAGGATGGGTGTCTAACACCTTCCCATTCCATAACTTAGTCATCGTACCTTCTAACTACTTGATTTCATTAGTATTAATATTATCCTTGATGTCGTTCTCTCCAGGCGACAACATTTCTTTTGCATGTTTTGTCCAAGATAGGTTGGCGACTCTATCTCTACATATCATCCCACATCATCGACGACGAACGAGCACCCCAATAAAGGACGCAATCCCATATCGATGCCAAAAAAAGAAAGGGAAGGAAGGAAGGACCCACCTCCGGAGACCCTGAACTAGGGATGGACATAATGGCGACTCGGCTGGGGATTTCTATAAGAGGACTAAACTCTATTTTTTCATGTGCGTTACTCTTTTTTTCATGTGTCCATATGCACCTAATTGTATGTTCCTTTTTCTCCCCTCTCTACCTTTTTGTATATATCTCACTCACGTATATATCACTTTCCACTCATTTATATACTTCACACACTTGTATATACTCTTCATGTACACTTCACACACTTGCACTTAGCTTCACTTTACACTCACAGTCTTCACACACCACTTAGAATATCCATGCTTAGGCTTCACTAGCACATAACCATACTTATGACACCTATATATATGCTCACTTACACATCTTACACAACACATGTAGTTGATCCATGTATAGGTTCACTACCATACACACTCACTTATTTATATATTTACATATCACATACTCACTCACATGTATCCATGCATAGTATAGTTTCCATTCTATATATACTTGTATATGCTCTCTATTTAGTGTAGTATTCCCTTTACTCATGATGCAAATAAAAAATGATAAAAAATACTCTCTCTCCAAATATGGCAATTAAGACTCGTGCATTTTTGCACATTATATTACCAAAATCATGGCTATTGACCAAAATTTTGTCCCTTACTGGGGGGGGGGGGGGGGGGGGGGGTCACTTTGTGATGGACGCTGGACCTGCGGGTCATAGTTAGCCTAAGCGATATGACTCTCACCTTCCATTGGCCTCATACCTTCGATGTATATCGAATGGTTTCCTCTACATCGTATCGCTTGACCGAACTCACGATAGGAGGTATACAGTAGGAAACTCTTTTATGTACGTCAAGTATATGAATTTGCTATCACATGTACCGTCCCTATGAGGTATATAGTGAAGCAATTCATGTACACCCAGGTATATCAAATGGCTTGTCCACACGTATCGATGAATGATTGCCCTTATAGGTAAGAGGTATATCATGCCAAAATGGGAAACCCTTCCACTAACCTAAAAATTTCATAAAGCTCATATAACTGTCAAACCTAGAACACTCATATTTCGTTTATCGATTATCATGCAAAACTTTGTCAAAATTTTGGGTTAGCATACCGCCCAAATTTTCACTCAGTTTTGCCTTTTTTCCAAAGCAGGAGCCCATTTGTGAGCCTGGAAATAATTCCAACTGTATCTTACATATTTTTCAAACCCTATTTTCCCAGGATCAAGTTATGCCCGCTATTTTTTCTATATTTAGGCAGAACCTAATACAAGTGAGAACCTGATAATAAAATTAATAATAATCATGCTAAGTATCCTCTCCTTTTCCCTCCTTTTCCAAAAATACAAAAAACATTTTTCTCCTCCTTGCGAAATACCCAAAATTTTCTCCCTCATTCTTTCAAAAATAAATTCGAACCGTTTTCCCTATCAGGTTGATCGCATACCTGACTTTGTCTTGGCTCCCAATTGGCTTCAGTCTTCCATCAAATTGCCCCGAAGCTCTACTGATTCTTTTACTACCTCATTCGAGTTTTGGATTTCCCTTTAAAATATCTTCATAGAGAACGTCGACCAAGCACCAACTGTGCAGCCTTATCTGATGACCATTTTACCCCATCTTGATGACAAGATTGACAACCTTCAAACCTAGGTTCATTAGATACAATATCATTGGGCACATATTCCCAAAGAACCCAAGGTTCTCTTTCTTTTAACCATGGGTCCACCCACTCCTAAGGTTGTTTGTGTCCCACGAGAGTATTAGCACACTCTGCACATAATGCCTACCAATGGGCTGCTACCAGCTCAGCTCCCTATCACGAACCTTGCCCAACCACCTTACCCAACCAGAGGCTAACTTGCTAGTAGCCACAAATCCTAAGGAAGAGAAACTGAACAAAGCCAAGAGAGACCTTAAGCTATTATCGACGAAGTTTTACCAGGTTAAGACACCTGGGAACTACATGTAATACACCCATATGTCTCCCTATCCTAAAGCCAGACTTCTAAAGAAGTTTAAAATTCCAAATATCAAGAAGTTTGGGATAAGAAGACCCCCAATTATTCACCCTCGAAACTATCACCGAGCCATGACCCTCCTTAGTGACTCTGAAGAGATTATGGTCCAGATGTTCCAACAGACCTTAAAAGAAAGTGGCTTTCATTGATTTTTTCCCCTTGAGGAATCCAAAATTCATAGTTGGGAGGATGTCGCTCGATAATTCATGTCACAATAGAAGTATAATGAAGTGCTAGAGGTTACATGTCAAGATCTCAAGCTTCTTAAAAAGAACCCTAGGGAAACAATTAGTAGATTCGTAGAAATCTAGAGAGAGAAAGATGCTACCATGACCAATAGACCCTTCGAGGAGGAACAAGTTAGTATTGTGAAAAAGAACTTCTTTTTCCCTATCCAAGCATCTATGGGAGGACATATTTAAATACACTTTTAAGCCCTTCGAGAGGCTAGTGTAAAAATTGAGGAAAGAGTTAACAAAGTCGAATCTGAGACAAATAAAGCAACCTGATAGTTCACTTCTAAAAAATATGAGAAGCCTACCAGTGCTATAGTTTCAACCATCAATAACATCTCCTAACCTGCTACCTCTTGGGCACCAAAAGTCACCCCAACCTTTCCACGAAAGAGTACACTAATCTCCATGATCCTCCCCTGTCAAAAGTCTATCAGGCGCTGCTAAGCCACAACCTCATCAAACCCTTGGATACTCATCCACTACCAAATCCACTCCCTAAAAACTTCAAATTCAATGCCCGTTGTGATTTCCTCCAATCCTTCGTCTATACTACTGACTAGTGTTTTCATCTTTGGAATTTGATCCAAGGTTTAATTGACTAGGACATCATTGTCCCACCAGCCAATCCTAAACCCAACACAACTCATAACCCACTTTTAACCCATATAAATGCTATATTTCTAGAGAGTGATCCAAAATTTGATCCATCTACTCAAATTATGCCTAATAGAGCATCTATCATACCCGTAATTTCACCCAAAAAGCTCAAAGTTTGCACATATTTTCCTTTACACCTAACTTGCTTCACCAACCAAGATTTGTCACTCCTCACAAAGGCTTACATTAATGTCCGTACCTGGTTTGAAGGGAAGGATATGGATTTACCATCTATGTGGAACAAACTCTTGGAGTTTGGGTTGAAATTACCTGCCGAGATAACTATCGATTGTGGCAAATTCAATGGCTTGTTCATGAAAGCTCAGAAATGGGCTCGAGAGTTAGAATATTGTGTGGTACCCATTGACAAAGTCAATCTAGATGACATAGTGCAGATTATAACCGATGGGTTTCAATAGGAAAATGAAATTTACAGTTTTAATGAGCTAATCACCATTTTGAAGCTTCAAGGATGCTTGGTCCCTTGACTCCTTCACCTCCCTGTTGAGTGGGAATATCTATACGATGAATCCGTTGAGGTTGAATGCATTAATTTCTCTTGGAAAGAGGATATAGTCACCACTAGTTGGGAAGATGACTTTGACGGCTTAGATGATGAGCTTAGTGAGGAAGACACCATTATAAAGGTCATATTCCTTCCTTCTGAAAGCTTTTTGAGTAACTACATTAATACCAGATGTGGCTAAATACACAAAAAGGTGTTTTTGGCATCACTAAAGGAAAACTCTTGGGATTCATGGTCAGTGAAAAGTGAATCGAAGCAAACCCTACTAAGATGAAACCTATACTTGAGATGCCACCACCACAGACAAAGAAGGAAGTTGAAGGATTCATAGGTAAACTACAATACATATTCGGTTCATCATTCAAGTAACTTCTATCTGCGAATTCATTTTCAAGATTTTTAGAATAGATTCTACCAAAGTCTGAAATGAGGCCTGCCAAGAAGCCTTTAATAGAATTAAGCGATACCTTACCCCGACCTTCGGTGCTTATGCCTATGTGGCTAGGTCTCCCCCTACTCCTATACTTGATCGAGACAGATACTGCAGTAGGGGACTTACTAACCTAATACATTGAACAATCCTATAAGGAAATATCCATTTACTATGCCAGTCAGAAATTAGATGGGTATAAAGTCAATTATAGTATTACATGCATGCCTTCCACATAGACTTATATCACATGTGGTCCTAACACGTACTTTCTAGAAAAGTCACTTTATCCATTCGAATGGCTCGATGGTTGATGTTGTTAGCCGAGTTTGATATTATGTATGTTACGCAGAAAATTATTAAAGGGGAAGCCATATCTGACTACCTTGCTAATTACCCCATTGAAGAAGACAATGTTTTGGTCTTTGAATTCCCAGACAAAGATATTCTCTTCCCTCTCAGGAGGACTTCGATCGAAAATCTTCTTTGACGGACTTACTAAAAAGAAAGGATACGGTATTAGAATACTCCTAATCTCCCTTGATGAATATCACACACCTATTTTCTTCAAAATAGACTTCCCCTGCACCAACAACATGACCAAGTACGAGGCATGAACTATAGGCCTTCAAATCTCCCTCTGAAAAGAAATTAGGCACCTAGAAGTCTATAGAGACTCTGGTCTTATTGTTGGCCAAAAATTTACAAAATAGAGAGTCAAAGATGAAAAACCCTACTCTTCCATGACCACTTAGAAGAACTGGTCTCCCAATTTAATGATGTCACCTTCCACTACTTGCCCCAAGAAAAGAACAACTTAGTTGATGCCCTTGCCACCCTGTCCTCCATGGTCAAGGGAAAAGCAATAGCCCATTTCTTGGTTCAAAAATAATCCAACCATACGCACTGCGACCACATTGAACTTGTTACCAAAGAGGATTTTGATATGGAAGGGTTATGGTACTATGACATTTGGCACCTCCTCAAACATTCTAAGTATCCCCAAGATTCCTCTAAGAAAGACCATGCGACCCTCCATAAATTGACCGCCCAGTATATCACAAAGAACTATTCAAAAGGAACTTCAATGGAACCCATTGGCACTGCATTGCAGGGATTGATGTTGAAAAAATGATGCAGAAGATAGACAATGGGGAATGTGAGCCCCACATAAATGGTCACATGATTTCCAAAAAGATCATCCATTAAGGGTATTATTAGACCACCATAGTTTAAGATTGCACTACCTATGTCCGAAGATTCCTTAAATGGAAACAGTTTATTAATATCCAACACTTGCCTCCCCATGAGCTATACAACATAACCTCTCCTTGGTCCTTCTCCACCTAGGGCATTAACATGATAGGGAAATTTACTCCCAAATATTCAAATAGTAAAGAATTTATCCTGGTCGCCATCGATTACTTCACTAAACGGGTCAAAGTCGAGTCATACGCAATGATGAATGCCAAGAAAGTGGCCAAATTTATCAAAAAGAACAGCATCTGTTGACACGGAGTTCCCTAACAGTTAGTGTCAGATAATTGGATCCATGTTGGAAGCCGAGGTTATAAAACTAGTCGACGAGTATGGGATTGAGAGACACAAATCGTCCCCTACCGACCCCAAACCAATGGTGTTGTCGGAGCCGCCAATAAAAGCCTCAAGACCATAATTAACAAAATGAATGAGAGTTGTAGAGACTAGGCTGCGTGAATCCCTTATGCCCTCTGGTCTAATGCACTTCAATCAAAATGCCTACTGGGCCCCTTACTCTATAGTATATGACATGATAGCAGTCCTACCTATTGCATTGGAAATACCTTCCCTCCATATCCTACTCGAAAGCAAAGTGGAATAAAAAGGATGGCACTAGAGATGCTTAAAAGAATTATCACTTTTGGATGAAAAGATACTGGAGGCTTTGTACCATATGTGGGGGTACCATCGCCAGATAGAATGATCATTCAATAGAAAAGTCAAGGACCGCGGTGTCCAGGAAGGATACCTCGCCCTCAAAGAGATCATAAAACCTGTCTGGGACCTAGAAGGAAATTCAAACCGAATTAGAGAGTCCCCTACATCATGAAGAAGGTTCTCTTAAGAGGCATCACTATGCTTATAGACCTTGATGGAGAAGATATGGCACATCCAGTCAACCTGGATTGTCTCAAGAAATTTTACCTTTAGTCTGAAATCTCAACGTGCTACGACTCTTCTCTTCCCCCTTATATTCTAAAACTAATCTTAATTTTTCTCACCCAAAACTATGTGGGACCTGATCCTCTCAAAAAATATATTCTTTTTAAAAGGGAACTCGTGGAAACTTTTAAAACCCCCAAAGGTACGTAGCAACCCATACATGATACATGGGTCCAATCCCCTTCATTTCACAAAATTATATTCTTTTCTAACCTCCAAAAATGATGATTCATCTTATCATTTGCATGATCATAAGGATTATGCATGCCTTAACAATTAGTATAGACAATTTTAATGTAAAACTCATCTAGAGGCATAACAAAATATGTTCAAATTTAACTTTTATTTTTTATTAAGGATAATGGTGATGTTACACGACTTATCAGCAAAAGGGAGTAAAACCAATCACAATTTTATGATGACTAAATCATTCCTAAATAGACCAAAACCTAACCAAGCTACACCAAAAATTATTCCTAAACCCCAAAACAAAAAAACACTAAAATCACCATATCTTCACAAAAATCACTCCAAGCTTCACAGACACTACCATTAATTACCGAAAAACCCTACTTCATCATCGTTACTAGCCTTTGGAGGTCCCTAAGTTTTTCACTCCTTATTGACATTCCGTATGTGCTCCATGGAGCGGTACGCCCCAACAAACCTGCACATAACCACAACACCATTTTCCATGGTATCAAAAGACATGAACCACCTCTGACCGGTCTCTTTCGTACGGACCTTTTCTACTAACCGCTTCCATAACCACTTCAGGTAGTTCCTAGATATATGATAGTCCCCTCCCATGGACTATGATGGATGGATAGATGACCGACGATACTTCCATAAAGATCCCAGCATCATCCTCGGCGATTCAGTCAAATCCTTCACCAGGAAGAAGTTTGTTATACGAAGGGACACGACCTGTTCCCACCCAACTTGGTGTAGGAACCTCCAGGGGAAATAGAAAAAAGTCTGCCAAAGTCCCACCATACCCATATACCGATAATCTCCAAGATGCAAGATAAAAAGTAAGTCCCCCCGCTATGGCACTGACCAACGAAGGCACCGGGCCCCATGCTCTACAAACTAGTTTACCTAACTTTTCTCAGATGGGACGAAGCTGAAGAAAGGATAAACAAAGAAATTTGGCACAATTTATAAGGGTTACTCAGGAGGGCCCACTAGACAAAATCTCTCTACAAACCACATGAAAAGCATTACGAGACTCCTCCTCAGAAAACCAGAACGTCCCTCCTTCCAAGCATCCAGGACATTAAGGGTTTCAGTTAGCACCATCGCCGCATGATTATGCTGGTAAGACTTCTAGGTCATTATCACAGAAGCCTAGGGATCCGCAGTCAAGTCCCCCGTTACCAATAAAAGCCTCGTAGTAAGCCCTAAGGCGACAACCCCAACGAATTCGAAATCCTTAAAACCCCTCAGATGCATTGAGTACATAACTGTCGAAAGAGAAATGGCCCATTCAATAACCAACGATCTAGTTGCGGAGGGAGAAATGTGAAGCAACTCCGACAAAAAAAACTTAGGGAGAACAGGAGAAATTAAGCATAGCCACCGCCACACTAGGGCTGACCCCCAATATGGCTGAGAACTCCTCACAAGTAGGATAGACGTCATCCAGTCCGAAATGAAAAATGTGATCCTTGGGGTACCAAAATTACACTGTTGTATGTAATACCCCGCATTTTTATCGATATTTATTTATGGGATTAATTAAATTAAATGTGAATTAATTGAGAATTAATCCGGATAAAATACTAACGAGATGTGAGTTGGTATTTGATTATAATGTGTATATATGACAATATATGAATATTGAAAATATTGAAATTATCGCGAGGCTGAAATACGGCAATTTGGAAAATTTAGTTGGGACGCACGTGACAGTCGCGTCAGGAATGTAATTATTTGAATTAAAAAGTGAAATTTATTTTTATCAACCGTATGGTCATTTTGAGTGTGCCAACGAGTCCGGAAGCGGCAAAATAGTCAGAAAACACTAGCCGGGGGTTTAGTTTGGGTCCTGGGGCATTTTTAGGCCATACCGGCAACCCAAAAGGGTAGTTTGGTAATTTCGGAATTTTGGGAATTAAAACCCACGAAAATTAGACTTTAATTATAACTTATCATTACACCCACTAACCCATTTTCAACCCTCATCTAATTAGTGGGCTACGGGAGAAGTTAAGAAAATATAATAACTTGCCAAAAACCAACCCCCACCTCCATTGTCATCTTGTGAGAAGAACTTGTAAAGAGAGAGAGGGAGGAGAATTCTGCAGAGAGAGAGAGAGAGAAATTCAACCATCTCCAACCAACAACAAATCTGAAGAACATAAGGCAAGTGATTTAGTTACAATTGATTCAATGATTGTGTTCTTCCATGTTTAGTGTAATTATCGAATTTTGTCTTAGAAGATTGATATAGACCCATGAATTTGAGGATTAAAACTATGAACCATGTTAGGAATTGCATGTAGACATATTCTGGATGAATTATGAATTCAAAATATAACCCTTGATGATCTAAAAACGGATTTAAGAAGAGAATTATTAGTGTTCTTGAAAGAAATAGAAAACTAGGGTTCTTGATGAAGTTTTGATCTAAATAAAGCCCTTGGTTGATGATTTATTAGTTTTAGAACGTTAACAATGTTGTAGGATGGTTGTATGATGATATTATAACGTTAGATTAGAGTTTCATGCATTATAATGGAATTTTGGGGTGAAACTTGGACTGCAAAACAATGCAGTCCGTAGCATAACTGGTGCGCTCGATCGATCGACATTCATAGGTCGATCGATCGATCACCATCGATCGATCGAACATACAAGGTCGATCGATCGACCTTCCCAGAATGAGTAAAATTTTCCCTAGTTAAATTTTAATGATGTTAACCCTTAGAAAATTATTATTGGAGACTTTATGAATATCCTTAGATTTAAGGAAGACCAGTAGGTATGGTTATAAAATTTGGACCTTAATTAGAATTCAATTTGAGGAATTATTCTAAAATCTAATGAAATTCGATGAGTGAGATAATATTAGGGTTAAAAGAGTAAATTTGAATGATGTGATGAAATGAGGTTTGGGGCAGAAGTAAGGACCTTAAGAATAATGATGTTATATGTGGGAATAATAGGAAACTTAATAATCCCTTTGAGATAGGTCTTAAGTACAAGAAACTATGACGTGAGATGTGTCGACAGTCTACATTATGTATTATCGGAAGACTTAAAATGTATAAAATTGGAATAATGGTATATGGATGTAGAATATACCTTTATTAATATTGAGATATCTAAGATGTGTGCATGCTTAGTATATGTATATGATTTTATGTGTATGACATCCCTACCATACTTGCTATCACGGGAGGTTTACGTTCGCTTAGGGCCATCTAATCTTTGTGTGCCCGGATTTAGATTGGTACCTCGAGGACATAGTTCAAGAGAACGACTTATTTGTGATTTAATAAGTCAGCTGACTATGGAGCGTAGGTATGTACGTGACCCATGGATATGTTGAATTATGTTCGCCTCCATTTTTGTGTGTTGTGCTTATTCTAAAAATTCCCGAGAGATTCGGAATTTGTAATCCTTATGTACGTGATGTACCGGGATGGATAGCAGAGTATGTGTGCACCACAACTTAGCCTCGGGGTGCTTATATTGTATATTTATGATGTGAATAATATACGGTTAAATAAAAAGGAATTGTTATGTTTAATTGCGAGTATGATTGTAGTAACGTCTTGATAAAGATAAAAAGGGATAACCTGCTGTGAAATGGTAATGCTGATAATTGAGAATCCGAGTTTAAGTAAAGCTATCTATTTAAGTGATAACATTGGAAATTCATATTGTGAATTGAGTAGGAAGGTTAGAACTTATGTCGGTTTAGTTAGATATGAGAATCACTTGAATGGGTACGGTACGTTAGGAGTGCACAATTAGTCGAGAGGTGAGTATTTCATGTGAGAGCACGTCCTAACATGTATTTTGCATTCATTGTTTTAATGTTATTAAAGCACTTGCTGTTTTTAAAATACTCTCCACTTTCGGGCTCTGACCCGTTTGTTTTCAAATCTATTTTTGTAAAAACCTTTTTAGGTGCCCAGCCACAAGGACACCATGCATAGGAATTCTATTCAGGTGACGAGCTGTAGCCGTTGTGGAAGTTACAGGGCCTTGACAATAGACGCCTCTTTTCTAGTCTTGACTCCATATTCAGTTTCATCATTTGTAGGGCATGTCGCCCATTTCTTTTAGAGACATTTTATATTTCAGTTATTCAGATTGTGGATTGTAATTAATTCAGGATTCAGACTTGTTTTATTATTTCAGTTGTGAGATTGTTGTGAGGAGTATTTCCTCCAGACTCTTTATTACTTTTTGATTACACTATTGGGACTTTATTGTGTATGGTTATGTTATTCTTTTATTCTTCACTTAATTCATGTTAATCAGATTTAATTTAAAATTGGCAACTCGTTTTTTAAATACTAGGTGGTTAGTAATCATTAAAATGTTTTCGACAGTGATGCTATTAACTGAACCAACTTAGCATTTTGTATTAATTTTAATAAAGGAGTAGCTACCCGATATTTAATTAGTTGGGCTGTCACATTGTAACCAACAGTTTCCAGTCTATAGTGCAGTTTCACCACACAGAAACTCGACGCAGATTAAAAGCATTTTAGTCAACATTATATAAGCACATGCTCTCCAGACCATCAAGATAGGAAGAAAATCCTTCATGCATGGGAATATCCATTTGAAAAGGAGGAATTTAAAGTAATAAAGAAGAATGTGGGTATTGGTGGAGAAAAAACCCACCCCACACACACCCTTTTTACTTGAAATCTTTGGCTAAAGACAAGATCTATAGAAACTCAAGGGGAATCCAACCCCACTAGAGTACTCTGAAGTGCAGGAAAGTGAAATCAAAGCCTAGGGATGATTTTACTTGACCCCCATGCCGATAGGCAAGTCAAGGGGTATGCTGATCGCAAAACCCCCTATTTTGGAAAATTCCACTTTTCCTCTTTTATAAAAATCCTTATTTTGAAAAATTATCACTAGTTATTTACTCAGTTTTCTACTCAACTCAACTCAACTCAACAAAGCCTTTTCCCAATTATTTGGGATCGACTACATGAATCCTATTTTTCCATTCCATTATGTCCAGTGCAATATCTTCGGTTAAATCACATGACATCATGTCCTTTTTTTAATATTTCACCAAGTCAATTTAGGCCTACCTCTACCCCTTGTGCTACCATCAATACTAACAAAATAATTCTTCCTTACAGGAGCATCCATTGGTCTACGCTTGACGTATCTAAACTATCTAAGTCGATTTTCTCTCAATTTATCTTCTATAGGAGCTACTTTTACCGTTTCACGAATTTGTTCATTTTTAATTTTATCCTTTCGAGTTTTACCAAAAAATCCACCTTAGCATTTGCATCTCCGCCATACTCATTTTCTGCACATTTTATTTCTTAGTTACCCAACACTTTGTCCCATATAAAATGGCCTGTCTAATGGTCGTCCAATATAATTTTTCGTTTAACTTCAAAAGTGTATCACACAAAACACCGGTAGCACTTCTCCACTTAACCCAGCCTGATCCAATCCTAGGAGTAACATCATCACTAATATCTCCATCTTTTTGAATAATCGATCCTAAATAACGAAAATGATCATTTCTAGGTATCTCTTGACCCTCCAATTTTACCACATCTCCATTTTCCCTCCTATTACTACTAAAATTGCACTCCACATATTTTGTTTTAGTTCTGCTTATTTTAAACCCTCTTGTTTCTAAAGTTTATCTCCACAATTTCAACCTAGCATTAGTTCCCGTCTTAGTCTCATCCACTAAAATAATATCATCTGCAAATAGCATACATCATGGCACCTCATCCTATATTTGTCTATTCAACTCATCCATAATAAGAGAAAATAGATAAGGACTTAATACTGAACCTTGGTGTAGACTTACCGTAATTGAAAATTCACTACTTTCTCCGACTGATGTTCTTACTGTAGTCATCGCACCATGATTAGGCACATATTCTTCATATTTATCCCCTTAATTTCGATATTTTTATGATCCCGTGCAGTGTAAATAGCTTGGATTTATTTTGTATTTATGATACTAACCTCTTTTGGCAAGTATCCCGTGTTTTGTGTATTTCTCATGTGCTTTATAAGTATTTCATGCAAGTTAGTGCGAAGAAGAACTCAAAACAGTGAAAGAAAGCAAGAAATGTGATGTTCAAGGGAATTTTCGTAATTTTTCAGCCTTAGTCCGGAGGTGGGTCCAATTGAAAAGTTGAAGATATTCCAATTACAATAACACTGGAAAAAATAGCACCTCAATCCGAGCTACGGTGAAGAAGTTACGAGGTTTTGAAGTTGCGAGATAATGAAGAGTCATTTTCAAAAATGAAGAGAAATTTTCAGAACTGAAGAGTCAAAACTCTTCAAATTTCTGGTATAATTCATTTTTATTAGTTGTAAAATGTGGAGAGGCATGGGAAGAGTCATTTTTGAGATCTATAAAAGGGAAAACCTAGTAGGAAGAAAAAAGGTTTTTTTTTCACATTGTAGGAGGCTAGTAGTTAGTTTTTAAAGGATTCTTGTATCCAAGAACATTAGTTTTGAAGTTTGGATACTATTCAAGATTTTAAGATCTATTCAAGATTCATCATTCATCTAAAAAAAAAACACCATCACACATAAACTTGATCACATCAATATATCTGTGAGTCACTCCTCTTTTATGCAGAACCCACTTATATCTATGGGTATCTTATCATAAGCCTTCTTCAAATCTATATAAATCATATGAACATCATTCTTTTCCTCCCTATACCTCTCCATTAATCTTCTCAATAAATAAATTGCTTCCATTGTTTAATTCCCAGGCATAAAACCAAATTGATTCTCGAATACTGTTGTCTTCAATCTCAATCTATATTCGATCACTCTCTCCAAAGGTTTCATTGTATGACTCATTAACTTAATACCATGATAATTTGAACAACTTTGCATGTCCCCTTTATTTTTATAAAGAGGTACTAAAACACTTTTTCTCCATTTATCGGGCATCCTATTAGTCATTAAAATTCTATTAAATAATTTTGTAAGCCATGATACTCCCTCCTCCCCTAAGCACTTCCAAACCTCAATAGGGATACCATTTGGTCCTAAAGCCTTCCCGTTTTTCATCTTTTAGAGGAATCCTAACCTCTTTTATCCTAATTCTGTGAAAAAATATATTTTCTCGAGTCTCCCTAAGTTCCTCTATATCTAATCAACTCCTATTATCTCCATTTAATAACCTCTCAAAGTAGTTTTTCCATCTTTCTATAATTTCATCATCTTTGACTAAGACTTTTGAATCATCACTTTTGATACACTTAACGTTATTAAAATATTTTATATTCCCGTCCCCAAGTTTAGCAAGCTTATAAGTTTTTCCCATTTTTGTGTTCCTAATTTTGTATAAAGATCATCATACGCTTTTAACTTAGCATCACTTACCACTTTCTTAACTTTATTTTTAACCCATTTATAGTTCTGGCAATTTTATTCATTACTATTTGTTTGTCATGTTTTAAAGCACTCCCTTTTAATTTATACTATATTTTGTACGTTTTTATTCCACCACCAAGTTTCTTTAGACTGTGGCCCCTTGCGTTTTGATTCTCAAGAATTTCTTTTGATATTCTCCTAATTCATGTGGCCATCTTATTCCAAATTATGTTAGTCTCTTCTTGAGTATTCCATGTTGCTTCATTTAATACTTTATCTTTAATTAGTTCTAATTTCTCTCCTTTAAAGTTCCACCACCTAGTTCGTGGGTTAATCTTCACTTTTGGCACTCGTGATTGATTTTTAATATTTATATCCAACACCATTATCCTATGTTGTGAGGTTAAACTCTTTCCTGGGATAACCTTACAATCTTTGCATGTTAATCGGTCTCCTGCTCTAGTAATGAAAAAATATATTTGGCTCTTATGCGTTCCACTTTTATAATTCATTAAGTCTTCAAGCCTCTTTTTAAAACATGTATTTACGAGTACAAAATCATAAGCCATCGTAAAATCTAAGATAGACTCTCCCCCGTCGTTCCTATCTCCAAAATCATATTCTCCATGCACAATCTCATATCCTACACGATCTTCTCCTACATGGCCATTAAAATCTCCCTCTATATAGATTTTCTCATTTACGGGTATTTCTTGAATTTATTCATCCATTTGTTCCCAAAATTGTACTTTAGTGTGCTCATCTAATCCTATTTGGGGTCATAAGAACTAACAATATTAATTATGTTTTCACCTAATACCAATTTTACAAGTATAAGTCTATAATGTTTCCTAATAACGGTTACGATATCTTCCTTAAAGTTCTTATCTACTATTATTCCAACTCCTTTCTTATTTTTATGTTTTCCTATATAATATAATTTAAATACTATATTTTCTATTTCTCTATCTTTCTCACCGACCCATTTTGTTTTTTGTAAACAAGCTATGTTAACTTTTCTTGTTATCATTATAATTACTAACTCCATCCCTATTCCTGCCATAGTCCCTATGTTCCAAGTCACTAACCTAAGTTTAGTATCCTAGACTAGTTTCTTTCCCTGCACACGTCCATCTTGTTACAGGAACCTTTACGTATTTATCATCGCATCCGGGCATCGATGCAACTTCCTTACCTATTTTTTGAGACACTCGGTGGCAAGCGCAACACCCCTTGCCTATTCTTCATATATTTCACTTCACTGAGTTACTTTTTTACAGATAAGAAAAATAGAAAAACAATGGGATTCATCCCGAACCCACAATCTATTTCTCTCTCTCTAACCGTCAACCCCACAACGGACGCACTTTCTCCGGCGATGAGCTATGGATATTCCTCTCCCAGAATTTGAGCCCCATCAGAAGTGGAAGGAGGTACAAAATAAGAAGAAGCTGAATTCTTGATATACTTCGATATGGAGGACATCTAGTCCTTGATATCCCTCATCCAAGTGGTCGACAGCCAAATATACTACAAGAAGCAACAACAAAAGGTAAATCAATCAGTCAAGAAGCAAATGAAAGTCAACCTATTAAGAAGAAATAGAAAAGGACATACCTCAGGCCAAAAGGCATCATCCGTAAGGACCATTAATCCAGAAACTGACATGTGAGGGTGATACGGCACGCTCAGTAACTCCCCACTACGCAATCGAAAGTGGTAAGAAGGGAAAGTAACCTAAATAAATTGGGGCCTCCTCTTCTTCCTCCGATGTTCCACCACCTATGATGTGGGTTGATCCCACCGGTGCACTAGTGCCCTTGCCCGAAGCCATAGCAGGTGGAGGCATCCACATCATAGATATAGGGAGGCATCAGCTAGCTCGTTAGAAAATTTTGAAAGTCATAGCTCGTCGCCGTATCTATATAGAGCATGTAGGGATCTCCCATCATCGTCTCCAATGGATCATCATTCGACATCCCTCACTCGCCTCATGTACATAGGGGTGTCGATGGTGGGACCGCCACCTCCTCCTCTATGTTCTTCCTCACTACTCTCTCGCCTAGGTACCAGACGTACTCGAACTCCTGCGCGATCAATCGCCTCATCTGCGCATGTAGTCCCGTGAATCCCCTTTGCAATAGCCCGCCTCATGAGTGAATCGGCCTTACAATTTAGACAAGCGATCCGTTTTACTATCGAAAATCAATTTAGAGGCCATTGAGCGCTCCCGGGCCCCGTTTAAACCCCAATCAACGTTCTCACCTCAGCGAAAGCTCAATCAATATTTAAAGGGCTTTGAATACCCTTTTCAGTAGTCTAACCAATGCAAGAATTGGCCTTATGGTTCAAACGAACGATACATTTTGCCCCAAAAGCTGATTTGGAGGTCATTGGGTGCTCCTAGGATCTGTTTGACTCCTGTTAATACTTAAGCTCAAACAAGACTAAATGAATCTTCGAAGGATTCTGAATGCCCTTTCCAATGGTTTACCCTATTCGTAAATGAGCTTTACAGTATGGACGAACGTCCAATTTTACATCGAAGGATCACCAGGAACCTTTTGGCCATGTTTGACCAAGTTCAACTCTATGAACCGGATGAAGTTGAATGAATCTTTGAAAGGATATGAATACTCTTTCCAATGGTCCATCTTGTGCATGAATCATCCTTATGGTACAAATGAACTATCCATTTTCCTTCGAGAATCTCCTGTCTAGTGACCAACAGGCACTTTTGAGCCCCATTTGAGCTCAGTTGACTCCCGAACCCGGGAGTGACCCAATGGATTCTTTAAGGTCTCCTAATACCCTTTCCTGACTTACGATTCTCATTTTACGGTCTTTTTTTTGAAAAACCCACTTCAAACTTCCCATTGGTAACCCCAGGTCCCTGCCTATTGGCAGTGTGTCTAGGGTTCTATGTTGATCGGCACCCCTCTTGGCCTTATAAATAGAGGTTGCGACCTCACTTTGACACACACCTCATAACACCTGAACATCCCTCTCAAAGAGAATTCCCTCGAATTCAGAGGTATTCATTCTTTGAAAGATCATTCCCCACATTCCTTCCATTATTTTCATACTCTTTTGAGTAAATTCCCACCCACCTCCTCAAACCACCATCACTTCATTTAAATATCAGCACACCTACAAGCAGTATCTACTTCAAGTCTTCATAAGGAGATCAATTTTTTCCTCTTTGTATTTAAATTCTCTTAATTTTGCATTAGTTACTTCATTTTCGCTTTACAACTCTACTTCATTAAATCGCACACCTTAATTACGAACTTTTTATTAATAGTATTCGCACATACTTTATTTTCATAGAAAAGCCCAAAAATAAGAAAAAGTGGGTTTGCCTGTAAATTGCAAAAGGGGATTTCTCATCACTCTCTCACACTAAAACACCTTTTTTCTACACACACATATATAATAAAGTCCTCAGTTGGATTTATGGATTGAAGCCCACCTCATATCATCTTCAAACTACGTGTACTTTGATGCCCCCCGGACTACATAGGTGTCTTGGGTAATCCCTCAACTCAAGTCCTCCTTCATATATTCGTTATTTTATTATCATCATATATTCATGATATATACATTTTATATGCTTGTGTCTTGTTCGATATACGCAATCTTTCCTCCATAACGATTTGTGAATCGACAAACACTTAGATCATATTTTTATAACTATTTTGGGAACACTCCTAAGGATGACCTCACTCCACCTTTATCCATGATGCAAGAAGAGCAATTTCTCCCTCCATTTATATTATGCACATAAGCACACACATCACGGAGTTCTATAGGAGAATATTAACACATGCCCATGACAGACCGAAAGGGCTGGACGTGTGCTTAACACCTTCCCATTACGTAACTTAGTCCCTGAACTGTCGAGCATCAGTATTGTCTTTGATGCCGTTCTCTCGAGGCAGTAACAATTCCTTTTCCTATTTTGTAAAAATTAGGCTGGCGACTCTATCTCTACATATCACCTCACATCGACGATAATCAAGCGTCTTTATAAATGATGCAATCCCGCACGCACAGCAAAAAAGGAGTGGGAAGGAAAGGAGGATCCACCTCCAGAGACCCTGACCCCCTGACCTCGGGATGGCCACAATAACATTTTTTCTTAAAAAATAATGTACAAGTTGGTATTATTAACAAATTGAAGAATGTATTAAAAATGGGAAATATCGAGTGGGTTTTTAAGTAAAAACAAACTTTGGGGTACAAAGTTAGTTATGATACAAGTATTTCACATTTGAATGATATTATTTTATACATGTTAGGTTATTTCATGATTAATAAATGTTGGGTTACATTAAATATTTTTTGACACCAAAAACTATGATTTTATGTGTAAAAGTATCATAAAGGTTATAATTTTGGGCTAACTAGTTGTCAAATCCAAGTCTCCATAGTGTGAGGTTTATCTTAATAAATACCAAACCATAATAAAATCATAACTTTTCTCAATCAGAGTACATAAATTCAATTGTACATCATTATCTTACTATGTCTTTATGCTTGACTAACCCTAACTTCCATTGATCTTCTTATAATTCTAGCTGGACTAACTTTCCACGGGTTAACCATATTCACTTTTGTTGCTCATCATTGCCTATGGGTAACTATGTAAAATCACTGGAGGGGTGGAAAAAGAATAAGGGAAACTTTGCCAAGTCGATAATTCTAATTCTATAATGACAAGTTTAAAAAGATATAAGAAATAATTGTATGTGGTAATAAATATGAGGAAACGACAATAAAAATTTACTTCGATTGGTATATAGATAAAATGAAGCAATGTAAAACAGTAGAGATATAATGTTAGTAAAAGTAAAACAATTGATATAAATAAGAAAGTTTATATAATCGAATATCGCATAATATTAAGTTACAGATGTTTAAGTGGTTTAAATCCATCATGAAATAACTATGACCAATCAATCTAGGGCTTTTGTAGATAAGCATATCCAACATAATAGAAACAAAGTAAAACTATTGAGCACAAACTCTAAAGATCAAAATTCAAATGGCTAGCAAAACTAGGCATTCAATTCCCTGAGTCCTAAGGATAAATAACATTTACGTGGGTAGAACGGTAGTCTATTCCCTAATCATACATTATGCAACTCTACCTGATAACTGATGGGGTTATAATTAAGGTTAAAAAAACACAATCATTTATTAGGTTTAGATAAATGATACGCATTTTTATACATAATCGTATATCGGGTTCAAATAAATAATCGACATTTTTACAAGCTTTAAATATACCGTGTACAATAAGAAAGATTTTCAAATTATTATTTTTCATAATAAGGGTTTCATAATAATGGATTTAAAATAATCATATAGTGATATAAACAAATGAGTTTTGTAATTTTGAAAATAATATTAAAATAAAATAACCTTCCAACATTCCACAAACTTTAGCTTGATTAATATATATTGAATCTAATATATCTTGATGCAATTTTAATGGAAAGATTACAATAAAGGGAGTTATATTAAGGATATGAATGGCATATTTCAAGATTGGTAAGCGACTATCATAAGTTGCTTTTCATTTGATGGTATTGACAACTATACTTTAGACTTAATCATGAAGTTAAAAAACATGAGATGTTATAAAACACCCCGCCTAATTAAATACCGGGTGGCCAGTCCCATACCAAATTAGAACAGAATATACAGTTGTCTCATTCTTAGCATCACTGTCGAAAACATTTACAACTCCCCCAATACTCAATTAAGCTGGTGTTAAAAACTTTCCAAATTTTAATTTCAACAAATCCATTTTTAGTTTAAGAATAACACAACACATTTTTATTCTACTACACAGATACTTGAACAGATAACACAACAAATTTAAATGCAATTGGAATAAACATTCCCAAATAATATTAATCCATTACAATAATCCCAACAGTAACATATGTATTAAAAAGACACGAATACAATAGTATTTGAACCCGATAGAAAAAGATAACTGAATCCCTTGGGCGACATGCCCTAACTAAGAGAATATTGTGAATCAAAAGAAGGTAGGCGTCTAAGAAAAACTCCATAGCTCCATAGCTCGTCAATATCAACTAAGGTTGGCGTCCTTGCTGCTGGACACCTGATATAGAAGATACAATAGAAAAGAAAATATGCAAGGAAACGGGTCAGAGCCCGATTGTGAAAATGATTTCTAAAACAGCAGGTATTTAACAAGTGCAATAAATCATTTATCATGTACATGTTAGCATCCAACTCTCACTTGCTATTCTCACCTCTCAACTAGAGTGCACACTTAACGTTTCCTATTAACCTCCTAGTTAATGGTTCCTCATTACCAATTCCAAAAAATGATTCCATTCCCATATCATAACCCCGTATGTCCCATACCATACGCCATATCATTATTCATATACATTTCTCATTAGCATGAATCGTTTCTCATTAATATGAATTAAGCTCTTCAATAAATATTCATTAACTTATTTTCATTCTTTCTCAATTTACCATTATCTACAATTATCACGCAATAGATAGTTTAACCACAATATAACCATTAATTAATTTAATTCATTATATATATATTCATATATAATACGGCACCCCGAGTCACAGCTGCGGTGCAATGCATTACTCTGCTATCATGTCCGATCATGGCTTGTCGCCGAATAGGGGACTAAAGGTTCGGTAAGGATTCCTCGAACCATAAAGAACATTACAACCATTGGAGGCGAACATAGTTCTCGTATCCATGGGTCACGCACATACATACGTACCCACAGTCAGCAGACTTATCAACTCCCCGATAAGTCTTTCATAGACCTATGTTCTCGAGCGACAAATCAAAGATCCCATGGATTCATCTAGATATGACTCCCCTCACGCGCAAACCTCCCGTCGATAGCAAGTAAGATAGGTATTTCATACACATAATCATCAATCAATCAAATAGGCATTATCATACCCATATTATACTATCAACAAGGTACTCACATTAGCCTTAGATTATTCCCATACGTAGTATTATATCTCTTTAAATCCCACTTATTAAAATATCATAACTTTACTTCTTAATTTAATCAACCCTGAGACTCACTCTATACACAAGGTTCAAATAGGTTTTTCTTCAACATATATTCAGTAAGAAGTCACTAGAATCCTACTGGTCCATAACATCATGTCTCCCGAATTGCTACGAATTAAACTCTCCATTTAATTAGGGTTAAAACTGATAGTTTCAAATCTCTTATAAACACATCTTCTTTCACTTAGGATTTAACCCACTTGTAAACATAAGGATACCCAGGTGTTATATTCACTCACCCCTACTGGTACTATCTTTAATCCTTATTCATGCCAATTAGAATCCAACAAATGAATTTAGTAACCAAAATTTCTTCCAATTTAATTGTCATTATTCTAATCAATTAAATCCCAATCAAATTAATTCAAATCTTAACTAGGGCTTACTGATCTTATATAAGTCCCATAATATCCAATTAATGATCACGAAAGATCTACCAAAGGTTTAGCATAAGAATTAACATTAAAAAGGAACAACTTTAACAATCCTGGGGAGGTCGATCGATCGATCACTCAGGTAACAACCCAGTTTTTTTGCATTTCTGCAACTACGGGTTTAGCCATTTTAGATCACTCAAACCTTCATATTAACATCCCAAATGACTTATGATCCTTACTACATGATATACCAACATATATAAATGATTTCTAATCATCTAGACATCCTAGCATCATCAAGAGATTGAATTAAAAGCATGTTTATATCCACTTTTTCCAGAAAATTATCAGCATAATATCTTCAAGAACACCTCAATGGTTTTCATAATTTCTTCAACAGATTCATAATTATTTCATGGATTAATAACTACCTACAACATGAGTTTGATTCCTATATATTTTCAGTTTCCAGAAATCCATTTAATAACTCCATTATTTCTTCCAAGCATGAAAAATTATCTCTTTTAATATCTATTCTAACATGGACAATATACAAACTTAGATTGCCATTATCAAACACTTCCCTCTAATGAAGGTCTGATACTTTGGTGTAGTATATCTCAGGTGGTTCCCCCTTCTTCGGTGAGCTTCCGGTGGTGTTTGGTGGTGGTGACCTTTGGCCTTTGTCTTCTCCTTCCCAAGTAAACTTTTCTCTTCCCAAGCAACCTTTCACTCTCTCTAGGAAGATGACTTCTCTATTTTGTTTTGTAGAAGGGATGAATAACCCACGTACACTTAATCTACCAATACTTATAATAGGACAAAATTTGAAATCACTATTCATCCCCCTTGTAAAAATGACCAAAATGCCCTTTTGGGTTGTCTATTCATTTCCAAATGACCCGAGACTCAAAATTGACATCCAAATAGACTTTTCTGACTATTTCAAACCTTCCGGACACAATGACGCGGTCAAAATGACTATAAGGTCGATAGAAAGTAAATTTCTTTTTTAATTTCACAAATTAGTCCCGACACGTCTCATACCGCGTCTGACTAAAAATCCAAATTACCGAACAACAATTATCAATAATCATCACATTCATATATTACCTAAATATATTTAAGTAATATTCAGAATCATACATTTTTAATATCCTCAATTCGGATAAAGCCCCAATGAATTAATTAATAATAAAATCCAATTAATCCATTAATTGAAAATATAACTCATTTTAAAAGTCATTAAAATCACGGGATATTACATACTTCCCCCCTTATAACAGAATTTCATCCTAAAATTCAGAAAGATAAATCATAATGGTAAGGTCAACTCCGAGTATAAATCTCACATCGAAAGAAACCTAAGACGTACCCCCCGTACAGTACATTATCGAAAATCCCTATTGATGTTATACGCCCAACCTCACCATATAGTTTTAACTGAATCGAATATAAACCTTACCCAATCATCCCTATGCCATCGTCGTGACAAAGTTTGGGAAAAAAAATGATCCTCAATCATCAAGTAAATATATCCTGAAAGCACGATTACCCACTGTTTCACAATTATGAAAACTACTACCATTCAACCATCCAGGGCGCCCATACACCCTATCATACCACTTTCATTATAAGATTTATCGCAAAGATTTTAAACTCATATCCCAAAGACCTAACTTATTTCGACTCCCAACGGTTATTAGTTTCATGCGTGGGGTGTCTCGCAAGCGAAATCCAAAAAAGGAACCCCCCGATACACTACTACCTAAAGTAGTCGGTCATCGAAACTCCTCAGGTCCTTAGTCAATAGTATATAAAAAAATTAGGTTTATCGATTTAAAAAAATTTAGGTTTTATCGATTTCAAATATAGTCTACTCATCTACTCTCTTATAGAAGACAAGATGCTGAATAGTAGTAGTATATACGCTCTCATATACCACGAGTCAATGCACGCCGATAGTCACATCATGCTCGGACACGCCCAAAGTAAGTAATCCCATGAATAAAATCAAGTCCACGTGATAACATGTAAAATATAGGTGCCCCCAACCCCTCGGTGTGTCTACGTAAATAATAATGCTATAGGCTAATTTTAGCAACCCTTATGCCCACATAATATCAATCGCTACAAAAATCAATGTACACCTCATAATTCCTTAGATAGAAAACATACCCTCATTCGCAGGTGGTGGTTGTTGATTCACTGCCTGATGGACGTTATATACACGCCCGTACTGGCCTTGTTGTGCGGGTGCTGCTGAAATGGGAGGTAGAGCTAGTACTGGAGCTGGAGCTAGAAGAGCAGCTAGTGGAAACATTAGTACCTGTGGCTCCTGTCGAGCATTTTGTTGCTGAGGGAATTTGTCTTTTTTAGGACAATCTTGTCGTTTATGGACATACTTTCCACACACGAAACATTTTCTCGCAAACTTTCCACCACTTTGCCCCTGTTGGCCCCGTCCCTGCTGGCCATTAAATCCTTTCCCTTGGCCCTGATGAGCCTGTCTCTGGCCCTGATGGCCCTACTGTCCTTGCCCATTACCTCTATCCTCATATCGAAAATCTCCAGATCACAAATGCTTAGCATAGTCCCCTGTCTGGGAACCCTGCTCACCCTGACGCTGATGACTCTGCCCTGACTGAGTCCCACTAGAACTGCCCCCAGTAGTCTTGCCTTGCAGGCTTGACCCAAACCCCCGCTTGACACCCTGAGTATGAAAGAGGTTATCCTAGCAGTGAAGCATTGCAGAATTTAGAACATCTGCATATGTACGTAGTGAAAGATTCCTCAATAAATGCTGGTGAATCTTATAGTTCAACCCATCAGTGAACATTAGAATTCTCCTCTATTAAGTGGGTACTTCTGCTGGTACCAAATTGGCTAGTCTCGTAAATTATTCCTCGTATTCTGCCACCGTCTTCTCTCCCTGCTTCAAATCAAGTAGTTTTTGCCTCATCTCTGTCTGGATGGCGGAAGGAAAATACTTCCCATCAAACCGTATCCAAAAGTCTTGGATAGTCATTATGTCCCTCTCCTCCATAGTGGTCGTAGATTCCCACCATTGCGAAGTTGCCCCTACTAGCTTGAATGTGGCTAGTATTTGATGTTGAACCTTAGTTCATTCGAGCATTCTCAAGTGCCGTTGGATATCTTTCTTCCATTGGCTAGCAGTCACAACATCTGATCCTCCCTGAAACTTAGGTGGGTGCGCTTTCTGAAAGGCATTCCTCGCTCGTTCCCATACAGTAGGATACACTTGTCCTTGCGTGGGTGGCATAACTGGTGCCTATACTGGAGCCTGCTGAATAGTAGCTAAAGATGCATTGACTGCCTGAGCGACGATTACAGCAACTTCGGCCACAGTCATTGTACCCTAAGCTGGGGAGGGTTGAGGTGCACGTCGAGGAGGCATCTGAAACGAGAGAACACTATCAGTCTTTGATATATCAAAATAGTTGAAGATCGTAGGCGTAAATAGACAAGCAATAATCCTTCTCATAGGGCTCTACATCAAAAAATGCCAAGCGGAAAACACAATAAGTCGTACAGACCCTAAAGGACACTAGAACCTGATGCTCTAATACCACCTGTACCACCCCGCCTAATTAAATACCGGGTGGCTAGTCCTATACCAAATTAAAATAGAATATACAGTTGGATCATTCTTAGCATCACTGTCGAAAACATTTACAACTCACCCAATACTCAATTAAGCTGGTGTTAAAAACTTTCCAAATTTTAATTTCAACAAATCCATTTTTAGTTTAAGAATAACACAACACATTTTTATTCTACTACACAGATACTTGAACAGATAACACAACAAATTAAAATGCAATTGGAATAAACATTCCCAAATAATATTTATCCATTACAATAATCCCAACAGTAACAAATGTTTTAAAAAGACACGAATACAATAGTATTTGACCCCGATAGAAAAAGATACATGAATACTTTGGGCGACATGCCCTAACTAAGAGAATAATATGAATCAAAAGAAGGTAGGCGTCTAAGTAAAACTCCATAGCTCCATAGCTCGTTAATATCAACTAAGGTTGGCGTCCCTGCTGCTGGACACCTGATATAGAAGATACAATAGAAAAGAAAATATGCAAGGAAACGGGTCAGAGCCCGATTGTGAAAATGATTTTTAAAACAACAAGTATTTAGCAAGTGCAATAAAGCATTTATTATGTACATGTTAGCATCCAACTCTCACTTGCTATTCTCAACTCTCAACTAGAGTGCACACTTAACGTTTCTTATTAACCTCATAGTTAATGGTTCCTCATTACCAATTCCATAATATGATTCCATTCCCATATCATAACCCCGTATGTCCCATACCATACGCCATATCATTATTCATATACATTTCTCATTAGCATGAATCTTTTCTCATTAATATGAATTAAGCTCTTCAATAAATATTCATTAACTTATTTTCATTCTTTCTCAATTTACCGTTATCTACAATTATGACGCAATAGATAGTTTAACCACAATATAACCATCCATTAATTTAATTCATTATATATATATTCATATATAATACGGCACTCCGAGTCACAGCTTCGGTGCAATGCATTACTCTGCTATCATGTCCCATCATGGCTGGTCACCGAATAGGGGACAAAAGGTTCGGTAAGGATTCCTCGAACCATAAAGAACATCACAACCATGGGAGGAGAACATAGTTCTCGTATCCATGGGTCACGCACATACCTACGTACCCACAGTCAGCGTACTTATCAACTCCCCAATAAGTCTTTCATAGACCTATGTTCTCGAGCGACAAATCAAAGATCCCATGGATTCATCAGGATATGACTGCCCTCACGCGCAAACCTCCCGTCGATAACAAGTAAGCTATGTATGTCATACACATATTCATCAATCAATAAAATAGGCATTATCATACCCATAATATAATATCAACAAGGTACTCACATTACGCTTAGATTATTCTCATACATAGTATTATATCTCTTTAAATCCCACGTATTAAAATATCATAACTTTACTTCTTAATTTAATCAACCCCGAGCCTCACTCTATACATAAGGTTCAAATAGGTTTTTCTTCAACATATATTCAGTAAGAAGTCACTAGAATCCTACTGGTCCATAACATCATGTCTCCCGAATTACTACGAATTAAACTCTCCCTTTAATTAGGGTTAAAACCGATAGTTTCAAATCTCTTATAAACACATCTTCTTTCACTTAGGATTTAACCCTCTTGTAAACTTAAGGGTACCCAGGTGTTATATTCACTCACCCCTACTAGTCCTATCTTTAATCCTTATGCATGCCAATTAGAATCCAATAAATGAATTTAGTAACCGAAATTTCTTCCAATTTTATTGTCATTATTCTAATCAATTAAATCCCTATCAAATTAATTCAAATCTTAACTAGGGCTTACTGATCTTATATAAGTTCCATAATATCCAATTAATGATCACCAAAAATCTACCAAAGTTTAGGATAAGAATTAACATTAAAAAGGAACAACTGAAACAATCCTGGGGAGGTCGATCGATCGAAGGCAGGGGGTCGATCGATCGATCACTTAGGTAACAACCCAGTTTTTATGCATTTATGCAACTACGGGTTTAGCCATTTTAGATCACTCAAACCTTCATATTAACATCCCAAATGACTTATGATCCTTACTACATGATATACCAACATATATAAATGATTTCTAATCATCTAGACATCCTAGAATCATAAAGAGATTGAATTAAAAGCATGTTTATATCCATTTTTTCTAGAAAATTATCAACATAATATCTTCAAGAACACGTCAATGATTTTCATAATTTCTTCAACAGATTCATAATTATTTCGTGGATTACTAACTACCTACACGATGAGTTTGATTCCTATATATTTTCAGTTTCCAGAAATCCATTTAATAACTCCATTATTTCTTCCAAACGTGAAAAATCATCTCTTTTAATATCTATTCTAACATGGACAATATACAAACTTAGATTGCCATTATCAAACACTTGCCTCTAATGAAGGTCTGATCCTTTGGTGTAGTATATCTCAGGTGGTTCTCCCTTCTTCGGTGAGCCTCCGGTGGTGGTTGGTGGTGGTGACCTTTGGCCTTTGTTCTTCTCCTTCCCAAGTAAACTCTTCTCTTCCCAAGCAACCTTTCACTCTCTCTAGGAAGATGACTTCTCTATTTTGTTTTGTAGAGGGGATGAATAACCTCCGTACACTTAATCTACCAATACTTATAATAGGACAAAATTTGAAATCACTATTCATCCCCCTTGTAAAAATGACCAAAATGCCCTTTTGGGTTGTCTATTCATTTCCAAATGACCCGAGACTCAAAATTGACATCCAAATAGACTTTTTTGACTATTTCAAACCTTCCGGACGCAATGAGGCAGTCGAAATGACTATAAGGTGGATAGAAAATAAATTTCATTTTTAATTTAACAAATTAGTCCCGACGCGTCCCATACCGCGTCTGACTAAAAATCCAAATTACCGAACAACAATTATCAATAATCATCACATTCATATATTACCTAAATATCTTTAAGTAATATCCAGAATCATACATTTTTAATATCCTAAATTCGGATAAAACCCTAATGAATTAATTAATAATAAAATCCAATTAATCCATTAATTTAAAATATAACTCATTTTAAAAGTCATTAAAATCACGAGGTATTACATGTTACATGATAAACAATTTATTTATTGTGATTGATAATTTGGCAAAGATGGTTATTCAGTTGCTTAGGGAATTTATGAAAGTGTGTCTAATATTAGTAAATAGATGTAATTTACTCAAAAAATAAATTTTAGATTTCTTTGATAAAATATCTAAGTTAAGGGAATATCAAAACTAAAATAATATTCACAGACGTATATTGCATCTTAATGTGGTGGTATTCAAAATTTTAACCTTTTGAATACCTGGAAAATACACGTGTAGTATTTAACTTTGGTTGAACTAACATTTTGGAGTAGAAAGTAAAGTTTAACAGTTTGGGATGATTTAAAATATGATTGTTATTTTGATCGGTCTCACAGTTGTATGTTTTTATTAAGGATCACAACATGGATAACTTCTAAATCTTATGGAATCTATCATCGAGCTATAAAGTTATAAATATACAAAGGTAAGAGGATCCTTAAACTATAATTGTGTTTCTCTAGATATATGTTATAGAAAATTTTGATAGTTTTGGATATGACATGTGGATGGAGTCACATAGTATATGATGTACTAATGCAAATAAATGGTGGTTTATTATGTATCAATATATTTATACACCTATGCAAATAGGGTCATAATATCTATATCGTTTAATATAATAATGCTCTTACTACTATATGAAGTATTTATACAAAAATATATAAAATTCGTCTTATTTATTGAAGTTAAATACTCACGTTAGTAAATTCGTAGTTGGTAATATTTGGAAATTAACTTGGCGTACAAAATATAATCCTTATAGTTAGGATAGGATTCAAACATACTGCTAAGTTGTAATTATGTTTAATCTAATTTATACATTTGAATTGTTTGTATGGAATGAGGTAATCTTAAAAGAATATAAAGGGCATGTCTTTACTACAATATTGGGTGTAATCTAAGATTTTATTTTGACTATGTTATCTCAAATGGATTACTTTATAGTATATGTGAGTATCTTTCTAAATTTCGACTTATGTGTCAGTAAGCGATAAGTATTACATTATTGCTTTGCATTGAAGTAAAGTAAATGATAAATATATTTTCATACTAATGTGGCGTAAATACATATTCCATACCTAGAAGAAATGTAACTTGGGACTAAGTAGAATTTTTTTTTATATTTCTTATCATGTCTTCTAATAATTTGTACATAACATGGAAAAGTTAATGTTAGAAGACTATGGGTTCTTTTGTTTATTTAAAAGGTGACATAAATATTGAGGGTGGGAACTACTCTCAAATATGTATTAATCTAACAACTCAAAAACTTCTGATAAAATAATTTGAATTTTTTTTTTAAATTTGATTTCTCCTATATTTATATGTGACGATTAACAACTTATATAGAAGATTTTGATAAAATTTCAACTTTTATGATTAGTAGATTAGATTTTAATAATTCAATTCATAGTTAATCCAAATCTGTCTGTTCTTAGTAGAACTAGTGGGTCACACGGGCACCACCAAAATACCAGTTTTCTAAGGAATATTTCTGAATTCATTAACAGTGGAGATATAGGATCACATGGGCACCGCTTAAATACCATCTGATCTGAAGAATTTCACTACGCTATAATTCGAATATACTTAATTGGATTCTAAAAATATAAAATACGTTCCAAAACATTCCTTTAGAGTTTTAAAAAATTATAAGATGATCCCACATTTCTTAACTCAAGGGTTCCATACATATTTGAAAGTAATGTGTGGTAAGATTTTGATAATTGAGGAAATCTAGATTTTTAGGTATGGATTGCATGTACTATATCTTCACATATTATTAGGTTGTATTCTCACATGTGAAAAGAAAATGAAGCCTACGGAATTATAAAGAATACTAGAATAACATTCATTACGAATTATTGTCGACTTACGTTTCCATATGAGCTTCTATTCGTAAAGGCATAATTGGTCTTATTCCATCTTAGGGGCATCATAACTCAAATATTATATTTGGGTAAGAAACTATAAATCAGCTTACATGAACTTTTATCTATTTATGATTCAAAGTAACATAATAAGGGAAGGAACAAGTAATTTAAAGTTAAAGGATTAAGTTTGTTGGTTTGTTTTGATAAGGCAATGTATATGATAAATGTATCGTTTATTTTAGACTTAAACGAACTACTATTTAAAATAAGAAATTCATTAATTCAGCCATATTATGTAATGTTTATAAATAATTCTACCCAGGTATTTCATTGCTCACTTTACGTATTAACAAGATTATCTTGGTTCCAGATTAGGCTTTCCATTGAAAATGGATTATAAGAGAAATAAATTTGTGGTAAAGAAATCATATTTAGGGATTATATAATGTAAGGTTTCATCCTATCAAAACTATATTACTTGTTATGAGTAAGGCAATAGGTTCTACTATTAAACCCGCATTTTTTGGTGATAATAAATTTTCATTGACATATTGAATCAGGTTGGATTAGAAACTAACTGCCAAAGGTTATAAAGTAGATGGTAGAAGTCAATTAATCAAAAATTTTAGCCAATTTTTGGTTATGTAACAATTGCATTTTATGGTGTAAGATCCAGTAAATAGTACCACTACATTCTAAAGAGTATAATGACTTTACTAACATTTCTCTTTCCAAAGATTTTGCATAAGAAATTCCTAATCCTTAAAAGCCATTCTTTTAATGGTTTTCATATCTGATCTTATTTATATACTATTTTAGCATGAGTATTTTCTTATCACAATCTTTGGGAATAGTATATAACATAATCTGAGTATATTATGAAAGACGATAACGAAAGATCAACAAACATTGTGATCACTTCAAGGATATAAATGGAATTACAATAAATAAATTTATGCTCACGGAGAATACAATTTTAATTGTTGAAGAAGAAGGATAGTGCTTTATGTAAATACGTGTGGAGTATATTATACACAATCCTTTCATAAGATAACTTCTTAGTAAGCCTGATATAAATTCTTAATCACATCTTCTAAATCCTCAAAAGTATTAATGGTTCTATCGAACAAGAAAAATCCTAATGTTTGAAATAATAACTTCTCACGTATCTCAAAATTTAGAGTTGAGGATTAATTTTCTTAATCCTTATTATTTTAACCAATCGCTCAACGAATAAATGAATTTATCTTAACTACTACTTATATCCATAAATTATGTCTATGCAACGTCTTAATATCTCATCATGTATCTCCATAAGGTAGTTACGAGACTGATTTTCTCAACTCATGTTCAAACCTCTTATCCTAACCATCCTTAAAATCAAACAACTATCAAACTTCCATAATCTTAACCCTAACCTATGTCACGCATAGGATAAATAACCTGGGTCAACTCTGATACCATGTTATCACGGGTTACTCATAGTCACATGGGTTACTAATATTTCATAACAACAAAGAACAATAAAGGTACCTATCAGAGTCTAGGCTACTATCATTTACCTATCATGGGCGGAGAGCCACTTTTTATATGACTATTTCAGCATGAGAGTTCCCATGGTAGCCCTATAAGACTATCTTTGATATCATGTTATCACATCCCAATTTTTCGAATGTGATGTTTATCTTAATAATTACTAAACCATAATAAAATCATTAACTTTTCTCAATCATAGTACATAATTGTAATTGCACATCATTATCTTACTCTATCTATATGCTTGACTAACACTAACTTCCATTGATCTTCTTATAATTCTAGCTGGACCAACTTGTCATAGGTTAACCATATTCACTTGTGTTGCTCATCATTGTCCATGGGTACCTGTGTAAAATCACTACAGGACTGGAAAAAGAGTAAGCAAAACTTTTCCGAAAAGATAATTCATGTTCTATAATGGTGAAAAAAGGGATGAGAAGTATTGGTATGAGGTAATAAATATGATGAAACGATAATTGAAATATACTTCAGTTGGTATTATAAATAAAATGATGCAATGCGAAATAGTAAAGATATATAGCCGGTAAAAGTATAACAAATGATATAAATAAGAAAGTTTCTATAACCGGATATCCTATAATTTCAAGTTAGAGAGGTTTAAGTGGTTTAAATATGTGTTGCAATAACTATGAAAAATCAAACAATAATTTTAGGTGATAAACCAATCCAATATAATTGGTAAAAAGTAACACTACTGAACACAAACTCTAAAAAATGCCATCCATATGGTTAACAAAACTAAGCACACAATACCCTGAGTCCTAAGGCAAAATAGCAATTTTGTGGGTAGAATGGTAGTCTATTCCCTAATCATACATAATCCAATTGTACCTGATAAAGGATAGGGTTATAATCCGGGTTCAAAAAAACACATAATCATTTATCAGGTACAGATAATGATATGCATTTTTACATAAAATCGTTTATCGACTTTAAATAAATAATTATCATTTTTACAAGATTTAAATATACCGTGTACAATAACAAAGATTTCGAATTATGATTTTTCGTAATAAGGATTTCATAATAAGAACTTTAAAAGAATCATATAGTGATATAAACAAGCAAGATTTGTAATTTTGTAAATATTATTAATATGAATATAATCTACCAACATTCCAAGAGGTTTACCTTGATTGCTATAGATTGAATCTGATATCACTTGTTACGATTTTAATGGAAAGGTTACAATAGATAATTCCAAGTGGTTCATTTCACTAGGATATGTGAAGTTACAAGTGATACGATATTCTAAGTGGTTCATTCCAAGTGTTACGATATTAATCTGATATCTCTCGAGTTAGGATACATGAACTTAAGTTTCTCACGAGTCTCCAATGAGGATTGAAGATCTCTCGTAAGACTATCCATAGTGGTAGTAAATTCACTCTTTTTCTGAACTAAGACGATCAACTACTTACATAAAGAAACTCTCATCTTCTCAAGTTGACTTGTCGATGTCTCACACTCCCTCAAAACTTATATCTCTCCATTTCCCAATCTAACACCCTAAGACCTAACTCTTTATTCAACTTCTTCGTCTTTAAAGTCTCGATGTAAAAATCTCTAAACGCCTTTTGGAGATCACCTTCACCCTCATTTCAATTCTCACCCTCACACCCACTCTCCTCTGAATGGTTCGAACATCAGTAATTCTCTCACGTTTACAAGTTTCCTCATCAACGTGGGCAAACTAGATGTGCTCACGTGACTAGTCATGAAACCAGCAAACTTTTCATGTGGTGATTCATTCTCGAAATCATCCAACTCGATGTCACTATCTCTAGGAGTGGACGTGTTAGCAATCTTCTTGCCCTTCTCTTTATTATAGTGGAACACTAAAAAAATTTGTTCCCTTTGCCCTCGCACTCATAGCACCTCATATCTTCCTCTTTCTCACTGCTTTCTTTGGCCTCGTCTTTCTTTTTGTTTTTCTCAAAAATCTTTTTAGTGAAAGATTTTTCTTTAGAAAAGTTGAGAAACTTTTAATTTTTTTAGCAAACAAGGCCATGTCATCTAAATCAACCTCACCCTCAGAATCAAACACTCAAACTCTCTCTTTTTCTATTTCTTAACATGAGTCTTTAAAGCTACACCTCTATCCTTAGTCTTAACGGTTAAGGAAAACATGTTAATTTTATAAGTTCGAAGGTCTGCTACGAGCTTCTTTAACATAAGTGAATCAAACATCCCTAATGAATTTAAAATAGTGACCTTAGGAATAAATCGTTCCAGGAGTGTCTCGTCAATTTCTCACCCAAATTAAAACTTGTGTTAATTATGTACAAAAACTTAGCATAAAACTCAACAAAACACTCGGACTCTAACATAGTGATAGTCTCAAACTAGGTGGTCAAAATTTTCAATTTCGATGCCTTAAATTTGTTGGTACCCTCGTGTGTCAACTGGAGTATATCACATGCCTCTTTAGATGTAACGTACATCATAATATGACAGAAATCGTTAGGGATGATGACTCCATAAATAGCACTAAGGCCTCGAGTGTTATAGGTAATCCATTTATAATCATCCTCCTTCCAATCAGACACAAGTTTGGGATTGGTGACACTTTTAATGGTGATAATGGGAGGAGTCCACCATCTTTCACATATGAGACAAACTCTTTCATCGATATCATTTAAATACGAACTCATGCGGGCTTTCCAATAGGCATAATTTGTTACATCAAAGACGGGAATCTGATTATATAAGTTATCCATAGAAAAATTTTAATTTTTCAAAAATCAAAATTTTCAAAACGATTGATATCACAATAAAAATTTGTGAAGAAAGAATCAATCAATAATTTAAAGCAACCGACTTTGATACCAATTTGAGAATACGGGATGTAATACCAATTTGAGACTTCGCAATATTTCAATAGATTAACTTATTTAATTAGAGTCAATCTTCAAAAAAGTTTGAATCAACCCTAAACGTGCATATAAATGATTTAATAAATAAAGCATGCAATAACAAATTAAGGAAAAATTAAATTCAGGAAAAATTCCCAAAGGGCAAAATCTTTTATTTCAACAATGTTTGTAAATCGCAGCTTAAAACATAGAGAAATATGCAATTAACTCCCTCAATAATCCACATAGATGAATCCTAGAACTAATAATGACTCTCTTCAGGATCACTAGAACCACAACTCCTCCTTCAGCAGTGAATACCCTCGAGTATCCCCAAGTCAGCAGTACTGATCGCACTTCACAAAAGTGACTTCGTGACATAAATGTTTGGGTTCCAAAGAAGATTCAAAAAAGTAATTGGGATGATTTGTGTAAATCAATAAAAGTTTTTAGCCCAAAAAATTGAAAACTAAATTGCAACAGTTATGTAGATTTTGTCAACAAAAAGTCTTTATTGAAAAACTTCACGAAACGGGTATTTATAGGCTAAACAAAAATTTTGAGGTGGCCAAGGTCATTTGAACAAATTCTCAATGTCATTTGAACGACGTTAATATATTGTTTGAGCGAACCTAAAAATGATATATAACAATTCATTCTAGTAGGATATCATTTTATGCATAAAATAAACGAGCTTTCTCGCGACCTATCTAACGACATATCATGTCATTTGAACGAAAAGGGAATGTGGTTTAAATGATTGGAGTGAAAAATAATATTTGTTAAAGTCCACCTATTGGTCATTCAAAATACATTTTAACTTATAAAAATTCCTCGTTTTGATTTAAAGAAGTTTAGTAAAATATCTCAAATACTTAGTAAAAAATCTAAGCAGCTCAAAACAAAATCTATACGAAAGTACACCTCATTTTTGCGCATATGTTGAAGATGCTTTATATTCTTATCCGTTTTCTTAAACGTATGAACGTGAACTTCATTGGCGATTGTAATAGGATATGACATACTCAATGTAAACTAGGGACAATGGAAAATATGTCCTTACAGTGCTAGGGACCTAAGGTGGTGCTTGGGGGGGGGGGGGGGGGGTCCTAGGAAGGGGTGTCTACACTTATGTTCACTAAAATTAAATTCTATTTTGTGAAACCATTAGTTTCTCCCAATACGTTGGTTCGTACTCATTTTCATGCCCAAATACCAACATTCATCATGCCCACTTTTACTCATCCTTTTCAACTTTCATTCTAAGGACATGAAACCTTGTTTCTTGACCATTCTTAGTAGAATAATTTTTGTGTATAATAATTTCTGAAATTATTCATGCGATAAATTATTATAAAAAAATCCATTTGGCAAACATTCAAGTAACTTTCACATTTTTAACCAATAAAGAGTTCAACTCTATACTCTTGAAATCCATTTAACACATATTTAACCCAAATATTCATATGAAAACATGCATTTATATACTTAAATATCCTCAATAAAACCCAATGAATTTCTTACTTTAAAAACCCTTATTTAACATCATACCGCTTACTTCCAATCACGTTCAATGAATATTATGAAATTTGGACATCTTTGAAACCATTCTTTAAACCCATTTTATAACCCATATTAATATATGAGATCCTACCATAATCCACTAAAATGGTAGCATGCTTACATATATATCAACCAACATATGTAATAATCTTGCTTTAAAGACTTCAATATAATAACAAAGTAATAAAATAGATTCTCCCCACCTAAAAGAAGTTTTAACAATGGTGGATATGGCTATAGAGATCCCCCCCCCCCCCCCCCATCCTAAGGTGGACTAAAAGGGTTTACAAAGATTGCTCTAGCTTTTTCCTTCCTTTTGCTCTAAAAACCCATTTTCTTCCTCCTCTTCAACACTATGAAGGTCCCTCTCTACATAAAACCCACTTCAACTTCACCCCAAAATAACCTAAATTCATCCCCTAAAACACCACTATAACTCCATTTAACCCTTGACGGTAGAAGATGAAGACTTGATGTGTAACTTGGTGGAAGTGTGGGGAAAAATATGTTGGAATTAGCTTTGGTAATGGAGGATTTTAGAAAGAGAATGAGGATGATTTATGCTGAAGAAAATTGGAGTTTGAAATGTTTGTATCCCCCCCTCTCTCTCATAACCTAATAAAATAATTAATTAAACTCACTTAACACTTATGATAAGTTTCTCCTTACTAAATATGGTTAATTTATAAAAGAAATTAGCTAAAAACCCTTCTATGCTCGACAATAAAACACTATAAACCAACCATAACTCTACAGCTCAAAAAGGAAATTGAACTTATTGTCTCAGGTATTTCGGATTGATATAAAATTAATTCTGGATCCCTCCGATCTTGGGATTGGATCGATCCATAAGTATATGTTTTACCACTTGTTCCTAGCTTAACTTTATCAATGAAATCATTCCTAAAAAACCTTAAACCACAATATGTAGCCCTCAAAATTTAACTACTTTAAACCGTTATTCATACATGCATGGTTTCGATTACTGTAGATTCCTTAATAATTCATTTTAAATGGTGTGGGCATTACATTTTTATCTCCTTCGGAAATTTTGTCCTTAAAATTCACAATTCTCTTTAACATAAAAAAAAATTAATCTTCATCATCTTTTATTTGAGTTCATACTTAGGCTATCGGAATTTAAATCATACAAATGCCTATTCGGACATTATAACCATAGAATTACTTCGATTCCTTGTGTTTTATAAACATGCTAGCCTACACATCATACACGATACTGCATGATTACCTTGTAAATGACATTCTCCTTGAATTATTCACCAAATATAATCTTCAAGAAATAAACTTATTTCCATGAATCCCATAGTAAACCATATCCTATTGGTTAGGAACGATAATATTTATTGCTTAGATTAAAAAATTATACATGCAAGGATTAAATAACCCATGTGACCACACACACACACACACACGACACTCGTGCAACCCATAAAAGATGAACATACGAAAAGCATTATCGTGATGCATCTTCCATATCTGACCTTACCTCAATCAACACCGAGATAAACCATGCCATATTCCAATTACTACCATTTAACGAATCTCACTACCAGGACTCAGAGAAAATAATAAAATACGAGAAATAAACGGTCATTCCACATTGAAATTAGGGAACCTCATCGACAAATGTGGAACTTTATCTTTCGTACCCAAGTTAACGAGATCGAACCTTATAGATTACCCTTACCATACCTACTAAAACCCTTGCCTAAGTATACATATATTGGCCCGAATGATCAACCCGCAATGATTTAACCTAAGAAATTCCAATCTCACATGAGAAATGAGATCATGCTGTCGATGGGAAGCCATGACGCTAGATTTCACTCCTTAGAACAAAATATGTTCATTTTATTAATCTTAACTAGCGCTAAGGTTGATAAACCAATCGTTGAATACTAACAATCTCGTCAAATTATCAAAACTAAAATCTTCCCTTGGTCAGAGCAACACCACATGGTTCGGTATCACACTTGTCATAAAAGAAGAGTTCCCCGCCAACTTTAGAACATAAGTGGATGGTGTCTAAGAACCTCAAATACTATGATGATCATTATCATTATGGCTACATTACTCAAATTGTAATTTCTTGGGTAATATACCTCACTTGAATTTTTTACATTGACTAAAGTAGTCGACGTGGGCACCCCAAAAGTAGTAATGCTTGGTTATGCAAACTTTATTTATACATTCACCGAGTGCTACTTGTGGCATTGTGGGCCTTGAGCGTGGGGGAGATGAATTTGTGTAATGGTGGGAAAGGGAATGCTATTTCCTGGTCCATCGCATTGTCTCGAGGTTCGTTTATCAATTTCAGGTTAGCTGGATGACTTTTCCCTGGAAGATATTTGACGACATGTCCAGTTTGAGTCGCAATCCCCAAGTTCTTAGGCCTGGTCCTAAGTGTATTTTGTGCAATATGGTTTTTAGTTGGTTTGTTAAAAGTCACCAGTTTGTTTTATACAAAAAAAAAACAAATGATTCGGTCTATCCCTTTCGGACGAATCCTAAGGTGGGCTTTAGGTATGTGGTTAGTCCAGAGATTCTTGTAATGAGGGTTCGGTAATTTGGTTACTATTGGAAAAAGTATTAGTCACCCCACTTGTTTTGTTTGCTTCCTTTATCATATGCTTATTATTGTTAATAACATTAATTTATTACTTTTTAGTTAACTTTAGAATTAATTAAGAGACCTTAGGTTGAAAAATCCTCAAACATATATAGGTGCTTAAGTTGGAACATGGTATCAGTAAGAGGTGTAGTAACATCACTTTAATCGGTACAGGTGTACAAGAGCGCTTGTGTATAACTCTACGTTAACAAGTAGATGTTGCTACGTATGTAAGTGAATGAGAGAGCTCGAATTTGAGATAGTTTGATATCTCCTTCGAGATTTGAGGAGAGATAGGAATGTGAGAGGTGGGTGCATCTCTGTTATGATTAGTGTATATGTGTTTGCACATTTGTATGCGTTTAAGATTTGGTATGTGTATATTTATGGGATACTACCTTAAGATAGATTGATATCACGTTTTAATTACTTAGGTGTATTAGATGAAAGTCAAGAAATGTGTGCATCTAGGTAGAGAAAATATATCAAGAGGCATATAGTCGAGGATTGAACTTACAAGAAAGACTCGGTATTTCACCTACGTACCGCAAATGACATGGGATCAAAGCCTACGTAATTTGTTTGTGTACTTGATGAGTATGAGTTTGAGGGATTGAATACATTATTACACCTTGAGATAGTTTGATATCTCATTTTAGTTATGTATATTCAAGGTATTAGAGTTAAGAGATTGGTGCATCCCGTTTGAGACAACATATCAAGAGACATATTATCGAGTCCCGTGCTTATGAGAAGGACTCACTATTGTGCATACGTACTCGTGTCACGATTTTAAGGCCTATATAATTTGGTTCTTTACATGATCCAATGTGATACGTGTGAAAGAATAGAACTTGGCTTAGGAGGGGGAGGGATTGTGTGTGGAATATCAAGATGGTATTGAACCCTAAGATGCCTGATATTAGCAAATAACCTTATGATAGCCGAGTGGTTACTGCCTAAAAGCTATTTTTCTCCAAACTAGTATGGGGGTGTATAACTTGGAGGAGTTGGGGTAAGAAGTGGGGATGTTACATCAAGGATGTAATGTTCTATTACCGAGAAGCATAACATAACACTACATCTTAGTATTGGGGCGGACAAGGAGAAGTCGGGGGAGTTCAGGACCACAGATGGATGCATCTGTAGTAGATAATATTCCAAGAGACATATTACGAGGCTTAGACTTCATGAGTTTAGCACTATGTACCCAAGAAGACTTGGAATCGAAGACAACGTAGTTCCAACAACTGGTTTGGAAAATATGTAGGGATGTTTGGATTATATATATGGTTTTTATATTAAAGATAGAGGCATCCCTATGAAATAATATGCCGAGAGACGTATTATGAGGCTTGGGATCACAATTTTTTTTCGGTATAGTGCCTACATACCCAAGGAGACTTGGGATCAAAGCCAATGTAGTTCTAATAAACGGGGCATATTTACAGGTGTAGGTGACGAGATAGTAGGTATACAATATACATCATTATTGTATTTATGGAGCCTGGTCCTTAATATATCATTTCTATTTTGTTGTATTGATATATTTATATATTAAAATAATGACTAGTAATATACCTTGACATTTGATGAGTACTGATATGAAAACCCATATTCGGGTATCGTCCCATGAATGGGCTTTATTCATTTGGAGAAGTGGTGGCAGTATTCGAATCTTAGACTTTGGCTCGATGAAAAGTTTTGGAGTGACTCGGTTAATAGACACTTCCCCATAATGATTTTGAAAGTATGTTTTCATGTTTTGTAATGGTCGTTATGTCATTTTGTTAGCATTGTTTTAACATATGAGCATGTCAAGTCAATTAGTAGAGGTGCTGGATTGAAAACCAGGCTTTTAAAATATAAATGTTGTAATTGCATACCCGGACCCCTAAACGGGGGATAAGTTAAATGATGTAAACATATACTTACAATATATATATATATATATATATATATATATATATATATATATATATATATATATATATATATATATATATATATATATATAGAGAGAGAGAGAGAGAGAGAGAGAGAGAGAGGCTCATGTGCACACTAAGTTTGCACATCATTTTTGTAAAATAGTAAAAAAAATATTTTTGAGTTGATTTTTTTGTGTCATATTCAAACATTTCAACACAGCCGTGTAAAAAAAATCAGCTAAAAAAAACCTTTTTTACTATTTTTAAAAAATCGGTGAAACTTTTGCTACTTTTAAGTACTTTAAAAGCTACGAAAGTTTGACCAATTTTTTAAAAATAGTAAAAAAAGTTTTTTTAGCAGATTTTTTTTACATGGGTCCGTTGATATGTTTAAATATCAGATAAAAAAAATAAACTCAAAAGTATTTTTTTAATGCTTTAAAAAAATTAGTGTGCGCCAGCACTGTGCAAACTTATTGTGCACAGGACTCTGCCTCTCTCTCTCTCTCTCTCTCTATATATATATATATAAAATAAAGTAGAAAACTTATGTATGTCATAAGATCAAAACATGATGTCATTTTAATGAATTCTTCCTACACTTCCTATCTTATCCTTGACAATTTTGGTTTCCCCCTCTTTTGACACACTCTAATTTATTTCCCCCCTTTCATCAAAATTCAAATTGATGGGTATGTTTGTAAACACACAAACCCTACAATACACTCTCACAACAAACCCTCGCCAACTTCTTATTCCCTCACTCTCACTTTACCCTGTCTCTCTCTCTCGGTTGTGATAAAATACACCTGATCAAACCCTCCCTCATCCAACCTCCTCTCAAATCCCAAGATGCCACCCTTCCCACGCCGACTCCCCCTCTCCCTTGTCATCGCCCCAAGGTAACCTTTTTTCCCAGTCTCTTACACACATGCACACACTCACACACATAGGGTTTTTCCCAGATCTGACACTTCCACTTCCACTTGCACATGATTTGTTTATTTTCTTAGTTTTCTTTACATAGGGTTTGTCTCTGATCTCACTGTGTAAACCAGATAAACCATCCCTTCAACTTCCACTCCGCTACCTACTATGTCGTCGCCTCCCATACTCCTTCGTTGCCTAGATTTTAATAGCAGGTATATTCTATGTTGAATCCAAAATATGAAAAATACGATTATTTAACATTGTTATTTATTTTGGTTCGTAAATCTAGGTATATTCTATGTTTTACAGGTATTTGCATATTGTTTCTGTAGGTTTCATCATGCTAAGCATTGTTCGATGCAAGCACTATTTTTATTTAAGGCAGTATGTTCTCTCTTTCTCTCTCTCTCTCTCAACCAATTGGAGATTTCCAGTAGTTTTTATTTAGAATCCATGCATTTTCAAATTTGGCTATCAAGAAATTTTCTATTTACGATTATGATGGTTGTGATGGAATTTGGGGCTTTTTGGAGAGGCATTTGGGTTGTGTGAGACATTTGGGTTTTATATATTATATTTTTTGATTTAAATTCCCTTTTTGAAACATTTAGTATTCATTTTAACAATTTTGTAGAAAATAAGGAAAATGATTTTATGAGTTTCGATTTGGAAATTGGATTTATATTTAATACCTCTCGGTCACTATGTTAGTTTCTCATTTTTTTATTGTTAGCATTAATCTATAAGGAGGTCACATTGCAGTTTGTACTATTTTATTTTTGTGTTTCCACATGCACCGATTTGAGGTAAATTGATGTAGATTTGTATACATCTTAGGTTACCACTGATATAGCCACAATTTACCCATGCCTCGCATGTATTTGAGAAAAGGACCGACTATTGTGATTTTCTTTCAATTTATTTAAATGAGACCTCACGTGTCTGTCATGTGAGCTAGAAGAGCCTCCTAGGTCGTAGATCATTACAAAATACGACTAGATGACGCTTTAAGTCGAGGTGTAAAGTCTTCATCTATGATTGAGCTTGCAATGGATAGATGAGACTTATATGATAAGAAGGAAAATTCTTCCAAGTGTTGTAATTAGGCCAAGGTCCCAGAGTTAAGGTCCTTCTTTGGACGTAAACTTTCAATGAGGACGAGGCCTTTCTTATTGACTTGGCCTTAGCTCTCTTAGTTTTCGTCAGAAAATAAGAAAATATGTCAGCCACGTGTGTCTGATGTTTAAGCCTATTCATACATTTTTTGGGTCTTATCCCTCCACCCTATTCATACATTTTTTTCAATATATTTTTATTTGCAGTAAGTGGTTTTGAATATCTAAGTTTTTAATCTTGGTTGTTCATGTATTAATTAGAGTTTCTTCTTTATTTTTCAGGTTCAAGCTATGTGAGGTATACACTTTTGTTGTGTGTGCATGTGTTAATTTGTGCTCACTGTTTTAATTGTGGTAATATGGTTTTTTAGATGCTTGAAGGCTCATTGACAAAGTATACGCTTTCACATGTTGAGTTATACACTTTCAGTTTTTAGTAATATGCTTTTGGTAATATGCTTTTCTACTAAAAAGTATGTATTGTTGGCAATATGACGGCTAATGTCTTATAGGGAGGTCACATTGCAGGGAGGTCACAATACAGTTTGTACTATTGCCTTATGTTTGTAATTTTTTTAGTTCTACCTCCCCTCCCTTCAATTTCATCTCATCCCGCTCCCTACCTTCAACTGCCCACATGAATAAATTACTATACACATAAGAGTTGGAAACTATCTCTTTTAATATCATGCCTTAAAATCATTCGTCGTCCAATTTATTCTCCGATTTTAGGCAATCTCATTCTTGTACGTCAAAAAGGTGAATTATAGAGTTTAGACTATAATATATATATATATATATATATATATATATATATATATATATATATATATATATATATATATATAAAGAATAATTCAGTTAATTGTGTAGCTACTTACTCTGTCTAATCGTAAACTTCATCTTGCGATTCAAAGACATAACGAATTGCTTGTTTGTATGGTAGATTAGTGTGTCTCACCTATTTAGGATTACCAAAAGGCATTTCATCCTTAAACTCACCAGGTTCCTCAATCACTCATTCTCCACGAGTTAAACCTCCTTAATTCTTATTCAGGCATATGTTCCCGAGTGTATAGCGAGGATTCCATATGTATTCTTCAGCGATTGACCCTCTAATATAATCTTTGAAGGTTTTCATCAAACCCTAGAAAGGATACATCTAGTGATACCTAACGGTACTACACAATAAAGCCTCATTGTATAAATGCACAAGCAGGTGGATGCTGATATAGAATAACGATGAAGAAAAATATTTCCCTAATACACAAATTGCCGCGCCTAAAATTGATTTCTCAACTTTAATATACTTTATGTTTACCACTTTTTACTAAGTAAGGTAAAGTACAAACTTATTTTCATATTTTTTGGATGGATATCTTTGTATCGAAAAAATAAGGCCTAAACAACAAAGAGATTATTAAAACGATGACGTGCCACTCGTGAGACTTGCATTGTTTCAGGTCATTTGTTTGTAGCTTAATCACTCGCACACTTCTGATATTGACAAAAAAATGACCATTGAGACACTTTAAATGGTTATTTTCAATAATCTACTAAATGGATAATTAAAAGATTATATGACAATTTTTTATTATTCGAATTTGATTGAAGAAAATAATTCAGTTTTTGTTAAGCCCAGTTTGAAAAGGTTAGAATATCGCATGATTCAGAGGATCTATGTTCTTTCTAGCCATGGAATGGGTATTGTAGGATTGAATAAGGCAAGAATTGGGCTTCACATGGAGTTGAACATCTCAAATTTCAACATTCGATTTATTTTATGTAAATTTCCATTATACTATCATAATGCATAAAGACCAACATTTTCAAATAAAAAACAAACTTTCGGGTACTCCAAATCTCCAAATACCGAACATCTTATTTTCCAAACAAATATATATTATTTTTACTCCAATTTTTGGAATCAAACAAAAATCACATTTAAGATTTCTTTATTATGTGTTTCATCCAAAAAAATTATTAAAATCAACTATATTTTCTCTAAATCATTCATTTAAAAAATAATCAAAATCCTTTATAGAATTAAACAATGTATAAATAATTATGTAATTCTAATCTACAATTGTATGTATGGATTTAGAAAATATACGTGTAAGAAATTTTTGAATGACGATATACATGTGTATAGTAATTATTGTTTCAGTATCCAACATTATCCTACGTGAAAAATACACGATGAATGAAGAACAAACCCCAACATTTTTCACCCGTATGGTCACAGTCCAAGGTCGTGACCCACTTTAGTAGGAGTTTTGGTGCCCGTTTGGTCGCAGGTGTGTTCACAGACTAAGACCTGACCTCTGTGTTCATGTTCCATGGCCATGACCACAACCATTTAATATCACTCTTTTCTTGGTCATGGTTTTTCTCACGTGCTTTTTGCCATGGTCACAATCCTCCAAGACTGTGACCCACTTGTCGTGATCATTCTTGATTTGTGGTGTAGTGCCTTTTGAGAATTGTTTTTCAAAAGAATGATTAATGTCACACTTTTCCCCGACAATTCAAATTGTATGTTTAAGTTGTGCAACCTAAACATGGCATATAACATTATGTGGCCAGAGTTAGAGTTATGGTATAATGGTGTTGCGGCTGCTACTTTTAACCATATATAATCCTTATCTTGGTTAATATTTTTACTAACATAACCCTCACAACCTAAACGATTCCCTCTACTATATTGATTTTCTTGTGTTACATGAGCTTCGTAAATGTCATTTATGAGACCACTTAACTTACCATGTGCTAACGGGTCACCATATGTGTGAACTTCTTCCTTAACAAGTATTTTTTTTTGGAATATACGAAAAATTCCTCTCCCCGTGGAATTTTTAAAAACGTGTAGTCTGCTTGCATACCCCACTCAATCAAATAATATTTTGTATATGTCCTTTTAAACGTTTACCATTTCTACAACGAATGTGCGTGCACATGATAATATTAGTTTTGATATTCTTGTTTACATATTTCACAAAGTATTTAACCCACTAACGTATACTTACCCCACTCTAGAATTTTCACTTATCCCCACAATATATTTTAGAAAATCCATCAATTCTACAATATTAAACAAATATAAACTCATTAAATTACAAAGCTAAATGAGTATGTCCTTAGTAGATTGTGAATTTATCTATTTCTCTTTTACTTTTATTTCAATGAGTGTGGATGTATCTGACGAAGAAATTAAATTAGTGGTTAATATTTTATAGATAATGGCATTGAAGATAATCTTACTCATAAATGAATACTAATACTATGTAAGGGTATATTTAATTACCACAACACCGTGCATTTCGTAATTCCATTTGTACTCGAGTTGACCTAGATGTTCATCTAGTTGTTAAATCATTTCTTAGAGGTGTACTATTCATATGGCAATCACAGGCATATTTATAGTTAATACTACCATTACTGACCCAAAACCAATAAGTTTGTACAATTTTATTTATAAAATTATCAATAAACTCATGGGAATAGAAAGGTCGTGGGGGTTTGAGAAAGATAATTACCATTTTAGATTGTGATGTGGATCAGCTTAGATGGAAAGGTATAGGTTGGAGATGCCATATTGGAAAATCTAACGGTTGAACCGAATAAGGCTTTAAGGGACGAATGAGGATGAAAATTCAGCATTCGATATATTAACCCAGAAAAAATTAAAACTACACATAAATTTCAACACTCGATATATTTAACAAACACTACACATAAAATTTAAACTAAAGTTCAGCATTCAATATATTAAACAAACACTACACATTTATGTTATTCTGTTCCTTGAACCAAATTTTTTGGTAACATTCTCTAATAGCAATAATTCATAACTTACTCGTCAATAAGAATTTACAAAAATATTATTAATAAAGATAAAAGAAAATACCCAATTCCATATTCTTTGACATATTTTGATCAACCCAATTTCAAACAAAACTAAGTTCTAGTAAATGAACCTCTCAAAATTATTAGCAAATATCTTTAACTAAACTAATTTCAAACAAAGATACTCCATCGTCCCAACAAAGATTCTTCAAAATTATTGTACTTATTTCATAAACTGGTAATTTGAACATAAAAAATGTCAAATATTGTCCGTTTGGTAACCCAATTCCAAGCCTTGGAAATGGAATTGAAAAGCCAATTTTAATTCCACGGAATTAAAATTGGCCTTCCAATTCTAATTCCAAGCTTTGGAATTGGGTTTCCAAATGAGCTCTAAATGAGTTTTAGAATACTCAGAATACTCAGAAAATGAATCTGAGTCATATGTGGAATACTCTAGAAAAACAAACTTCACAATTTAGAATGTCAAACTTTCAGATTGATTTAGAAATCAACTGTAGTAAATGTTCTCTCTATCGAAGGTAAGTAAGCCTTTGTTGCTCTTTCTCTCCCCATCCACCCATATATATATTACTACATTTTTCAAACCCTAAAGAGAAACTTTCAACCAAAATGGCAGAGTTACAATTACCCGAGGGTCAGATTAATGGCACAATGATGAGTACATTATTTTGTATTTATTATACCCAAATCTAGGCCTTGTTAGTTCTGTTGCACCATCAATAAAATATTTTTAGAGCCATGTTTTATTATTTTAGAGAAAAATACAAAATTAAGAATAAATGGGGTTAATAGTGCAATTTTGAGAACTTCAAGCTCACATCGTATACTCATTGTTAATCTCTTGTTTAAGTTTGTTTTTGAATATTGACATGTTTAAAAAGAAAGCGTTGAAATCCGTACGCAAATTGAGCATGAAAATGTCACTTACTCACCTTCAGGGTCAATATTATAAATTCAAATGACTGATTTCGGACTCGGACCAAACACGAAAATGGAAGGCATTGAATCAAGGGACGCCTGAGTTAAAACAGTGTATCAATCGGAGTTGAAACAAAGAATTTATGGTTGTGCAAAGTTCGACACCGAAAGAAAGTCAATAATCAAACCTCAAAGTCAAACCCAATCCCTTAACCAAAATCGAGCCCTAAACCGAGCCCAACCCCAACCTACACCTTGGGTGCGTATTTAGTTTGTACTTATTTTTCTTAGATTTTTTTGAGTCATATACATATTTTTAGTAATTTTTATATTTTAATTATGTGCGTAAAGTTATGTTTTTTTGTATTCGTGTGCGTGTCATATTTATATTATTTTATTTTTAGTGTCTTTAATTTTTACTTTGAGTATTTAATTATTTTATATAAATATTATTTAGAGTGTGTCATTTTATATGTCGTAGTGTTGTTTCAGTGTTATTTATTTTATTTGAGTCATTGTACATTTTTAATATCATTATTGGTTATTGTTTCTAGATTTATTTTTGTTTTATTAATATATTTTTTTAGTCTCTTAATATTTTATAAAGTGTAATTTATTTATTTTTTATTTTTTTATTTTTATTATTTTTGTAATTTTTTAACTGAGTCCTAGATATTTTAGTTAAGTTTATTAAACATAAATTAAATACACACTCACACCTTAAAACCCTACACATACTCACACCCAAATCACACCCTCAACTACTATTCATCTTCCCCTACAAAATTAAACCCACGATCTTCTACACAAAAACTAAAAAAAAAAAAAAAGAAAAAAAAAACACCAAACCACTCCACTCCAAAACCACCCAACTAAAATCCACCTCCTTATTTCAACCCACGAACAAACCCACAACCCCATTTCCGGCCACACCTCCCGAACATCCCCACCTGCCCAGTACCAACCCAAACTCGCGTTTTATCCCCACTTTTTCCTATTTTTATGTGTGTATAGAGGTTATAAATTATGGGTCAATTTCGATTTCGAATATACACTTTTGGATAAAAAAAAATACTTTAAGAGATAAAACAAATCTGTGTAGAGAGTATTTTTGAGGAAAACTTTGGAGGTACATATTGTGTATTATAACTCACGTCTTGGACATGATTTTTGTAAGTTGACATTTATTAACGAAAATTATTATTTCATCTTGCAATATTTTTGTGTCAAATATGATGTGTGAGTAGTTTAACTACTAGGACTTCAGGCGATGTTTGTTATGACTAATTAAATTACGCATGTTAATTTAATTTCGTATATATTCCGACGTATTTTAATTTGAAATAAAAAAAAATCGGTATTCGCTTAAAATTACACGGAAGCGTATTTTTAAACCTCAAGAATTAATTATAAATTCATGTTTTAAAAGTTTTAAGTTGTCATTTTTGATGGGTTACGCTTGCACTTAGATGTTTTGATACATCATGCTTAAATAGACATTAAAAATTTAGAACGTGATATTTTCGAGGGAACAAGGATTTATAGTGTCTAATTCAAGACACGTTAAAATATTTTGAACGCATGTAATGTTATATTCCCCGAAATGCACGAGACGGGAGTTGGTGTATTTTGTGTCATAAATTCGAAATTACGGAATTAAATTAATGTGTAAATTTAATTAAAATTGACAAACTGATCCGACATCCTAATTTCTTCCACATTTGACATTATCTCTACCCGTTCGTTTATTTCTCTTTTATTTTTAATTTAGAAACTCAATCACATTTATACACTCATATGTCTAGTTGGACAATCAATACTTTATAAAAATTAACGAAATCTCTCTGGGTTCGACCCTTACTTACACCCGCTATATTTCAATAGTCCCTACACTTGCGATAATTTTAACATTTAAAATTTGACAACAAATTTTTGGCGTTGTTGCCGGGGATTTCGGTCGATTTTAAGAATATAGATTTTTGGATGAGTTTTTTTTTTTTTTTTAATTTTGAAAAATTCGAACAAAATCAAACATTCCAGCAACAATTTTTTTATTTTTCAGAATTAAAAAAAAACATTTAAAGTGTTTTATGAATAACCAGTTGTTTTTAACACTAGTTTTGTCATAAAAGTACTCAAAAATACACACAAAAAAAATCTAAAAATTCAAAAAATTCAAAACTTCACTTATTCCAGCAGCTATTTTTCTATTTTCAGAATAAAAAATATATATTTTAAGTCTTCTTGTAATTAAATAGTTGTTTTTGGCACTAGTTTGTCACAAAAGAACTTAAAATTTTGAAAAATTCGAAGACAAATTTTTTTGGTTTTTGAAACTCTGAGATTTCTTACATTATGAAAAAAAATAGTAATAATCATTTTAAAAAAATCCCAAACATTCAAATTTCCAACAGTCTATTTTTTATTATTATTTTCAGGAAAAAAATCAAATAAAAAAAAATAGATTTAAGTTTTTTTGTGATTAAATAGTTATTTTTTACACTAGTTTTATCATAAACTACCTAAAAATTTGAAAAACTCGATATTAATTTTTTCCCCCTGAAAATCTTCAAAATTCAATGCTGCTGTAATTTATAAAAAAAATCGGATTTAAAGTCTTTTATGAATAACTAGTTGTTTTTAACACTAGTTTTGTCATAAAAGTACACAAAAATACAAAACAAAATCGATTAAAAAAAATCTATTTTTTTAATTTATTTCCAATAGCAATTTTTTCACACACACACACACACACACACACACATATATATATATATATATATATATATATATATATATTCCCATCTTATTGGGTGTTTTCATCATTTTTTTTCTCATTAAAACAGAAAAATACATTGTAAGTGCATATGTAATTATTTTTGTATTTAATAATTTTTTTTGCAATTTACGCTTGGAATGGTTTTTGTGTTCTTTTTCCGATAAAAAAAAAGAAGAGGCTAAAAAAAGAGTAAGAAAAGAGGGGAAAAAACTTAAAAAGAAAGCAACCGTGGGAAAAGCGCTAAAGTTACTTGTGCAATCTTACCACACGCACAAGGTACTCTCGGACACGACTGAAACGTAGGCGAGGTTTTTCTCCGATCGACGTCAAATAAAACTTCGACCCGGCGTAAACAAGTGACCGTAAAAATTCCACGCCGAAGGTAAGCCTTGTGTGCTCTTACGTGAAACTATTTTTGTAAATTTCAATAAGCACATTGCACAATTTTACTTGAGAGCAAAACCCAATTTTAAGATAAGGTGTGGATTTAATCACCCTTCCTTGGCCTACAAATCATTAAGCTATCCGAGCATCTGCATAACCCAAGCCATAATTGTTGATGTAAAAAATTAAATTGTATCTAATTATTTAATCACAGATAAAATAAATGAGACAAAGAAGTTTTAAAGTGGTTCAGCCTTATAAGAATGGCCTACGTCCACTGTTTCTGCTATAGATGACTGTTTGGGAATTCTCGATTACAAGTTCAATCAAGAAATTTCGGTCCCCCTACAATGAGGATTGTACAATGTATTTATAGCCCTGAGGCTGTAATGTGAAAGGGTAATACATTCAATGCTGTACATGTGAAAGGGTAATATATTAAATGCCCCTTAAGCGTATACATCTGAATGATAAGCATTTAATGAACAGTCAAACTGTTGATTATCCTGATATTAATGCTTTGTTCGAGGTGCAGCTCGGACCGCCTAAGTTGCTCGGACTGCCTAAGCTACTCGGTACTCAAGAGTTCCTCGGTACTCAAAAGTTTCTCGTAGAGTTCTTGTTCCTCGGAGCGTCTGAGTTCCTCGGAGAAGTAGTGTTCCTCGTTGTAGTATAGTTCCTCGGAGCGTCTGAGTTCCTCGGAAGTGTTTGTTGTTGCCACGTAGATTGCCACATGTCTTCACCCAATTGAGCCATGTCAGCAGACTAAATTTGGTATCAACAATAATTTTAATTTAAAATTTATTAGACATTGGCCATAGGGTGTCACATAGCTCATAGTCATATTTTTTTCAAGGCTAGATTTAAAAGCTAATCCAAACACGAAATTTTCAAATCTTTGCCATTTTGACCTTGACTAGGATTGGTAGTTTTTAATGAGTCTTCGTACCGACCACCTACCTGGAGGAAATTTTTGATAATTGAGGCGATAGTCCAGAGTTGGTCGTCTTTTAAATTCTCCCTCGTCAAGAATTAGGAGCTCTTTAATTAGGGAGATTATTTCGGAGACCCATTGTCATCGAATAATCTCGAAAAACTAGATCTTAAAAATTGAACTTCCCCTCACGTAATTTAGATAAACTCAAAATTGCTTTGTGTTAGCTTAAGAATTTTGTGGTCATGTGTCGAATTATTTGTTTTCCATATTTTAAAAAAAAAAAAAAAATAGTGAGCGCAGTGTATGTAAGGTTGGTGTCGAGATTCTACGGGTCGTTTAGCTAGAGTGGAGTCTAGTATTCCCGACACTGTTATAGGTAGCACCTCGATTTTCACCAAAATGGGAGATGAGCTAGCAACTCGTGCCCTAAAGGATTACATGTATCCCAATAGTGCAAGCCAACCATCATGCATACTCCTTCCCCCGCATAATGCAAACAATTTCGAGTTCAAGTCGAGGATAATTCATTTACTTCCCATCTTTCGAGGCACAAAAAAGGAGGACCCATACCTCCACATGGGTGAGTTTGAAGAAATTTATAGAACGGTTAGGTTACAACAACTCACCGATGAGATTGTTAAACTAAAACTGTTTCCATTTTTGTTGAAGGACAAAGCTAAGAGTTGGCTACTCTCACGTAAACCAAATTCCATCACTAGATGGAATCATTTGAGTGTTGAACTTTTGCAAAAGTTTTTCCCTAACCAAAAGACGGCGGCAATACGTCATGCCATCAATACTTTGAATCAAAAAGAGGGAGATACTTTATGGATGTACTTGGAAAGACTCAAGGAATTTCTCCTGCAATGTCCTCACCACGAAATCGAATTAGGTCGTCAGACACAGATTTTGTATGAGGTTTTGGATTACACTACTCGATCTATGCTTGAACTTATGTGCAGTGGAGATTTCACAGAAAAGAGTGAGGCCAATGTATGGTCATTTTTAAAATTCGTTGCTCAAAAGTCTCAGCGATGGGCACCCGATCGGGGTTCGAGGACCACCATAATTAATGAAGGTAATGCTCACCCAGGAGAACAAGGTTTTGGACTAGATGCAAAAGTGGCCACCTTGGCCTGACGTTTAGAAGCCTTAGAAATGAGTAAAGAGGGTAACCGAACCACACATGCCTCAGTGCAACATGTAGGGTCACCTATGTGTTTGCTTTGTGATAGTTTCGACCACCTTGTCGAAAGTTGCCCCACCCTTCCGGCCGAAAAAGTTCTCACCGAGTGAGCAAACGCCCTCTATCAAAACAAGCCCAAGTACGACCCATTTTCCAACTCGTACAATCCAGGTTGGAAGGATCATCCTAACTTTTCATGGTCTAAAGTTCAATACCAGGGTAGTGGAGGTCAATCTTTAAGTAACCCACTCCCGGGTTTCCAAAAGAGCACCCCTGCACTGTCGTTCCCTTCACCCCAAAAGATTCAATCTTTAGAAGAAACGATGAATTTACTTGCCCAAAGTACCCTGCAATTTCAATAGACCACGCAAAATGTCCTCCAATCTACACAACAAAACTTGCATGCCAACACCCAATCAATTGCCAAATTAGAGGTACAAGTGAGTCAACTAGCCAATGCTTTGAGCGAGAGAAATAAAGGAATGTTCCCAAGCCAACCCGAGCCTAATCCTAAGGGTAACATGCTAGGGGTAAGTATGTTATCCAAGACAACACTAGCACGTCCACTACCCAAGAGCATGCTAAGGCTATAATCACGTATAGGTTAGGTAAAGAAGTTGAGAATAATGTCTCACGATCCACCATGAGTGAATTCGAGAAAGGTAAGGAAAAGAAGGACCCACCTGTGGATCCTACTTCTTCCTCGACCTCATCTTCCGAACTATCTGTTGATACCTACGTCCCGAAAGCTCTATTTCCACAATGTTTAGTGCCACAAAATAAAAAGGCGCAGGTAGACAAAATGTTGGAAGTATTTAAGCACATACAAAATAATAACCCGTTGCTTGATGCTATACAACAAGTTCCATCCTACGCTAAATTTTTGAAGGACCTTTGTACCTTCAAGAGAAGCACAAACTTTTCGAAGAAAGCTTTTCTCGCTGAGCAAGCAAGCTCAATCATCTCATATAGGACCCCCGTCAAGTATGAAGATCCCAGTACTCCGACAAACTCCATCAATATCGAGAAGAACCGCATTGATAAAGCCCTTCTAGATTTAGGAGCCAGCGTGAATCTTCTGTCGTATACTGTGTATGAGAAATTAGGCTTGGAAGATTTAAGTCCGACTAAGATTACTTTATCCTTAGCCGATCAATTCGTTAAAATTCCAAGAGGTGTTGTTGAGGATGTCCTGATTAAGGTGGGAGAGTTTGTCTTTCCAGTTGATTTTATGGTCTTGGATAAGGCTGTCAATGGATCGGGTCTGGACCCGGACCAGGACCCGATCCGGATTCTACCCGAATTAACGAATCTGAGCAAATTTTATAGACCCAATTATCCGCTTAGTTAATGGATCGGATCTGGATATACATGGCTCCGATCCGATAAGGACCCGACCCGAATGTGTATATATATAATATAATAGATAGATAGATAGATAGATAGATAGATAGATAGATAGATAGATAGATAGATAGATAGATAGATAGATAGATAGATAGTAACTACAAACTGTTATAGTTTATTAGTAACTTACAAACTGTTATTGTTTATATATAAACAAACTTATATATTGTTATAGTTTATATATAAACTAACTTATATATATAAACTTATATATATATAAACTAACTTATATTTACTATATAAACTGTTATAGGTTAATGTTATATATATATAGTAAGTTAGTTTAAGTAACTTATATTTACTATATAAACTGTTATAGTTTACTGTTATATATATATATAGTAAGTTAGTTTAAGTTTATATATAAACTATAACAGTTTATATATATATATATATATATATATATAGTAAGCTAGGTTACAGCTATTCGGGTCGGGTCTTCGGGTCCTTAACGGATCCGGGATTGCATCCATTTTCTGAGACCCGACGGGTAATCGGGTAAGACCCGATCCACTAAAAAATACTCGGATCGAATCTGGATATACCCTTACCCGATCCAGACCCGTCCCATTTACACCCCTAGTCTTGGATACCCAGCATGTGCATAATCCTAATGAACAAATTCTTGTCATTTTAGGTTGACCATTCCTCGCCACTTCTGATGCAGTTATTAGGTGTCGTAATGGACAATTGAATTTATCATTTGGAAACATGACCATGGATCTGAATGTATTTAACTTAGTCAAACAACCACATTATGATGATGAACCTCTAGAAGTTGACATGATTGATAGTATCATCCAGGAAACATTCGAACAGACTTATAATGATGACCCTTTAGCGACATGCCTTGCCCATTTTGGGTTTGAATTTGACATCGAAAGCTCCATTGTTGAAGTCAAGGATCTCTTTGACTCCACCCCAGTCTTGGAAATAGGATCTTGGAGATCTAAGCTTGAACCCCTCTCTCTCTCTACATCACCAATTCCTCCCTCCATTGAAAAAGTCCTCGAGCTTGAATTGAAGCCGTCACTAGAATCACTCAAGTATAGGTTCTTAGGACCTTCTGATACCTTGCATGTTATCATCGCGTCTGACCTAGAAAAAGAACAAGAAGGTAAGTTATTCCGTGTTCTCAGTGAACACAAAGAAGACCTCGGTTGGACCATAATCGACATTGAAGGGATAAGTCCGTCAGTGTGCATGCACTAAATATACTTAGAAAAAAATGCTAAAAATTCTCGTGAAGCACAACGTCGACTTAACCCCATACTAAAAGAAGTCGGTACTCAAGTTGTTAGATGTGGGTATTATTTATCCCATCTCTGATAGCCAATGGGTCAGTCCCTATTCAAGTTGTTCCAAAGAAATTCGGTGTTACAGTGGTGAGAAATGATAATGATGAGTTAGTCCCCACCAGGATTCAAATCGATTGGCGTGTCTGTATAGATTATAAGAAGTTGAACGTTGTCTCACGGAAGGATCACTTTCCCCTTCCTTTTGTAGACCAAATGCTTGAGAGATTAGCTGGTCACCCCTATTAATATTTTCTCGATGGTTTTTTCGATTATAATCAAATTCGAATCACTCTCGGGGATTAAGAAAAAACCACATTCACTTGTCCATTTGGTACTTTTGCTTATCGACGCATGCCCTTCGAGTTATGTACCCGCTACCTTTCAGCGGTGCATGATGAGTATCTTTTCGAACATGGTCGAAAGGTTTCTTGAGGTTTTCATAGATGATTTCTCTGTGTTTGGGTCTAATTTTGATGAGTGCTTTCACCACCTTACCCTCGTTCTGAAGAGGTGTAAGGAAAATAACCTTGTACTTAATTGGGAGAAGTGTCACTTCATGATTAAACAAGGCATAATATTATGTCATATCATGTTTGAAAAGGGTATCGAGGTTGATAAGGTTAAAATTAATCTCATTTATAATCTACCACCCCCAAAAATTGTGCGTGAAATTCGATCAATCTTAGGACACGCCAGTTTTTATCGGAGATTCATTAAGGATTTTAGCAAAATCACTCGGCCTTTGTGAAATCTTCTTGCCAAAGACGCACCCTTTGAGTTCACCAATGATTTCCTTTAAGCCTTTTAGAGGCTAAAAAATGAATTAGCCTCAGGACCTATTATGCGACCAACCGACTGGGTCAACCTTTCAAAATCATGTGTAACACTTCTGACTATTCACTAGGTGCGATTATGGGTCAGCGAAATGAGAAACTTCCTTACGTTATATACTACGCCAGCAGAACTCTTAACGACGCTCAATTGAATTATTCCACCACTGAGAAAGAGTTCTTAGCTGTCGTATTCGCGCTAGAAAAGTGTAGGTCTTACTTGATAGGATCCAAAGTCATCATTTTCACCGATCATGCGGCCTTGAGATTCCTTTTATCTAAAAAGGACTCTAAGGTTCGACTCATCCGATGGGTCCTATTACTGCAAGAGTTTGACCTCGAGATCCGATATAAGAAAGGATGTGAGAATATAGTGGCGGATCATTTCTCTAGGTTAACTATTGAATCATTTGATGAGTTGTTGCCACTAAATGAGTCTTTCCTCGATGAGAAACTATTGATTGTCAACCAACTTCCATGGTTTTTCGATATTGTGAATTATCTTGCGATGGGTGAGATGACCACACATTGGCCTAAGCAAGATCGTTCCAAAATTTTGCAGTGTGGATTCTATTGGCCCATAATTTTTCGTGATTCAAATGAATATTGTAGAAGTTTTGACCGATGCCAAAGGTTAGATAAAATCACTCGTCGGAATACGATGCCCTTAAATCCTATTGTTGATGTAAAAAATTAGATTACTCTAATTATTCAATCACAGATAAATAAATGAGACAAAATTTTTTAAAGTGGTTCAGCCTTATATGAATGGCCTACGTCCACTGTTATGTTAATGCTGAGTGTTTGGAAATTCTCGATTACAAGTGCTATCAAGAAATTCCGGTCCCCTTGAATGAGGGTGATACAAGGTATTTATAGCCTTGAGGCTATAATCTGAAAGGGTGATACATTAAATGATATACATATGAAAGGGTAATTCATTTAATGCTCTTCAAGCGTGTGCGTCAAGATGATAAGCATTCAATGAATAGTTGAACTGTTGATTATCTGGCAATCAATGCTGTGGTCGAGATGCAGCTCGAACCGCCTTAGTTGCTCGTCGTTCAAGAGTTCCTCGGAGAGCTGGAGTTCCTCGGAGTATACTTGTTGCTCGGAGTGAGTCTGACTTGGTCGGGGAAATAGACTTTCTCGTTGCTATTGTGCCACGTAGATCGACACGTGTCTTCTTGTGATTCGTTTATATCAGCATACTAATTTTGCTATCAACAGAAGCCCCCAATGTTTCATATTTCGAACTTTGAGGAGTATGGAACATTCTTTCTCGGTATATGGAAATATTAAATGATCTTCCTGGTTTTTAGGAACATTTCTCCGTATTTGAATTTCCTTCCAAATTCGCTGAATCCGCCTTTTTGCATTTTTATAAGCGCTTCGATCTTCGTGCACTTTTTGTCCTTTTAACCGCCGATAGCGTAATAGTTTCTTTTTGTAATCATTTCTTTCACCGCTTCCAAAGGCAAAGTATTTAAGCTTCATAGGCAATCCCATCGTCATCTACCTTTTGCAATTTCTGCTTTCGAGTTTTCCATAGTCTTTCTCTCTCTAGTGCGTTCATCCTTTTCTTCGTTCATTGTCAACAGATCTCCCTTTTTTCTGTAAGATCTTCTTCCTTTCTTTTATTCACCATGGTTTATGTTATTGAATCTCTTGAGAAATTCCGTTCTGATTTTTCTATTCCATCTTGGGTAACTTTGGAGAATCTTTTTGAGCCTTTAGATTATTTTCGTTTGGCTGAGGGACACTGGTTCTCCAGCCTCTTTATTGCTGAATGTGGATTTTCTTTTCCACCAAACCCCTTGTGCTTAGAATTCTGTCAGTATTTCGATGTTGTCCCCGCGAAAATAGCTCCCAACACATGAAGAATAGTCAATGGGGTGTATAGGTTAAATCAAACTCATGGAACCCGTATAGGAATTCCTGAGATTAGGTATTGTTATAGATGGGCTGTTTTAGACAATATTTTTTATTTAAAAACTAGATTTTTGAATAGGGCCTTAGTAGTCAACCTCCCTGATGCAAATAGGGATTATTTTGAACATGGGGTAATTATCAAAAATTGGCAACATGCCTCTCTGGTTGGAGACGAAGTATATGAAGGTCCCAAATGCCCTCCATATGGCAATGGGATAGGTTATTTTCATTTTATTTTATTTCTGAAACTATGATTTCATTATGTTTGAATAAATGCGTGATTGACATTTCAATATGTATTTGTTTGCAGTTGACAGTAAGAGAAAGACTCCAAAAGAATCAGAAGTGAATATTAAACATTTGAAACTTATCTGGAGCTTGCATTAGAAAGTTGCAGACGAGCACATTAGGTCTGCCTCATACTTGTTGCAGTACAGGAGCTATACATCATCCTTTACTGCTCGTCCTGTGGTCAGCATTAGTGAACCATTGCCAGCTTCTGAGGATTCTTCATCAGACTCTCACATTCCTCTGAGTCAGAAAATGGGCAAAAGAAGAGTTCCAGCTATCTTTGAGGAGACTGCCTGTTCTGGGGAGGGAAAAAGGAACAAGTCTGACATCCCAAAGAGGACAAAGAAAGTAGATGCTGCCCCTTCTGTTCCTCCTCAGAAGGCTGCCGAGAAGCCCCCAGTGGCTCCGAGCAAGAAAAGTGCTTCTGTGGAAGTGGTCACCATCTCTCCCACCAAAAGTTCTTTGGTTGAAACTACTGAAATGCCACCGAGGAGACTGAAGAAATCCTCCTCGGTCAATTTGGCCGAAAATATTTCCCAGCTCCAAGTTAGTGGAGCTGGTGTTCCAACTATCATTCCCCCGAGCTCTGCAATGAGCTCGGTAAAGACATGGACCATTCCTGAAGTCCAAGGAATTGAGGAAAACATGTCTAGGGATATGCTGACATCCCTAGCTACTTGTCACATTGCTTCAGTAAGTTTCTCTTATCTTGAATTTTTCTTTCTTTCCATCAATACAAGTATCTCTGCAATGACTTATCATTATTTTCTTCTTTTTCCAGCTGGTGAGTTGCTTTAACACCATAGTGAAGAAAGATGAAGCGATCAAGGCTTCTAGCTCCTCGTCTGGAGTAGAGGATGCTTTACAGGGCTTGGCCCAATCTTTGAAGGATTCTCATCAAAAGTATGACGAGGATAGGGGTGAATGGGAGAAGAAGTTGGCTGCATCTGAGGCAGAGAAGGTGCAGTTGGGAAATAAGGTGAAAGACTTGGAGAGAGAGAATAAAAAATATGTCGAGAAGCTCACAAGCTTTGGGGAGCTTGAAAATAAGTTGAAATCGGCTGAGGAAGAGCTAACCCTTCTGAGAGAAGTAAATCGCCAGAAGGAGGAGGTGGAGGCCAAGTTGAAAGCCTCCGAGGATCTTCTATCCGAGAAGCTCTCCTCGGAGAGAATGAAAAGAAAAGTGGCTATGAAAAAATATTTTCGCACCGGTTGGGATAAAGGATGGGACAGGGGGGTAGCAGCCATGATGACCCAGGTGCAGTATGGGAGTTTGAAATACTTCCGAGATGGTTGGGTTGCTGCCCTGGAAGAATTGAAGGTTAGCGAAGACTCTGAGCTATTTCAACAACATCTTCCTGGCCCCCCTCCTATAATTGAAGATGAGGAAGAAGACGAAGCTGCATCCGAGGAGTCTTTAATGATAGTGGGTGATCAAGTCCTTGCTTCCCAACCTATTCAGACAGCTACCGAGGAGATTTCATCTTTGCCTGCTCCTCCTGAACAAGTTCCAACTCCAACCGACCAAATTATTATTTCCACCGAGCAACCGAGCTCCTCGTCCCAGCCTCCCGAGAAAGTCTTGGGAGACAAGGAAAAGGTGTGAAGTTGTTCGGTATCTATTTTATTTTATTTTACTTGTACTCTGTATTCTGAACGCTATACTCCTTTTGATGATGTAATAAAAATCACCTTTTTGTTCCTCTACGTTGTTGATGTTCTGTTTGCTTCTTTTATTAACTATTGCCTTCTCTTCTTTACTAGTTTATGGCTAGAATGGAATTGCTGTCTGCCAATGATACAAAACTGATGCAGCAATGCCATGAATATTTTAAAGCTGGCCATACTGACCTGAGTGCATCAGAAATTACTGATATCCTTGGTTATGATGCTTCAGACCAAGCAGTGGAGGCATATCAATACTTGAAATGTCTTCTTGATCGTGCTGTAGCCAACAATGTGGCTTATTACGAAATAATTGAAGACTTGCAAGGTACTCTTCATGAACTTCAGCAGCAGTATAAAGAGTCTTCAATTCTTTTGCATGAAGGGTATGAGAAGAAACTCAAACAACTTAGTGCTGAAACAGGTTATGACAAGATGCTTGTTGGCTATGAAGTGAGAGAGAGAACCCTAAAGGGTGAAGTCGAAGCATGCAGACAGATCGCTGAGCTGCTGGAGCAAGAGAATAATAATTTGTAGAAAGAGTTGGCACAGTATAAGTCTGCAGCTTCATCTTCCACTGCCTTGGTACCGGTCACCGATGAAGGATTCTCATTTTTAGAGGTTGAGAATGCCAAATTGAGGCAAGAGTTAGAGGCTTTGAGAAGAGTTGGGACTTCCAATGCTATTCGGGGATGAGGAAGAGGTTCTCGTGGATGAGGAAGAGTTGCTCAGAATGTTGACGAGGAACAAAGTACTCAACCTGCTTGGGGACGACCAAGAGGTCTTCGTCGTACTGTTGAAGAAGCTCGTACTCAATCAACATTGGAAACCCAAGCGTTCCAATTGAATTCAAAAGATCTGGCTTTGTCTGAAATGTCCAAGAAAATCCAAACTCTGGAGGATCAACTTGCTTCGACAAGGTCTGCTCTGGATAATAAGGATGTTTTTGCCAGAAACGCTTTACGAGCAGTTAGAGAGAATAACTTTCCAATTCCACAAACAACCTCGTGAGTTCTGGATGGCAGGCTACAATGAGGCCCTTTGTCACTTGGATGCTCGCATTGAAAATGCCAATAATGAAGGTTATAAACAGGGATGGTTGAACGCCCTAGGTGTATTAAAACTAGAGCAGGGCCATTATTTATGGGATTATCATGCTCCTGGGCTGCTCGATTTACCAAATCCACCATTCAAGCTTGATATGAGTTGGATCCCTGCTCGGGCCATCCCTCGTTGTTTGATCTCCCAGTATCTTGGTGACTATGCCCTTCATTCGCAGGTTGAATTATCTCGTCCGGAGCATTTACTGGATACACCTTCAATAGTGAACGTCAGAATGCTGCGAGATCTTAACTTCATTAATTCTCCCCTTTGCCTGGAAGATCCTCCTGCTGGCGAGGAGCCTATATCGAAAGCTGAAGGAAAAAAGCCAATAGAATAGGAAATTCTGATGTAATAATTAGTACACAATTTAATATCAATGTAATAAACTTGTGTAATTCATTTTGACTTTAATGAAAGAATTTCATTTTTGTTTGCAAATTTGTATTGATCTTGTATTTGTCAAACACTTTATATTTGTGCTTGCATAACAATATTGTGTGGTTCATCGACCAACTTAGTAATAAAAAAATTTACAAGTATTAGTAATATTGCTCGATCACTTAATAATAAAGTAATGAGTATAAAAATGTTAAAAATTCTTCCAACCAACCAAGGTTGTTAAGTTGTGCTCGTCGACCAATTATAGTTAATGGGTTTTTATCCCCGACCAACTATACTTGGTAAATTTGTATCTTTTTCATAAAATGTGTCCGACCAACCAAGGTCAATAACTTCTCCTCGTCGACCAACTACAATTAGTGGGTTTTTATCCCCGACCAACCATACTTGATTCAGTTTGGAATATTTTGTTCTACAAGGAACTTTTTGTATTTTCTTACCTCCCCACCAACATAAGTTGGCATTTGAGAGTATATCTTGTTTCCTAACCAACCGAGATTGGCATTTTTAGGAGTCTCGTGTTCTCGCTCTTTTACCAACCGGAGTTGGTCTGAGTTCGAACTATCATGTACACTAACTCTTTTACCAACCGGAGTTGGTCTGAGCTAATGTACGCCTCCTAACCAAAGGAGTATGGGGTGTTCTCGCCCTTTTACCAACCGGAGTTGGTCTGGGTTTGAACTATCGTCTTCTCGCTCTTTTACCAACCGGAGTTGGTCTGAGTTCGAACTATCATGTCCACTAACTCTTTTACCAACTGGAGTTGGTCTGAGCTAATGTACGCCTCCTAACCAAAGGAGTATGGGGTGTTCTCGCCCTTTTACCAACCGGAGTTGGTCTGGGTTCGAACTATCGTCTTCTTTTTGCTGTCGAGCAGCGTAGTGTTATACATACACTATATTCCCCGAAAAACTTTCAATAAAAGGAGAGAAGATGGAAAAATGTTATCGTTTTATTGATATTGATGGAACTGCTTTACATTTTACATCACTGATAATACTTGTGTAGGTGTTCAGCATTCCATGCATTTTTAAATTCTTCTCCTTCTAGAGTTGCTATTCGGTAAGTTCCTGGTCGAACAACTTCTGTAACTCGGTAAGGTCCATGCCAGTTTGCTTCCAGTTTATTGTTCTTCTGAATGACCCTCTTTAGCACGTAATCTCCTTCTTTTAAGTCATATTTTTTTACCCTCTTGTTGTAGAACAGGGCTGTTCGTTGTTGATAAGCAGCATTCCTAATGGCTGCCTCTTCTCTAACTTCCTCGAGCATGTCCAAATCTAATCTCCTCATCAAGTCGCTGACTGGGGAATTGAAATTCAGCACTCTGTGTGTTGGAAGACCCAACTCGACAGGTATTACGGCCTCACTTCCAAATGCCAGCATATATGGTGATTCTCCAGTTGCTGCTCGGGGAGTTGTTCGGTAAGCCCACAATACTGATTGTAGCTCATTAATCCAATTAGATTTAGCCTCACTTAGCCTCTTCTTCAAACCATTTAATAATGTTCTGTTCATCACTTCAGTCTGTCCATTGCTTTGAAGATGGCCTAGTGCTGAATGAACCTTCAAAATGTTTGACTGATGACAATAGGCGGCAAACTCCTCGTTATCAAATTGTGTTCTATGGTCTGTGATGAAGGCATGAGGGAGACCATATCGGCAGATGATGCTCTTCCAAATGAACTGGTACACCTTCTCGTATGTCATATCAATGAGGGGCTCAGCTTCTACCCACTTAGTAAAATAATCCACTACGACAACGAGGTACTTGAATCTTCCTCGGGTCGTAGGCAATGGTCGAACCAAATCAATTCCCCACATGGAAAATGGCCAAGGGGAAGTTATGGGTGTCAAAAATGCTTGTGGAGTTCTTCGGATGGAGGAAAAATGTTGGCATTTATCACATCTCTTAGCATAGGCTATACAATCAACCCTCATCATCGGCCAGTAGTATCCTTGCGTCATCACCCTTTGCAAAAGCGTCCGACCTGCTACATGGGCTCCACAGGACCCTTCATGGATCTCTTCAATCAATTCTTTCACCTCGGAGGGATGTACACATCTCTGCAAACCTGCCATAATTCCTCGTCTATACAAAACACCATTAGTTAGTACATACCGAGCAGCTTTAAACTTCAATTTCTTGGCAGCGAGCTTATCCTCCGGCAATTCTCCCTCCTCAATATATGCCCTGATAGGATCCATCCAAGATGGTCCTAAATCAAGGGTAATAATATTCATGGTCAGATCTTCATCTATACTCCGACTTTCTAATACTTCAATTGGTATCGTTCTTCGTAGCTCGGTACGAGTAGCTGATGCTAGTCGGGCCAATGCGTCTGCTCGTGCATTCTCCATTCTTGGTATTCTAATCAACTGAATGGCATCAAATTTTGCCAACAACTTCATCACCTTTGCATGATACTTGACCATTAATTCCCCTTTAACTGCATATGTCCCCATCACCTGATTCACAATTAATTGAGAATCACTGAATACCATCACTTGCTGCGCTTCCATGATTTTTGATAAATTAAGACCTGCTATTATGGCCTCATACTCCGCCTCATTATTGGAAGCTTTGAATTGGAATCGCAGGGCGTATTCCATGTCAATCTCGTCTAGGGTGTTCAAAATAATTCCTGCTCCACAACCTGTTGTGCAAGATGACCCATCTACATATAATCTCCATGTAGGTGACTCGTCTTCAAATATCTTATCGGACAGAGTTCCTCGGTGAAATATCTGTTGTTTTCTTTCATCCTTCCCTGATATTTTTCGCTCCTCGTCGATCATCTCTTCTCGCTCTTTTACCAACCGGAGTTGGTCTGAGCTCGAATTTGATGATCTTTCTACATCCACAAGCCCTTTTACCAACCGGAGTTGGTCTGGACTTATGTCTGTTGATCCTGTAACATCCACAGGTTGGTCAGTGAGCAACTTTTGTTCCTCGGGGGTATCAGGATATGTAAACTCTGCTATAAAATCTGCTACAGCTTGCCCTTTTAATGATGATCTGGGTTCATACACAATATCATATTCACTGAGCTCTATTGCCCAGTACATCAGTCTCCCTGATTTTTCTGGCTTATGAAGGGCTTGTCTTAATGGCATGTCGGTATACACGACGATGGTATGGGCCTGGAAATATGGCCTCATTCTTCTACTTTCCTCAATTAATGCCAATGCCAATTTTTCCAGCTTTGGGTACCTGATCTCTGCACCTCGGAAAGCTTTACTTGTGTAATAAATTGGCTTCTGGACTCCATTCTCCACTCTGATCAATGCCGAGCTGACTGCATTCTCTGATACTTCCAGGTACAAGTACAACTTTTCTCCCATTACTGGCCTGGACAACAGTGGAGGTGTTCCCAAATATTTTATAAGTCTTTAAAGGCGTTCTCACATTCATCATTCCACTCGAAAGTTTTCGAAGTGTTTTGAAGAATGGGAGGCATCTATCAGTTGCTCGGGACACAAATCTGTTGAGCGTTGCAACTCGTCCTGTAAGACTCTACACTTCTTTCTTCGTCGTTGGAGATCGCAACCTTAAAATAGCTTTGATCTTTTCTAGATTCGCCTCAATGCCTCGCTGGTTGACAATGTACCCGAGGAACATTCCTTCTCGTACTCCAAAGGTGCACTTCGTCGGGTTGAGCTTCATTTGGTATTTATCCAGTTGATCAAAGGTCTGACCTAAATCAACTAGATGATCAGCATCTTTCTTGCTCTTTGGCAGCATATCGTCGACATAGACCTCCATATTGCAACTGATTTGTTCGGCAAAAACCTTGTTCATCAGCCGCTGGTATGTCGCTCCTGCATTTTTCAAACCAAAAGGCATAACATTATAACAATAAGTTCCCCTAGAGGTAATAAAATAAGTACTTTCCCTGTCTTCAGGTTTCATTTTGATCTGGTTGTAGCCAGAGTAAGCATCCATGAAGCTGAGCAGCTCGTGTCCCGAGGTATCATCCACTAGTTGATCAATTCTGGGCAATGGAAAGTTATCCTTTGGGCATGCCTTGTTGAGGTCGGTGAAATCAACACACATTCTCCATTTATTATTTTTCTTCTTTACCATCACCACGTTTGCCAACCAGTCTGGATACTTCACATCTTCAATGAATTGGGCTTTCTGGAGCTTCTCGACCTCCTCTTGTATAGCTTGATTCTTCTCGGGACTGAATACTCTTCCTCTCTGTTTTACAGGTTTGATCTCCTTATTCACATTGAGCTCATGACATAAGAAGTTTGGATCTATTCCTGGCATGTCTTCATGACTCCATGCAAAAGTTTTCTTTCTGTTTCTCAAGAAAGTTATCAACTCCTATTTTATTGAAACATCCAACGACGAACCTATCTGGGTTACTTGTTCAGGGTGCTCGTCGTCTAGAATAACATTTTCTGTAGATTCCACCACCTGTCCTTTTACAAGTTGGGATTCATCTCTGGGCTCCAGTGTTTCAATTTCTGTACCTTCATGCACCTGGTAGGTAGTAGTCTTTTTCCTTGACTCTTCAAGCTCCTCTTGCTAAGCAGATGAATAATAGCATTCCCGAGCTACTTTTTGATCACCTTTCACAACTCCTACTCCAAAATTTGTTGGGAATTTTAAGCACTGATGTACTGTAGATGGAACTGCTTCGAACTTCTTCAAACCAACTCTTCCCATGATGATGTTATAAGCTGATTGCATATTTTTATCCACCACAAAGAAGCGTATTCTTTCTGTTCGGCAAGCAGGCCAAGTTCCAATGAATATATCCAACTTGATCGTCCCAAGTGGAAAAACTTTCTCGCCAGCAAAACCCAGGAGGGGTCTGTGATAAGGCTCCAATTGAGATAACTTTAAATTTAAACTATCAAAGCATGAGTAGAACATGATATCTGCCGAACTACCATTATCTACCAGAACCCTTGAAATCATTACTTCTTTCATCCTCATTTTGATCACCAAAGGGTCGTCGTGAGGGTAAAGAACACCTGCAAGGTCGTTTTTTGAAAAACCAATGACCTGCTTCTCTTTGTTTACCTTCCTCGGGCAATCTTCCTCAGCCAAATTTATCCGTTGAATATATGAGCAAGCCTGAGCCTCACCGAGGTAAGCTTTTCTTTCTGCAGTAAGATCTCCTCCTCCTGCATCTCCACCTGTAATGACATTACAATCAAATGTTCCAAAACGTATTGAAAATACCTCGCGTTCTGGTTGCCTTGGCCTTTTGGGAAGATCGGGGTCATCCTCTGTATCATCTTCATGATCCCTCTTCTTCTTCTCCTCTGCTCGACGAGTAGATCTAGACCTCTCTCTAGTTCGGTCATTATTTCTTCTTTCACCTCCCCGATCAACATACTTTGCTAGCTTTCCTCTTCGGATGAGTGTTTCAATCTCGTTCTGAAGAGCTATGAAATTTTTGGTCATATGACCATGATCCTTATGGAACTCGCAATATTTCTCCCTATTCCTCGTATCAGGGTCTGACCTCAGTTTCTTTGGCCACTTTACCTCCTCGCTATTCTTTATTTCTTCCAAGACATAATTAATACCCATTTTCAAAGGAGTATAATTATCGAATTTTTCCAGGACTTCCCATGACGACCTACTATTCTTGGAATGCTTGTCACCGCCATTGCCCTTATGCTCTTTCTTCTTAGATTTATCGACTTCCACCTTGGTTTCTTTATTCATATTCTTCTTCACAGCCATAGCCTCCTCGGCATTCATGATTTTGGCTGCTTTTGCCATCAACTCCGACATGGTTGTAGGTGGATCTTTGGCCAAAGTGTAATACAATTTGTTAGGCAATAACCCACTCATCAAGGCGGTGATTGCTGTCTTTTCTTCATAATCTATGACTTCCAGCTTCTCGTTATTGAAACGAGTTATGTAATCTCTAGTACTCTCACCAGATTTTTGTCTAACACTTAATAAGTGTGCTACTCGTTTTACTGGCTTTGCTCCAAAATAGAAATTGCCAATGAACAACTCGGCTAACTGAAAGAAAGTTGAAATCTTACCCCGAGGAAGATTGTTGTACCATATCTGGGCAGATCCAGTAAGAGTTCCCAAGAATGCTCTACATCTCATCTCGTCGGGAACAGCATAGATGTCGGCAGCAGCTTGATATTGCTCTATGTGAAGAACAGGATATGTCTTTCCATCATACTTGGGGGTCACCATAGGTGCTTTAAATTTCGACGGGGTAGGAAAATCCACAATGGCCTGGACAAAAGGTGTTCCTTGAACAAAAGTTCATTGTAGGGGATTCTTTGCCTTAGCCATTTCTCCCAATCTATCCTCCAATCGCTGAATGGACCCTTTCCATGCATCATTTCCTTCCTCGGGCCTATTAGTTCGAGCAATTGATTGTTTTGAAGTGGCCTCCTGAGACCTATCTTGACGAGCAACTGGTCGTGATTGTGCTGATCCTTCTCTTAGATCTGATGGTTGTCGAAAACTCCTCGATATGGTCTTAGGTGGACTCCTATTCCTCCTAGGGCCTAATCGGCTGAAAGGAGATACCCTGCTCAAACTTTCCAAGGCACTGGGTCTCTCTGGAGAGAGAGTGATACGTTGCTTAGTATTTGTAGCCCGTATTGATGAAGTTCGCCCAGGTTGATAAGAAAAATCATTAGATTCCTCATTACGATATGATTCAGTACGCCTGGATCGTGAAGAAAGTAAATAAGTTTGCCTCGGACCACTTCGCTGTCCCGAATGTGCAGGTGCACCACCATGAAGGGTTTGTATGAGTTGTCGCATTGTTTCTTGCATGGCGGTTTGTCCTTGAGCCAGATTCGTCATAATTCCAGCCAGATCTGGAGGTGCAGAGGGATTTGGAGGATTTCCAGCATTTCCAGCGTTTCGATTGCTGGATTCCGGATTATCTGCCATTGATGATGAATGATTTTTGGTGAAAAACGATAACAACAGTCGCTTCCCACAGACGGCGCCAATCTGTTGATGTAAAAAATTAGATTACTCTAATTATTCAATCACAGATAAATAAATGAGACAAAATATTTTAAAGTGGTTCAGCCTTATATGAATGGCCTACGTCCACTGTTATGTTATTGCTAAGTGTTTGGGAATTCTCGATTACAAGTACTATCAAGAAATTCCGGTCCCCTTGAATGAGGGTGATACAAGGTATTTATAGCCTTGAGGCTATAATCTGAAAGGGTGATACATTAAATGATATACATATGAAAGGGTAATTCATTTAATGCTCTTCAAGCGTGTGCGTCAAGATGATAAGAATTCAATGAATAGTTGAACTGTTGATTATCTGGCAATCAATGCTGTGGTCGAGATGCAGCTCGAACCGCCTTAGTTGCTCGTCGTTCAAGAGTTCCTCGGAGAGCTGGAGTTCCTCGGAGCATTGGAGTTCCTCGGAGAGCTGGAGTTCCTCGGAGTATACTTGTTGCTCGGAGTGAGTCTGACTTGGTCGGGGAAATAGACTTCCTCGTTGCTATTGTGCCACGTAGATCGACACGTGTCTTCTTGTGATTCGTCTATATCAGCATACTAATTTTGGTATCAACACCTATACTGATTATTGATATTTTTTATTGTTGGGGCATCCATTTCATGGGTCCATTCCCGAACTCTTACGGTAATCTTTACATCCTTTTGGCAGTCGATTATGTCCCTAAATGGGCCGAAGTTATACCGAGCCGGACGAATAACCATCATGTGGTGGTCAAATTTATTCGAAAAAATATTTTTTCCCGCTTCGGTACACCTCGAGCCATTACTAGCGATCAAGGAAGCCATTTCTACAATCGGTCATTTGAGAGTCTTACGAAAAAGTATTCAGTCACGCATAAAGTAGGATGCTCTTATCATCCTCAAACCAGTGGACAAGTGAAAGTATCCAATAGGCAAATCAAGATAATCATCGAGAAAATAGTGAATCCAAATCGAAAGGACGGTCCTTACGGTTATTAGATGCACCGTGGGCTTATCACACTGCCTACAAAACCCCACTTGGTATGTCCCTGTATAGGCTTGTCTATGGAAAATCCTCTCATCTTTCAATAGAGTTAGAGCAAAAAGCCTACTGGGCCATTAAAACCTTCAATTTTGATTTACACGCTGCGGGAGAGGTCCGAAAGCTCCAACTCAATGAGTTAGAGGAGATTCGGAATGATGTGTACGAAAATGCAAAATTGTACAAGGAGAAAACAAAAATGTTCCATGACAAGTCCATCCTGCGGAAGTCACTCAAACCTGGTTAAAAAATTCTCTTGTACAACTCTGGACTGCATTTCTTTCCTGGTAAATTGAGATCTAGATGGTTTGGTCCCTTTGTTGTCAAAACGGTCTACCCATATGGGGTGGTTGAGATAGAGAGTATAAAAAATGGTGAAATCTTCAAGATTAATGGTCAAAGGCTGAAACCGTATCAGGAATTGCGAGATCGAGAAATGGAGGACATTCTCCTCCAAGACCCTGTATACCACGAGTAAACATAGCTTGGGTCGTGTTCTTGTATCATAGTTTTTTTTCATTCTGTAATTATTTTTCTTACAGGGGACATGTGTTGGATAATGTCCCTCATTACAGTAATATCTTTCATATCTTTCCAGCCTTTTTAATTCTTGTCTTGTACATTGAGGGCAATGTATAAATTAGGTTTGGGGGTATTGAGGTCATTTTTCTCCACTTTGAAAGAAAAAAATCAAAAATTTAAAAATATTTTCAATACAAGTGAGTTTTGAAACAATTTCTTAATATAGAATTAATTCACAAACCTCTCAACTTATAAATTGTTTGACACTTAGCCATATAATAGGATTGAAAATGGACATTGAGGCGAAAGTTAATATTCTTAATGAATAAATGTGGAGATTTTAACCCGATGAGATTTTGTACCATTCATTATTTTTTAGAGATTTAAATCAATCTGAGTTAGAATAACTTAAACTTTCCTTTAGCACTTAATTCGTCGATGATCTCAAAATCTTTGTTTTGTTCGATTACTGAAAACGAAAAGTCAAAATATGAATCAAACACACTAAATGTCTTAATGAGTTGACTTGAGACACAAAAATAACTTAACGGGACTTGAGAAATGAGATTAGGCCATCATTTTAAAAACCCAAAAATAAAAGCTTAATTCATCCCTTTCTACATTATCCCCTTGCAAACCCATTTGTGCCTAAAAAGAAAAGCGAGCCTTTCATTGAAAACCCAAAAATCCATATCCACTTTCTGAGAATATTAGGGTAAAACCAGGGTAAAAGGCCAAAAGAAGAATGTTTGCTAGAATAATATGTGAAGAAAAAAGAAAGAATAAAAGGGGAGATAGAAAAAAATAAAAATAAAAAGAAGAAGAGAAAATGGAGTATGCGAGTTGAAAGAAAATGGAAATGGAGGTTGGAAAGTGCCTAAGAAAGTCAAAATCCCGATAATCTCTATAATCTCAGAAAATTTTTGAAAATCCAAAATATGTTATTTCTAGCCAAAACCAAGCCTACAATACAACCGAATGAAAGTATTAATTGATCTCAAGTAAAGTTAGTTATAGTGTAGAGAGAATGAATGAGATATATGGTGTGATTCAATGTTTTGCAAAAGTAATCGATTTTCCATTCACGAGATCATAATCATCCATTATAAAATGTCCGTCTTTCATGATATATATGTGAAGTTGCTCATTAAACTTACTCTTTTATTAACATATATGGAGAGAAACCACCCGTTTTCGAGTGTTTGATTGTGAGTGAATTCCGTGAGATTTTGAAATCAAAATGAACTTTCGAATAAGAAATGTAACGATCAAATCTTTTGAAATGGACGGTTATATTAGCTATGCACACACACACGATAAGCTGAGATTGAAAAATGAAGTTCTACTATATTTATGAAGTTTGCATTCAAACTTGGTTATATTACATTTGTGTCTTTTGTAAATAGAGTCAAGTTTTTGAATTTTGTGTGTATATTCACTGCAAACCCTCACGAGAAAAAAATCGTCCACCAGGGTAACGTAGGGGTTTAACGGCTTGTTGCACATGCTAAGTGAAACCGTGATTCCTACGAAAGTGAGTTAGATTTTAATTTTTTCTCGAGGACTAGCAAAGTTTAGGTTTGGAAGTATTTCAATAGCCCGTGCACTTGCGATAAATTTAACATTTAAAATTTGACAACACGCAACACTGCCGGTGAACTTAATTGAAAAGGTAAGAGCTAAACGTCATTGCGAGCTAATCGTCTGATTACCTGACATCGGCCATCAGTTCTACGAGCCTACTCCACTCAAAGAACCAAGCAATGGGAGCTACCAATGAAGGACCCCTCCAAGTCCTCAACAATCCTACTTTTACTCAGCATAACCCTCGTCGGAGGTGATTACAATGAAATTGAGAAATCGAAAAGAGAAAACTTGGGCCAACAGAATGACTTAGTACCTGAGGATTTTGTCATCGAAAATGAAACAAATAACGTGAGTGATGACTAAGCAGTTTGTCGCCGGAGGGAGGTCGAAAACGTGGGCCGAAGGGAGGTTGGAAGCACACGTCTCAATCTTCATTTCTCCTACCACTTTGTATCTGAAAGAGATGAAAGGAGATGTTGGGTTGAAGGGTTTTGAATTATTCATACCCGTGATTGGTACTAAGAATGAGGTTGGAATATAAAATGAAAAGTCCTAATTAGGAGTGAAGAGCTTGGGCAGTAAAATGGAAAGAAAGAGGTGATGATATACTTTATAACAGCTCAATGCAGTCACAAATTGGGCATAAAATTTATAACCGTTCAGGGCAGTCACAAATTGGGTATAAATTTTACTTTATAACCACTCAGGGCAGACACAAATTTGTAACCAATCAGGGCAGTAACAAATTAATCATAAAGCTAAGTTTTGTCATCGCTAATGACATTGACTAACTAAACACAAAATATTTATCATTGCTAAGTGCAATTACACAGTCATTAGCGGTGATAAAACAATTAACTCAAATTTGCCAGTGCCTATGACGGTGATAAATTGAACCAAACATTTATTACCACTAATGCCAATCACAAAAAAAATAGCCTGTCATTGTCATGAGCGGTGACAAAGTTGCACCGTCACTAGGACTGACAAGCTCTTGGCGACGAAATACTTGTTCTTTCTATTCCTTATTACATTAACAAATCTTTTCCTTTCCTTTGGAGACGTACATGGTCCCGTGTGGGGTGATTTTCCCCCACTAAGATTTCATTATTGTTTTAAATATATAGTAGAGAAATTTTAGGCTTAAGTTTAAGTTTTTGAAAAACCCATAAAATGTATCGATAGCTGTAAATACTCCAAAAACTGCGCTGTAAATGTTTTTAAAAAAAAAGGATATTTGCACATGATATATGCTTAATAAACATTTTAAGGATTCGATTACCTTTGTTAGGAGTAAAAGAATCTTAAAAAGGATCACCACAACACTTACATTCTGGCAGACCAAAATTACTGGGTCTTCGTTTAGTATCATTTAATTATTTATGTCGAGGAGGTTTTTCATACAATGCATGGCATAGAAATTTCCATTATAATTACACAAACATAAAGTAAAAGAAGTAGGGTTGTGTTTGAGTACATGATAAAGTGAATGTTTGCGTCCTTTTTCCTTTTGGAAGCCACCAAGGGACTAAATACAAATCTAGCCAGTTTCATGCCCGTGGCATGAGGGGAACAAATTCAGAAAGAGATATCTAGAAAGTACATATAATTATATTCATCTTTGTTATGTTGTTTAATCTTGATAAGTTTTGAAAGGCACCAATCCTTTTATCACATGTTATTGTTGCTGATAATTGATATATTGTTTTGTGAATAATTGGGTTTATCTCGTATTTTTAACATTTACTTGTTTTTCTAGAGTTTTTAATTTGCAAAATCTATAAGGGTTTATTTGAGTGACAAACATTTTCTCTAATGGTGACAATTTTAAAAACGACACGAAAAAACGATATGGAACAATACGAAATTGATTCGAAATTGATACAATATTTCGTATTCGTGTCGTATTTTTTTTACACGAAATCGTGTCGTGTTCGTGTCAAAATTTTGAATCGTGCTATCGTGTCTTGTCGTGTTAATCATGTTTTTATTCGGATTATCGTGTCTATTTATATTTAATTTAGCGTGAAATTTCAAGAAATCGTATTATTCATATTGTGTCGTGTTATGTCGTTTTTATTTAGGTCGTGTTCATGTCATCTAAAAAAATACGAATTCGTGTTGTGTTTGTGTTCAAAAAAATCTTATCGTGTTGTGTTGTGTCGTGTCCGTCCGAAACACGATCCAAATACACGAATTGTCACCCCTAATTTTTCCTTGTAAGAATACATCGTATGTGTTTCCCTTATTGGTGTATCTGATTCCACAAATTATAATGATTAAAATTTTCATCCACCAAAATGTTGAACTTACTAAATCATAAAAAATTGTATTTTCCAAAATTTTAAATTCTTACACCTAAAGAAAAGAAAAAAAGTGATGGAAATTTTGATTGGTTTATCCTAAAATAAACTCATTATTTCCCCTTATTTTTTTACAAAACTACAATCAAACACAAAAGGAAAATGAAAGTTTAAGATGGGAAAATTGTCATTCGAAATTAATTCATTTTTTATATTTTCTATTAAAGCGCCATAATATATCCTCATAAAAGATAATTTAGTTTTAATTTTCAAATAAATACGTAATTTCTTGAAAACTTTCTTGGTAAACTTTTATTGTTTTACTTATTATTATATTGGGTACTATTATTATTTACTAGCATACAATCCGTACGATGTACAATAAATAAATATAAAAATTTATGAAAATCAGTATATATCATAAATTCAATATCTTACCTTAAAGCCATTCTAAAAGGTTAATTTTTTCACAAATAAAATTTGTCTGATGTTTTTAAATATTTTTATTATATAAAAACTACTTTTTCAGTTGTACTTATTTTATATAAAAAAATTATACATATTTTCATATGTTTTTAGTTTGAAAAATCGTAAGTCATTTATAGATACAAACTTAAAGTTTTCTATAAATAAAATGTTAAAAATGATTGTATAACTGCAAACTCTTTTAATTTATTTTTAAAATAATTTTGAATTTTTTTAATTAAAAACTATTTTTTATGAATAAAAACTTCAAAAAAACTATATGCATTTTATATAAAAAAAATTTTACATATTTTTATTTGTTTTTAGCAAGGTTCTAAAAAACGCGGAAAGTGATCGAGGTATGGAGGTCAAGCATTAAACCTTAGACGCTTCTTAATATATTTTAATATTTTTAACCATAACAAGACTATTAAAGTACTAACATTGTACTCATCATGAAAATATGTCTGAATATATGTAAATTAAAATACTATTTGATTATTTTGGATGAGATAATGGTCCGGTTCATAAAAAAAATCTTTAAAGGGCGATATCGTTTCACTAAAGCATTGTTGTTTTTAGGAAAAAAAAAGTGTGCCTTAAAGGTTTTACCAAGAATAATGCATAAAAAGCTTAAGGCGGGGAGTTTCTCCCAAGCCTTAATCCTATGCGTACCTAGGTAAACCCTAGGCGGGTTTTTTAGAACCATAGTTTTTAGTTTAAAAAACTTTATATCATTTATAAATAAAAATTTAAAGTTTTTTCTATAAATACAACGTTAAGAATGTTTTTATAACCAAAAACCTTTTTTATTTTTTTATAAAAATTTATTTTGAAATTTTTTTAAAACTTTTTTTCTAGATATAAAAACTATATGCAAATGTGGTATTAGTAGCATTGTGTAGATTTGAGTAGAGAATGATGAAAATGGATTAATTGAATTTAAATTGTGTTGGATGGAGAGATTAATTAATGGACTTTAGAATGAATCATTTTTTTAGTTTTCAAAAGAATTTTGATTTATTCATTTTTTTTATTTGAAAGAGATTTTTCATTTATTTAATTTTTTTATTTCAAAAAACACAATGTTCAAGATAAAAGAGAAAAATATAGTAAATATTAAAGTCTCATTAAATGTTCATTAACTCTTTTAATACTATCGTATTAAAGGTATAATAAAAATGATATTTTTTTAGTTGGTTGTGACAATGTATGACATCTTTTTTCTTCATGAACGTTACAATGCTTAAAAATAATATTTAAATTCATAATACGTTAAACTCTAACCACCAATTTTTTTTTTTTAATGGACTGGAAAATTAAACTAAGAGATCCAACTTTACTCAAACTATATTCACATTTCAGAGAATTTAAATTGTGTTGGATGGAGAGATTAATTAATGGACTTTAGAATGAATCATTTTTTTAGTTTTCGAAAGAATTTTGATTTATTCATTTTTTTTATTTGAAAGAGATTTTTCATTTATTTAATTTTTTTATTTCAAAAAACACAATGTTCAAGATAAAAGAGAAAAATATAGTAAATATTAAAGTCTCATTAAATGTTCATTAACTCTTTTAATACTATCGTATTAAAGGTATAATAAAAATGATATTTTTTTAGTTGGTTGTGACAATGTATGACATCTTTTTTCTTCATGAACGTTACAATGCTTAAAAATAATATTTAAATTCATAATACGTTAAACTCTAACCACCAATTTTTTTTTTTTAATGGACTGGAAAATTAAACTAAGAGAGCCCTCAAATAGATCCAACTTTACTCAAACTATATTCACATTTCAGAAAATTATTATTTGTTATTCAAAATATAATTCTCAATCGGGCCCTCTTTTTTTTCCGTGGCAATGCTTCATTTATGCCTTTATTTATTCCACCTTGTAAACAAGCTATGTCAACCAGTTGTCACTGACAACATTTGATGTTTTTTCAATTACAGATCTGTTTGTCATCAAGTGATTGACTTAAATGCTGGTGTGGCAAAAGTGTTTTGCGCTAGCCCTTTCTGCCTCTTTCAGTGGGAACATAAGTGATGGAGCTAGCTAATAACTAGGCAAATATTCGAATAATTGATGAATCATGTAATGTATATGTTTCATTCCTAATGGGTCAATTGGACTGATAAGAATTTTAGAGAAATAAAGCTATTGTTTAGGCGTAATTTGGATAAGAATTGAACGCGATAGAAATTGATACGAACGCGATTTGATAAGATTGTTGTTATTTCTACGTGGGATGATTGACCTCTTTACCAATTAATAGCACATAACGTGCTCGTGTTACACTCGGACGTGTAGTGCAATACTCTTAATTGTACTTTGATCGTAATTTTTAAACATACTTATATATTTTTAACATTGATGCCCTCATGCAGTACGATGTATATCCGCACTGTATACTGTTCGCAAACTAGTCACTTAGAGTATGACAACTAATAATTTATTAGTTTGTGGTTGGCTATTTATATACCTCATGTTTTCGTTGTCGTTTAGGTAATATTTTCATGCGTGTAGGAGAAAGTGTACGAAATTAGGCACACCCCAACTGTCTCCAAAAAAATTGTAATAGTATGTTAAACGGTGATAGGTTACATTAAACTTCTTGAATTATCTCAGGTTTATATTTGTTGTCAATTCTACATGGGATTGACTTCTTAACCATCTAGTGGGTGTTAAACGGACGGATACAGAGCGGATATCATATTATCTATATATGTATCCGCTATCTAAATATACTATTCATATTTGTATTCATATCCGTCTGGATAATTAAAATAACTATCCATATATGTATCATTTCGGATTTCTCGGATTCAGATAATATCCGTATCCGTTTACATTACTTATCCATTGTAACTGACTTGCCTCTTTTAACAAATAATATCAATATTATTAAAAAAAAAATATCAAGCCCTAACTATTTAGAATCAACAAACTTATCTACCATTTTATAATCAACAACTTAGAAATTAGAATCAACAATTTAGCCATAACAATTGTTGTGTGCGTCTATGTGTATGTGTGTGTTGATGTTGTGTACGTATGTGTGTTTTACTATGTGCGCCCGCATTTGTGTGTTTGTTGTGTTGTGTTATTGTGTATGTGTTGACGTGTGCATGTGTTGTGTGTGTAAGTATGGATGTGTAAGTGTGTGTGTGTGTGTGTGAGAGAGAGAAAGAGAGAGAGAGAGAGAGTGTGTGTGTGTGTGTGTGTGTGTGCGCGTGCGCGCATGTGTGAGAGAGAGGGGGAGAAGAACTTATCAAGTTACTAATAAAGGGGAGGATTTTGAGAAGAGAGTATGCACCAAATGAGGGAGAAGGGAAAAACAGGTAAAATGAAAGAGAAAAGTTTTTGGTCAAATATTTCGTTTGAGTTTGTTTTGTCCGCTTTTTTTTCTTTTTTATTATTTTAATTTTGTTTTCTTTCTTTCTTTTTAAACCATTCAATATCTTTTGATTTTTTAAAAAGTGCTATTTCTTTATTTTTTTAAATGAGCGAAAGTGATTAATATTTTTATATTATATATTTATATTGTACATTACATATAATAAATATTATAAATAATAATTATATAAAAATAATACTAATAATAAATTATTATTAAATACAATACGGATATCTAAAAAAACGGATATCTGCAAATTTGAATACTCCGCCTCGAATACGGATTATCCGTATCCGTATCCATGTTTCTAGATATTTTAATACATTATCCATATTTGTATCTATATTCATTTTTTTCGGATAAATATCCGCAAAATTCAGACTCGAATACCGGACATATTCGGATTTTTGAATATCTGTTTACACCCCTACATCCCACGCACACGTGTCACACTCGCATTGTAGTGTGACGCTCTCAATTGTACTCTTGATTGTAATTTTTAAACATAAATATATATATTTAAAATTAATGTCATGTACCCGCACTACATAATGTTCACAAACCAGTTGCTAAGTGTATCACAAGTAATAATTATTTTTTTGGCGGTGTAAGTATTGTTGACATGCATAGATGACAAAGTGTACAAAATTAGGTAGCCCCAAGTGTCTCCAAAATAATTGTAATACTCTTTGAAACAATGATAAATTACATTAAAACTCTTTGAATTATCTTGAATTTACGATTGTTGTCACGTTTATTTCAGATTGACTTTTTGACCATTTAATAGCATCCTACACACCCACTTCACACTCGCATGTGTAGTGCGTCGCTTTCGATTGTAATATTATTGTAATTTTTAAAAATAAATTAATATTTTTAACGTTAATGCCCCCATGCATTGTAATGTGCATTTGCATTACATAGTGTTTGCAAACTAGTCACTAATAGTATGACATCTAATAACTACTATTTTATGGTTGAATATTTATAGTGATTCAATACCTCGTGTTTTTGTGGTCGTTCAACTTCCATGCATATGTGACAAAGTGTAACAAATTAGGCTGGTCCCAAGAATCTCCAAAACATTATATTACTCTTTTAATCACTGATAAATGGCATTAAAACTCATTGAATTGTCTTTGGATTTACGGGTCACCACCAAAATACAAAATAAATAAATAAATAAAATTCAAAAAAATTCCCCATAAAATATTAATGCGTGATAACTAACCTTAATTTTTCTGGAGTTTTGGATTTTTGAGTTTCAAATAAAGTAAATTCCCTCAAATCAAACTTTATGATTTATGAAATTACTCAAAAACTCTTCAAACCTAAAAAAATTTACTAACCAAAAAATACTCAATTGGCAGGCCTCTCAAACTACAGCTTCTCTGGTAGAGTGTGTGTGTATGTGTGCGTGCGCGCGTGTGTGTTGTGTAATGACTCAAAAGTCATTTTCTTGTTAAAGAAAGTTTTACTTGGGTTTATTTACGTACTTTTACTCTCAAAACCCTAAAACTCAAAAATTTGGGCTCGTCATCACAGGTCAATGGCTTATGTAGTATTTTCTTGGCATTTTCATGTTAAGAGAGTTCGTAAACTCGAGATAGTTCAATCAGTTTTTTTTGTTTACCCTTACAAAACTTTTAATATAGGAAGTATCAGCTTTGGAACAAAAATGAGTCGCTAATGCAGTTGTAAGTAATTGGTAATAGGTGAAGACAAAGTAAATGTAACCATATAAAATTAGAGAATCTTAAACGATTGTCTTATGTTCTCAATTAGTAACGAAACACAGTCATTTTATTTATAAGAAAAAAACATTTATTTTTAATATAGTAATAAAAATGTGGTATTCAGTTTACAAGTCTCCCATTTAATCATTATTTTTAATGCAGTAATGAATAAGATAAAACAATGACATAGAGAACTCTTAACTTATTATATTTTGTTATAAACACTTATTTTAAAATTACTTTTTAATTTTTTATTTTAGGAATAAGTTTTTGGTGTGGCATAAGGATCATTTATCTAGGCATAAGTTTTCATTTTTAAATGGGAGATGGTTACAGTTATCCAATTTAAGTCACTCATGATTAATTGAATATCTATATAACATGGAGGATGGGTGTTTTACTATTTCAATAATTCAAGGGATAAGATTTGTTCACTTGCTAAAATTCAAGGGTTTCACATTATACTATGTCATAACATGAGACTTATAACATGGAAAAGGTGGAGAACACTCCCTTAACCCCAAACACAACCCTTCTTCCTCATACTCTCCCTCTCACTCATTTAGGCTCTCTCCCCTCTCCACACGAATCCTATGTGTTTTCGCCCCATGCTGCCAAATCTTCCGCCTTCAGGTAGTCTCTATCTCTCACACTCATACACACGCACACATATGCACACACGCACACATATGCACACATGCACACATACACATGCCCATGCCTCCACCTCCCTTGCTTATCCACCTCTCTTTCTCACCCTCCTACACACGCTTAAACAGATCTAGGAGCTCAATCGCACCATATGTTTATAGCACTTTTTTGCATTAGGTATATGCGGTGGGAACTCTAATGAGGTTAGGAATTTTGAACCGAGAAACCTTAAAAACTTTGAAATTTTGTTCCTTTTATTTAGAAGAATGGCTTAATTTTTGTCACATTTATAACGTTTTTTTTACAGATCTAATGTTTTTTTTGTAGGTCTAATGTTTTAGGGGTTCAATTTTGGATAAGTATTTTTTTGCACATTTAAATTTGATCATTGTTGTTGTAACAAATTTTTTAATTACATCATCTACATAGTTTGTTGTCAAGAATATGTGTGAAATAACCTTATGAAAATAACACCCGGTTTACATAATTTTTATAAATTCATTTTTCCTTAAAAAAAATCAACAACAATTTCGAGTTGGATTGGTTTAATTGTTTCTCTATTTTAATTTGAAGGAAATAATATGTTTTAATCTAGATCGAATTCAGATGTGATGTCTCTATTGTCCATTTAAGTAAACTAACTATAGTAGTCCAATACTCTTGATCTAAGTATATTGTTTATTTTATAAACCATAATCTTTGGTTGGGAATCATATGGTTAACAGGGCTTTTAAAATATACAAGGGAAAATTTAGTTCCCTAGTGTAATGCCCTGACTCGGATTTATGGGCTATCCGTGAGTCAACATGGTCTGTCTTGGATGAGGTGTGATGTGCAATGAGACAACTTAAATAATATTTCTAATTCAGTTTTATTTAATTAATATTTCACTTATTTAGCATGCGATTCCAATTTATATCAAGCTACATATGAGACCCATAGAAAGCATCCCCGGAATCCAAGCATACAGAGCTACTAACGTAAAATAAAAGAATACTTATCGATATAACGCTCTCAAAACACGAAATTGCATACAACCTACACTAACAGAGGAAAGGGAATGAGCCGAATGCCCAGTAAGAAATACAACAATGCAACATAGAATAGAACAGTAGAAAATAGACTTTATAATGTACCACCTACATGCACATGACAATATAGTATAGTATATATACACATATACATATACTAGTGCATAAATCCGTTCCAAAAAGTTACTTAAGTTGATTAAATAACACTAATCTTATAAAAGACCCTTTTTTGCACCATTTTAGTTAACTTAATATTGATTTTCTGATTTAACGCACCCGATTAAATACTTAAATAAATTAGCATTTGTTTAGTAAAAACACTTCATTTACTAAAAAATTTCATTTATTCACATCAAATCCACTTAGTGTTTTCTTTGAAAACTACCTTTCAACACCTGCACACTCGGTGTTAGAAAATATTTGTTTTCCTTCTTAAAATCATTCACAACACATACTTGGATTAATTATAGGTTAAAACCATCATAGGTTGCTTCATTACCCATTAACCATTTCCCTTGTGTCATTAAATCGCGCTTTACTTGGACTTGATTATTTTCATATATCTTGTCCAAATTACCTTTTCAAAACAGGAGAATTTATCAATTTCATTTCATAAAGTTTGTCTTTTCTCTTTAATTAGCACGACCAATTTCTTTATCATGTTGCACTTCTTTTTATCATCTTTTGCTCATAATGCACCAATAGAGTCGCCAAATGTAAGAGGGTACTTTAGATAAGATGGAGGCATAACCCCTATTTGAGTATGGTAATGATAAGCTAATCCTGGCCAAAGCTTTGGATTAATGATAGGACACACGAACACAGACCTAATGAAGATAAACTCGGTTTACACTCACAAAACTCTCGTGTATAACTCAGGAAATAGTAATGACCCTTAGAAGTAGCTTAGCTAGAGGGAAAGAGAAGTAAGCACCCTAGATACACCTTGGTAGGCAGGTAAAAACACACCATATACCCTTAGGAATCTCTGTCAAGTATTAAAAGCTCTACAATAAATGACAATGGTGAGGGAATGAACCCTCTGGCTTGCAATAAATCTCTCTTTCTGATGTGTATCTCTAGTAATAACTCACGGGTTCTCAAAAAGATCATGTCTCTCCCCAGTGGTGGTTGGGGTCCTTAAATAGCCCCCCCCCCCCCCCCCCCACCATCACCGAGGCAACTCAGTCATTAAAACTATGAAAGACATCCCTCATACTTTATGTCACAACATTAAATGCCTGACGCACTAGTTGTCTCCACGTCATAAACATTAAATGCCAAGACATGCCTTTTTCCTAACCACTATGTGTCAGGGGGCTGTTGTCGCAGATGTGGCTCACCAACTGCCTGACAGCCCCAAATACCACGGTGGTTTACTCAAGTGCATGTCTGACATTATTTAGCTGGCTAGTGACATCACCTACAGTAGATGTGACATCAAGTAGAGGGTTGTTTGGTTCATAACTCAATGCCCGATGGAACTCGAAGTTGCTCTGTACGAGGTTCCACGGTCAGGGTCCTTCGGTGTTTTACCAGGTGTATCTAAGATGGTCAGGACAAGCCCCAACGGTTCCTTACTTCTCAATCCTCCAAACCAAGTCCCTCTAAAGTTCCCACAGTGAGGTCATTTGATAGAGCATGAAAGCTCTCCCAGGCCCTGCCAAGCCTGGTCTCTCGCAAGTACCGTTTGACCTCACACAAACTCTTTTGTTATTATCGTTACGTCATTACAACCGTTATAGCTTACAGTTATCAATAATAGAAATACAATAGGACTTAATACAACAAGCTAAAATATGAGCTGCCGCGCCAAGCTGCCTCGCTGAGTTGCCACGCTCAAGCTGCCTCGATTTCTTAATCTCCAACACTATTGCTAATTGGGGATTATCCCTAATCTCAGGATTACCTTCAAGCCCCCTCTACAATTGCGTACTTTAACGGGATCCACACCGCCAGTGATGCCACCATATGCTCTGGCTAGTGATTTTCGATCTTTCACCTTAGGACTTCAGGCCATCCTTAACTATTCAATCACATCTGAGTCCTTTTTCACTGTGTTTTAACACTTTATCGTGTCCACATTATTTTATTTTTACCGGCTGAAGCCAAGATTTCGGGGACAGAACCCCATATTTGTGTTACACTTAAAAAAATTACCATTTCATGTCCTTTATACATTGACGTTGATTTCATTTCGAAAATCACTCCCATTTAGGACCATTTCATGTACCACATTTTTCAACATTTTTCACTTTACGCAAAATTAGCATTTTACCTATTTGTTTCCAAATTTGTATTTTTTTTCCCTTTCCACAAGTGTTAATTTTCCAAAAATATCGTTAAGTTGTACGCACTAACTTCTTAAGTATTTTTAATTCATTAACACTTCTTTGACACTTTGGAATATCATAGTTATCAAGTTGAAAATATCTTTATTTCATTACTTTCTTTATCAAAAAAATCATTTGGTATTTTTGGAGACTACTTTACAAGAAAAATACAATTTTTTCTTTGTTAACATGTGTAGTCTTGAAAATATATACTTATCACATTTTCAATATTCATTAGCATATGTAAGGGGCTAAAATTTCTATTGTTTTCACTTTATGTTAAAACTAATTAAATACTTTTATACTTGTTTATATGCTTATCATAAAAATACTATAATGTTATACTTAGAGAAGAGGGATTTTAAGTCCACAAGTCCATAAATGAGCTTAATACATGATTAACACAATAAATTTCATAATACTTGCAAAAATACGCTTTTTAAGACTGAAGGATATTCTTATTCTTCAAAACATGAATAAATGACTAACTTCATAGAAATCCTATTTTTACAAGAAAACACTGAAACTTTACACATTAAGAATCTTAACAAGATAGATATCATTTCAAAATATTTTATTTCATTAAATGTGTAAATACCAACTCTTCTTGAAAACATACCATTATCTCCAAATTTTGAAACTATTTGTAAAACCATTTTACATAAATCACGAGAAAATAACCTTATTACAATATGCATGCATTCTACTCTGAAAACACTATATACAAGACCAAAAACTAATGAATAGAGTTATTAAACTTAAAGAGTAGAGTTTTCCAGATCCAAAGGATATAACATGGTTGGATGAAGAAGATGGATGATGGCATCCTTCCACCTCTTAAGGTGGACTAAAAGAGGTTGCGTCGCTCCACAAGCATGCTCTATGAAATTTCCCAGTAAAACCCCCCTTCAAACTCTATTAATTTTCTTCATTTCTTCCCCAAAAGTCCCCAACAACATCTCCATAAAATGATATATTGCCTAACATGTGGTGAAAATCGATTTTCTAGGCTTAAATAGGGTGGAAAATGGTTAAAAATGTGGTAGTTTAGGAGGATGAGTGGTGGTGATAGGGTGGTGAATGATGGTAGAGAACCTCTAAAAGCTAGAGAGAGATAAAATCTGATTTAAAATGCAAGAAATGGCCCCAAACACCCTTTAAATACTCCAAAAATCCTAAAGGTTAAATTCTAAAAATACCCCAAATATTAACCCCGAGTTGATTTGTTATTGTGGGAGTGTGACACGTGTCTTAATCCAACGATCTAGATCATGACAATATTTTCTAAAACTGCAGAATCTGATTTTTACAGTCTCGTTCGAATGAGAACTACTATTTCGTTCGAACCTACTTCAAATGATGTTCTAATGAGAGTAAGTTCTCTAAATCGGTATGGGTCTTTGGAAGGTCGTTTGAATTAAATGTTTAAACGAAGAAGGCCTATTGTTCGAATGACTAGCGAAATTTGGATCTCGTTCGAATTACCCATGGTCTCCTTCAAACGACCCTAAATTCTTTAAATTACAACTAAGTTCACTCTAGATCCATTTTATTGCACCAAAGCCTCAAAATCATCCAAATTTGGCACATGGTCCAACTTACAAAGTCCAAAGCTCAATTGTGTATACAATGTAACCAAATTACACAGGTATGATCAAATCGCGGGGGCGGGTGTTACTACTAGGATATGTTAATTTGAAATACAAATGATGTTTATTTTTTGTGATATTTTATTAAAATTTAGTAGTTTCAAAATTAGATTTATGGGCTTTCTTGAAATTTATTGCTATAAACAGAGTTATAAATTTTAATAATTAATTTTTTATATCTGTTTGAGTAATTTGTGTATTTTTGTTTCTCATGTATTAATTTGGTCACTCTGAATTTGTTTTCAAAGAATCTCATGTACTATCTCTCTCTCTCTCTCTCTCTCTCTCTCTCTCTAATTAGTTTTCGAATTTTAGGATTTTTGAGGTTCAAACATGTTTCAGAGCTGATTTGTGTATATCTTTATATGTAGTTAGGGTTCACTTACTAATTTGGTGCTTATATTTATGTAATTGATTTTAGATTTTTTTATCCACCACCCTCCAAAGTTTAAGGCCTTTGTATTTCCACACTATGTAGGCATTAGTGTTTTTAGAGTTTGAAATTGGGTTTAGAAAGTAAGTTGTGACATTCACATTAGATATAATGTTATCACAATCATTTTCAAAAAAATGAATCTTTATTTTTGAAATTATATTTTTGGTTTAAAACTATGAATACCCCATTATTTCTACAATAATTATAGACCCGTGGATAAGCTTCTGATTAATAAATATGGCTTCCTCTCAGGTGTTTGATAGAATTACTAAATGGGTGTTTTACTCTTCTTTCTTAACTATTTCTGTATTAGATTATTGGTGCTTGATTGAGGTAAAAAGGTACCCCTATTTGGTCATTACCTCTCATGTTTGTGCAATTTAATTCTAGGTTTTGCAATCTTTTCCCATCATCTAATTGTCAACTTAACAAAGCCTTTTTCTATTCTGTTTGAAATTATTTTACAAATAAGTTTTGTTTATGTAAATGTGAATAGAATATGACTTTTAGAAATCTTTATCTTAAAGGTGAATGATTATTTCTTTTCTTTTAATGACATTTTTTTATCTTGATGTTTGAGCTTCTATTTGTAACTATTAATTAGAGGCGAATTTAGGTTGATAACAAATTATTGTTATGTTACAATTTCGATTACTATTTATATAAATATATTAGCGTTTTGATTACTCTTTATATAATTATTATTATATTATTATTTATATTATTGAGACTGTTTAATGTGATGATTTTGTTCCTAAAATGTGCATAGATCATGCCCCTCTAAATCCCATTATACTACTCATATATATGTGAAATTGATAACTAAAAAAATTGCTTCTCTTAATGTAGATTTTTGTTATTGTTGCAACTTCTCTATCCATCAAAAATTCCCTTGAACCTACAAAATTATAACAAAACTAATGTAGAGGGTAAGTAAGGGAGTCAATCCAAATCTAAGGGTGAAACACAAAATTGAAGAAGACATATATATAGATTCATTTGCATTTTATTATATTTTTCTATTTTTACATTTTCTATTTTTTTTATGGATTTTTGAAGGGATTTTTTTAACTAACTAACTATACTAATTTTTATAACTACTAATTAAGAAATAAAAGCTAATTAAAGAAATGTGATATAAACAAAATTGTCCTAATAAGTAAACTAACAAAATTGGACTCATGAGGGTTTCATAATTTCATCCCATAAATGGGAGATTAGCCCTCACTAATCATCATCCAAAAAATATAAGATAAACAACTAAAAGCATGAGAAGATTAAACTAAAAGTAAAAGAGGAGGAGATCAAACCCATTTAAGCCTTAAATTAACATGAAATCTTCAATTACATCATCAATCTCTCAATTACACATCCAAAATCTCTCAATCATAATTCTCACTCATGTATTTATTGAATCTAAACTAAAAATTATAAACTAAACTAATAAAAATCATAGTGGATGAATTCATAATGGACAATTAAATAATAAAAGAGATTTGCTAAAAATGCAAATCCTAAAATTATAAAATTGTACATTAGAATTCACCCAAAGAAATAAATTCTAGATCATTAATTTATATTGAGATAATTGCTAAAAATGCAAAATCTCAACATAAATGAATGGATTAGAATTTACCTCCCATAAGGGATAAATTTCACTACATCAATTTATTATAAATAATTGCTAAAAATGCAAAAATTCATAATAGATGGGTGGGGTGAAATTTATCCTAGAGATAATTTTCAACACACACCTCTATATTGAGGTATTTGCTAAAAATGTAAATACTCAACATAGAGGGGTGGGGAGAATTTTATCACACCTAGCTTAAAACTAATTTTGAGATCCCTTATCAAATGGGTCATACTCTTCATTTATAGTAGGCATAGAGCATGAGGGGTGTGCATATGGGGGTAAATTGGGTAATGGAAGTGCACATGTGGATATAGTGTAAGGAGCATGTGGGTTGAGAGGTGTGAGGTCACAAAAATCTGATTGGGGTGAGGGTAATTTTGTGATTTGATTAAAAGAGGTAGTTAGGGGGTATAATAGGGAAAAGGGGGTAAAAGGTATTAAATGATTTTCATCATGTGGGTTAATTGAGTTTGGCTTTGGTTTGGATTTTGTTTTGGCAGGTGCACGGTTTGGTCTTTGGTTTAGGAAGAAAATGGGACATGGGTCTTGGATAGGGGTGGTAAACGGACCGATACGGATCGGATACCATGTTTTCCATATCCGTATCCGCTATCTGGATGCACTATCCATATCCGTATCCGTCCGGATAGTTAAAACAACTATCCGTATCCGCTCGGATTCGGATAATATCCGTATCCGTTTACATTGTTTAGCCATTCCAAAAAAACTATTAAAAAAGTGACAATATAATTCTATAGAAATTAGTAATAAATGAAGTACTAACCTTTAATATCCATACTCATAAGATCATTTGTGTGTCCAGATTGTTTCCTTAAATCAGGTTGACAATCACGTTCCAAAAAAACCTGTTGATTGATAGAATACGAAGTGCATACAATAATAAAATCAACTAATAATGAAAATACTATAAATAAAAAGTAAATGATTTGAACTAAGTGCAAATAGTTTTGCAATATAACAAAAAGTGGTGCCACGATACATAGTAAAGTTTGCAACGTCCATAAACAAAAAGTGGTCCCACGATACATACTAAGATTTGAAATAACAATAAAGATTTTTTTTGCCAAAAAAAAACATCGCTTCATAAAAAAAAAGTTTGCAACGTCTCGGTAGTCGTCATTCAGTATCCCTCGTGACCTTCAAATTATCTGGAAAAAAATTATGAATTAATGAAAAATTAATTGACTACTTAGATTTTTTTAAATGTAATAAATAATTAATTGACTTACTTAGTTTGTCACCAATTGTTGGCAACCAGTCTTTTATGCATATAAGAGTCTCAACGGTCTCTGAAGCCAACGATGAACGTGAGTCATCCACAATTCGACGTCCCCAACTAAAAGCGGACTCTGACGCTTCGGTCGAAACAGGTATAGCTAGAATATCACAAGCCATCTTTGCAAGTGTTGGATACTTTGGCCCATTAAGTTTCCACCAATTCAATATATCAAATGAAAGGTGATTTGAATCATCAAGAGGAAATAAAGCCTCCTCTAAATATTGTTCCAACTCCGTCTTTTGCACCAATGAAGTGCCGGAACGCTCCCTAAGGTACCTCTTAAACCCTCCAGTAAATCCAACCCTCATTTGGTTTGTTATTTTACCATCACTATCACTTGTACGCTCAAATATTATGGGAGAAGAATATGAAACATTTAAACTCTTATACTCGCCATACAAATCAAATAAAGCTGCACGAACTCTATGTATGTAACTATCGGCCAAAGAACCATATATCTCATTGTAAGCAAATTGAACAAACTCCATTTTGTACCTAGGATCAAGCACTAATCCAAATGTCAATACTAAACTACAATACTTCCAATATTTTTCAAACTTAACTTGCATCTTCAATGCCATCAAACGAACGTAATCTACATTACTTTGTTGCCACTGCATCAACTGAAAATTAATTTGGCATACATCATTAAAGTAATAGTTTGTCGTTGGATATTTTGTGCCAGAAAGACGATTTGTGACGTCATAAAATATTTTCAAACAATGACAAATAAGTTTACCACGCTCCCAATCTTGTTCACTTGGAAGCCATTGGTATTCCTTATCCTATTCCGCTAAACGCTCAAATGCCGCTCTCACATCTATAGCACTCTCAAGCATATGGTAAGTGGCATTCCATCTAGTTTGACAATCAAGTTCAACATTATTTTTCGAATTCAATTGGGTTTGTCGTAAAGCTATACTCCATGTGTGACCTCTTGGAAGTGACGAACCAACATACTTAACACTGTTCCTAATCCTTTCAATAAAACGATCAATTACTTTCAACCCATTCTTCACAATTATAATGATTATATGTGTGGTGCAAAGAGTGTGAAACATATCACCGTTTTTAAGAAGGGCTTTTTTACCATTCAACCACAATTTAATATGATCAACCATTGGCTTATTATAGCTAGCATTATCAACTACAATAGTCATTAGTTTCTTATCAATATTCCACTCCAAGATTCTAGCCTTCACCCACTCGGCCACATTTTTCGCATCGTGAGGACATTCAATCCAACAAAAAGCAATTATCTTTTTATGCAAATCCCATTCATCATCAATATAGTGACATGTTAAACAACAATAACCGGTGCCTTGATGCTTAGGAGTCCATATATCAGTGGTTAGGGTAACTCTTGAAGAAAGATTTTCCAAAACTTTGTAAAGTGTTTCTTTCTCGATCTTGAAACATTTTTTCAAATCATTTTTCACAGTAGCTCTTGAACAAAATTTATATGTGGGGCAACAATAAGAAAGCCAATACCTGAAATACTCGTGCTCAGCCATAAGAAATGAATAATCGTGTCGTGCAACCATTTGAGCATATAGCATTCGCTCCACCTCCGGGTCAAACTTATGATTTACGAACTTTGGAATTGGATCGGTGGGAGACTTGAAGCTTCCGAGAATTTTTTGTCGAATATCACCACCACCATCTCTTGGTTTTGCTTTACATGATTTCCAATGATTATTTAAATGAGACGTCCCCTTCGAACTTCCAGCATCGAACTTTCTCTTACAATAATTACAAGTGGCGGTAACATTATTATCCGGGTGTATCTCACGAGAAAAGTGATTCCAAGCCTCAGATGTGCGCTTCTTGTTTGCTTGTTTTGATGCATCACTGATTTGATTCTCACTACTGGGAGGAGCAGGGGAAGATGCATTGGTTGAAATATTTGTTCGGCTTGCCTCTTCTTCCGACATAATCCTAAAATCACGAATAACAAATTTAAAATTTTAGTACAAAAACAGTTTAACAATTACAATTCAATTCTAATGGTCAAATGAGTTGGATTTACAGTTTTCACATTTAACAATCTTTTATATATAAACAAATAACAGTCTTCTATATATAAACAAATAATCACTTATAATTTAAAAGACTGTTATATTCTGATTACATCAGTGATTCTGTTATAAACAAACAATCTTTTATATTATGTTATAAACAAACAATCTTTTATATAGATTGTTATTTGACAAACAATCCTAAGCTTTAGAATTTGAATTGGAGCAAAATTAATTTAAAATTGAACTAGTTTAGCTCCAATTTTTTGCCCATATCTGACGTGTTCCTTTTAAAATGGACCTTTCAATTTCAGGTTGCAGATTATGGACTTGTTGGCGATCTATTTGAGGTGATACCTGAGTTGTTCTGGTAAATAATTGGAGCAGTTCTAGTAAATAATTTTCTAGCTTGTATTTATAATGTGACTTGGGGTTTGACTGGATTACAGCATTAAACACTGTAAGGGAGCAAGAAAATAACACATTACATCACTGATTTTCTACTTTAGAACTTGTTTTTCTACTTTAGAACTTGTGATTTACTCTCTCGTATCGTGGGATCTACAAAAATATTACCTGAGATGGACAACCAACCGGAGACTGGACGATCGTGGGATCTACAACCCGAGACTGGACAATCGTGGGATCTACAACCGGCGGTGACTGGACAACCAACCGGAGACTGGAGACTGGACGAGATGGACAGGTTTCGTCGTCGGCGACAATCAACCGGAGATGGAGGGTTTGGTTTGGACGAGATGGAGGGTTTGAGTTGGGGATGGTTTGTGTTGGATAAAAGATGTGGGTTTGAGGGTTTGGACGATATGTGTGTTTTAATTTATTAGGTTAGATTAGATTTTAAAGTTTTCATAATTAAACATCTACCCCAAATTTTATTTTAAGTGTTAATTTATACCTAAAATATAATATAAGTAATATTTTAAATTAGTGTTAGATGGATACGAATATCCAGTAAAACGGATATTCGGTAAAATGGATACTCCGCATCGGATACGGATTATCCGTGTCGGATATTAGTACTATCCGTATCTGTATCCGTTTTTTCGGATATTTTTATAGAGTATCCATATTCGTATCCATTTCCATTTTTTCGGATAAATATCCGCAAATTCGGATTCGAATAACGGACGGATGCAAATTTTTGAATATCCATTTACAGCCCTAGTCTTGGATAGTATATGGTTTTGGACTTGTTGAAATGGGGTTGTGGCTTGAGGAGAGAGAGAGAGGGCGAACACGACGCCGGAATGAGGGAGGGAGACCACCGGCGCCGGCGGGATCTGCATTGAGGAGAGAGAGAGGTGGTAATGGGGGTATAGGTTGAGATGGGTTTGGGTTGGATGGATGTCGCGTTGATGAGAGAGAGAGTGTGATGGTGGTGGTTTGGTGGGAGTTGGTGTGTTGGTTTGTGTGGGTGTTAATGGAGGAAAGAGAAAGATTGGGTATGGTGGTTTTTGATGAGAGAGAAGATGGGTGTAGGGAACAAGATGAAGTGGGGTCTTGTGGTGTAGTGAGGGTGTATGGGGTTAGTGTGAGGGTGAGGGGGTGTAGTATTAGTTTAGGGTATATGTAGGCTATGAATGTGGGTATAGGGTGTGTCTTTGTGTGTGTGTTTAATTTGAACCCCTAAAAATAACACTCAAACTAACTAATAAAATAAAACCATAAAAACTAAAAATCTAAAAATTAAATTTCTATTCTAAAAAAATAAAATAAAGACTCAATAAAAATAAAATAAAAATAAAAATGTAAATCTATTAAACATAAAAACTAAAGTTCTAAAAAAAAGTAAAATCTAATAAAACTAAATTCCTAAAAACTAATCCTAATAAAATAAAACTAAAATAAAAGAAAAATAAAAACTAAAACTAAAAACTTAATAAAATCAAAATAAAATAAAAATAGAAAAATAGAAAATAAAACCTAAAAATTCTAAAATAATCCTAAAATTAAAATGACACAAACTATAAACCTAAAAATTGATAAAAGGGTGCAAACTCAACACACACACAGTTTAGGGTAGGTTTAGGTAGGCTAGGATACGGGACAAGAGAATTTAGCTCCATTTTGCGCACAATTGCCATGATTTAAGCATTTGAACTTCGCAATGCACAATTTGACTTACAAGATAAATATTTAAGCACATAAGACCCATATTGTCGAGAATTAGCAATTAAAGTACGCTATTTGGGGTATAAATTGTACAGTTTTGGGTGCTTATCACATCACCCCCAAACAGAGCGTTGCTAGTCCTCGAGCAATAAGATAGAGAGAAAGATAAAGATAAGTAACCAAAAGTGTACCACTTTCGCGGGCAGTTGCGATTGCACTTAGCATGTGAACAAGCCTTTAAACCTATAGGTTTCCCTACAGGATGAGTTGTGTCTCGTGAGGGTTTGCAAGGAATATACCTGTTGATACCAAAATTAATATGCTGATGTGGACGAATCATACGAAGACACTTGTCAATCTACGTGGTACAATAACAATGAGGAAGTTCATTTCCCCGACCAACTCATGTTCTCTCCGAGCAACGAGAATATACCGAGGAACTTCAGCACTCCGAGGAACTCTAGCGCTCCGAGGAACTCCTGAGCAACGAGCAACTAAGGCGGTCCGAGCTGCATCTCGGCCGTAGTATTAATTACCAGAATATCAACAGTTCAACTATTCAGTGAATGTTTATCATCTTGACGCACACGCTGCATTAAATGTATTACCCTTTCATATGTATATCATTTAATGTATCAACCCATTCATGTACAGCCTAAAGGCTATAAATACCTTGTATCACCCTCGTTCAAAGGGACCGGAATTTCTTGAGAGAACTTGTACTCGAGAATTCCAAAACACTCAGCAATAACATAACAGTGGACGTAGGCCATTCTTACAAGGCTGAACCACTTTAAAAATCTTTGTCTCATTTTATTTATCTGTGATTGAATAATTAGAGCGATCTAATTTTTTACATCAACAGATTGGCGCCGTCTGTGGGAACGATTTTTATTATCGTTTTTCACCACAAGTCATTAATCATCAATGGCGGATAACCCAGAATCTAGCAATAGAAACGCTGGAAATGCTGGAAACCCTCCAAATCCCTCTGCACCTCCGGATCTGGCCAGGATCATGACGAATCTGGCCCAAGGACAAACCGCCATGCAAGAAATAATGAGGCAACTCATACAAACCCTTCATGGTGGTGCCCCCGCACGTTCAGGACAGCAAAGTGGTCAGAGACAAACTTATTTACTTTCTTCACGATCCAGGCGTACTGAGTCACGTCGCAATGAGGAATTCGATTATTTCTCTTATCAACCTGGGCGAACTTCATCAATAAGGGCTACAAATACTGATCAACATATCACCCTCTCTCCGAAAAGACCCAGTGCTTTAGAAAGATTGAGTAGGGTGTCTCCTTTCAGTCGATTAGGCCCTAGGAGGAATAGAAGTCCACCTAAGACCATGTCAAGGAGTTTTCGACAACCATCAGATCTAAGAGAAGGATCAGCACAGTCACGACCAGTCGTTCGTCAAGATAGATCTCAAGAAGCTACCTCAGAACGATCAAAATTGCTCGAACCAATAGGCCCGAGGAAGGAAATGAAGCGTGGAAAGGATCTCTCCAACGGTTGGAGGATAAATTAGGAGAAATGGCCAAAGCAAAGAACCCCCTACAACGAACTTTTGTTCGAGGAACACCTTTTGTACAGGCCATTGTGGATTTTCCTACACCATCGAAATTTAAAGCACCCGTGGTAACTCCCAAATATGATGGAAATACAGATCCTGTTCTTCACATAGAACAATATCAAGCTGCTGCCGATATCTATGTTGTCCCCGACGAGATGAGATGTATGGCCTTCTCAGGAACTCTTACTGAATCTGCCCAGATATGGTACAACAATCTTCCTCGGGGTAAGATTTCAACTTTCTTTCAGTTAACCGAGTTGTTTATTGGCAATTTTTGTTTTGGAGCAAAGCTAGTAAAACGAGTAGCACACTTGTTAAGTGTTAGACAGAAATCTGGTGAGAGTACTAGAGATTACATAACTCGTTTCAATAACGAGAAGCTAGAAGTCATAGATTACGAAGAGAAGACAGCAATCACCGCCTTGATGAGTGGGTTGTTGCCTAATAAATTGTATTACACCTTGGCGAAAGATCCACCTAGAACTATGTCAGAATTGATGGCAAAGGCGGCCAAAATCATGAATGCCGAGGAGGCTATGGCTGCAAAGAAGAATATGGATAAAGAAACCAAGGTGGAAGTCGACAAATCTAAGAAGAAAGAGCATAAAAGCAATGGTGGAGATAAACATTCCAAGAATAAATGGGAGGTCATGAAGAAGTATGATAATTATACTCCTTTGAAAATGGGTATTAATCATGTCTTGGAGGAAATCAAGAACAACGAGGAGGTAAAATGGCCAAAGAAACTGAAGTCAGATCCTGATTCGAGGAGTAGGGATAAATATTGTGAATTTCATAAAGATCATGGTCATATGACCAAAAACTGCATAGCTCTTCAGAACGAGATTGAAACACTCATCCGAAGAGGAAAGCTAGCAAAATATGTTGATCGAGGAGGTGAAAGAAAGGATAACGACCGGACTAGAGAGAGGTCAAGATCTCCTCGTCGAGCAGAAGAGAAAAAGAAGAGGAATCATGAAGATGATCCAGATGATGACCCCGAACTTCCCAAGAAACTAAGACAGCCAGAACGAGAGGTATTTTCTATACGTTTTGGGTCATTTGATTGTAATGTCATTACAGGAGGAGATGCAGGAGGAGGAGACCTTACTGCAGAAAGAAAGGCTTACCTTGGAGAGGCTCAAGCTTGTTCATATATTCAGCGAATAAATCTGGCCGAGGACGATCGTCCGAGGAAGGTAAACAAAGAGAAGATGGTCATTATTTTTTCAAAAAATGACTTAGCAGGTGTTCTTTATCCTCACGATGATCCTCTGGTGATCAAAATGAGGATGAAGGAAGTAGTGATTTCAAGGGTGTTGGTAGACAATGGAAGTTCGGCAGACATCATGTACTATTCATGCTTTGACAGCTTAAACCTGAAATTATCTCAGTTGGAACCGTATCACAGCCCCCTCCTAGGTTTTGCTGGTGAGAAAGTTTTTCCACTTGGGACGATCAAGTTGGATATATTCATTGGAACCTGGCCTGCTTGTTGAACAGAAAGAATACGCTTCTTCGTGATGGATAAGAATGTGCAGTCAACCTACAACATCATCATGGGAAGAGTTGGTTTGAAGAAGTTCCATCTACAGTACATCAGTGCTTAAAATTCCCAAAAAACTTTGGGGTAGGAGTTGTGAAAGGTGATAAAAAAGTAGCTCGGGAATGCTATTATTCATCTGCCGAGCAAGAGGAGCTTGAGGAATCAAGGAAAAAGACTACTACCTACCAGGTGGAAGAAGATACAGAGATTGAAACTCTCGATCCCAGAAATGAATCCCAACTTGTAAAAGGACAGGTGGTGGAATCTACAGAAAATGTTATTCTAGACGACGAGCACCCTGAACGAGTAACCCATATAGGTTCAACGTTGGATGCTTCAATAAAATAAGAGTTGATAATTTTCTTGAGAAACAGGAAGAAAACTTTCGCATGGAGTCATGAGGACATGCCAGGAATAGATCCAAACTTCTTATGTCACGAACTCAATGTGAATAAGGAGATCAAGCCTGTAAAGCAGAGAAGAAGGGTATTTAGCCCCGAGAAGAATCAAGCTATTCAAGAGGAGGTCGACAAGCTCCAGAAGGCTCAATTCATTGAAGATGTGAAGTACCCGGACTGGTTGGCGAATGTGGTGATGGTAAAGAAGAAAAACAACAAATGGAGAATGTGTGTTGATTTCACTGATCTTAACAAGGCCTGCCCAAAGGATCATTTTTCATTGCCCAGAATTGACCAACTAGTAGATGCTACCTCTGGGCACGAGCTGCTTAGCTTCATGGATGCTTACTCTGGTTACAACCAGATCAAAATGAAACCTGAATACAGGGAAAGTACTTCTTTTATTACCCCTAGGGGAACTTATTGCTATAATGTTATGCCTTTTGGTTTGAAAAATGCAGGAGCGACATACCAGCGGCTGATGAACAAGGTTTTCACCGAACAAATCAGTTGCAACATGGAAGTCTATGTCGATGATATGCTGACAAAAAGAAAGAAAGCTGCAGATCATCTAGTTGACTTAGCTCAGACATTTGATCAACTGGATAAATACCAGATGAAGCTCAACCCGACGAAGTGCACATTTGGAGTACGAGAAGGAATGTTTCTCGGATACATTGTCAACCAGCGAGGCATTGAAGCAAATCCAGATAAGATCAAAGCTCTTTTAGGGTTGCGATCTCCAACAACAAAGAAAGAAGTCCAGAGTCTTACAGGACGAGTTGCAGCGCTCAACAGATTTGTGTCCCGAGCAACTGACAAATGCCTCCCATTCTTCAAAACACTTCGAAAAACTTTTGAGTGGACTGATGAATGTGAGAAGGACTTTCAAGACTTGAAAAAGTATTTGGGAGCACCTCCATTGTTTTCCAGGCCAATAACATGAGAGAAGTTGTATTTGTATCTGGCAGTATCAGAGAATGCAGTCAGTTCAGCATTGATCAGATTGGAGAATGGAGTCCAGAAACCAATCTATTACATAAGTAAGGCTTTCCGAGGTGCAGAAATTAGGTACCCAAAGCTGGAAAAATTGGCATTGGCATTAATTGAAGCAAGTAGAAGAATGAGGCCATATTTCCAGGCCCATACCATCGTCGTTTATACCGACATGCCACTGAGGCAAGCCCTTCATAAGCCAGAAAAGTCAGGGAGATTGATGTACTGGGCAATAGAGCTCGGTGAATATGATATTGTGTATGAGCCCAGATCATCATTGAAAGGGCAAGCTGTAGCAGATTTTATAGAAGAGTTTACATATCCTGACACCCCCGAGGAGCAAAATTTGCTCACTGATCAACCTGTGGATGTTACAGGACCAACAGACATAAGTCCAGCCCAGCTCCAGTTGGAAAAAGGGCTTGTGGATGTAGAAAGATCATCAAATTCAAACCCAGATCAACCCCGGTTGGTAAAAGGGAGAGAAGAGATGGTCGACGAGGAACAAAAATTAACAGGGGAGGATGGAAGAGAACAGCAGATATTTCACCGAGGAATTCTGTCAGATAAGAAATTTGAAGACGGGTTATCCATATGGAGATTATATGTAGATGGCTCATCTTGCACAGCAGGTTGTGGGGCGGGAATTGTTTTGAACACCCCAGACGAGATTGACATGGAATATGCTTTGCGATTCCAATTCAAAGCCTCCAATAATGAGGCTGAGTATGAGGCCATGATAGCAGGTCTTAATTTATCAAAGATTATGGAAGCGCAACAAGTGATGGTATTCAGTGATTCTCAATTGATTGTGAATCAGATAATGGGAACGTATGCAGTTAAAGGAGAATTAATGGTCAAATATCATGCCAAGGTAATGGAGTTATTGGCAGAATTTGATGCGATTCGGTTGATCAGAATACCCAGGATAGAAAATGCACAAGCAGACGCACTGGCTCGACTAGCATCAGCTACTCGTACCAAGCTGCGAAGAACAATACCAATTGAAGTACTGGAAAGTCGGAGCATAAATGAAGACTTGACGATGAATGTTATTGCCCTTGATTTAGGACCATCTTGGATGGATCCAATCAGGGTATATATTGAAGAGGGAGAATTGCCAGAAGATAAGCTCGCTGCCAAGAAATTGAAGTATAAAGCTGCTCGGTATGTATTAACTAATGGTATTTTATATAGACGAGGAATTATGGCAGGTTTGCAGAGATGTGTACATCCCTCCGAAGTGAAAGAATTAATTGCAGAGATCCATGAAGGGTCTTGTGGAGCTCATGTAGCAGGTCAAACACTTTTGCAAAGGGTAATGACTCAAGGATATTACTGGCCGACGATGAGGGCTGATTGTATAGCCTATACTAAGAAATGTGACAAGTGCCAACGTTTTTCCTCCATCCGACGAACTCCACAATCATTGCTGACACCAATAACATCCCCTTGGACCTTTGCCATGTGGGGAATTGATTTGGTTGGACCACTGCCGACCACCCGAGGAAGATTCAAGTACCTCGTCGTTGCAGTGGACTATTTTACTAAGTGGGTAGAAGCTGAGCCGCTTATCAATATGACGTACGAGAAGGTGTACCAGTTTGTTTGGAAGAATATCATCTGTCGATATAGTCTCCCTCATGCCTTCATCACAGATCATGGAACATAGTTTGACAACGAGGAGTTTGCTGCCTATTGTCAACAATCAAACATCCTGAAGACCCATTCAGCACCAGGTCATCCTCAAAGCAATGGGCAGACTGAGGTGACGAACAGAACGCTGCTAAATGGTTTGAAGAAAAGGCTAAGTGAAGCTAAAGCTAACTGGATTAATGAGCTGCAATCAGTATTGTGGGCTTACCGAACAACTCCCCGAGCAGCGACTGGAGAATCACCATATATGCTGGCATTTGGAAGTGAGGCTGTAATACCTGCCGAGTTGGGCCTACCAACACACAGAGTGCTGAATTTAAATTCTCTGATCAATGACTTGATGAGAAGACTGGATTTGGATATGCTCGAAGAAGTCAGAGAAGAGGCAGCCATTAGGAATGCTGCTTATCAACAACAAACAGCTCAGTTCTACAACAAAATGGTGAAGAAATGCGATTTAAAAGAAGGAGATTATGTGCTAAAGAAGGTCATTCAGAAGCACAATAAATTGGAAGCAAATTGGCATGGACCTTACCGAGTTACAGAAGTTATTCGACCAGGAACTTACCGAATAACAACTCTAGAAGGAGAAGAATTCAAGAATGCTTGGAATGCTGAACACCTTCGTAAGTATTATCAATGATGTAAAATGTACAACGGGTCCATCAATATGAATAAAACGATGATGTTTTTCACCATTTTTCTCTCCTTTGTTTGAAAGTTTTTCGGGGAATACTAGTGTTGTACACTACGCTGCTTGATAGCAAGAAGAAGACGATAGTTCAGACCCACGACCAACTCCGGTTGGTAAAAGGGCGAGAACAACTGATATACTCCTTTGGTTAGGAGGCGTACACTGGCGTGATCAACTTCGGTTGGTAAAATAACTAGTGGACAAGATAGTTCGAAAGAATAAGATAGTTCAGACCCACGACCAACTCCGGTTGGTAAAAGGGAGAGAACAAACTATACTCCTTTGGTTAGGAGGCGTACACTGGTGTGATCAACTTCGGTTGGTAAAATAACTAGTTGACAAGATAGTTCGAAAGAACCTGATAGTTCGAGCGTGATCAACTTCGGTTGGTAAAATAGCGAGAATAAATTATACTCCTTTGGTTAGGAGTCGTACACTTGCGTGATCAACTTCGGTTGGTAAAAGAGCTTGTGGACAAGATAGTTCGAAAGAACCTGATAGTTCAAACCCATGACCAACTTTGGTTGGTAAAAGGGAAAGAACAACATTCTTATAACGCCAATATCGGTTGGTTTATACTCTCAAATGCCAACTTATGCTGGTCGGGAGGTAATATTATTATAAAAGTTCCTCAAAGAACAAAATATTCCAAACTGAACCAAGTATGGTTGGTCGGGGATAAGAACCCACTAACTGTATTTGGTCGACGAGGAGAAAATATTTCAAATTGAACCAAGTATGGCTGGTCGAGGATAAAACCCATCAACCATAGTTGGTCGACAAGCACAATATAACAACCTTGGTTGGTTGGGAAATTTTTAAACATTTTTATACTCATTACTTTATTATTAAGTGACTCAAGCAACATTTCTGATACTTGTAATTTTTATCAGGATAATCGATGAACCATACAATATCGTTATGAAAGCACAAATATAAAGTGTTTGATATGCACAAGATAATAGCAGTACTAATTTGCAAACAGAAAATGAAAGTCTTTCATTAAAATTCAAAATAAATTACAGGTTACATGGATTTACTAACTATTACATTGAGATTCCTATTCTATTGGTTTCTTGCCCTTTGCTTTTGAAACAGGCTCTTCGCCAGCAGGAGGATCTTCCAGGCAAAGGGGAGAATTAATAAAGTTCAAGTCCTTCAGCATTCTGACATTCATTATTGAAGGTGTGTCCATTAGATGCTCTGGACGAGATACTTCGATTTGGGAATGAAGACTGTAGTCACCAAGGTATTTTGAAATTAAGCTCCGAGGAATGGAACGAGCTGGGATCCATTCCATGTCCAATTTATAAGGTGGTACAGGCAAGTCTAGTAACCCAGGAGCATGATAATCCCATAAATAATGCCCTTGCTCCAGTTTTAATACACCCAGGGCGTTCAACTACCCCTGCTTATAATCTTCATTATTGGCGTGTTCAATACGAGCATCCAAATGACAAAGGGCCTCATTATAACCTGCCATCCAGAACTCACGAGGTTGTTTATGGAATTGGAAGGTTAATCTATCCAATTGGTCATGAAGGTTTTTAGCAAAAAGGTCCTTGGTATGTAAAGCAGACTTCGTCCCAGTAAGTTGATCTTCCAAAGATAGGTTTTTCTTGGACATTTCAGACAGAGAACGATCTTTTTCATTCAATTGGAACGCTTGAGTTTCCAAAGTAGACTGAGTACGAACCTCTTCAACATTACGGCTAAGAACTCTTGATCGACTCCGAGCAGCGACTGGAGAACTTTGCTCCTCGATAAAATTTTGAACAGCTCTTCCTCGCCCACAAGAACCTATTCCTCGTCCCCGAGCAGTCACAGGAATAACAGATCTTCTTAAGTTATCCAGTTCTTGCCTTAATTTGGCATTCTCAACCTCTAAGAACGAGAAACCTTCATCGGTAACTGGTACTAAAGTAGTGGAAGATGACGCTGCAGATTCATACTGTGCCAACTTTTTCTGCAAATTATTATTCTCTTGTTCCAGCAACTCAGCAATCTGCCTGCAGGCCTCAACTTCACCTTTTAGAGTTCTTTCCCTAACATCGTATCCAGCAAGGATCTTTTTATGGCCTGTTTCAGAAGAAAGCTGCTGATATCTATTTTCATACTCCTTGTGCAGCAAAGCAGTTGATTCATTGTGTTGATGTTGTAAATCTTCTAAGGTACAATGAAGTTCCTCGATCAATTCATAGTAGGCCACACTGTTGGCCACAGCTCGGTCGAGTAAATCTTTCAAGTACCGATAAGCCTCAATTGCTTGTTCTAAGGCATCATGGCCAAGGATGTCAGCAATTTCTGATCCGCTCAAATTTGTATGACCATCTTTATAATACTCATGACATTGCTGCATCAGCTTTGTATCATATGCAGTTATCAGTTCCATTCTAGCAACAAACTAAGGATGAGAAAAAGACAACAATCAACAAAAACAAATCATCAACAACAGAGATGAACAAAGATGTATTTTATTAGATCACAAAAGGCTTACATTGTTTGATTACAAATAATGAAAGATAGAAATGATACCGAACAACTTCACACCTTTTCCTTATCTCCCAAGACTTTCTCGGGAGGCTGGGATGAGGAGCTTGGTTGCTCGGTGGTAACAGCGACTTGATCAACAGGAGTTAAAATTTTTTCAGGAGGAGGAGGCATGGAAGAAATGTCCTCGTTGGCAGAAGATATAGATGCAGGGACTTGATCACCTATGGCCATGGAAGATTCATCAAAGATAGGCTCATCTTCTTCTTCTTCCACAATTGGTGGAGGAGGACCAGGGAGGTGTAGCTGGAATAGCCCAGAGTCGTCCTTGATCTTCAATTCCAGCAGGGCAGCTACCCAACCATCTCGGACGTATTTTAACTTCTCGTATTGAACTTGGGATGTCATCCCAGCAATCCTCTTGTCCCATCCTTTATCCCAGCCAGCACTGAAGGATTTTTTAACTGCGAGCTTTCTTTTCAGTTTCTCCGAGGAGAGCTTCGCATCCAGTTCTTCTTTTTGGCTTTTGATATCTCGCAGGGCGGACAACTCTTCCTCTGACTTCTTCAGCTTATCTTCAATCTCTCCAAAGTTCTTGAGCTTGTCGTCATATTTTTGATGCTCAATCTCCAAACTTTTCACCTTGTTCTCCAAACTCTTGGAGATCTCAGCCAACTTCACCTTCTCAGCTTCAACTATTGACAACTTTTTCTCCTAAACAACTTTATCCTCACTATACTGTTGACGAGATTCCTTCAAGGATTGGGTCAAACCCAGCAGAGCATCCTCCACCCCCGACGAGGAGCTGGAAGCTTTAATAGCTTCGTCTTTCTTCACGATGTTGTTAAAATAATTCACCAGCTAAACAAAGGAAAAAGTGACAGGTCAATGCAAAAATACAAGTATTCAAAGACAGAAAGGAAATTCAGATTGTGAGAAATTTACCGAAGCAAGATGACGAGTAGCTAGGGATGTCAGCATATCCCTAGAAATCTTTTCATCAATTCCTTGGACCTCGGGTATGATCCAAGTTTTTACCGAGCTCATTGCAGAGCTCGGAGGAATGATGGTTGGAACACCAACACCACCAGCTGGTAGAGAGGAGACAATTTTATCCAAATTGACTGAGGATGATTTCCTCAATCTCCTCAAAGGGACTTCAGCAACTTCAACCAAGGAAGAACTCTTGGTCGGAGAGATAGCAGTCATCTCCACAGAAGCAACCTTCTTGCTCGGAGCCACTGGGGGCTTCTCGATAGCTTTTGAAGGCGCAACATCCACCTTCTTAGTCCCCTCTCGGACATCAATTTTGCTTTTCTTGGCCTCAGCAGCAGAAGTAGTGTCATTAAACAGAGCAGGAGGAGCTCTTTTCTTGCCCATTCTCTGACTTAAAGGGATGTGAGAATCTGAAGAAGAATACTCTAGAGTTGAAGCTGGCTGAACAGGACGAGCACTATAAGAAGTTTTATAACTCTTATACTGTAGCAAATATGATGCAGACCTGATGTGCTTGTCTGCAACGTTCTTATGCAAACCCCAGATAAGTTTCAGATGCTTAATATTAACCTCTGATTCTTTTGGAGTTTTTCTTTTACTGTCAACTGCAAACAAACACATGATAAAATATCAGTCATACATTTTGTCAAACATAATGAATTTGTAAATTCAGAAAAGAAATAAAATGAAAAATAAACCTATCCCATTGCCATATGGGGGGCATCTGGGACCGTTGTATACTCCATCTCCAACTAAAGGGGCATATTGCCAATTTTTAATAACCACCCCATGTTCAAAATAATCTCTATTTGCATCAGGGAGGTTAACTACAAGAGCCCTATTCAAAAACCTAGTTTTTAAGTAATAAATATTATCTAGAATGGCCCATCTATAGCAATACATAATTTCAGGGATCCCTATACGAGTCCCATGAGTTAGATTTAATTTATACACCCCATTAATTATTCTCCATGAATTGGGGGCAATTTTTGCAAGGACAAGATCGAAATACTGACAAAACTCAAGACACAATGGGTTTGGTGGAAAGGAAAATCCACATTCAGCAACAAATAGACTGGGGAACCAATGTCCCTCAGCCAAACGAAAGTAATTTTGAGGTTCAGAAAGCTCCTCCAAAATCACCCAAGATGGGATGGAAAATTCATAACGGAATTTCTCAACAGACTCCACAAGATAAACCATGGTGAGTAAAAGAAATACAGAAGAAAAGAAGAGAATCTTACAGGAAAAAGGAAGAGCTGACAACTAGCGAGGGAAAAGATGAACGCACAAGAGAGAAAGAGAGAATAGAAAGCTTGAATGCAGAAAATTGGAAAAAAAAGAAGACGGTATGGTTACCTAAGAAGTTTAAATACTTTGCCTTGGGAAACGGCGAAGGAAATGATTACACAAAAGAAACTATTGAACTTTCGGCGGCTAAAAGGACAAAAAGGGCACAAAGATCGAAGCGCTCTTAAAAGTTCGAAAAAAGGCGGATTCTGTGAATTTGGAAATAAATTCAAATACGATGCTCCTAAAACCCAGGAAGATCATTCAATATTACCATATACCAAGAAATAATGTTTCATACTCCTCAAAGTTCGAAATATGAAACATTGGGGGCTTCTGTTGATACCAAAATTAATATGCTGATGTGGACGAATCATACGAAGACACTTGTCAATCTACGTGGTACAATAACAAAAAGGAAGTTCATTTCCCCGACCAACTCATATTCTCTCCGAGCAACGAGGATATACCGAGGAACTTCAGCACTCCGAGGTACTCTAGCGCTCCGAGGAACTCCTGAGCAACGAGGAACTAAGGCGGTCCGAGCTGCATCTCGACCGTAGTATTAATTGCCAGAAAATCAACAGTTCAACTATTCAGTGAATGTTTATCATCTTGACGCACACACTGCATTAAATGTATTACCCTTTCATATGTATATCATTTAATGTATCAACCCATTCATGTACAACCTAAAGGCTATAAATACCTTGTATTACCTCGTTCAAAGGGACCGGAATTTCTTGAGAGAACTTGTACTCGAGAATTCCAAAACACTCAGCAATAACATAACAGTGGACGTAGGCCATTCTTATAAGGCTGAACCACTTTAAAAATCTTTGTCTCATTTTATTTATCTGTGATTGAATAATTAGAGCGATCTAATTTTTTACATCAACAATACCCATAAAATTCTTATTTGTAAAAAATTATTGAAAGGCAGTCAATCTCTTATTAGACATAGAATAGTCGCGCAATCCATCACATGAGAAATAATTTGAGAAATACAAGCTAGGATGTGTAAAAAGATTAAGCCAAGTAAATACTCAAGGTACATCCTTCCTAGAACTCAACGTGTGTAGTGTGAATTAGTCAAAACGGGTCGAGTATCACAAGAGTAATTCCAAGATTGCCTTATCGGAATCAACGCTTCAACTTCAAATCTCACGAATATATCTCTCTCAAACGAACTCTCGAGATATGGGTAAGTGTATCGCTCTTATGTGTGAAGAGGTGAGTAAATGTAAGCAAGTTCAAACGTCTCACACACGTATAAGAAAGAACGAACAATTGAAAGAAAAATGATCTCATGAAAGAATGCTAATCACTATAGTGAGAACGTCGAGTTATTCACCACGTCGACTTTCATTTGCCCGAACACCTAGGGGAACATGTATGTATATGGGTGAGGGGGAAATGAAATGGGATATGTGGGATGAGGTGAGGTAGGATAGGATGGGATGATGATATGATGGATGGATGGTGGATATTTGAGAAGAGTGTATCACTCATAGACGAACAAATGTCTTTATTTCTTGACTGCAACTTTCTCTTTTTCTTCTTTTCCAAATACACATCAATGTATGAGATAAATCTGCTAAAAATATAAATAACCTCAACATAAATTTGTATTTAATTTTTCTCTATCTGAATCGGCTTTGGGAGAGATATTCGCTAAAAATGCAAACACTCTCTATGATAGATCATCTCCCTATTTTTTTACTTTCTTTTTTTTTCTTTTTTTTTCTATATTTTTTTTCTTTTCCAAATACGCATCAATGTATAAGATAAATCTGCTAAAAATAACCCCCAACATAAATTTGTATCAAATTTTTCTCCATCTGAATCGGCTTTGGGAGAGATATTCGCTAAAAATGCAAACACTCTTTATGACGGATCTTCTCCTTTTACTTTCAACACTATTCTCTGTAGATATGGAAATGGGTGATATGGTATATGGTGATGATATGGAAAATGGAAGGTGTATGAATGTATGATAAATGGAATTTGGTTGGTGTATGAGTGAAGGTGTGGTGAAAACCTAGTGATCGGGACAAATTTCAAGACACGCGTTTCTTAAAACTCGAAAATGATGTCATTCTCGGTGATCAAGCCAAAATTTTATGAAAGATAATGAGATCATACGACAATTAAAGTGCGGACCCAAAAGAAGTTGAATCAACTTGTGACTCGGAGATTGCGTAAAACACTCATAAAGGGTGAAAGGCAAAAATCTCACGGGCTAGTGTCTCTACTAGTGATCTTTAAGGTTCTCTTTAGAATTGTAGTACTCCTCAACTCTAAACGTAATGACGTGATAAGTGCGCAAATTTTGTTGAGTCTAGTAAATTCATGGTGCAAAATGCCTTGTTACGTGTTACATAAGCTATTTATAAAATATATTCTCTAGCTTGACTCCTAGACTTTTGAAAGATGGATGATTTAAAATTCACATCAATGATTGAGATGAAAGAAACTGCACGAAAATTTTAAAAATCAGGTTCAAAAATAAAAAAAATTCAAAAGAGGTACGATTTTGATAAAATTCCCCACCCCCAAACAAAAAGGAACATCGTCCTCGATGTTAGGTAAAATGATTTTTAAAATTGAGAGCATAAAGTAGGAAAGAGATTACCAGAATGAACCGCTAATGAAGTGGACATGTGAAGCCAAGAAGAAACCTGAATAAGAAGTGATAAAAAAAAGTGTACAAGTCTACAAACATGGCAAAATAAAGGGTGATGTGAAACACCACCCCCAAACAGGATGAGACTAGTACAAGAACAACGGGTTGCCTCCCGATAGCGCTAAGTTTAATGTCTTCAGCCAGACCGATAGAATCTCACCCTAAAGATAAGAACTATGAAAGCACGGGGTGGCAGAATAATGGGTGATGAAGATCACCCCCAAACAAGACTGAAGCGTCAGTCTTGTTTGATAATTTGACAAGGGTGAGGGTGAAAAAACACCGAACACGACCTTATTTTTTATTTTTTGGTTTTCTAGAGAATGAAAGGAAGAAAATATTTTTGAATTTTTATAAAAATAAAGGAAGAAGATATTTTTTGGATTTTTGTGAAGAAATAGAAGGAAAAAAATATTTTTGGATTTTTCTAAAAAGGAAAGAAAGAAAATATTTTTGTATTTTTTTATAAAAATGAAAGAAAATATTTTTGGATTTTTCTAAAAAAATTGAAGGAAGAAAATATTTTTGGATTTTTTTTTTGGAAGAAAAGGGTGGGGAAAAGATATTTTTGGATTTTTTTTTATTTTTTATTTTTATTTTCAAAAGGAAAGATATGTTTTTGGATTTTTTTAAAAAAATTAAAGGAAGAAAATATTTTTGTATTTTTTTTTCAAAAGGAAAGAAATATTTTTGGATTTTTCTAAAAAAAATTAAAGGAAGAAAATATTTTTGGTTTTTGTTTTTTTTGGAAGAAAAGGGTGGGGAAAAGATATGGACTCTTTGAATTGGACGGACTAACTAAAACCGACTACCAAAAATTGGAATTGGACACACACACAAGTCAAGAAAAATTCCTAACTAGCACATAGCCAATTTTTATCTTCAAATTTAGTGAGAGGGTAGTCAAATTTTAATTAAGTCCGCGGGCGATAAAAATCACGAAAATATTTTAGTGATCGCCTTTGCAAAATATTCTCCTATTGGGCTACCTAGTTGATTGATTTTAAATTTAGTGATGGCTAGGGTAACACACAATGATAAGCGAGTGAGTCAGGTGATGAAATCCCTTCTCGTGAGTGACCGGGTGTAGGTCTTAGTAATTTAATTCATCACACCATTCAAAAAATAAATGCGAGAATAAAATCACACAAGAGCACACAAAATAATTGACTCGCTAACAGGAGAGGTGCGAGTGTTTAGAAATGTACCTCCCACGGTTGTTGGGCCGTGGGGTGCCAAAAAATTTGAGTCGACCGGGGGGAGATCACGCCTATCTCAGTCGTCTCCGGGATTCCTGCCGACCCAAGGTAGAGAGGCTTCTAAATCCTCGCCTTTGGACGCCCTCTCTCTACCTTGTCTGGTTTCCCTACCATGCTTGTCTTGAATTATTACAAATTTAAATGAAAAATAAATGGTGTCTCTATGCACCGCAATACAAGCAAAATAATAATGTCCTAATACAATCCTTCTAAAATAAAAAAAAAATGGCACAAAAAAATAAAAAGTGCAATACAAATGAATCACAAATAGGTAATCCTCGCAAGTGTTTCAAGCTCCAAAGATCGGCAACGACGCCATTTGATAACTAAAAAAATTGCTTCTCTTAATGTAGATTTTTGTCGTTGTTGTAACTTCTCTATCCATAAAAAATTTCCTTGAACCTACAAAATTATAACAAAACTAGTGTAGAGGGTAAGTAAGGGAGTCAATCCAAATCTAAGGGTGAAACACAAAATTGGAGAAGACATATATATAGAGTCATTTGCATTTTATTATATTTTTCTATTTTTCTATTTTCTATTTTTTATGGATTTTTTTAACTAACTAACTATACTAATTTTTATAACTACTAATTAAGAAATAAAAGCAAATTAAAGAAAAGTGATATAAACAAAATTGTCCTAATAAGTAAACTAACAAAATTGGACTCATGCAGGCTTCATAATTTCATCCCATAAATGGGAGATTACCCCTCACTAATCATCACCAAAAAATATAAGATAAACAATTAAAAGCATGAGAAGATTAAACTAAAAGTAAAAGTGGAGGAGATCAAACCCATTTAAGCCTTGAATTGACATGAAATCTTCAATTACATCATCAATCTCTCAATTAGACATGCAAAATTTCTCAATCATAATTCCTCACTCATGTATTTATTGAATCTAAACTAAAAATTACAAACTAAACTAATAAAAAGGATAGTGGATGAATTCATAATGGACAATTAAATAATAAAAGAGATTTGCTAAAAATGCAAATCCTAAAATTATAAAATTGTACATTAGAATTCACCCAAAGAAATAAATTTTAGATCATTAATTTATATTGAGATAATTGCTAAAAATGCAAAATCTCAACATAAATGAATGGATTAGAATTTACCTCCCATAAGAGATAAATTTCATTACATCAATTTATTATGAATAATTGCTAAAAATGCAAAAATTTATAATAGATGGGTGGGGTGAAATTTATCCTAGAGATAATTTTCTACACACACATCTATATTGAGGTATTTGCTAAAAATGAAAATACTCAATATAGAGGGGTGGAGAGAATTTTATCACACCTAGCTTAAAACTAATTTTGAGATCCCTTTGCAAATAGGTCATCCTCTTCATTTATAGGAGGCATGGAGCATGAGGGGTGTGCATATGGGGGTAAATTGGGTAATGGAAGTGCACATGTGAATATGGTGTAAGGAGCATGTTAGTTGAGAGATGTGAGGTCACAAAAATCTGATTTGGGTGAGGGTAATTTTGGGATTTGATTAAAAGAGGTAGTTAGGGGGTATAATAGGGGAAAAGGGGTAAAAGGTATTAAATGATTTTCAGCATGTGGGTTAATTGAGTTTGGCTTTGGTTTGGGTTTTGTTTTGGCAGGTGCACGATTTGGTCTTTGGTTTAGGAAGAAAATGGGAAATGGGTCTTGGATAGTATATGGTTTTGGACTTGTTGAAATGGGGTTGTGGCTTGAGGAGAGAGAGAGAGGCCGGACACAACGCTGGAATGAGGGAGGGAGACCACCGGCGCCGGCGGGATCTGCATTGAGGAGAGAGAGAAGTGGTAATGGGGGTATAGGTTGAGATGGGTTTGGGTTGGATGGATGTCGGGTTGATGAGAGAGAGAGTGTGATGGTGGTGGTTTGGTGGTTTGGTGGGAGCTGGTGTGTTGGTTTGTGTGGGTGTTAATGGAGGAAAGAGAAAGATTGGGTATGGTGGTTTTTGATGAGAGAGAAGATGGGTGTAGGGAAGAAGATGAAGTGGGGTCTTGTGGTGTGGTGAGGGTGTATGGGGTTAGTGTGAGGGTGAGGGGGGGTGTAGTATTAGTTTAGGGTGTATGTAGGATATGAATGGGGGTATAGGGGGTGTCTTTGTGTGTGTTTAATTTGAACCCCTAAAAATAACACTCAAACTAACTAATAAAATAAAACTATAAAAACTAAAAATCTAAAAATTAAATTTCTATTCTAAAAAAATAAAATAAAGACTCAATAAAAATAAAATAAAAATAAATAAAAAAAATAAAAATAAAAATGTAAATGTAAATCTATTAAACATAAAAACTAAAGTTCTAAAAAAAAGTAAAATCTAATAAAACTAAATTCCTAAAAACTAATCCTAATAAAATAAGACTAAAATAAAAGAAAAATAAAAACTAAAACTAAAAACTTAATAAAATCAAAATAAAATAAAAATAGAAAAATAGAAAATAAAACCTAAAAATTCTAAAATAATCCTAAAATTAAAATGACACAAACTATAAACCTAAAAATTGATAAAAGGGTGCAAACTCAACACACACACGGTTTAGGGTAGGTTTAGGCTCGGTTTGGGTAGGCTAGGATACGGGACAAGGGAATTTAGCTCCATTTTGCGCACAAATTTCATGATTTAAGCATTTGAACTTCGCAATGCACAATTTGACCTACAAGATAAATATTTAAGCGCATAAGACCCATATTGTCGAGAATTAGCAATTAAAGTACGCTATTTGGGTATAAATTGTACAGTTTTAGGTGCTTATCAGAAATAGTTGCAAGATATAAAGAAAATTATAAAGTCTCTTTGTAAATAATTAGAAAGCATTTTGAGATTGAGGTAAGGATATGAGTAATTGTTAGCTTCAAGAATTAATTAATTTTAGCCATATACACAACGCAAGACCGTGACACGTGTTGTAAAACTCGCTTACTTTTATTCAAAATACGCTTAAGTTTACCCTTAATGTTAACATGCTAATATATATTCCTTTATCTTAGATTTCCTCCCATCCAAACCGTAATTGTAAAAATGAAAGTTACTTTTGTAGTTCAATTTTGAGTTTATATGACTTAATTTTTGGGATTTTAGATTGGAAAAGTGGGATTTTTCATTTCTTTGTGGGTTATTTTCCTACTAAAGGGGGCAACTTATTTTGAACACTGACCGAGTGCGAAAAATAGCGCGTGTAAAGACGTTAATCGTTGTTTTTTGTTTCGCCTAATCAATACAAACAAACTCAAATTACGACTACACTTGGGAGGCAAGCATAGCGATAAGTCGGGTATCGAAAAATCCACAGGGACGAGATGCTAGAATTTAGATGATTTAGTGCTCCGAAATAAAAGTGCAAAAGGTGAATTACAAACTAAAAAGGAAAAGATGCATAAAAGGGAAATGATTATTCTAGGCAAGGGTATTGAAACTAGATTAACAAAGTGGTAAACTATAGGTTGCGTCGAATATCCCTCACCCGAGTTAATTTGTATAAAATGGATACATGGGTCGACGAGTTATTTAGAATGCATCTCGTTTCGACAGTTAATTGAATGAACGGTTGTCATGCCCCTAAATCCGCATAAAAAATCTAATAAAATTTTGGCGTCAACAAATATCTCGAAAATTGCGCATGCAAGGTCGTAAGCACGGGACATACATGATATGCCCCGTTAAATCTCCTTGGCGCAATAAGTAGGACAACGCACCCGAAACAAACCCGTAAACACCATCACCAAAGCCAAGCAACGCGTAAACTCGAGTGAGTTCAATTCAAGAACAACCTAATTTAAATTAGCTAGAAAGCATCGTAAAAACGCGGTAAATGAAAGCTAATAAATAAACGCGATAAAACTACACTAGAAAGCAAGTAATCAAAGTATGTAAATGAAGCATGTAAACCTAAATTAGAAAGCTTGTAAATTAACTAGAAAGCAAGAAATGAAGAAATACAAACTATATTAATGGAAAGGATGATGAATAGTGCAACATTCAACCCAAATGGGGTGTCAAACCAAGAACAATTGAAGACGAACTCTCCAAAACCCTCAAACCCCAAGTTATTCTAAACTAAAACTATCCTAAAACGTGTATATTACCTAATGTCTCATATTACAACAAAAATTGGTATTTATAGTAAGTTGGAATAAAAGAAAAGAAGAAAGAAAATAAGGCAAAATATCTCCTGAAAACAGGGGATCGATCGATCGACCCCTTTGGTCGATCGATCGATCATGAACAAAATATCCCATGTCAATAAGGATCGACCGATCCTTTTGATCGATCGATCGATCAAGCAGGTATCAGCCAAGCAGTTTACTGCATTCCCTTTTCTTCCTCTTCTCCTCCTCTTTTGGTTTCATTGTCTTTCCTTCCGCTAAAAATCCTGTAACTTCTTCATTATGTGCACCGTTCGTGGCCACGCGAAGCTTGCGAGGAGGGCTACAACTTTCGTGTAGATATTGAGCCAGGTGCCCAAGCTGTGAAAACACTAAAATGCCCTTGAACATGTGGTCGTGTATGGAAATCGAGCGGAATGCGTCCGAACTTCACACTTAGCATCCAAATACCTATAAAAACTCAATTAACCCCTGCAAAATATGTTAACGTAGAAATCCGAGGTTGTCTGGTTAACGAGCATAAATATAGGGAATAAGATACCCGAGGGGGCAAAAATGCGTCTGTTCGGAGGATGAAATAAGCAATATTTGCATATCATCACACCCCATAACTTACACATTGCTAGTTCCTAGCAATGAAATAGGATGCAACAAGAATTACAAGCAAACCAAAAGCCGGAGATAGTAAAAAAGTATGGTATAAAAGAAAAAGGCCACTTTCGCGGGCGACTCAATTGCATTTAGCATATGCAATAAGCCGTTAAACCCCTAGGTCACCCTAGTGTACGAGTGTCGTCTCGTGACGATTTTCAGGGATGGTACCCAAAATATCACATAGTTTACTCAAAATATGCCCAACCCAACATGAGACAAGCCCAACAATGGCGAAAAGGATTTCACACGCATTATTAACAAATTGAATGAATTCAAACAAAAGTCCGAATCATTAACATTATAGAATGCACCTCATATAATTGAAACCTTAAAATGTGGGAGGGGGACCAGCACATGCAAAGTGTGATTTGGCAAAAACTTAAATAAATCGGATACTAAAAGTTAAAGCAAGCATACATTCGATCCTCATGGGCATTACACTCATCAAGCTAATTCACTCAAAACAGGGAGGTAACACACGGAACATGCGAGCATAAAGAGTAAATGTAAATGGAAACTAGGCCGCACACATGTCACAAATGAAGAACGCTATATATAAACTGAAAAACTGTAATCTCAATGAAAAGATACCGCACACTAAAAGAGGCGAAATGAATTTTCACAGATTATCAAAACTATTATGACTTTTGAATTACATCAACCAAAGATCACATAAGACTTTAATAGGGTTGTAATATAGGTTAGGCTAGGGTACGAAATGAAGGAATGTATGCACGGATTCAAAGTGTTCGGAATGAAAACTCGGGATAATGGGAAAATGTAGGCAATTAACATTAAATATAACAATGGGGAGAGTAATCAAAGCTTATTGAACTATATACAACATTTACAACTTTCTCTTTCTTTTCTTTTCTTCTTTTTCTCATGTTTTCTTTTGTTTTCTTTTGCTTTTTGCTTTCTCTTTTTCTTCACTTTTTTCACTACTTTCTCTCTTTGCTTATTAAACTCTCATATGCCTAAATTGCAACCGACATCACAACAACATCATTCAATCCCAAGTAACAATCCAAACAAAGGTATGTAAGGTGTATGTATGGTATAAAACTCCAATTTGGAGTTGGTTATGGGATTGGATTATGAAACGAAAGGCTATATTTAGGCTCAAAGGGGTTCACGAGGGTAAACATATAAGGGTGATGTGAAGGCTAATATGGGTGATATAACAAAGATGGACTATGATCATTTCACAAAGTTTACGAAATTCTCGAATCAAAACAATATATGAAAATCATGATCAAGTAACACATTTCAAGTATAAACTCAATTAATGAACGGTCAAATGAAAGAATATAGAGATTACCAATGAATTCAGCGTTTTCAATGAGAAAAGAATAGTGTATACACTCACAAATGACGAAAGGTAACTCGGTGTAAGTATATACAATGCAACAAAAGATTACCGAGTTATAAAAATCTAAAACCAAATCAATATAGCAAGAAAAGGGCATGTGCTCATGGGATTAAGGTTTAATTCATGAAGTTATTCATAATATCAATAATTGAGACTAAAGACAAACAACTTCTAAAATCGAGAACATGCATCATTGAGCTGTCTATTGGATAGGGCAATTATCAAAATTTATCATCGGAAATAAAGGCAAAACGCCCAAAAAAGGAGAAAAAAGAAAGAAAATCTTTTTGAAATTTTGAATTTTTCTAAGAAAAGTATACTAAGTAACTAACATGTGAGCAAAAACATGGACACTACCAATGAATGGATAGAATATCCCACACCCCCTAACTTAAAACCTGACATTGTCCTCAATGTTAATTAAGAACCAAGTTTAAGGAAATTAACGATATACCCAAAATGGAGCGATCTCGGTAAGAACAAGTCTAAGGAATATACAAAACAAGTTAGTACCGAGCATATAAAAAATAAATAACAAAAAGTTAACTAATTACACTAAACTAAAATAAAAAGAAACAAAGAATAAAAAGCTAACTATATACAACCTACTATTTAGGTTTCACACTAACTATCCACTAGAAGTCTAAATAACTGAGGGTCTACCGTGAAAACGATTTGCCTTTGGAGGATAACCGGTGTACCCTCACATATAAGCATGCCTTCCAAAAAATAGGAATTCCATTTGAACAACGGAAGGCATGTGTAAGGCGTAAGAAATGAATCATCGTCAATTAAAAGTTTTGGCAGGACGATGGGGGGTTTGGATTGAACGGGTGACAAAAACATGTGGGGAAAAAGAAAAGCCGAATATCCTCCCAAAGATTTTGAAATTGAAATGGGAGGCGGCGCACACAAAGGCAAAGATGTGATCGTGGAAGGTGACTCGAGCAAGTACTCCTCATCGGCGAAAAGGTTTAAAACATTAAAGTTTGAAACCGAATCATCGGGTAGTTGTGACGGTGTGATAATAGAGGATGAAAATGGGGATGAAAGAAATTCAAACTCATGAGATGAATCATCATCGCATGAAGATTGAGTTTCAAAGGAAATAATATCATTTTCAATGAATTTTTTTTTCTTTGGGAGCCAAAGAAGAAATCATTTCATTGAAAATGGATATTACGTCATTTTCATCCTCACTTTCAATATCTATTATGCAGTGGGCAAAGTCTATAATGGTTTGTTCCAAAATAGGCACAAGTACCGCATTTGGTTCAAAACATTCCTCGACCTCGAAAGTCTCGAAAGAAAAATCGTCGTCAGACTCAAATAATAAATCCAACTCATGTTCCCACAAACGATTTTCTTCCCGATAACGATTTTCAATTTTCTCATTGTCATACATACACAAGCCCTCACCGAATGTCATGGGTCGAGGTGCGGATGCATGAAAATGGAAACTTTGAAAATTACCATCGAACTTAAATGAAAACTCATTATTACAGGAATTTTGAAAACTATTCGAATTCATTTCAAAATTCCTATTATAAGGCGGTAAAGGCCCAAAATCATTGTCATCATCATCAAAATTCCAATAACCTAAGTTTTGACTTTCGTTATACTCGCCCAAAGTCATATTTGAATTTGTTATACTTTGGGATTCTAAGTATTCACCGAAAGTCATAGGTTTACGAGAATTTTGAGAATTATAACAATGATTACCGAAAGAATTAGAATAAGACATGCTTACCCCAAAAATGGCTCAAGTGGTGAATTCCACAAAGTAGGTGTGCACGGGATGAATTCAAGGGTTTTTAAGTGCTCAAATGCGGAAGTCCTGCAAAAAGGTTAGAAAATAATCCAAATAGAAAGAAAATACTATGAAATACTAAATCAAATAAAGTCTAAAACAAATAAGTCCATGGAAACGACGCCATTTTGATAGCGTGCGAGAAGTGTGCACGTGTAAGTGCACAGTCATTATTTTCTATCTCGCCACAACTATAAAAAAACCTAAATTACGACTACACTTGCGGGGCAAGAACAACGGTAAGTCGGGTATCGAGAGATCCACTGAGACGAGTTGCTAGAATTTATATGATTTAGTACTCCGAAATAAAAGTGCCAAAGGTTTTTACAAACTAAAAAGAAAAAGATGCATAAAAGGGAAAGATTAATCTAGGCAAGGGTAATGAAACTAGATTAACAAAGCGATAAAACTACAGGTTGTGTCGAATATCCCTCACCCGAATTAATTTGTATAAAATGGATATATGGGTCGACGAGTTATTTAGAATGCGTCTCATTTCGATAGTTAATTGAATTAAGGGTTGTCACGCCCCTAAACTGTCATAAAAGCCTAATAAGATTTTGACGTCAACAAATATCTCAAAAATTGTGCACGAAAGGTTGTAAGCACAGGACATACATGATATGCCTCGTCAAATCCCCTAGGCGCAATAACTAGGACAACGCACCCAAAATAGACCCGTAAACACCATCACCAAAGCCAAGCAACGCGTCAACTCGAGTGAGTTCAATTCAAGCACAACCTAATTTAAATTAACTAGAAAGCATCGTAAAAACGCGATAAATGAAAGCGGTAAATAAACGCGATAAAACTACACTAGAAAGCAAGTAATCAAAGAATGTAAATGAAGCATGTAAACCTAAATTAGAAATCTTGTAAATTAACTAGAAAGCAAGAAATGAAGACATACAAACTATATTAATGGAGAGGATGATGAATAGTGCAACATTCAACCCAAATGGGGTGTCAAACCAAGAACAATTGAAGAAGAACTCTCCAAAACCCTCAAACCCTAAGTTATTCTAAGCTAAAACTGTCCTAAAACGTCTATATTACCTAATATCTGATATTACAACAAAAATTGGTATTTATAGTAAGTTGGAATAAAAGAAAAGAAGAAAGAAAATAAGGCAAAAGATCTCCTGGAAACAGGGGATCAATCGATCGACCCCTTTGGTCGATCGATCGATCATGAACAAAATATCCCATGTCGATAAGGATCGATCGATCGATCAAGCAGGTATCAACCAAGAAGCCTACCGCATTCCCTTTTCTTCCTCTTCTCATCCTCTTTTTGGTTTCATTATCTTTCCTTCTGCTAAAAATCCTGTAACTTCTTCGTTATGAATCGGATTCGCGCACCATTCACGACCACTCGAAGCTTACGAGGAGGGATACAACTTTCGTGTAGATGTTGGGCCAGGTACCCAAGCTGTGAAAAGACTAAAATACCCTTGAACGTGCGGTCGTGTACAAAAATCGAGCAGAATGCGCCCGAACTTCACACTTAGCATCCAAATACCTACAAAAACTCAATTAATCCCTGCAAAACATGTTAACGTAGAAATCCGAGGTTGTCTGGTTAACGAGCATAAATATATGGAATAAGATACCCAAGGGGACTAAAATGCGTCCGTTCTGAGGATGAAATACGCAATATTTGCGTATCATCAAACACTACATGTTTACATGTTTGCTAAAAGGCTTAACCAAGTTAGATATGCGATTTTTGTGACTAAGGAGCCTTCCGTGACTAAGTTTTGTCATTTATATGCTTCTTTATTCAGACAAAAATAACAAAAAATCTCAAAATGGTCTAATTTTTTTCAGTATCCATATATGAAGTGGGTTTATATAGGATTGCCTGAAGATTTGATATTAAGAAGCTAAGTTTGGTTGTGATGCTAAGCTTCGTTGCATATGACTTTCTTTTTCATCAGTTTTTAGGTGGGTAATCCTTAGTTTAGAAATAGAAACTCTGATTTCCTTTATGTCTAATATGAATTTTTGATATATCATGAATTCCCTATCCCTTACCTTATGTAGACTGTAAATATTTCCTTTTTGTCATGGTGGTGTGGTGTTATTCATGTTGTTCACAAGAATTATCGTTTCTAGATGGTTCGTTGCATTATTAGATTTATAAAGTTCTTTTTTGTTAAATGTTTTTTGTTTTACAGGTATGTATTGCTTATTTGAATATTAAAGTATTGAACGTTTCCATATATTTATATCGAGTTACTCCACTATACGCATTTTTAGTTTTCTCCAGTAAAGGTTTGACTTGTAAAGGTATTATTTATCCTATTATTATTGATTTCTGAAGTATTGATATATTATTGTCTATTTGCATTGGGGAAGTTAAATGTTAATTTTCTTGCGAATTTAAATGTTTATACGTGTACCTGTCACTATTGAATTTCATTTTGTTTTTTTAAATCTCACTATTTCACTTGGTGCTTAGGTAAAATATCTCTTCCTTTGATTTATTTCTAAAGTATTTATATGTTATTGGCTATTTTCATTAGGGCAGTTAATGTTGATTTTCTTACAAATTTCAATGTTTATATGTGTACTTGTAACTATTGAATTTCATTTTGTATTTTTAGATCTCACTCTTTCAGTTGGTGCTTTGATACAAACTCTCTATTTGATTTGTTTGTCTTAATAGTTTGTGAAGTTTCTTTGTATCTACTCTATCACAATTTCTTAAACACTGAATAAGGTACTTATTAATCTTAAAAAATTATTGATTTGAGAAGGGAAAATTTGATTTAAGCAAGCATTATTAAATAGTGTGTGAACTTTTATTTCGATAAGTTGTCATAGAATAGTGTCTGAATATTAATTCACACTCAAAAGGTGAGAACGCGTGCGAGGGGATTACATGGAATTAGTTGTATCTTAGGCTAAACACACAAATTCACTTTTTACTAAATTTTATCTTACTTAAAATTGAGGGAACATACAACAGTGATGTGAAGCCAAATTCCAAACCAAATAAAAAAGAAGAAGATAGAATAAAAATCCCCTTTAGTTAAAACTTATATTTCAGCACCTGTTAGAAATTTTGACAGAATTAATGACTTACAGACTACTTATTGATATACTAAGTATAATGCATAGGGTCTTCAAATTTTCAACATAATGTGATGCAGTCCAGCACCACCCATAACATACAGCTCTTGTCTCAGTATCCACCGATCATCCCTACGAACCACAACTCCTTTCTTGTTCTTTAGCAGTAGAACCTCGGCTCCACAAATCAGCAGTAGAAAAAATCTCTACAAGGGTTTTAAACTTAGATTATGTTCTTCTTGGTTTGGAAAAGTGATTCTCAAATATCCAAGGGGTTTGGATGGAAAAAGTGTAGAGCTTGATCACCAGTTTTGTGGAAAATTCCAATATCGCATCTATATTTATAGAGAAATTTGTTGCAAAGAGATAGGGATTAAAAATTTGGAAATGTATGTTTTAAAAAAATATGCGTACTCCATCAAAGGAACTGCCACCGTGTTCGAACGATGTACCCTATCTCATTCGAATGATTACCAACAAAACTTCGAATGACATTCCAGAGCAAACCCAAAAGGCAACATTCCAGATCTCATTCGAACATGGGAATCTCATTTTAACGACCCTACGCAACTCACTCAAACGACATGTCAATCTTGTTCTAACGAGTCATCAAGATTTTCCAAACTCTTTAAATAATCATTTTGAATTTTTTTGAAATATTTTAAATGCAAACTGTTTGAAACAACCCCTGGATATTCAAAGCTTTACGAAACCACATTATAACTATCATAGGATCAAGATGTGACGAATGATCTTCAGTCTTGCAAATGTCACCAACATTTATTCTCTTTGAAGACTTGAGAACAGTCATGTAGGTGTAATGGAGTGCAACGAGATAAGCCAAATAAACATGAAATAAGCAATTATTAATTTTTCTCTTTCAAATCTCCCCCTTTGGCTCTTTCGGTACAAAACACAAACCAAAGCCAAATTGACCCCTAAAACTAATACAACTAATGCCTCCCAAACCAAGAAGCAGGAATGCATAAATATATAAGTTTTCAACTGAAATCTTCATGTTGTGTGGTCCATAAAGTCATCATTAAGGTAGAATGACCTACATACATGACATGCCACTAGAAAGTACATATAAGGACAAATAAAATACACTATGGAATAACATTAAAATATCCGAATCATGAAAACGAAATGTAATTATGTGAACATTCTCTATTATAAAATCAAAATAGGCATTCATAACATTGACGCACAAAGTCGATGAGATACTTTTGAAGAAAGAACTCAATTTGAACCTTAGGGGGAATAATTATTAACTTAAATGAAACTGACTCAACTTATGAAACATGCCAGGAATTTAAATTCTTCTCAAATCAAAATGCACATCCATATATGGTGAAAAACGAAATATAATTTTTTCTTCTTGAAAATTATTTAAAATATTTTTTTTGGAATTTTTCAATCTTTTTCTTAAAATAAAATTATTTTGCATTTTCCAAAATTTTTCCGAAATAAAATCATAGAAATAAAATTTAGCCATAGGGATAAATGACATGAAGATGATAAACATCCTACACTAGATAAATTACTCGAATTCAACCATTAGAGCAAATACCCAAAGACATCCTAAGATTCTCGAATCTAAGTGCATCTAAACGTTTCGTGAAAGTAATGGTTAATTTGGATTTAGTGCTCAAAAAGCCTAAGGACATTACTTTCTCCTCAACGAGATCGTGAATAAAATGCTCACGGATTCTAATATTCTTCATATGGGAATGTTGAACCGAATCATGGGATGTATGAATTGTACTGGTAGTATCACATAAAATAGTCATTATGCCTTGGGTAATCCCATAATCTTCTAACATTTGCTTTATCCGTAAGAGTTGGGTACAATAACTCCATGGGGCTATATACTCGGCCTCCACCGTGGACAAAGATATGGAGTTTTGCTTCTTTGTCAACCAAGAGGCAAGAGCACTCCCAAAGTAAGTAAAAAACACTCGAGATGCTCCTACAACCATAAACATCCCCGGCCCAATCGACATCCGAATAGGTGAATAAACGGTTATTGATATAAAAGGAATATCAAATATTGTAGGAAAGAGTTCAACTCATATATTTGATAATACTTTTAAGTGCGAGAAAGTGAAACTCTTTCGGGAATGCTTGGTAACGTGCATAAACTCGAATTCTAAGGGAAATATCGGGGAAACTAGCGATTAAGTATAGAAGACTACCTATCATGATCCTATAAAGGGTTTGCTCCACATCCTTGACTAAAGTGTCTTTGCTACATTTAGTCTATATACTCATAGTGGTGCGTGTGTGCTTAGCAGAGTCTAAATTAAACTTCTTCATTATATCCCTAGCATATTTGGATTGAGATATGAATATTCCATCCACAAGTGTATCCACTTGAAGACCTAAGAAGAACGTAATCACACCAAACATGCTCATCTAAAACTCACTCTTCATCTCCTCCTCAAATGTGTGAGCATATTGGGAACACGTGGATCTAAATACTATATCGTCCACATAGACTTAGGCAACCAATATCGTATGACTCTCTATCTTTATAAACGACATTTTATCTACTCGCCCTCTCTTGAAGCCATGAGCTAGGAGATAAGAAGTTCGCCTCTCGTACTAAGCATGAGGTACTTGCTTTAAACCGTACAAGGCCTTCTTATGATAAAGACGTGTCTCGGGTGCTTTGGGTCATTAAAGCCCTTTGGTTGTTCAACCAAAAATTCCTCCTGTATAACAACATTACAAAACACACTCTCAACATCTATTAATATAACTTGAAGTGTAGATGACATGCTATGATAAGTAGTAAGTGAACGGACTCAAGCCAAGTGACAGGAGTGAATGCCTCATCAAAGTCTATACCCTCAATCTATGTGTATACTTGAACGACCAACCTAGACTTATTTTGAACTATGATACCATTGTCATCCACTTTATTTTTATAAATTCACTTGGTACCAATTACATTAGTCTTGCTAGGTCGGGGGACTAACACCTAGACATCATTCTTGTGGAAACTAAATAAACTCATGTTTCATAGCAAATATCCAATGCTCGTTCTTAAGTGATTCTTTCACATTCTTAGTCTCGACTAAGGAGTTATAGAAAAAGTAGCTAACCACATTCTCAAATCAAGAGCGAGTCTTAAAACCTAATGTGGGATCACCAAGTATAACGGAAAGGTCATGACTTTTTTAAACCCAAAAGAGTGAATTGTCTAATTCAAGAGTGGGGTCCACCGAATTGTATGAGGAACAATGGGATCATCACCGGGGGTGCATCATTCTCACACTCAAGGTTAGGGTCAATAAATGCAGTTGTCTCTTTGTCTCTAATTGTGACGTTTATTGACTCCATAACCTTAGATATTTCAAGGTTAAACACATTATAAGCCCTAATAGACAATGAAAAACCTAAAAATATCCCCTCATCGCATCGGGATGCGAACATTACTAAATGCTTTCAATCTCTCAAAATATAGCAAGGACTCCTAAAGATACGAAAATATGATAGTTTGGGTTTCTTTCCTATCCACGAATCATATGGCATGGAAAATGTGTGTGGACGAAGCTATACCCTATTCACTGCATGGCATACGATATTAACTGCCTTTGCCTAAAAACATCATGTCATATTTCTCTCAAGAATAATGGATGTTGCCATCTCTTGAATTGTCTGGTTCTTCCTCTCAACTATCCTATTCTGTTGAGGAGAACGAACGGTCAAAAAATTGTATTTAATATACACTCCATCACAATAGCTATCCACTCTAACTTCTTTAAATTTAGTGACATTAGCACAACGCATTTGATAAATAGTGGAACGATATTGGTTTTGTAAGATATGACACTTGGTTATTTGGAACTCAACTGCATCAGACTTTTCTCTAAAAACTCCATGATAGACTATCTTGAAAAATCATCGACTATAGCAAGAATGGATCTCTTACCATTAATGCTCACCGTACGAATAAGACCCATAAGATCCATATGTATTAACACTAACATGCGAGAGGTGGTAATTTCATTCAACTTTCGATGAGAACTCATAATTTGTTTTCTTATTGGCAAGTACCACAAACTAAGGAAGTTAGTTTTCCAAGCGATGGTAAGCCACAAACTAGGTATTTTTTCACTAATATCTCAAGATCTCTAAAGTTCACATAACATAGTCGTTGATGCCAAAGGTAGATAAAGGGAGACCATGACATTATTGCACACAAAGGAGGACTTGGGAATGATCTCATAACAATTATCTTCGGTCCTCATTCCTTATAGTAAAAGTGCACCGGATTGATCATACACATTACACTTGGACACCAGTTGAACTTTATCATAAAGTTTGTGTTGTAAAGTTGGTTTCTATTAATTAAGTTTTCTTTCAACCCTTCTAAGTACAATGTATTGTCTAGCTTAGGAATTCTGGGTATCTCAAAACATCCATGTTATAAAATTCAAGACTCTAAAGGTGACTTTGCCTTCCTTGAGATCTATAAGGTCGGTAAAATATAAATTGTCACCGGTCTCGTGTCTAGATCACCCACTATCAAAATACCATTGGGAATTATTTTGAACCTTGAGAGAAACATGAACATGAAGGGATTTGTCTTATTATTTAGGTACCCAAGTGGAGGTAACCTTTTGTTTGTCCTTATCATTGTTAGATCTAGATATAGCATTAAAATCATTATCATGAGGCATAGATATCCTTCAAAATTATTCCATTATGCTTTGATAACTGGTGACTAGAAGCTCAACTTGATCTCTAAGTCTAGTAAAGTCGCTATAGCGGTGCGAGAGAGTATGTGTTTATATAGTTTTTCCTAACTTGTAGAAAAATTCCCTAAGGTGAACTCTCCTTTTGCAATAGGTAAAACATAGACTTATTTTGGCCTACTTTAGTTCGTTCGTTTAGGTAGAACTCTCTTTTGTGTTTTAGGTCGAGGCCCATAAGCATTTACCATAAACTTAGCAACCAGTTCGAGTACGGCATGGAAAGTGGATGCACTTGTAATATACTCCTTTCCTCTCACTAAAACCTAAAGTGACATTGTGGAATATCTTACCAACCTTCATCTATGTATCCTTTATAGTAACCTTTACCTCCTAAAAACATTTGAGATAATTATCACGTTGGGATACAAGGGCTTCAAGTTTCTCATGAGTCTCCGATGAAGCTTGAAGATCCCTCGTAAGACTAACCACTTTCTTAGTCAAGTCACCATTTTTCCTATCCACTAAAATAACTCTCTCTTCCAAAGAAACTCTCATTGAGGTCTCCCTCTCTCTTAAAAATTTCCACTCTTTCTCTAGCGATAGCACCCTAAGCGCCAAACTTTTATTTTTATTATTCATTTTATAGAATTTGACGTAGACTCGTCAAGGGACACTTTATCCCTCACTCAAAATGTCATCCTCATCACCCTCTCTGGAATTACTAGACTTATTATCGAAGTCATCATGTTTAGTAAATTCTTCATCGACATGAGGTTTACTTGATGTAGTAACATGTATGGCCATGAACATAGTGAAGTTGTGTCCATGCGGTGATTCGTTCTTGAAATCCACTGACTCAACCTCGTTATCACTAAGAGTGGCATTGTACGTATCTTTGCAAATGCCTTTTATCTTTAACCTCGTATCACACTCGTGATATTTATGTCCATCACACTTGCACTCCTAGCATATTTCTTCATCTTTCTAAGGGTACTCTCTTCTTGATTTTTCAAAATTTTTCTTCTCGATTAAAAATCTTTATCTTTTTCAAAACTTTTATTTTCTTTAAAAGAATTTTCTTTTCTTAGTTTGAGAAACTTTTTGATTTTTTTAGTAAAAATATTATGATCATCGATATCAAAATCAAATTCGGAGTCAGAAGAGACCTCCTCTTTCTTTTTATATTGAGATTTCAAAGAAATACCCTTTATTTTCCTTTTTTGAATTTTATGGAACGTATGGTTTTCATAAGTTTAAAGGTATCCTATGAGTTGTTAACCTAAGTGTACCTAAAATACCCAGCGGATTAAGGACCGTGACCTTAGATATAAAATGGGATGGAAGATATCTCAAAATCCTTTTCAAAAAACGCATCATATGAATTCTCTAACCCAAATTAAAACTAGAATTGACTATATCAGATAACCTATCATAAAATTCATCAAACGTATCAGATTCTAATGTAGTGATAGTTTCAAACTATTTGGTAAGATTTTCTTAACTTAGAAGCTTTCACAGTGTTGGTACCCTCATGAGTGAACCGGAGGATATCCACGCTTCCTTAGACGTGGTGCTCGTCATGATGTGATAGAACTCGTTCGGGTGATGGATCCAAAAATTGCACTTAAATCGTGGGAGTTAAAATTACTCCACTTAAATTCATGCTCTTTCCAAGTAGTGACAGGTGTAAGGCTTTCTACATTGTCGTTAATCACCTTAGGAGGTGTCCAACCTCTTTCACTGACAAACTAGATTCTTTCGTCAGTCGACTTTAATGTCGACCTCCTTATAACTTTTGAATATGCATAATTTTACCCATAAAAAATAGGTAGACTATTATACAATTATCCATACAATCCCAAAATTGAAATATCACATAATAAATTTGTGAAACCCGCTGTGATACTAGTTTGAGAACGCATATAAGGGGCTTATATGGAATTACTTGTATCTTAGGCTAAAAACACAAATTAACTTTTTATCATATTTTATCTTATTTAAAATTACATGAACATGAAACAGTATTGTGAAGCCAATTCCAAACCAAATCAGAAAGAAGAAGATGAGGAAAAGTCCCTTTCGGGCAAAATCTGTATTTTAGCACTTGTAAAATAGTTTGACAAACTCGATTACTTACAGAATATTTAGAGATCAAATAATTATAATTCACAAGGTCTTCAAATATTCAACATGTTGTGATGCAGTACAAGACCACCCACAGCAAGTAGCTATTACCTTGGTGGTATCCACCAATCAGTCTCAGGAACTGTAATTCATTTCTTCTTCTCTGGCGGTAGTGCCTTGACTCCACAAATTAGTAGTAGAGAAAAAATCTAAGGGTTTTGAACTAATATTATGTTATTCTTGGTATGGCAAAGTGATCCTCTAATATCCAAGGGGTTTGTATGGAAAAATTGTAGAGCTTAATCACCAAAAGAACTCTAAAAGACTTGTGGAAAAATCTAATCCCGCATCTCTACTTATAGGGGAAGTTGTTGCAAAAATATAGTGATTAATGATTGGGAAATATATGTTTTGAAAAAATGGAAACACATATACTCGTTAGAACGAACGACTAACATGTCCGAACAATGTACCCTATCTCATTCAAACGATTTCCAACGAAACTTCAAATGAGATTCTAGAGCGAATAAAAAAGGCAACGTTTAGGATCTCATTCAAACATGAGAACCTCGTTATAAAAATCCAACATAAATCGTTCAAATTACGTCATTCTTGTTCTAACAAGTTAGAGACACTTTTAATAATTCTTTAAAAATCATTTTAAAAATATTTTAAAACTTTAAAATGCAAACTTTTTTAAAACAACCTTTGGATATATAAAGCTTTACCCAACCACCTCATTACTCTTCTCAGATCAAGATGTTATGAATGATTTTCAATCATGAAAATGTCACCAACGTTTTTTCTCTTCAAAGACTTGAGAATGATCATGTAGGTAAAGTAGGATGTAACAGGATAAGCTAAATAAACATAAAATGAGCAATTATATTTTTTTCTCTTACAAAAGGTGATATTGATTTTGGCCCAAAGGATCTCGATGGTGTATCTATTAATGTAAAGATCGAGTCACTGAACTCTCGAACTTGGAGACAAGACAGTAATAGAAAAAAAATGGAGCCAAAGACGGACAAAATATTTGTTAACATGCCAACTTAAGAATGATGATCTCTTTATTTCAGCTATTATAAAAACAAAACAATCCATTGTGAAAAACATATGCTAAAAATAAAAAACTCCGAGAAAGCATAAGATTCAAAAGGGAAGCTGCATGTTACTTCTAGGAAGCCTTATTAAGGGTGGAAAACACTATTTCATTAAAAGAACAGGATTGTCCTGGTTGATAAATTCTAGCGTTATCTCTCTTAATAAATAATTCAATACTTAAATCAAAAGGACGATGCTCTAATGATTGATGGCCTAATCAATCCTGGTGGGATTTCATGTAGGTATTATGATAAGATGCTTTTTGTGTCCCAATTCAAGAGTCATTATGGTTTGAGGTTGAAGTGTTCATGTTTGAATCTTTTTATGGAATCTGGTAAGTCATTCACCTTATGACAGTTTGAGGCCTTGCTGACTAAATATAAATATAGGAAAATGCCATTTGTTATATCCAAGTTGATGTTATCGATCAAAGTGATGATAGATGTGGCATGTGTGGTGATGGAGCGAGATGATATGCTGTGATAGCTGTCCATCTTCATTCCATCAGTAATTCTTCCATGCATAAGTTTGTCCATCTATATTCCATCAGCCATGCTATCATGCACAACCATGGGGGAGTTTTCATTGAATAATGTTTGAACCTTTTTAAGTATTTCATTTGAATTTTCTTCAAACATGTGTTTGTTTTTGTACACCTCTTTTCCATGGTCCTGTTTAGTTACGTATCATTATTTTACAATTTTTAAGTTTAGTTGGTGCTCTACACAAAAGTTTTTTTGGAAAAATCAAACACACTCCAAAGAAAATTATCTCCATTTGATTGGTTTAATGGTCATGTTGATCTTGCTATTGTTGTTGTTAGTTTGGTGTTCATGTTGATTTTTCTGTAGCTATTTATAGGAGGATAAATGCTTGGTGGAAACTAATTCTACCTTTTCTTTTTATAACAGGAACAAATGTGAAGGATGGGTTTAACTTTATATTTCCTTGTTAAGCAGGTTACCTATATGGAGTCACAACATATATCTATACTGTCTCTTTAGTGTTTTAACTTTATGTGCTACACCGTACTTGAAGATAAACTATTTATCTCATACTTTCAATATTGAGGTCTATATTGTATGTATATTTAGTTCCATTGCTTGACTTAAAGAAAATTAAAATTAATATGTGTTTAATTCATTGACTATAGAGTGCTTTGGTTATACAATTGAGTATTGTAATTCACATGTGTTTACTTTAAGTTTATCGGTTCCGATAATATTCAAACTAGTTAATTCATATCATATAAAACATATTATTATCTTCATAATGTATTGTTTGGATCGAAAGCACTAAAATGCGGTAATATGATGCTTCATACAATTAATTCCGACTTTCCAAACTTTGTAAGACATGCTACATCTTTGGCATAATTTATTTTTAATTGAATTGTAGTTTTGTATATATTCTTGGGCTGAAAACTTTATACTTGAATTGCTATGTTTTATAAAAATATATTTCTACAATATACACTATAATCAGTTTCATATTCAGTAATTATGCTATTTGTATGGTGCCATTATGATATTTGTATGGTGTCAACAGTAAGTACCCCCCAAATAAAAGAATATATGAATATACATCTACGTATATTTAACTTATTTTAATTCCACGCTAACACAATTTGAGAGATATAGTGATGTGTTTAGGTGTGTGGACTCCGCAACTATTTAACCAATACGTCTTAATCACATCAACTATGTCAATAAGGAATTACCCCTTTTTGAATAGATACTTTACATGTTCATAATTTATAATAATAGTAGTATTTAAGGACATATACAAACCGATCCATATCTTATGCATTGTTGTTGCATAGTAGACCTCAAAAACTTTTCTTAATTTACTTATTTACCATCTCCCACGTCTAACCTTTATTTTTCCAATGGGTTCGAATGTATCAATAATAAGCGATCAAATGTATTTAAACAATGGTGTATAAATTTCTCACCTTCTCATTGATGGTGTTTTCTCTGTTTTGTAGTTTCTTTTCAGTTTACAATTTTTGTATTTTGTATATAATTTTCAGTATCACTTCTTTTTGCAGTTGAATGTGAGAATTGATTTAAAATTTGCATAGTACACAATGCAACTTTTTAAGATACCCGAACAAGAGCTACATATGTTTATCTAGAGCGATAATTTATTTTATAAGAGATCGAATAGAAATAAAGATAAAAATGGCTCTCAAGAAAGCTTCATATACACCACAATCAATTAAAGAAACAACACATCACCAGACTGCAGTGACATTATTAAGATAAGTTGTTAAATACGTTCTTTTTTAGCACTTCATGCATGGCGTTATTTGAGTCAATTACCAACATATCGGCATTCAATTATGTGTTAATGAGTTTTTATTGTAATGATATGATTAGAAGTGGGAGGGAAATGACAAAAACAAATTCTCACTAAAGTATTCTTATTCCCTCATTTAAGGTTGATCAAAATTGGGGTTCCATTAGAGAGGCATTTGTAGATCTTAGGTACTGTCGAAGGAGGCATTTTTTTCCTGGACTTCTGCTAAAGGTGCTATCTTGATATCAAAAAATATTCAGCAGCGGGGGAGCGGCTAGAGAGCATGTTTTGTTATGTAAATCACTGAAGGATAACATTTAAGATAACTTGTTGCATTGTGAGGTGGCGTGGTATTGTGTGAGGAAAAAATATAGAGGATCATTGAACATGGGTAACTATCCAGCATTTCATTCTTTAGTCTATTTGGAGAGAAAATAATAAATGTCGCTTGGAATGCGATGAGTTGGCACCTTGAAGTTACAGTACATTTTGTGGAGTACCCTATTTTTTGGTGTATAGCATTTTTGTTTCAATAAACAATTTCCAACCATTCATTTCTTTAAATTAAGGCATTTTCTTTATTCTCTCTTTCTCTCTCTTATTTTATTATTTTTCCTATAATATCCCGATTCTTTACTTTTTGAGATTTACTTTGAAACATATTATTTTAATTATTGTAGTTTTATTATTTTGATACTTTAGGAATTGTGGACTATTATCGAGACGATCCTTTGGGCATTCACACTTTCGTTTAGTGTTTTTATTGTACAAATTTGTCTTAAGTGATATTGTTATTTAATAAGAATAGTGAAAATTTTAAAGTAGTTTTCTCACTTGTATAGTTCATTAATCATAATATTCATGACATTTGTAGGTGATCTTCAATTATACATGTATGAGGCAGATGTGACTACTCGTTCTTTAATACATCAAACTATTTTACCATTGAAGAAATGAACATATTGGTGATATTTATTAGTAATCAAACGGGACAATGATATATTCTTTTTATTACTTTTTAGATTCTTTTACGAATGATGTTTTGTTGTGTATTCATAAATGGAGTTTATATCTGAATATTATTAAATCGATAATGTGGTTTATATGAGGTCTCGAATGGACTATTAGTATTGTTAGTAAAGTTGAATATTTTTTATTTCATAAACAGGGTGGGTAGAATTATAAACAAGGAAAACTTTGTCCAAATTTTCTAAAGTGTTTTCACTATTTTTGTGTTGTAAAATAAAAAAATTTACTTAAATATTTTATATTTATTTTGACTACAATTTTGTTGAAAATTTGACACAAATGAGTATTGTTATCATGGATTTTAATTGTTATTAGTTATAGTTCCAACCAAGTTTGCTTTGGTGGTTGTTTTAGATTATAACTATCTTTATTAGTTTAAGTGTGTGGCTTAATGTAGTCGATATATCAAGCCTTTAGTTAAATTCATGTTGTTTATACGAGGTTCTGGACGGACCATTATTGTTGTTGGAGTATTTTTTTCTTTAACGGGATGGATAGTCTTACAAACAGAGAAAACTCTGCCTAAATTTTCTAAATTATTTACACTTATAATATATAAAATATTTATTAATTACATTATTCACGATTTATACTTTTTAAAAATATTTGTGTGCCTTCAAGCACGAGTATACCTTAGTCTATATACTATGGGGGAAATATGTTTTTACTATTCCAATAATCCAAGGGCGGAGATTTGTCCACCTACTGAAATCGAAGGGTCTCGCATTGTGCTATGTCATAACTTGAAACTTATGACATGAAAAAAATTCGAGAATATCCCCTTACCCCCCCAATCATAGGTCGTTCTCCTCATTCTCTCCCTCTCACTCATTTCGACTCGCTCCCACATTCAACAAAAATCCTCCCCTCATAAATTCTATCAAATTTTGTCCTACGCTACTGACGCTGTCGCCTTCAGGTTGTCCCTCTCTCACCCTCTTACACACGCAGCCACTCATATACATACATGCACCCACATTTGAACACATTCCCCTACCTTCACCTCCCTATCCCCTCTGCTTCCGTCTCTCTCTCTAACCCTCTTACACACTCACACACAGAATTAGCAGCTCAATCGCAACTTATGTTTATAAATATTTTTGAAGCTGGTATACACAGTGGGATATCTAATGAGGTTGGGATTTTTTACCTGATGAACCTTAACAAATTCGTAATTTTTTTTCATTTTATGTAGATCTAAGAATAGGAATGTTTTAATTTTTGAACATTTATATTTTTTTTAGATAGCTAATTTTTTTTTTGCAGATCTACTGTTTTTGTGGTTCGATTGTGGGTAAGTGTCTTTTTTTTCACATTTAAATTTGATCACTATTGTCGTAGTAAAATTTGTAATTACGTCATCTACGTAGTTTGTTGTTAAGAATATGTGTGGAATAATCTTGTGAAAATAACATCCGATTTACATGATTTTTTTAAATTCATTTTCTCCTTAAAAAGTATCAATAATGATTTCGAGTCGGATTAGCTCGATAGTTTATCTATTTCAATTTGTAGGAAATAATATAATTACTCTTAATCTATGTTAGATGTGATGCCGCTAGTGTCCATTTGAGTGGACTAACTATAGTAGTATAATACTCTTGATCTAAATATGTTGTCTATTTTATAAACCCTAATCTTTAGTTGGGAATGATGTGATAAACATGGCTTTCAACATATATATGGGAAAATTTTGTTCACAAGGATCTATTAATTTGAAATACGAACAATGTTCATGATTGTGTTTATGGGATTTTCTTGAAATTTAGGGGTTTCAAAATAGAATTTTTGGGTTTTCTTGAAATTTAATATTCTAAACTTTGAGTTGAAAATATGACCAAAACATATAAATATTTAGACTTAGGCTTTAAAAACATGTTGTTAAATGGCGAGAATGTAAAAAATCCCCCAAAGAACCCCTAAGAGGCATGAACACATCGCACAGGACCAATATAACATGTAGCAACTAACCGCGTATTCACAGGACTCCTAATTTGAGAATAATCCCAAAACTTGATAATAGTTAGACTCAGGCTTAAAAAGATACCTTTAAATGGAAAAAACAAAAATAGTCTCCAAACAGCACTCATGGGGCATGAACACCTCGCACAAGATCAGCATAACATGTAGCATCTGAGGATGTAGTCATGAGGTTCTTGGTTTGAGAATATGATTAGAACTCTCAAATATTTAGACTTTGGTTTAAAAATATGTTGTTAAAGGATGAAAATACAAAATATAACCCAAACGGTCCCGCAAGAGGCACGAACACCTTACACGAGATAAATTACACATATCAATTGAACATGTAGTCACAAGACTCTCGATTTGAGAATGTGACCAAAACTAATAAATAGTTAGGCCATAAAACATGTCGTTAAATGGTGAAAAAGTAAACCAACTCCCAAAGGGCCACGTAAGAGGCACGAACACCTCGCATGGGACCAACGTAACACGTACCAACTGACCGCATAGTCATGTGACTCCATGTTTGAGAATATAACAAAAACATGAAAATAGTTGTACTTAAGCTTGGAAACATGTCATTAAATAGAAAAAATGCGAAATAGCCCCCAAACGGCCTCACGAAATGCACGAACAACTCGCAGGGGACAAATGTAACATGTAGCAACAGGCCGCATAATCACGGAATTATCGATTTGGTAATATGACCAAAATTTACAAATAGTTAGATTTAGTCTTGAAAACATAACATTAAAGGGAAAATATGCAAACCTACCCCCAAATAGCCCTGTAACAGGTATGAACACCTCGTAGGAGATCAACATAACTTGTAGCAACTGATCGCGTAGTAACGGGACTCCCAGATTGAGAATATGACCACAATATGAAAATAGTTAAAATTGGGCTTGAAAACATGCCGTTAAAGGGAGAAAATGCAAAACAACTGCAAAACGGCCCCACTATAAGCAAGAACAGCTTGCACGGGACCACAGAAACACATAATGACTAATCGCTTTGTCACGAGGCTCCCGATTTGAGAATATGACCATAAAAAAATAGTTAGACTTAGCCTTGAAAATATGTCGTTAAAGGGAAAAAATGCAAAACAACCCCCCAAACGTCCCCGCAAGATACACGAATAACTCGCATGGGACCAACGGAATACGTAGCAATTGATCGCGTAGTCACCAGACTCCCGATTTGGGAATATGACCAAAACTTAAAAATACTTAGAATTAGGCTTGAAAACATGTCGTTAAATGGAGAAAGCAAAATAGCCCCCACACTGCACCTTAAGAAGCATGCACACCTTGACAATAGCAATGTAACACTTAGCAACTGACTGTGTAGTCACGTGGATGACTCACAGTTTAAAAATATGACCAGAACTCGAAAATAGTCAGACTTAGGCCTAAAAACTTGTCGTTAAAGGGAGAAATGCGAAATAGACACCAAGCAGCCCCTAAGAGGCACGAACCCCTCTTACGGGACCAACAATACATGTAGCAACTATCTACATAGTCACGGGACTCTTGGTTCGAGAATATGACCAAAACTTTTAAATAGTTAGACTTAGGCTTGAAAATAAGTCGTTAAAGGGCAAACAGGCAAAACAATAACCAAACGACCATGCAAGAGGCACGAGCACCTCGCATAGGATCAACGTAACACGTAGAAACTAATCACATAGTCACAAAGCTCCTGGTTTGAGACTATGACAAAAACCTTCAAATAGTTAAACTTAGGCTTTAAAACATGCCAGTTAATGGAGAAAATGCAAAACAACCCCCAAACGGCCCTGCATGAGGCACACACCTCCTACGGGAGCAATGTAATACGTAGTAACTAACCACGTAGTCACGTGATTCAGGATTTATGAATATGACCAAAACTTAAAAATAGTGAGACTTAGGCTTGAAAACATGTCGTTAAAGGGCAAAAATGAAAAATAGACCCGAACTGCCACCGTTAAAAGCACGAACCCCTTGCGCGGGACCAACATAACATGTAGCAATTGCTCGCATCACGGGACTTTTGGTTTGAGAATATGATAAAAACTTAAAATTATTACACTTACGCTTGAAAACATGCCGTTAAAGGAGAAAAATGCAAAAAAGAGCCGAAACAGCCTCGCAAGAAGCACAAACACCTTGCGCGAGATAGGCACGACACGTATCTACTAATCGCATAATCAAGGGACTCACGGTTTGAGAATATGATCAAAACTTACAAATAGTTAGTCTTAGGCTTGAAAACATGTCGTTAAAAGGTGAAATTAAAAGACAGACCCCAAATGGCCTCGCGAAAGGCACACACGCCTTGCATGGGACCAACCTAACACGTACTAACTGACCATGAAGTCTTGGAACTTCCAGTTTGAGAATATGACCAAAACTCTCAAATAGTTAAACTTAGGCTTGAAAACGTACCGTTAAACAATGAGACCACATAATATCTCTTAAACATATCCACAATAACCATGGACACCTTGCGCGGGACCAGCGAAACACGTATAAACTAATCGCTTGGTCACGAAACTCCATGTTTGAAAATATAATCAAAACTTATAAATATATAGACTTAGGCTTACAAACATGTTGTTAAAGGGAGAAAAATCAATACATCCCCCAAACGGCCCTGCAAGAAGTACAAACACCTCACATGGGACCAACGTAACATGTAAAAACTAACCACGTAGTCATGAGTCTCGAGGTTTTAAAATATGACCAAAACATGAAAATAGTTAGATTTGGGATTGAAAACATATAATTAAAGGGTGAAAATGCAACACATCTCCCAAACGACCTCGCAAGAGGCACGAGCACCTCGCACAAAACCAATCTCCCACATAGCAATTGGTTGCATATTTATGAGACTCCCAGTTTGATAATATGATCAAAACTTGCAAATAGATAGAGTTGGGATTGAAAACGTGTTGCTAAAGGGGAAAATGAAAAAAAAGCTCCGTATGAATACCTTACACGGGACCAACATAACTTATAGCAACTAACCGCATAGTCATGGGACTCTCGATTTGAGAATATGACCTCGCAAGGGACCAACGTAATACAGAGCAACCGATCGCATATTCATAAAACTCCCGATTTAAGAATATAACCACAACTTGCATATAATTAGACTTAGGCCTGAAAAATGGCGTTAAAGAGCGAAAATACGAAATAACCCTTAAATGGCCCAGCAAGAGGCAGGAATACCTAACAAAAGATCAACGAAAATTATAGAAACTAGCAGTGTAGTCACAAGTCACATGATTTTATAATATGACCAAACATGGAAATAGCTGGACTAAGGCAAGAACACATTCCATTAAAGGGAGGAAATACTCATTAACCCCCAAACGGCTCCATAAGAGGCACAAATACATCACACAGGACCAACGTAACACATAAGACCTAATCTTGTAATCATAAGACCCCCTGTTTGACAATAAGATTAAAAATTATAAATAATTATACTTAGGCTTGAAAAAATGTTGTTAAAGGAAGAAAACGTAAAATAGCTCCCAAATGGCCGAGCAAGAGGCACAACCACTTCATACGGGACTAACTTTATATATAGCAACTAGACGCATAGTCCCCAAAACTCCCATTTTGAGAATATGACAAAAACATGCAAATAGTTAAATTTATCCCTAAAAATATGTTGTTTGTAAGAGGGTAGTCCCCTTGTAGCCTGGGAGTATAGTAGTACTAGTTGAGATATAACCCCTATAGGTATGGTGATAAATGATAAACTAGAAACTCTTTAATGAACAAAAGTAAACACGCAATATTATATTTGATCAACACTCAGATTGGATTCACAATGCCCTCATGTATAACTCAAAAAATAATAGAGGGAACTCAGAAGTAACTCAGTCAAAGGGAGAGAGGACTAAGCACCCTAGGTACACCTTGGAAGGTGGACAAACACACTAACAACCTCTCAAAGATCTCTAGTTAGCTATTAAAAGCTTTGCAATGAATGACAATGGTGGGTGAGTAAGAGCTTTGATTTGCAATAACTTCCCTCTCTCCTATGATAATCTCTCTAGAGAAGGATTCTCAAAAAGAACGTTCTCCCCTTAGAAGTGGTTGAGTCCCATAAATAGCCCCCCACACCACTCTAGAGGTGCCTAAGTCTTTGACAGTTATGAAAGACATCCCCTCATACTTTATGTCACAAACATTAAATGCTTGATGGAATAGTCAACTCCTCGTCATAAACATTAAATGCCAAGACATGCCTTTTGCTTAACTCTAAATTCAAGATTCTCTTCAAGCCCCCCCCCCCCCCCACATTTGCCCCTTCGTGTAGAGATTTGTTATGGTAATAAGAAATGTCTTCATGAAAAACTTCTCAATCTGATGAATCTTATATTTGTGAGAAATAAATCTTGCATTTCTGTCTACATTATAGCTTTTGTCATTGTAACTACCCAGAAAAGGTAAAATTCTCCCCGATGTACCTGAACCAAAGCGCCGTTACTTGTCATCAATTGGCGAAGGGACATCGCAACTTTTTCCTATCGTTGTGATCCAACCGTTCTTCCATTTCTTCCTTAGCTATTGGAATTCTCCTAAGACGCCTAAGGAACCTGTCAATTTCCCGTTCTCACTATTAGGAAGTGAAATTCTCCTCTGTCTGTTATGTTTCGTGCCATTGTGCGGCATAGTTGTAAGCAGTTTGGTATATACATTAGGACTGCCCCTAGTGGTATGAAATATCCCTCCTAGGCATTCCTAGCGTTTAAACTTGTGGACTTCTCTCCAAAGTAACTGTTGAACTATAAATTCTCCCCAATTTCGTGCTTTGGATATTCGTCTTAGTTTTGTCTTGTTCAAAAAGTAAAATTCTCCCGATGTACCAGAGTCACAGTTAAACTCCATTTGGTATTGTGGCGAGTGGACATGGATGTTTTTTTGAACCATTGGGATAACTTATATTTTATGGGATATCGGATATGTCTGACAAAATGTTCTGGCGCCAAACTCAAACTTATTTTGGAAGAAAACCCTTTGTACTCCCCATGTGTCACTTCATTAAGGGAGTAGTGCCGTCTTTTTAACTGTCAGAACACTTCCCGAAGTGCCATGTGTCTACTTGAAATGATTACCGATAACTTTTCACATGCAGTGGTGGGAAACTTAAAAAAGCGAACTAAAGGATTTCAAACGTCTATTATTGAAAACACTTAGCCATTTTTTCCTTACTTTTCCTTCGTCTTCTTCAACTCCCAGAGCATTTAGAGAGAGAAAGAAACTCAAACCCCCTTTGTTATAAAGGTTTTCTCTATTTTCTTTTCTCTCATAATCTTTTGCACCACTTGTGGCCATACTCGTACATTTTCATCCATATCTCTTCTTCACTAAGCTTTTCCTTTCATGGCCACCTGCTATGGTTTTTTCAAGTGTTCCCACGGCTCCCATCACCAGTGCTCTGCCAACTTCCGCCGCTACCACTGCTGCTACTACTGCCACTATGGGTGCCACCGTCTTGGATGTTGCTCGCCAAGAGTAACTACGTTTTTATCGTCGGTCTCTAATTTTAGCAAAGACGATGACCTCTCTGATACATGAAGACTTGAGATTTTTTATCCAAGTATGACCCTTTGTTGTTGGGTAATGAAGATGAAGAGTCAACCAAATGGGGTCTTCTTCCTCCAGAGGGGACTCTATGCTTCAGATTGGATCGTGGTGACTTTCCTTACTCCCATATTGATTTCCAAGCACCTGGGGGATCTCCATCTCATTTATCCGCCTGACATGAATACATGTAGAGCTCCCACGCTACAGTTCTTGCTAAAGTCGGTCTTCACCGGCTCAACTAGTTTGGGGAGTTCACTTTTTCCAAGCACAATGCTGCACTCCAAGTGTTAGTCTCCAGATGGAACGTCACAACTCACACCTTCTTTGCTGCCTTGGGGGAGTTCACCATTTTCTTAGAAGATGTCTGTGAGCTACTTGGGTTTGAACCCATAGGTGAGTTTACTTTTCTTAATGAGGCCTTGGATGCCGAAGAAACTTTTGATTGGGATGAGTTGGATAAGATTTGTCTCCGTTGCACTGGGTCTTCCAACAAAGACACATTTACTCCCCTAATTAGTTATTTCTTCGAAGCTCCTACTGCAAAGGATGTCACTTCTGTCACATGTAAGGGTAAAGGTACATCTCTAGAATTACCAGCCTATATCCTTATTTTTCTTTCCCATTTCTTCTTGACTGAAAAGCCCAATGACTAGCCTAGGAGGGACCTCATAAATATCTACATTCGTTTGGCGAGAGGTTTCAATCTTCCTTTGTCCACCATTGCTCTGGGGTCCTTCTACACTTGGTTGGATCAGACCCATCTTGATATGGAATGGTCCCTTGGCAGTTACAACCTAGCCAATTTGGTCAACACCATTATTTTAACAGGTTTCCTCCACACCCATTTTCCTTCTATTTTCGGTAAATATGCTCCTTATCCCCTTAGCCAAGGCATAAAACCCCCTTCCCTCCTATGCTTTCACAAAAAATAAATCCAAAAGGAGATAATGGGTGTTTTTGAACATTTGGACTCCTTTTTTATGAGGCCATATGGGTAATTAACCTTTGCTCATACTTGGAATTTCTTTCCTTCTGTAGCTAGAACGATAACTTTCATTCCGATTGTAGAAGATCCTTCGCAAGCCGTGGTACTTCTGTTCACCCATGGGTTCCTTCCTTCATTCACCGAGTGGGGATGTACTTCTGAACCTTACAACCCCGATCGATGCAGCATGCAGTTTGGTTTTGATCAAGGGGATTCTCGACCTGTATTTTAATTAACGAATGAGAGGGCTACTTTTACTGAAGCCTACACTTTCTACCTTTCTACTGCTATTCTTGGCGTAACTTCTACCATGGATGGTCGGGTTACCATCCCCAGTGCCACCAGGTAAGGGTATGTGTTCATTTCTTTTACCACTAAATTTTGGCTAATGGAACTTACCAGAATTCGTGAATTTATACAAAGTCCTTCCCAATATCCCCCAGTTCTCTCTTTCCATGCCTTGTAATTAGGTCTCAAGGGTAACTCTATTCTTAGGGTTTAGTTCCCTCTGAGCAAGACTCCTAAAGATCCTCCCAGCAAGCTACCTCCTTATTTCCCCATGATTCCTACTGCCACGCCCAAGCCATAGAATGTTGTAACCCCAAAACAACCTGTCCCTACTGAAGGTGTTTCTAGTAAGGGTGTTACGATCAATGCAGCTTCTAGCGAAGGACCTTCCAAGACACCAACCAAAATGACTAAGAGATCCAAGAGTGGGGCTTCTTCAAAGTCTAAGTCCTAGCCTCAACCTCAAGATCCCTTGGATGCATTCCCCATTGCCTTCATTCCTCCTCCTATGTCTGTCGAAGTGAGTGAGGAATTAAGAAAGAAAGTTCAAGCTGAGGTGGAACGAATAAACACTGAATTTCACCTGCACACTCCTTCTGTTCCTCCTGCTACTGCTTTTCCTACCATTTTGGTAGATCTATCTGAGGGGGGATCAAAGCGAAGGAAGAGTACGAGAGTTCCCATATCCCTAGGTGCTTCTGGTCCTAGAAAAAAGACTATAAGCACCAAGACTCAGAAGATATGAGCGACTAAAGCTAGAATAGTGTATGATAGTCCTGACGCTGAGAAAGTCCAAACTGATAGGGCTTCTTCAGTTCCTCCTCCACCTTGATCGCCAATGGTCAGATCATCCCATTCTCCCCTCCTGAGCAAGAGGTGAGTCTTCTAACACTTAGCCATTTACAACTTAGTGAGTTAAAAGTATTTTATTTCTGACACTTGTTCCCTCTTTCTTATTTCTATTAGGAGGATGCTGAATAAAGTCCTTTTCCTCCAGTCAGTCCTTTCATGGGAGGACTCTTTGGTGCTTCTATGATCGATTCATCTCCTCCTCGTTTTCCCATGATAGGGCTTACTTATTTGCGTCATTCGGCCTCCAGTCGTGCAGAGGAGGCTTCTAAGAGGATTGTTACTCCCGTTGAGTTTTTGGGGGTTTCCTCTCTTTTATAGGAAACTCCCCTAACTTCTTCAAGTTCACCCTCTTTACCGGTGGTTCCTTTGGCTGTGATTCCAGATTTGCCAAGCACTCTCGAGGTAATAAGTGTTAAGTGATTGGTATATTTTTCTTCTATATTTCCTTCTTTGATGTATATCCTAAGTGTTTTGTTGTGTTTCAAGTTAAAGTTATTTCATCACTAGGTGCATCGTTGGTTGATGCCCTTCTTCAGCTTCCTTTATTAAGGCCTATTTCTGAGTTTGCCCCTTTTTCCAACATTATTGAGGTAGGTTGAATGTTCACTTTTCCCCTTCTTTATGTGATATGCCTTGTTTCTAACACTTAGCTTTATATTCCCATCTTTCTCTAAGTATGATCCTACCATCTTCCTTCAGGACTCCACCCATTATTAAGGCTACTTATGGCTTATCCACTCACCCTGTTCCTTCTTCTACCCCTACAAGGGCTAATGTATCTGTGGAAGGTCGAACGACCCCTTCAAGCTCTCCCCAACCTTGGCCCTAGTTCCTTTTGTTGAACTAAGAGCTTCATCAAGTGTTGAGGTTCATCTGGATGAGGTTCCTCTGTCTGAGGTTTCTACGGAGGCTCTTGAGGAGATGAACTTGCCCACTACGATGCCTATCATTGCAGCTTCTTTCATATCTCCTATTCTCACTCCAGCAATTGCTGAGGTATTTTTCCATTTTCTCTTCGTTCCTTGGTGTTTGTCCTTTTATCCCTATAACGTGCAATCTCTTTGTTAGAAGAATCTCATTTTCAAACATTTAAACTCCACCAGTGACGGTGACTTAACAATGAAAGCCACTTACTAAGATTTTTCGTAAATTCCACCAGTAATTGTGACTTAATAGTGAAAACCACTTGTTAAGATTTTTCATCAAACTCCACCAATAACGGTGACTTAGCAATTAAAACCACTTGTTAAGATTTTTCGCCAAGGTCCACCAATAACGGTGACTTAACAATGAAAACCACTTGTTAAGATTTTTCGTCAATACTCCACCAGAAACGGTAACTTAATAAATAAAATAACTTATTAAGATTTTTTTATCAAACTCCACCAGTAACGGTGACTTAACAATGAAAATCACTTGTTAAGATTTTTCGTCAAAGTTCACCAGTAACAGTGACTTAACAATAGAAATGACTTGTTAAGGTTTTTCATCAAACTCCACCAATAATGGTGACTTAACAGAGAAAACCACTTGTTAAGAATTTTTTTCATTGAACTCATTATTTCACTTATCTGCCCTCAGGTTGCTAGGGAGTCCCTTCGTGCTGAAGAGCAATCTCGACCAGCTCATTCGGATGTCGCCTCACCTCATCCAGAAATAGGTTCATCCGAGGAATCAAGTCCTAACAATCAAGGTTCAATGACGGGTGCTCCAGCTAATATCGAGTCTGGCTGTGAGCTTCCTTCGCCTGCACTGGCTCCTCACGAGTTTTTCCTCATGGTTCTTCGCCACTCACCTCAAATTCCTTCTTTCCATCATTTGGTGATTGAACTAATTGCTACTCACCATCCTGACACTTTTACCATTGATTGACTTCGTTCAAACATTTCAATGATGATCCATTGTCTACAGTGTATGGAAACCGTAATTACTGAGCTTATCAATGCCCCCATTGCCAATGTCAGTAGGCCCCTCTTTAATCAATTTTTGGGCTATTTGAAGGAGTTGGGCAGAGATGGATTCCAATTCAACTGGCTGATCGAACACTTGAAAACTTTGAAGAGTCGGTAGTTAAAAATTCAAAGGGAGATGCTACAGAAGCACTTGGAGACTCAATAAATTGAAGAGGCTAGACTAGCTGAGTTAGTACCTCTACTGAAAGCTGTGAATCGAGAAGTGGAGGATATCAAAGAAGGTCTTCGTCTAACGAAGTTAAAATGAGAGAAACTTCTTATCGAGCGTGATCAAGTTCAAATGAGGCTGTAGGGTTCTATCAATGCCCATCAGGCGTGCTTGGCAGCTTATTCGGGCTTGCCTGGGGACTTTTTCTCTGCTCCAGATTTATGGTTCCTCCTACGCCAATGACCTTCCCCCAACACTTGTGAAAATTTTCATTTTTCTGCAATTCTTGGGCAGTAGTTCCCAATTTTGTAATACACTTCCCAGCATATAAATAAAAGAGAAGTTTCTCTTGTTTTCTTGTCACTTTTTTGTGTTATAACTACTTGCATAAAATAAAGTTTCGCAATTTTCCATTGTACTCTAGTTGTGACAAACGTTGTAACTTTAAAAATGTCTTGTATATTAATGAACACTAGATACATCATCCGTCTATGATTACTCGCTTATACATGAGAGACCTTCAACCATTTATTATTAATGTTGAACAATTTATCTTCTTCTATCTTTGAAACTAAACAGTAACCTGAATCGTGCGCCTCCTTCACAATGAAAGGTCCTTCCCAATTTACTGCAAACTTAGGTAGAGGAAGCCCTCTGATATGCTTCACTGATGCTTTCAAAATGACATCTCCTTCAATAAACTTACTTGGTCTCACTAAATTATCACATTCCCTTGAGAGTTACCTCGTGTATATATGGAAGTGTTGCATATCATTGTCTCTATGCTCGTCCATCGCCTCCAACTGTACGTGTCTACTTTTAGGGAGCATGCTACTTTGTAGGGCATAACGAGCTAAAAGAACTTCTAACTCTATTGGCAGGATTATTTCTGCTCCGTACACAAGGGAGAACGGTGTGTATCTTGTGGGATTTCTCTTGGTCGTTCGGTAGGCCCACAACACTGCTTGAATCTTGTCATCCCATGATCCTAGGAAATTTTCCCTCATTTTGACCAAAATATTGACCAAGGTCTTATTAGTCGCTCCGTCTTGCCCGTTTCCCTTAGGATATCTCACCATTGAAGTATTATGGAAGATAGAGTATCTATTAGTGAACATCATTACCTCTTTATTGACAAAAAGGGTTTCGTTATCAGAGAGGATGAATTTTGGAATCCCAAAATGACAGATTATGTACTCTCTGATAAAATTTGCTACCACGTCGATCGTTGATCTTGTAAGTGGTATCACTTCAGCCCACTTTGTTAAGCACTTCATTGCCACCAAAATCTAGATCTTTTGACTTGACGAAGGTTGTATTACCCATACCAGCTCAAATGCCTAAGTGTGAAATAGATAAGGGGTGTCCAAAGAATGTAAGTCAACCGAAGGAGCATGGATCATATTTCCATGTTGTTGGCACGCCTTGCGCTTTCGCACAAACTCAACAGAATCTTTCTCCATATTTGGCCAATAATACCCCAATGTCATTAATTGGTCATACTGTTTGGCCCCTCCAATGTGAGATGGATCATGAGCTTGCTTTAATACTTCTGTTTCCTCTTTCTTCGTGATGCATCTCAGTGGTCTATTAGAGTACCCCCTTTGATAGAACTGATCCTCCTGGACGTAAAACTGTGGAACCCTTAATGAAGTCAATGTAGGGATGTCTTTAATCTGTTTGAGTTCCAACGAAGTGGAATTCAGATGCTTGAAAGAAACGCTGGCACTTATCACATTTTCGTTGTAACTTAGCTGCATCTCATTTCATGGTTGGCCAAAAGTATCCTTCCCTCTGGATCCTTCTGTACAGCTAGATCTCTGTTGTTTTATAGTGGCCTTCATGTGTTTTCTTTAGTCTTTGTTCTACTTCTTCAGGGCCAACACACCTTGACAACCATCCTCGCACGTTCCTAAAGTAGAGGTTACCATGATTGGCAAAGTATTATGAAAGCTCTTTCAGTTCCATCTTGCTTTTCCTAGACTCCAACTATCTTCGTATTTTTCCCCTCCTATCTGCATTACCTTCCATCGGTAGGACTGATTGTACAAACGATGGGTTTGTTCTTCGTTAGATCACCACAGTAGTTGTATCGGTCTTCATAGTCAGCTTTTGAGCGATGGTAGCATAGGCATTGACATGTCTGTTCATCGTTCTGGGGTGCCTTTTTATCTTCACTTGATGGAACTTGTTGATCTGCCATTGGATGATCGTTCTGTATGATGCTAAACTGAGGTGCTTTAACACATATTCCCCATTCACTTATTAGATCACTAAGTTTGAATCACCTTTGTTGCATAGCGAACAGTTTCCCCTTCGAAGGGCCTCTAGCAGCCCCAATACCAATGCCTCATACTCTGCTTTGTTGTTAGAGTAAGGGAAATCCAATTTATAGGAAAGGCAAAGTTCCTCCCCTCCTTTGGAAAAAATAACCCCTGCCCCTCCTTTATTTTCTCCTGAAGAACCATCGAATTGCATCGTCCATTCTTCAAAGTTGGCCTCCAAAATTTTTTCCTGCACGTCAGCCCTCGGGAAACCTTCTCATAGTGGCTCAAATACTCCAGATGGAAAGATTCCCAATAAATTTTCATTGGCTTGGCTCTTGATCGCACGAGGTACCACGCACTTTAAATCATATTCTGAAAGGATGAGGAACCACCTAACTGCTCTTCCAATTAAAATAGTTCTTGCTAATAAAAACTTGATTGGGTCACATCTTATCATAATGTGAATTGTAAAAGATAAAATGTAGTGTCTAATTTTTTGTGCCACGAAAACTAATGCTAAATGGTGTCTTTCTACACTACTGTACCTTGTCTTTGGTCCACATATGATCCTACTCAGGTAGTAGACTATCCTTTCTTACCCATCGACTTCCTGCGCCAAAAGCTCTCCGATGGACCTGGTGGTAGTCGCGAGTTAGAGTTGTAATGATACTCCCGATCTTGGAGGGATCATCGTTTGTGGAGAGGTCAGCATCTTCTTCAGCTTGGTCAAAGACTCCTAGTGAGATTCCTTCCATTTGAACTTTGTTCCCTTTCGTAGCAGTTCCATTTATGGGTGAGTTATTTCGACCAGTCCTTGTACAAATCTCCTAAGTTAGGAGACTTTACTGAGGAAACTCTTGAGTTCTTTCGTCGTCCTTGGACATGACATTTCCAGGATTGCTCGTTGCTTATCATGATCCATCTGTACTCTTTACTGATCCACCACGAACCCTAGGAACTTCCCCCTTATAACCTCGAAGGCATATTTAAGTGGGTTCAACTTCAGCTTGTACCCCATCTAGATAGGATTCTTCCTTATTTGACTTGATGACCAAATCATCCACATAGAATTATAAAAATTTGTGAAAGAAATCACGGAAAATGTCCATCATTTTCCTTTGATATGTTGCTCGGCATTCTTCAACCTAAAAGGCATCACTTTGTATATGATGTTACCCAATGGGGTCCTAAATGTTGTCTTTTCTCCGTCTGCTCGATCCATCTTAATATGGTCGTATCCCACATACCCATCCATGAAGCTGTACATTTCATGACCCGCCGTTGCATCAATCAGACTATCAATAGAGGGCAGAGGGAACTCATCTTTCGGGTAGGCTTTGTTCAAATCTCTAAATCCATCCAGATCCTTATCTGGTTCTTCTCCTTCTTCCCCACTGGAACAATGCTTGAGAGCCAGAGGGGATGTTTTATCAACTCAATGAATCCTGCTGCTAGAAACCATTGTACCTCATCCTTAATCTTTAAATCCAACTCCGACTTGTAGGTTCTTATGGCTTGTTTTACTGGTACGGCTGAAGGCATAACGTTCAGTTTGTGGAAACTCACCAATTCATCTAGCCCCTCCATCTCTGTGTATTTCCACGTGAAGATATCCTTAAATTCTTAAATCAACTCTATCAAGGCCCCTCTTTTCTTTGCACTTAGGTCCTTTGAACTAAAAATGGGCCTTTCCTCGTCTACTTCTTCGGCCAGGTTCACCTATTCCAACTCTTGCACCTGGGGCCTTGGGCGATCCGTCATTCAGTCTAGTTCTTCGACTACGTCCTCCATAAACTCTTATATATTTGAGTTTTTAATAACCATATATTTCCCCCACTAGTCCACCAAGAAACATTCATATATCGGGTCAGCCTCTTCATCAACCGCTAGATCAGCTCCTTCGACTACTCGCTCACACCCTCAGAGGAGGTAGATAACTCTCCCATCCTCTGTGATATTCTTTTTGCATTGCCTTCTTGTCATTACAATCGCTTTTCTCTTCCTTTCCCTCGAGGCTTGTTTCGGTCTATCTCCCGAATATCTACTTAGCACGCTCTGCCTTTGGACCTAATATTCCATCAAATCCATCATGGGCCTCATTCGATCCCTGAGCTGCCTCGAAACATTCTACCTCTTAGGAGCACACATATGAACTTCTTCAATTACTGCTTTTTCTTTTATCACTTCATTGTTTTGGTCGTTAATAAGCCCCATCCTTTCTCTGATAGAGAGAACTCTTGCATATTCCATCCTCCTTGTCATCACCCTGAAGTCTTCCTCTAACTCTGTGTAGAAAGTTGCGTCAACCAAATGTGCTTCTTTGGTGGAAAAAGGCTTCTTCATGGCACGTATAACGATCTCATTTCTTTTAACATTTGCCTTTGCACATTGGTGATACGTCGAAGGGACTAGAACCTTTTTGTGCATCCATACCCTTCCTATCAGTAGGTGGTACGGAGTGGTACTTTCAATCACATGGAACTTGATATGTGAGGTAAGTTTCCCCATTATAATTACCACATTCACATATCTCATAGATTTGGATGGTTGATTATTGTAGCCCGAAATCACCAAAGGCATCGGTATTAATATTTCCTCTAAAATATTAGCTATCCAGAAGGAACTGATAGGCATGGTATTGATCGATGCTCCCCCATCCATTGGGGCCCTTGTAAAACTTAACCTGTTGATACTTACCGTCACGTACAGGGGCCTATTGTTGGGAATATCATGGCCCTATTAGCATCACTAAAAGTTACTTTGGATAAGAACTTTCTCACCAGCCTGGCCATGGGACCCTTCCATCTCAATGAGGGTACCACGTTCTTCTTTGCGATATTGAAAATTGCATGCCTTATCTCCTAACGTCTCTCCTTCAGTATCCCCACTTGGTCATAGAACCATGAGAACTTGGGCGATCGCTAAATAACTTGATACTCTATGTTTGGGTCCACCTCCTCCCCTTCTAGGTTATATACCTCCTCTGCATCCCTTGCACTTTCTTCATCGTAGGCTATGACCACATTGATCATACCCCTTGTATAAGCTTCCAACGCATCTATAAAATCTTCTCATTGGAACTTTGGCTCCCTCGTTCCTCGTTCATCCTCCTCATCATAGGTAATTACCAGGTTTGCCCTGTGTGGTGGGAGGGGGTTAGCATTTACACTCTCTCGAGGGATCTAAAAAGTTCCCATTTTTATGTGTTTGCTGATTATTTTCCTTAGCGTGAAATAAGTCTCCGTTGGGTGGCCCAACTTTTTATGGATCTGATAATACTTGGGGTCAGCGCTCGTTGCTGCATCTAGCTCTATGGAAAGAATTCCCTTTGGTTCGTACACCGTTCCTCCTTGGACCATGGTGTTGTAGTAACTAATATCCTCTTCAATGGTGCAAGGCAGCGGCGGTGGGTCTTCTCTATCTCTTCTAAACTTCCTTTTATTATCTTTCTTGGGTTACTTTGACCCTTCGCCTCTGTCGACATATCCTACCTGTGGGGGCCTAGCCACATATTACAACAGGTTGGATCGGTTTCCTGAATAACCTCGGTACTATGATCGAGTTTGGTCGAACCACCAATGATATATTTCTGGTCGCCTTTAGAAATGCTGCGAAAGTTCCTTCACGTGTTTCATTAATGAGGTGACAAATATATTCTAGGAGAAAACCTTCAGCACAAAGCTGCAACAACTTAGATTGTTTGGCCTCCTCCCTCACATCGAGGGACCTCGCTCTGAATCTTTGCACATATGCCACCACATCTTCCCACGGTCGTTGCTTCTCCCTGCTTAACTGAGTCAACGTAAACTCATCTTCTGCCAGAAGGAACTTCTGGATAAATAATACGTGCATATCTTCCCATGTTGAAACACTTTTTGGTGCTAAATGGGAGTACCAAGTATAGGATTTATTGGTTAAGGATTTGGAGAACTCCCTCAACCTGAGCTACTTGTTATTACAATGATCTCCCAAGTGCTCGATGAAATTTTTAATATGCTCCTTCGGGTTTCCCCCCTTCCTAGTGTATTTTTCAAAGATGGGAGGAATGTAGTCCTTCGGGTATGGATAATCATTGTATTCTTGGGGGTAGGTAATACATAAATCGTCATACACCGATGCCCTCTCGCCCGCTGATTGTGAGGAAGCTGCTATCATCTTCACCATTCCTTTTCGTATCTCTTTCCTCATCTCTTCCAGATCAGATGTTGGTGTTTTCACGGTCATTGGGGGAATATCCAGAGGGTCGACTGGTGGGACACTCGTTACACCAGGAGTAACCCCAACGGGTGGGACTCCCGTCACACCTGGGGCACCCACCGTCAGAATAAGAGTGGGTACTGTATTCGAGGGGGAAGTGCCCATTGGATATGCACTTGTTAGGGGTATTGGAGACACCATTGGCGTCACAAAAGAATTGGCATCAAATCCTCCCAACACCGTTGTAGCAACGGGTGTTTGTAGAAACTCGTAAAACATAGTCATGAGGAGGGCCACTTGATCTGGCCCCATCCCAGCGCTCGTAGAAGCCTACGTTATCCCTGGGACTCCCGTCGCCATTTTAGTTAGAGGTGCATCCACCCGAGGGTCCCCATATCGAGGGACCCCATCTCTAGCCGCCTCAATCTCTCTTGTAGCTTGATCTTCTTGACATTTAATAGCATCAAAGTCTATAGCACAGTTAACATTATCTTAAGACATACTTCTAGAATTATACCTCCCCAGCGGAGTCGCCAAATGTAAGAGGGTAGTCCCCTTATAGCCTGGGAGTATGGTAGTACTAGTTGAGGTGTAACCCCTATAGGTATGGTGATAAATGATAACCTATAAACTCTTTAATGAACATAAGTAAACACACAATGTTATATTTGATCAACACTCAGATTGGACTCACAATGCACTCGTGTATAACTCAAATAATAATAGAGGAAACTCAGAAGTAACTCAGTCAAAGGGAGAGAGGAGTAAGCACCCTAAATACACCTTCGTAAGCATTCAAACACACTATCAACCTCCGAAAGATCTCTGGTTATCTACTAAAAGCTTCGCAATGAATGACACTGGTGGGTGAGTAAGAGCTCTGATTTACAATAACTTCCCTCTATCCTATGATAATCTCTCTAGAGAAGGATTCTAAAAAAGAACGTCCTCCCTTTCGAAGTGGTTAAGCCCCGTAAATAGCCCCCACACCACTCCTGAGGTGCCTCAGTCTTCGACAGCTGTGAAAGACATCCCCTCATACTTTATGTCACAAATATTAAATTCTTAATGTACTAGTCAACCCCTCGTCATAAACATTAAATGATAAGACATGCCTTTTGCATAACCACTGTGTGTCAGGGGACTGTCAGCACAGAGGTGGATTACCAACTGTCTGACAACCCTAAATACGACGGTGGTTTACTCAAGTGCATATTTGACAGTGCCCAACTGGCTAGTGACATCACATAAAGTAGTAATGACATTAGGTAAAGGGTTATTTGGTTCACAATTCAACGCCCGATGGAAATTAAGGCTTCTCCGCCCAAGATTCCACGATCAAAGGTCTTTCGGTGTTTACCCGGTGTATCTAAGGTGGTCAGGACAATCTCGAATGGTGCCTCACTTCTCAATCCTCCAAACCAAGTCCCTAAGAAGTTCCCACGACGAGGTCATTCGATAGAGCATTAAATCTCTCCCAGACCATGCCAGACCTGGTCTCTCGTGAGTACCGTTTGACCTCACACTGAATAATCATTATAATCGATACAACACATAGTCAATGTAAGATGTGGGTTCTTTAAATACAGTTAGTATTAAGTGAGGCGTAATCCCTTATCAAAACCGAGATTAACACCGTTAAATATTAAATGATGGCACTGGCCGCAGGTGAGTTAGAGACAAGAGAACTCAATGTTTAGACTATTATTAAATAGCGTATTGGCACAACAGATGCATTACAAGCACAATAAATAGATGGTACCAATGGGGAGCATGGTCGGAGGTAGAAAGAACAAGCACTCCAGGATCAATGAAGGCAAGGCCAGAACTCGAAGCTCAGTTAATGCTCAATGATGAGTGTATTAGATGGAGGGAGCTAATATTTTCTCAGTGGTTCTCAACCGTGGAGGAATTTAAGCAGCAATTCTAGGCTCAGAATGCTATCTCCTTTAACTTGTTCGTCTGGTGTATATATGTGGGGGGGCAAGGATTCTCGAGTAAGCTTGCCTACGATCGGTGTGATCAGGTGCATTAAATGCAAAAGATATTGCATAAAATGCATATAATCTCATGATTTTGGAGGGAAGCCATTCCATTGGCTAGAAGCATTGTGGGCATTAATGAGGGACGTGACATGTAGGCTTGAGGCTTACTAGAGGATGGCTAAATGGTCAGGTTTGGTGAACTAGGCATGCCATTCTAAGGATAAACCCACTTAAGTGATACATTTTCGAGTCCTTAAATGCCAGATGTTACGACGTCAGAGAGTGGTTTAAACAGTGACTCTATCAGGCATTTGGGCACATCAGTCATCCGGGTAGTATCCGTTTCGAGACTGCTAGACTGATAAGTGGCTCGAGTGCCTTCGAATCTATTTTTTAGTTAAGAGTTATTTTAGGACTAAGGTGTAAGACAGAAGTACCTCGATGGGGTTCCTTCGAATGGGTAAATATTAAGGTGGCTCGACTGTTGTGGTTCGAGTGACCATTTATTCTGGATGAAGTTTTGCCCAAGTGTGCTAAGAGGGTTGGTAATGGTATTCCGATGTTGCCTTGTTCTCAATCCTCCAAATTATATCCCTTTGAAGTTCCCAAGATGAGGTTGCTCGATAGAGCATGTTAGCTCTCACATGACTTGTCAGGCATGGTCCCTCGTGGGTACCAAACAACCTAACTCAACATATATTTATAAGATAATTTAAATGACACATTATTTTATTACTTATTACAAACTATTGTTATCCATGTGACTTTGATCTACGAATTGGATCTTTTGAACCAGGTAAATTAGAGGATCTTCGAGGTGGGTCCTTTGAGCTACTTTTATGAAGAATCTTTGAGGTGAGTCCTTCGAGCCACTTCTGTGAAGGATCTTCAAGGTGGGTCCATAAATCAACCTTCCTTCTCTTTCTTTATGGACTGATTAATCTGTTCGGCTAAGTTAACAACCCTTTGGTGGGGACTCCCCATACATTTTCCCATTCGTAGAGATATTTATTTATTCCATGAATAAATATTTTTACGAAACCTTTGTTGATTGTTTAATATTTTCTTTGTGGAAAATAAAGAGATATATTTAAATAACCCCCAAAGCTCTTCATTCCCCAAGGAAGAAAAGACTCCAAGCATGTCGCCTTAAATTGAGTTGTCGTTTGTTTTTTCGTATTGTGATATGCGGTAACCACAGGGTGCGCGCGTGTAACCAACGTCGCTAATCCGCGCATTAGCCCCCGAAGCGTCATCATTGCAACCTTTGATTTTCTGCGGCTGTGCATGATTGACGGCCACGCAAGATAAACCTTTCATTATTATGTTTTTCAAAGCATCACATTTTGTTGTCTTTGGGGGTCCATGTTGCCCCTATAAAAAGGGGTATCCTTATTTCAAACAATCACCTTTGGATTTGTATTCTCTTGTACTGAGCTTTTTGCAAAAGTTTGTTATCTTCATCTCTTTCACTCCTTAAACTTGATCTTTTGTCCCCTATCTCTAAACTTCCATGGCACCTATCGTGAAACGAAGCCAGTCTCCAGGAGCGCTTATCCTGAGACTCAAGCACGCCAACACCAGTGAGCGCACTACCTCCGCATTCCATACTTTGGCGAGGAAGACCGCTTCTGGCAGACAATGAAGAGATTTCTCGCTGAACTGGTGCCAACTGAGGATCCTAACATGTTAATGGAGGAGGATAAGGACGCTGGAGACTTTGCTTATATCTTCATCGCTACTGTTACTCATTTTTGCATTGAAAGTGGCGATTTCCCCTATTCGAATGTAGAGTTTAAAGCTTCTTCTCGCGATTACAAGGGGTTGGGTTCTTGGATGGAGTATATTCATTCCAAGTATTCTTTTCAGTTAGCTCTTGTTGGCCTCTTTTGCTCTCTGGTTGGGTGATCTTACCCTTGCCAAAAATAACACCGCCCTCTAATTGCTAATTTCCCATTGGATCCATAGGTCACACACTTTATGGCCGCATGGGGTGAGTTCACCATCACCCTATAATATGTTTGTGAGCTTTTGGGGTTGGAAGTTTACGGTTTTGATACTTTCTTCCAAAAGAGCGTCTCTAGTGAGGAGAAAACTTTAAGAGTTAAACTAGAGGTAGTGGTAAATGATTGTATGGTCACTTACAATAAGTGCACCTATTTTGAAGCGATTCGATACTTTTATTTCCTTGACGAGAAAGCTGTTATTAGAGCCCGTGAGGCGTCCAAGGAGAACCCCCGAGGGAAGAAGGTGTTTAAATAGCCCCCCGGAAGGAAAGGGATTTTATTCCAAAATCGAGTTGGCAATCTATATTTGGGTGATGTTATCGAAAGCCTATCTTCAGGGCAAGCCTCATGACTACCTCCAAAAGGACTTAATCAACATGGTTGTTCGGATGGCGAGCGACGTGAAGCTCCCCCTTACTGCTATCGTTCTTGGCTCTTAATACACCTGGTTGGACCATATGGTGACGAATTCTATACGGAACATCGACAGGTTTGATGTCTCTAATTATGCCAACAACGTCCTTTTAACATATTTTCTTTATGCCCATTTTCCTAATTAAGCTCCTGCTGACAACTACCTTGTTTCTTTGATCGATCGGGTAGAAAGGTTCTTACCTCGCCCCTACATTAGGGTGGATCAATTTTTTTCAAATGACTTTTTTACTGAGGAGGAGCACCCCATTGCCCCTATTGATGAAGCTCTTGCTAGGAATTTTCCTGAGAATAGTGTCCTCCTTTCGTTAATCCCTTCTTACTTGCCCTCGTATATAGAGTAGTCTTATTTATATTCTGTTTACAGTCCTCACCATGTAGCCATTCAATATGTCTATAACCAAGGAGAAGAAGAAGAGGAGGAAGAAGAGGAAGAGGAGGAGGAGACTTCGTTGTTTCAGAGACGTAGGTTGAGGAGAATGGTCTCTCCTTCTAAACCCTACTCGCCTCCCCAAGATTATGAGGTTTAGGAAGATGTGTTGGAGGAAGAAGTAAGCCCCTTGATCCCTCTTGCTCTATATGTTTCTCTTCTTATTTTCTTTTCATGCTAATAACTCCATTTTGCTCTTAACCTGCCTTTGTCTCTTTTTCATGTTGATGTGTGAGGTAATACATACGATGATGTTGGAGAGGAATGTCCCATCGAGAGAGTTCCTCCTACTACTTCGCAGATAATCTCCCATTTCCCCTAGGGGCAGTTATATATGATTCTTCGTCTGAATCTAGTAGCGGCTATTCCCCTGACCCCTCTTTTTTGTGTGAGCAGGCTGGCCTTAAGAGGGATGTTGCTGATGTGAGAGCTATTGAGGATATACCCAAGTCCCCTGTGCCCGTTTCTCATTGCTTATGGTAAGCTTATTTTCCTTACTTGTTTAAGTTGTTGTTGCTCTTTCAACTTATTATTCTAACTTATAGCTTTCCCTCATTTCTCGTAGGCCCCTTTACTTGTTCAAACTACTCCATTAGTTCCCCTTCCTTAGAAATGAACAAATGCTTGTATCTGTGTTTGGGACTTCCATCCTAAACAAGGAAGGTGCCGATCTTACTGGGGTAGGTCTGGGGAGGATGGGTAGGAACGGGTTACTAAAATAGGGGGGAAGGTGGGCAAAAACAGGTTGCTGAAATAGGGGGGAGTGTGATTGCCCCCAAAGTCAAAATCCTTTGGTGGCCCCTGATCCGATTGAGGAGGAGGACGTATTACAAATGGACACTCGCGTATTTATCGATGAACATCTTCCAGAGGTACGTTTCTCTTCCATCTATCTCCTACATGTAAACTTGTTAATTTTGACAAGTAATATTGGGATTTAGAAATCTCCCATTACCGAGGGTCAGGCGGGCTAAAATCTTATTGGCATAATCTCGCATAACCGAGGGTAAGGCGGGCCAAATCTTATTGGAAAAATCTCTCATTACCGAGGGTCAGACGGGACAAGTCTTATTGGTATAATCTCCCATCACTGAGGGTCAGGCGGGCCAAGTCTTATTTGCATAATCTCCCATAACCGAGGGTCTGACAGGCCAAGTCTTATTGGCATTATCTCCCATAATCGAGGGTCAAGTGGACTAAGTCTTATTGGCACAATCTCCCATAACTAACGGTCAGGCAGGCCAAGTCTTATTGGCATAATCTCTCATACTTGCAAGATACTTTGTGTATGTTTCCCTGATTATATTTCTTACAAGAACTTTTTTTGTATTTCAGGTGGAGGTCGATCAACCTGTGGCCATTATACTAGAAATTGAACCTATTGCTCAGGAAATAGTGTAAGCGAGGACCTTAGCCGAAGTTACTTCTTTGGGCGGGGCCCCTACTAAGCGGGCTCAAGAGGTGGCCCTTAGGGTTGGTGGTGTGCCCAAAGTGGTTACTCCTCAGGTTTAGGCAACTGATAGCACCTCGTATACTCAGTGCCCTTCTGCAAGTGATAGTGTTTTTAGTACACATCCTCCTAAGGCAGCCCCCGAGGTGGTTTTGAGGCAAACTTTGGCTAATTTTCCTTATATTCTGACTGAGGGTCCTTGCTTACCAATCGAGCAGTTATTGGTCCGCTTTCCTTCAACATTTACCACCCGCTACTTCCAACATATTCCTCTAATGATGGCATGTCACTTTCTCGGGCTCATTATGGTCTTCAAGGAAATCCTCAATACTCCCCTCGAATCTTTTAGCCCTGATACAATCAAGACTTTACTGCGGAGAGTTAATGTGCTCACAAATGATGGGCTTTCTATGTCTTGGTTGGTGGAGCTTCTTCGTGGTTTTAAGAAGGCTAACCTTTTTGCCGTATATCATCGGCTTCAGAGTTCACAACGCTCACAGGTGGCCATTTCAAAAGAGCTTGTAAGACTGGAGATCAAGTTGGTGGTATCTGAACAAGAGGTTCGGGAGGCCCGTGAGGCCGTTGCTCGTGCGGAGGTCAAGCTAATTAAGAAAGAGCAGGAGTTGGAGTCCGTTCATCAGGCGATGGAGCTTCGCCAGAAAGATTTGGCTTTCCTCATTTCAGACCAAAGAGACCTTGTGCAGATTCTCCCTCAATATTATCATAGGCTTCTTGGATCAGCGAACCTTCGTTTTATCATGGACAGCGCCTAGCTCCTTTGTTGAATGTTTCTATTGTTGATGTTTCTTATTTGTTGTATTTTTCATTTCTTTGCTTGCGTGTAACCACATATATATCTTTTATTAAATAAAGAAACATTAGTGACTTAAGTGTCTTCTTCCATTTCCTTTGTTTTTTCTTTTGACACTGGCTAAACGTATTACATTGATGCGAATCACATAATGTATGATGAAAAAAACCACCATCATCGTATAAAAAGAAAGGAGTGACCTTTCACTTTCCACATGAACATTGCTTCGGGATATATTAAATACCCAATTATTTTAAAATGTACGCCCCTCTTTTCTTTCAACATAGAAAAAATGACAAGGTACAACATAATGAACAAAAGCTTTGGCAAAACATACATTTAAACATAGTAAATCTTCAACCACTTGTTGTTCAATTTAAAAGTAAAATTGTCTTCTAGCTTAGATATCTCTCAATAACCCAAATCGTGGGTTGCTCAAACGATATAAGGCCCTTCCCAATTGGCCTTGAATTTGGGTAATGACAAACCCTTGATATGCCTTATGCATGCTTTCAGCACCAAGTCCCCCTTTTAAAAATTTCTCAGCCTCACCAGCTGGTTGTAGGATCTAGACAACTACTTTTTTTACATATCGAAGTGCCTCACGGCATTATCCATGTGCTCTTCTAGGGCTTCGAGTTGTACATGATGGCTATGGTAGGGAGCATGGCACTTTGTAAGTTATAGCGAGCGAAAGGTACCTCGATTTCAACCGGTAACACATCTTCTACCCCAAATACTAAGGAAAATGGTGTGTATCCCATTGGTTTCCTTTTAGTCGTTCGATAAGCCCATAACACTTCAGGGATCTTGTCATCCCATGTGCCTGGAAAGTCCTCTAACATTTTTGTCAAAATATTTACTAAAATTTTGTTAGTAGCTTCTGCCTGCCCATTGCACTTCGGGTATGCCACTGTTGACTTATGATGGATGATAGAGTATTTTTTTATTAGCAGGAACACCTCACTATTCATGAAGGGGGTACTGTTATCAGACAAAAACACCTTCGGGATGCTACAACGACAGATAATGTAGTACTTCATGAATGGATATACTACCCCCGATGTGGCTTTCTTAATTGGTATGGCCTCTGCCCACTTTGTGAAATATTCTGTATCCACTAAAATCCAGATCTTCCCTCGTGACGAAGGTTTTATGGACCTCACCAAATCAAATTGCCAAGTATGAAACGAATACGGTGTAGAGAGGGAGTGAAGTTCCACTAAATGAGCATGAATCATATTCCCATATAGCTGACAAGCCTTGCACTTTCGAATAAACTCTGCCAAATCTTTATCCATCAAAGGCCAGTAATAACCTAAGGTCATTTATCGGTCATAAAGTTTAGCTCCTGCGATATGCCCCAGTTCGTGAGCTTGCTTTAATACTCCTTCAGCCTCTTCTCCTCTTATGCACCTCAGGGGTCTATCGTGATATCCTCATCGGTACAACTCCCCATCTTATATGAAGTACCTCGTTTCTCGCTATTTTATCTTGGTGACATCTTATTTATCTACCGACATAACTCTATCTATCAAGAATCCATATAGAGGATTCTCCAGTCTTGCAGCGAACCAATGAAATTGCATTATGCTGCCTGATAGAATAGCTAACACTTCGAACATTCTCTTTGCACTGCAGCAACTTCTTATCTCATCAAAGGCCAGAAAAACCCTGGTCGTTGTATCCTCCTATACAAAGGGATATCAGGGGTTTCACAACTATCTTCATGCACCTCGATCAATCTTCTTTTGGATTCTTCGGAATCTACACACTGGGATAACCAACCTCTTTTATTCTTGTAATACAAGTTGCCTCACGTAATAAAGTACTGTGCTAAATTGGCTATGTTTAGTGTCCCTTCACCCCTCTCCAGCTTCTTTCTGATTTGCCCCCCTCCAATCATTTTATCCTCTGAGGGTAACATTTCCGACACCGTCGAGGGGGCCATTCTCTTCGTTATTTGTACCACAGTTGATTCCCCATCAAAGGCAATCTTCTGTGCAATAGTTGCATAGGCATTCGCATGTCTGTTTATCATTCGAGGGTGCCTCTTGATCTTCACCACCTCAAACTATCCAAGAAGTCGCTAGATGATCGTTCGGTAAGGTGTCAGACTCATGTGCTTCAAAGAGAATTCCCACGTTACCTAATTTACCACTAAGTTAGAATTCCCTTTAATTGTTAGGACTTGGATACCTCTTCTCAGTGCTTCAAGTATTCCCAGGACCAGTGCCTCATATTCGGCCTCATTGTTCGAGCAATCAAACTCCAACTTGAAAGATAAACGGATTTCTTCACCACCTCTTCGTAGGATAACTCCAGCTCCCCCTTTTTCTTGGTTGCAGAGACATCAAACTCCATACTCCACTCATCGAAGATGGATACTATGAAATTGGGTTGGATATCATCACCCGAGAGCTCTTCAATAGGTGGCTCGAACATCCCTGATGGGAAGATAACCAACAAATCTGCATATGCCTGGCTTTTGATGGCTCGCGGGATCACACACTTGAGATCATACTCTGAGAGGATAAAAAACCATCGAGTTTCCCTGGCTATCAACACAGCTCTAGCAAGAAAAAACTTTATAGGATCACACATAGTTACGATATGAACTGTAAATGATAACATGTAATGCCTAAGTTTTTATGCTACGAATACAAGCGCTAAACAATGTCTCTCAATTCTAGTATATCTGACCTCAGGCATGTGTATGATCCTACTCAAGTAATAAATAGGTTTTTCGATGCGTTCCATCTCTTGGGCCAATAAGTCCACAATAAATTGTTCAGTTAATGTAAGGTATAAACGTAAAGGGATACCTGCCTTCGAGGGATCATTATCTACGGATAAGTGAGGATTTCCTTCATCTTGTCTATGGAGTCTTGGTGCATTATTTCCCATGCAAACTTCATGCCCTTTTTCAGCAGCTCCATTATGGGGTGTGTCACCTCATCCAACCCGGGGAAAAACTGCCTCAGGTAGGAGACCTTACCAAGAAAACTTTTTCAATTTTGGTCTTAGCATGTCAAGGATGGCTCGTCGCTTGTCCAATTCCATTTGTATACATTGGAGATTACCACAAACCCCAATAATTTCCCACTCATTACCCCAAACGCACATTTGAGAGGGTTCATCTTTAACTTATACTTTCTGTAGTGAGTGAACATCCTTCTCAAGTCATCCAGGTGGGATCCCTCCTTCTTGGATTTATTCACCAAATTGTCAACGTAAAACTCCACGGTCTTGTGAAAAAGCTCATGGAAGGTGGCCATCATCGTCCTCTGGTAAGTAGCCCCTGCATTCTTCAATTAAAAAGGCATGATTGTGTACATAAAATTGTCGAAAGGCATTGGGAAAGCGGTCTTATCTGCGTCAGCCGGATTCATTTTTATCTGATTATACCTCACGTAGCCATCCATGAAACTGTACATATTATGGCATGCTTCTACATCAATCAAGCTATCAACGGAAGGCAACGATAATTCATCCTTCGGGCATGCCCAGTTTAAGTCTCTGAAGTATACGCATATTCAGATTTGGATCTTGTCCTTCTTTCCCACAGTTACAATGCCAGAAAGCCAGATCGGATGTTGGATTGGGACTATGAAACCGGCTGTGAGAAACGTCTGAACTTCTTCCTTAATCGTTAGATCTAACTCCTCCTTGTACATTCGAGTGGCCTGTTTTACCGAAATGGCTGAGGGTAAAATGTTCAACGTATAGCAACTCACCTCCGGGTTTACTCCAGGTATCTCGATGTACTTACACACAAAGACGTCTTTGAACTCCAACAGCAATTTGATCAGTTCCCATCGAGGATATCCCTCCAAGTCGTTCGAGATAAAAATAGGGTTTGGGTCCTCACCCTCTCTAGCTATGTCGATCTTTTCCAACTCCTGGATCTGCGGTCGAGGGTTGTCCCTCATGCATTATAGTTCTCCCTCTAGCTCTTCCACAAACTCTTATACCCCAAAGTTATCAATTACCAAGAATTGCCCCTAGTTATCCACTAGGAAGCATTCATAGACCGGGTCAGTGTCAGCGTACAGACTCTCGTTTGCCCGCTCACACCTTCATAGTTAATAGATAATTCTATTGTTAGGCAAAAGCACTCGTTTGCATTGTCGGGCCACTTAATTCTGAAACGACGTCTTCCTATGATTCTCATCCACCTCTCCCACTGTTCGCCTGCTGAGAACACTCTTTATTTTGACTTAGTTCTCAATAGGGTCATTGCGCGGGGTCATTCAATTGCACATCTGTCTTAATAGACTATGGGGCCTCACCGCTCCTAGTTTGCGCTCTTCTTCATAAGTTACAACCATTCGAGCAGGTGCCCTCACCCTCTCTGAACTTGACGGGATGCTTATCCCCCGGTATACCTTGTTACCATAGTAGCTTCTTCGGCCAAGTCATTATAAAAAGCTGCGTCCACCATGTGGTCTTCCTCTTTTGCAAAAGGTTTCTTAGTCGCTCGAATCACTACCTCCTTACCCTTTATGTTTGTCTTAGCACATTGATGATAAGTGGAGGGTACCAACCCATGATTATGCATCCATAATCTGCCCACCAATAGTAGGTATTACGGCTCGCAATTCATAATGTGGAATTTAATGTGGGAAGTTATGTTTCCCATCATGATGCCCACATTAACATAACCCATAGATTTGGAAGACTGATTGTCATACCCTGATATTGCCAACGAATGGGGAACTATACTTATTTTTGATAGCTCGATATCATAAAAGGATACAATGGGCATTATATTGATGGATGCCCCTCCGTCCAATAAGAATCGTGAAAAAACACAATTATTTATCGATGCAGTAACATACAAGGGTATACTGTGGGGATACCTGATCAGTCTATAGCCTCTGAGATGTGACTACTGAGAGACACGTCATTAAGAGCTTAACCATAGGTCCCTTCCACTTTAGGTGAGGCTCCATGTTCTTCTTCACGATCTCCAAGATGGCTTACATGACTTCTAACCGGCAGTCTTCAGGAAATCCAACCTGATCAAAGAACCAATGAAACTTAAACGAGCGAGCAATGGCTGCACATTCAATCTACGGGTTTTCTTGGTCATCTTCCAACTCATAAACTTCCTCCACATCTCTATATTCATCCTCATCGTACACTATCACTGCGTTTACTTCCTCTAGAGAGAAGGCTCCCAACTGCCTACTGAGTCCCTCAATGGGATCATATGTTCCTTTATCTTAGCCATCTACCCCTTCAATCTCGTCACCCAAATGGAGTTGATCCAATTCGAAGGTGCACTCTCATAAATACTCTTCGAAGTTGTCCTCAATAGATCCTTCAGAGTCACCCCCTTCGAGCACTTCTCCCATCGTCAATTGCTCGGCCTCCTCATCAAAAGTGATAGCCATATGGGCTCCATGAGGTGGCATAGGGTTATCATTTACATTATTTTGTGGAAACACAATGTCCCTAGTCTTCACATGATGGTGGATCAACCTTCTTAGTGAAAAACACACTTTGGTAGGATGGTTTACCATGTTGTGGAGTGCGTAATAATGAGGCTTTTCCCTATCCTCCCGCGAGAGATGTATGGTGTTGATATTAACTGACTTGCATAATTTTTCATGGACCATGAGATCATAAAGGTTCAAATCTTGTTACATCGTGCAAGGTAGCTCGGGGGGATCCTATTCATCCTCAAACCTTCTCTTGTTATTTCTTCCCTTTCTACCTCCTTGGCTGCCACCGTTCTCCTTTTTGGCACCATTGTCTGTATAGTTGACCATCGAGGGTATTCTCCTCCCCGAAGTGACCGTTGGCCTCATTAGAAAACTTGATAAGGTAGGCGGGGGCACTACAGATTTCACCACTAAAGCAATATTCCTCGCCTCTTTTAAAAATGTTGCAAACGTTTCCTCTCGCATTTCATTAATCAGATGACATATATACTCGGGCAGCAATCCCTCTGTACATACTTATAAAAGTTTTTCTTCTCGCATCTCCTCTCTCACATCTAGAGAGAGATAACAAAACCTCATGATATAAGCCACAACATCCTCTCCCGACTTTTATTTCTCATGTGCTAGCTGAGTGAGTGTAAACGCATCCTCAGCCAAAAAGAACTTTTGCACAAAAAAAACATGCAATTCTTCCCAAGAGCTTACACTACCTGGATCCAAGTTGGAATACCACATGTATGCTTTCTATGTTAAGGAATTTGAAAACTCCCTCAACGTTAGCTTTTTATCATTGTAATGGGCCCCAAGACTTTCGATAAACCTCTTCATACGCTCATTGGGGTTAGAACCCTTCCCCGTGTCTTCTAAAAAATTAGTGGAATATACCCTAGTGTGTAAGGTTCATTTTTGTATGCCTCTGGATAGGGGGTACAGAAGTCATTATACACCGAAGAACTATCTCCAAAACGATCGGTGAAGGGGTAGCTGACTATAGTAATTTTAATACCGGGATCATTGAAGCTGGTATGCTTACTCCTTGGCTGGGCATTGTGGATGGGACTGCTGAAGTTGCCCATCCACCTTACAGCATTGGCCCCGTCGTCATGGGTGAAACCACCGTAAGGAGTGTGGTGTCCAAGGGTGGTGAAGGTGTTATTAGAAGCTGGTGCATCCACGCCTCCTGTAACAGCGAGAGTTGGTATAGATGCAGGTGGTGTAATGAAAGAACTCCCTCCTATGGGAGCTCCCAACATTGCCTAGGCTGTCGGAGTTTGAATGAACTCTGCGAAGAAACCCATCAACCCCTTCATTTGCATCGAGGGTATTCTTGTTTGCGTGGGCATCATTTACGTAACGCCAATGTTGGGCATGCTTGACTCCGTCCTTACCAATCTCACCCCATCAGGCGGCGTAGAGTTGTTTGCCTTTTCTTCACGCTGTATGGTGTCAAAGTTGATGACTCTAGCGGTGTTAGCCTCTGTAATATTATAAAAGAGAATACCTCCCCAGCGGAGTTTCCAAATATAAGATGTGGGTTCTTTAAATACAGTTAACATTAAGTGAGGCGTAACCCGTTATCAAGACCAAGATTAACACCATTAAATATTTAATGCTGGCATTGGCCGCTGATGAGTTAAAGACAAGAGAACTCAATGTTCAGACTATTATTAAATAGCATATTGGCACAAAAGATACATGACAATCACAATAAATAGATGGGACCAGCGACGAGAATGGTTGGAGGGAGAAAAAATAAGTACTCCAGGCACAGTGAAGGAAAGTCACGAACTTCAAGCTTAGTTAATGCCCAATAATGAGTGTATTAGATGGAGGGAATTAGTTTTTTCTCAGTGGTTCTCGACTATGGAGGAATTTGAGCATCAATTCTAGGCTCAGAATGCTCTATCCTCTAACTCGTTTGTCTGGGGTATATATGTGGGGGACAAGGCTCCTCGAGGAAGCTTGCCTATGATCAGTGTGATGAGGTGCATTAAATGCACAAGATATTGTATTAAATGCATAGGATCTCATGATTTTGGCGGGAAGCCATTCTATTAGCTGGAAGCATTATGGGCATTAGTAAGGGACGTGACATGTCAGCTCGAGGCTTACTTGAGGATGGCTAAATGGTCAGGTTTGGTGAACTAGGCCTGCCATTCTAAGGATAAACCAACTTAAGTGATAGATTTTTGAGTCCCTAAATGTCAAATGTTATGACGTCAGAGAGTGGTTTAAATAGTGACTCTGTCAGGCATTTGGTCACATCAGTCAAGCGGGATGGTATCGGTTTTGAAGCTGCTCGGCTGATAGGTGGATCGAGTGCCTTCACATATATTTGGTTGTTAAGAGTTATTTTAGGACTAAGGTATAAGACGTAAGTACCTCGAGGGGGTTCATTCTAGCGGGTAAGTGTTAAGGTCGCTCGGTTATTGTTGATCGAGTGACCATTTATTCTGGATGAAGTTTTGCCCAAGTGTGCTAAGAGGGTTGGTAACTGTATTCCTAACATTTTCTTGTTCTCAATCCTCCAAACCATGTACCTGCGAATTTCCCAAGAGGGGGTTACTGGATAGAGCATGTTATCTCTCCCATGCCCTGCTAGGCATAGTCCCTCATGGGTACCAAACAACCTCACTCAACAGATAGTTATAAGGTAAAGTAAATGACATGGTATTCTATTACCTATTACAAACTATTGTCATTTGATCTATGAATTGTATCTTTCGAACCAGGTAAATTGGAGGATCTTTGAGGTGGGTTCTTCGAGCTACTTCTGTGAAGAATCTTCGAGGTGGGTCCTTCGAGCCACTTCAGTGAAGGCTCTTAGAGGTGGGTCCATAGGTAAGTCTTCCTTCTCTTTCTTAATGGACCGATCTGTCTGTTTGGCTAAATTAACAACCCTTTAGTGGCGACACCCCCTACAGTCAATATAAACAAAAGATACAATCTGACTAAGTAAGACAAAAAAGCTAAAGGATGAGCACTCTCGGCTAGTTTCTTCGCTAGAAGATCTTCCTGGTCTGCCATGCAGGGCTGCCTCGCTTGAGCTACCACGCTGATCCCACATTTCTTGAGATGCCTCGCTACCTTAATCCCTTGAGTCTGTTGTATTAGTTTCGGGGGATTATCTATAATTTTTAGACTATCTTCAAGCCCCCCTACACTGTTAAAGAAGAAAATGCAAAATAGCCCCCAAATGGCTCCCAAGAGTTAAGAACAACTCGTACGGGACTAACATAACACGTAGCAATTGATTGTATAGTCACGGGACTCCCTGTTTGATAAAATAACCAAAACTTGTAAATAGTTGGACTTAGGCTTAAAAACATGACGTTAAATTGTGAAAAGGCAAAACAATCTCCAAACTGGCCCACAAGAGGCATAAATACCTTGTATAGGAGCAACGCAACATGTAGCAACAAGATGTTAGTCACATAACTCGTGGTTTACAAATATGACCAAAACTTGAAAATAGTTAGAATTAGGCTTGAAATTATACCATTAAATGGAGAAAATGAAAAACAGACGCCAAACAGCTCTACAAGAGCCATAAACCCCTCGCACTAGACCAATGTAACATGTAGCAACTAAGCACGTAGTCACAAGACTATTGGTTTAAGAATATGATAAAAACTTACAAATAGTTAGACTTAGGCTTGAAACATATATTTAAAGAGGAAAATACAAAATAACCGCCAAGCGGCCTTGCAAGAGATACAATCACCTCCCACGAGAATAGTAACACATAGTAATGGATCGCGAAGCCACGAAACTCTAGATTTGAGAATATGACCAATACCTATAAATAGTTAGGCTTAATCGTAAAACATATCATTGAAGAGAAAAAACATAAAATATCCCATAAACGTTCCTGTAAGAGACATAGACACCTCGCACGAGACTAACATAACATGTATAAACTGACCGCGTAGTCACAGAACTCTCAGTTTGAAAATATAACCAAAACATCCAATTAGTTTAATTTGGGCTTGAAAACGTGTTGTTAAAGGTCAAAAATTAAAAATTGCCCCCAAACGTCCCGACTAGAGGCATGAGCACCTCATATGAGACCAATGTAACATATAGCAACTGACTGTTTAATCACGGGACTTTCAGCTTAAGAATCTAACCCAAACTTATATATAGTTAGACTTTGTCTTGAAAATATGTCGTTAAAGGACGAAAATGCAAAAACATCCCCCAAACGGCCCTTTTAGAGGAACGAACACATTGCACGGGACTAACATAACACATAACAACTGACAGTATAGTTACGAGACTACCGATTTGAGAATATCACCAAAAATTGCAAATGATTAGACTTAGGCTTGAAAACATGCCACTAAAGGGCAAAAATGCAAAACAACCCGAAAGGGCCACTTAATAGGCACGAACACGTCACGACCAACATAATATGTAGCAACTGATTGTGTAGTCACACGACTGAGAATATGACCAAACCTTACAAATAGTTAGATTTGATCTTAAAAATTTGTCGTTACGGGCGAAAATGAAAAATAGCCCGAAATGGCACTACAAGATGCACGAACACCTCACATCGGGCAAGCAAAACAAGTAGCATTTGACTGTGTAGTCACGAGACTTTCGGCTTGAGAATATGATAAAAACTTGAAATATTTATACTTACGCTTGAAAACATGCCTCTAAAGGGGGAAAATGCAACCCCCCCAAATGGCATTGCAAGAGGCATTAACACCTCGCACGAGACCAATGCAACACTTAGCAACTGACCGCAAAGTCAATGGAATCTCGATTTGAAAATATGAAAAAAAATTACAAATAGGTAGACTTAGGCTTGAAAACTTATCGTTAAAGGGATAAAATGGAATACAACCTCCAAACAGCCCACTTAATGGCACGAACACCTCGTACGGGACTAACATAATACATAACGGTTGATCGTATAATCACGGGACTCTTGATTTGAGAATATTAACAAAACTTTCAAATAGTTAGACTTATGCTTCAAAAAATGTCGTTAAAGGGAGAAAACTCAAAACAATCCCCAAAACGCCTCGTAGGATACACGAGCACATCACACGAGGCATGAACACCTCATAGTGGACCAACGAGACATCTAACAACTGACTACATCATCACGGGACACCGTGGTAGAGAATATGACCAAAATATTCATATAGTTTGAGTTGGGCTTGAAAATATGCTATTAAAGGGCAAAAATACAAAATAACCCCTAAACGTCTCAATAAAAGGCCTTAATACCTCAAATGGGACCAAAATAACACGTAGTAGCTGATCACGTAGTCATGGGACCCCCAGGTTGAAAATATGATCAAAATTTGCAAATAGTTAGAGTTATGCTTGAAGACATGTCGTTAAAGGGCAAAAATGTAAAATAGCTCCTAAACGACCCCGCAAGATGCACGACCACCTCATAGGGACCAACGTTATACATAGCAACAGACCACACCGTCACAAAACTCTTTATTTGAGAATATGACCAAAACATGAAAATAGTTAGGCTTAGGCTTGTAAACATGTCGTTAAAGGGAGAAAATGTAAAACAACCCCCCAAATAGCCCTGCAAGAGGCACGAACACCTTGCACGGAACCAACGTAAGACATAGTACATGATCACGTAGTCATGGGACTCCCCATTTGAGAAAATGACCAACACTTGAAAATAGTTAAACTTAGCTTGAAAACATGACGTTAAGTTGAGAAAATGCAAAACATCCCTTATAAAATACCTCGTAAGAGGCACGAATACCTCATACGGGAGAAATGTAAAACATAACAACAGATCGCATTGTCACATGACTCGTGGTTTGCAAATATCACCAAAATATGAAAATACGTAGACTGAGACTTGAAAATATGTCGTTAAAGGGAGAAAATGAAAAATATATGCCAAAAGGGAAAGAGGTAGAAACCCACACACGGGACCAACATAAGAGGGACCAACTGACCATGTAGTCACGAAACTCTTGGATTGAGAATAAGACTAAAATTTACAAATAGTTAGACTTAGGCTTGAAAGCATGTCGTTAAATGGTAAAATGAAAAATAACCCCCAAACGGCCATACACGAGGTACGAACACCTCGTATAGGACTAAGGTAACACATAATAACTGATCGTATAGTCACAAAACTCTCGGTTTGAGAATATGATCAAAACTTATAAATACATAGACTTAGGCTTGAAAACATGCCGTTAAAGGGAGAAAATGTAAAACTAACCCCAAAATGGCCCCATACGAGACACAAACACATCGCAGGGACCAACGTAACATGTAAAACCTGATCGTGTGTCACAGAACTCCCAATTTGAAAATATGACCAAAATTTCCAATTAGTTTGACTTAGGCTTGCAAATATATTATTAAAGGGTGAAAATAAAAAACAACCACCAAACGTCCCCATCAGAGGCACGAACACCTCGTACAGGACCAATGTAACACGTAATAGCTAAGTGCTTAGCCACGGGAGTCCCGATTTAAGAATATGATCAAAACATGCAAATAGTTTGACTTAGGCTTGAAAATTTATCGTTTAAGGTAGATAATACAAAACATCGCACAAACGACCCTTTTAGAGGCACGAACACATTACACAAGACCAAGATAACACGTAACAACTGATCGTATAGTCACGAGACTCCCAATTTGATAGTAGGAACAAAACTTGAATATAATTAGACTTGGGCTTGAAAACATGTCGTTAAGGGAAAACCATGCAAAACAACCCCTAAACTACCTTGCAAGAGGCACGAAAACCTCGCAAGAGACTAACTCATATGTAGCAACTGACCATGTAGTCATGGGACTCTCGGTTTAAGAATATGACCAAACCTTGCAAATAGTTAAATTTTGGCTTAAAATATTTCGTTACGTGAAAAATTGTAAAACAACCCCCAAACAGCCCTACAAGAGGCACAAACATCTTGCATGGGACTAGCATAATACATAGCAACTGACTGTGTAGTCAAGGGACTTTCATTTTGATAATATGTTCAAATCATAAACTACTTATTCGTATACTTTAAAACATGTCATTAAAGGGGGAAAATGAAAAACAATGACCCCACAAGAGACACAGACACCTCGCACGGGACTAACGTAACACATAGAAACTAACCACCTTGTAAAAAGACTCTCAGTTTGAGAATATCACCAAAAATAGCAAATAGGTAGACTTAGGCTTGAAAACATGTAGTTAAAGGGCAAAAACACAAAACAGTCCTCAAATAGCTTTATAAGAGGCATGAGTACCTTTCACGGGATAAACATAATATGTAGCAACTGATTGCATAATCACGAGACTCCTGATTTGAGAATATGACCAAAAATATAAAATAGTTAGACTTAGTCTTGAAAACATGTCGTTAAGGGCAAAAACTCAAAACAGCCCCCAAACAACCTCACTAGAGGCACGGACACATCGCATGAGACTAGGGGGTGTTTCGGCCGGATCGGAATAGGGGTGTTCAAAAAATTTTCCAAAATTTTTAGAATTTTACAATCCTTTCTAAAATCGAAAAAATCAATTTCGAAAAATCAATTTTTTTCCCAAGTTGGTTGATTCGGAATTTTCGGAATTTTCATTATTCGAAAAAATCTTGGAAAAGTTGAAATTATCAGTTTCATCTATTTCGAAAAATATCAGAAGTATAATTTTTGAAACATATTTGTGTAACTAGGTTTATACACATTGTCAAAAAAATATAGGGTGTTTATATGACTCGGGTCTTTGCAACATCTTTCAAGTTCGTACTGATACCATTCATCTCGTTATATAATCCAACGAAAGACTCCAAAAAAATTAGTACACAACAAATTAATTGGTTACACAGAAAATTACCACTAGCATGACTGGTTTGATTGTTCATTCACGTAGGACCTCCAATTTCATGACTGGTTTGATTCCTTATGCATACGTGCATCATTTGAGCAGGTTAAATGCTTCCATTAATAAGTTATTCATTCATTTCTCATACTTAGTTTTTATTAGGGGTGTGTTATATACTTAGTTTTTAATAGATTTACCTACTCATATTTGGACCAAGTTCAAATTGATAAAGATTTCCCTTAAACTATTTGGGTGAACCCATTTTTAAAATATAACATACAATAAATCCAGCAACCCAAACAACAATTTTTGAAAATAAATTAAAAAAAGGTGGTAAATCCTTACATGATGGGACCATGAGGAGCAGTAAGAGAAGAGGAGCAAGATACGGCCTGAGTTAGATAGGAGCAGTAGAGAGTTTCGGGCGATTATTACCGTGCGAGCGAGCGATGGGTGAGAGTTTAGGCTTTAGAGAGGAGCGGCTAAGAGTTGGAATTAGAAAGGAGAGGAGTGGCCGATAGTTTCTTTTTAGGTTAGTACGGTGTTATGTTTGTTAGGGTTAGGGTGTAGTATATATATGGCATATAAATGGAGGGTTGAGATTGTTTAAAATGAAGAGTCCTGATTACACTACTAATAAATAAATTTTTAATGTAAAAATGTTAGTAAAAATGATGACTAAAAAATTATTAAAGTAAATATTAATATTACGATTTTGGAATATATTTTGGATAATTCGGATAGGCGTGTTATCGGAATTTTCGGATCGAAATTTTGGAAATTTGAAAAATTAAATATGGTTTCCAATTCCATTCCAATTTATTTCGGAAGATTTGAAAATCGGAAATTTAAAAATGATGCCAAAATCAAAAATTTACGGATAAAAAAACGGAAAAATCGGAAGTTCGGAAATAATTAACACCCCTATACGAGACCAACATAACACGTAGCAACTGACCGTGTAGTCACGAGACTCTCAATTTGAGAGTATGATCAAAACTTATAAATAGTTAGACTTAGGCTTGAAAATATGTCGTTAGAGAGCGAAAACACAAAATAGCCCGCAAATTGACACATATCACGAATCCTCCCTTTTTATTATCATATTGGCATTCACATACATTTTCATAAATAAAACCCCAAAAAGGGGGGCCTATACCATAATTCCTAATTTAAAGTGTCCTCACAATTTTATACACTTGCAACACACTTGACATATATTTTCATAAATCAAAAGAGACACCCTAGATTCGATTTATGAGTTAGACCACAATTTGGTCATCTTATTAAATACGTGGATGTTGATGCCAGTTTTGGCTATGTAGGCATTCTAAAGTTATTTTTGGAATTCAAGTCCTTTGTTACTTATCGTTTGGAACATTTCAAAGTTTTGTTTGCATGCGTAATTAGGGAAATAACATTTGGGCCATTTGGGACATATTCACATAAGCATACATTATATTTTATTTGTGTTGTAAGCAAACTTGCGTTGTATTTTTTATATTGTACATATTCATGCAAGCATGAATTGTATTTTATTACATATTCATGCACCTATGCGTTAGTTAACTTATGTTGTATTGTTACATATTCACGAAAGCATGTGTTAGTTAACTTTTATTACATATTGGCTGAATATTTATTTCTGTAAATGTAAATTGGTTTGAAAATTCTACAGGTTTTTTGGTACGAGAAAAAATAAAATTTATTTTTTTATATGTTTTATTTGGTCATGCATCAAAATCGTGACAAAATATAATTTGTTTTAAATAAAATAAATTATTGGTCACAGTTTTGTGCCCAATAGGGTGACAAATAAAACTAAAATTTAATTTTTCACGGTCCAAAACCATGACCAATAGGGTGACGAGTAAAATTAAAATTTAATTGCTCACAGTCCAAAACCGTGATCATTTGGGTGATTACGAAAAATAAAATTTATCTAGTCATAGTCAAATATCGTTATCAATTGGGTGGCCATTAAAATAAAATATATTTGGTCAGGGTTTTGGACCGTGACTATGAGTGTGAACAATTAAAAATGTCACACTACGGTTCTTTGACAGCCTGCCTATTTTAATCTCGGCTGATCAATTCTTTATCAAAATAAAATAGGATTTCTCATATGGATCATTCTCAGCATCACTGTCAAAAACAAAATTAATTACTAATAACCTATTAGCCCCGGTGTCAAATTTTAAACTTTCAAATCTTATTAACTCAAACACACAAGAAATCCAGCCACACAAATAATATACAAATTAATTTAATTAAATAAAACAATAACCGATAACTCTCGGTAAAACATTCATTACAACCAAATCGAATAGGCGTAAACGAAAATACGAATAATAGTGAAAATGACAACAGTTGAGCAACATGCCCGAATATTTTAACAGTATCTCATATCTAGATAAAAAGTATAGAAGCGTCTAAATAATCCCTTCTAGCATCCACAACAGCTGCAACATCGTGCCAATGTGGATATACGTTATTTATCTATTTATAATAAATAACTTTCATTAGTTATTATACATTATTCACATTTTAGTGTCATTAATCCCGTATATAATTTTTCATCTTTATATATGTATACCATATTTTATTCCGGATTTTATTCTTCTGGATGTAACGATTTACTTCTCACTTTATTCTATACTTGTCCATATATATATATATACTATTCACATAAAGTATATCCATACTTATATATCACACACTATATAAGTATAATAACCATCCCTCAGAGTTATAACTCAATGGATGCAGTCTCTAGAATGTTATCATCTTCCTGGGAATACACACAACATCTTGGGTACCACCAGTCGGGATCTCACACCGACCTGATAAAAACATAACACAAACGTAGGAGAAGCGGTCATAGTTCCTCAGCTGAAAGCGAGACGAATCATACCCAAGACGTCTCACCCATGATAAAAGCCACACTTCATAAATAACTGGACGCTATGACCTGGGGACTATACTCTCCCTGTATTCACTACCCAGGGGATTCACCCACATCGCCCAACTTCCCATGATAGCACTAGAGGGATATGCTTCACACAAATATATCATTCACATACATATATATTTATAATCATATCATATATATACTACCTCTATACACGTATGTATATATATATATATATATATATATATATATATATATATATATATATATATATATATATATATATATATATATATATATATATATATCATCAAATTTGGCTATTCCTGCCTATCTCACGTGATATTAGTCTATAATCCCTATTATTCCAACTCGTATAAAATCATAAGTATACACACACTTATTTTAATCCCATAAGTATTCACTAACTTATGATACAATTTATCACATTAATTACTTCCGAATATTAGCTTATCACGTCTAGCTAGTATTCTAATTTCATCTTAAAAATTCCCCGAGTGTCATTTGTCCCAAACACTCCAGATTTTATTCCCACTAACCCAAGGGTTAGATTTAACTCATCTAACCATTTAGAAGTCCTAACAATCTTTATAGGATCCCCTAATATTTATCTCCACAAAACAATTCTCCTCCAATCCATTAAACCAAGAAAAAAAATTCATATCTGACAGGGTCGAATCGATTCGCCTCCTAGTGAATCGATTCGAAATGGAGCATTTTTTCAACTATTACGAGTTCATCTTCTTCTTCAATTCTCATTTTCAATCCAACACCCAATTTCTATGACTTCTAACATCACCCATCATCAATATAATCATCTATACACTATGATTAACTCAACAAAATAATTAATTCTTGGGATTCCTCAATTTAACTAAGATTTAAACCCTAACTTAGTTAAATCTAAATGCCATTTAACTCTTCCAAATCCTCACCAAAAATTGCACCATTAACATGGAATTAAGCTCAGATTTTATATGGAGTTGTTATCACCTCAAAATTATATGAAATCATTTCCAAAAACCCATTTTGATTCAAGAATCCCAACCCAAAAATCATATAGTTTTCACTAACTATAATATAAAATATAAACAAAAATAAATCATTAAAATAAGTTAAACACTTGCCTCATTGGATAAATTCGACGTCCTCGTGTCGGGATCCATCGGAGCTTGGCAGAAATTATCCTCTTTTCTCCCCTTTTTCTCTTCTTTTCTCTTCTTTATTTCTATATTTCTTTATTTTCTTTCTTTCCTTATTTCCTTTCTCTCGTGGCTTATATTTGAGAGAAATAAGGTTTCTCCCCTTATTAAACCCAAAATTAACTCGTATACTCAAATGCGAGTACCTATTAGTCCAAAAGTCCCCGAAACTAAAACACTATCCCTGGGTACTCTATTTTGACTATTTTAGCCCATCCGAGACCAACTGTGCACTCGATATAAAATAATCCAACTTCACTTATAAGAAATTCACCTTTTTAAAATTCAATAGAACTCCGCAGGTATTTTCCAATTAAAATATTATTACTTGTCGGTTTTCTCAACTGTGACATGATATAAAATAATCCAACTTCATTTACTTATTCCCGTAAGTAAATATAGCACACATCGAAAATAGTCCAATACTCGCCAATTAATATTTATCCATTCACTTCAAATTTTCTTTCACTTCAAATTCTTAAATAATTTCTCTGATTATTAAATTACACCCACTAATGTAATTTAAATACCAATAAAAGTAGGGGGTATTACAGGGTCATGGTTTTGGACTGTGACCCACGTCCTCCTCTATGGGTCATGGATTTGGACCGTGACCCCCAGATTTGTCCGCTTAAAATTGCCACGGTTTTAGACCTTGAGCTATAAGGGTCGTCACGGGGAAAAACCATTACTATTTGCGAATATGGTGTAGAGAAAGTCTCACATTCTCTCCCTTATAAAGTCTCTAAATCCATCCTAATGACCTCCCGCTAATCAATAATGGTTCCACTAAGTCTAATGTGGTAGGAGGCTAGATAACAAGGCTAAAATTGGATGAGAGTTGGTTCCTTTTCCCCCCTCAATTATGCAAAAAAGTTGACAACTCAAAATAAGCCAAATTAGGTGACAACCTCAAACAAAAATACCCTTAAATGGGTTGAAACTTTTTTTTATGTCGCCAAAGAAGGGAAAGTTGTCCAAAATTTGATTTTATATCTAGTGGGATATTTTTCAATTTTTTCTAAGCATTTTTAATTTTTCAAAGAAAAACCCATTTATTTATTTTATTATTATAATTTGTTTTCTTTGAATTTCCTTCGTTTATACTTATGATATTATAATGTATAAATAATTATTAATATTTAAACTATTCTAATTAATTTATTTAATCTCCATAAAATTTGTAACTCCATTTAACACTTGTAACACGGTATGCGATATTTTTGGATTTTTCTTCTTAATTTTAATTACAAGGTTATTCTAATACGATTAAGCCCATAATTTCCCATAATATAATTTTTCATTAATTTACAAAAAATTGGACATCACAGCCTTCCCACCATAGGAATTTTCATCCTCGAAATCAAAATATAAAACATTTCTATGTAAACAATCCGAGATATGTTCTTCTCATTGCCGATTCAAATTGCCCATAAATACCTGAAACCACAAGCCTCCCTCAAATGTACCAACGCCTCGTAACTAATCGAATACATCATCAGTTATGGGCATAGGATGTTTATTCTAATATTTTACCTAATTTAACTGTCTATAGTTAATGTATAGTCTGAGTGAATTATTTTTCTTCTTAGCAAAAAGAACTAGTACGCCCCGTGGTGACACATGCATTCTAATGAAGACTTTAGATAATAAATCCTCTACCTAGACCTTTAGCTTGTTTAGTTTAGCTGAACCCAAATGATATTGATTAATAGAGATGGGTGATACACTTGAGTGTATCTCTATCGCAAAGTCAATCTCCTTTTGTGGTGGTATTCTCGAAAGATCCTCTAAAAACATGTTCGAGAATTCTCACACAATTGATTCATATCCAGTTCTTTATCTTATAGTTTGGTTTTTAAGGTTGATAGTTTGTATCCTCCTATTGTCATGGGACATCTGGTTAGTGGATAAATTTCTCTAGATTGTGCTTTGTGAAATTTCATTATAATTATGTTCTTGAGTATAACTTAATTATTATGGACATGGATGGTTTGGAGGTAATCCTTGGGATGGACTGATTATCTTATTTCAATTCCATAATAAAATGCATTAGCATAGTGTCTCAGTGTTATTGTCGAATGGATCCAGCAACAGATTTAATAGTGAGAAATTCACGAACTCTCCTTACAAATACACTAACACTAAGGAACAACGGAATTACTTGGGATGCTCTTGAATCAAACAGTGCTCGAACCCACGTGTGGTAAATTAAAATCATACCTTCCATAATTGTGGTGTTTGGTTGAGTCACTAATTGCGTGAGGGAATAAGAACGACCTTGACTAAACTTGTTGTTCAGACTACCCTGCTAGTTTGACTACTTATGTCCGTCGTACCCCTGGTTATGATGAGAAACATTATTATTGTACCAACCCTACTGGAATCCACTAGACTATTGTGGATGCAAGATAGGTGTACTAAAGCTATAATTCCTCATTGGTTGATAGCTAGAACCTTGATTGTTAGGATGATAATCGTTGCATTTCTAGGGTCATTCCATATTCCAATTCATATTTTCCCCATATATGAAACATCCTTTGTCTTGATGTACTGAACCTTCACCTTGATTTTGAGAGGAACCATTGCCATCTATCGCATTTAGTTTTACAAAGAATCCTTTGGGTCCACTGCCTCTGGGTTTTTTAGTTGTATTGCATTGTCTACCTTCGGACTCTCTTCTCTTCTCTTTGATTTGTTTATCATCTTAGAACTCCATCTCTAACCTGATGATTTTAATGACCATATCCCTGGACCTGTAAATGTCTTGTCTGATTATGAGCCTTTAGGTGGACGGACTAAGACTCATTATGAACAAACACGTCTGTTCTTTCTCATCACCAGTTACATACTTGTCATAATCTGACGAGGCTTCAAACTTCACCTCATATTCACCGGTCATTTACCCTTAGAACAAGATATAAAATTCATCCATCTTTCCATCATGATAGGCTTCTAGGAAGTATCGATCCAAAAATGTCATCTTAAAAAGTTCCCAAAGGATTGCACCATTAAAACTGGCTTGATAGGAGATCCGCTATTTTTGGGTCTGGTCCGTGAATTGAAACGTATCCATATGGACCCGAAAAATAGGTAACATTTCCATGACATCAAATACACGAGCGAAGCAATGTAGCCACTCCTTGGCCTCTTCAGGTTCTGTAATATAATTAAACGTATGGAGATTGAGTTTCCTAAGCTCATTCAGTGTGTTGGCCACCCTGTCACTCTCCATTGTGCTACCATTGCCTTGGTGTTGTTGAGAGAAAGAACTATCCAGCTTCCTGACTGCCCGAGTCATCTGCCTTAACTCATTGGAGTTTCCACTATTACATCTTCCACCTCTGCGTGTAGCCATTATAAAGAGGAGATGATAATATAGGATATTATTAACTACACATAATTATAAATAAAATGAAGAATAAGTGTACTCTATGACACACACATAACTTATGATCTGAAAACAGGTTTTAAAGCTCCGTTTTTTGTTGTCGATGCAAAAATATTTTTATACTTTGATTTCTTTTAAGAAAATACTTCTTTTGAAGTAAAATCTTGGTTCTAAATTTATCTTATAAAATTCATTAAATCTAATTAATGAAATGATGTCCGGTTTTATAAAATTTTTGGAAAACTTAAAATAAGGAGTTTAGCCCAGTTCATAAAAATTTAAGAAAGTCTAGGTCATCTTGTCTTATTAAAAACTGAATTTAAAATAATTCCAAATAGTTATGAACAATAGTTGCATTTAAGTCACATACTTAAAATAAATAATAGATAGAGCTCTATTAGCGCACAATTCCTTCCTTGCCTCACGCGGTTTCCTTGACTTTAAATGTTCCTAGAGTACTTGGGGGGCAGAATGGTGGAGAATGAGTGTGCGCCTAGTAGGAGAAATACTAGCATAGTAACATATACAAAGAATATTTATAAATATAAAATATATTTTTATCAATTATGAAATCATCCATTATTTGATTAAGTGTTCTCATGTAAAATGCAACGTGACATGTAATTGACGGGTTGACCATGTAATTCGAGTGATAGGACCACTCACACTAAATTCCTTATTTTAGCAATATTCATATCCGTTAATTAAACCATTAACTTACTTTCACCTTTTTCCAAGTTGTTTCATAAACTTGCATTTGCATTAATGAGCGTCGTGCTCAAAATCATCTTTTCACTTGGATAATACGGGTACCAATCTATTAATGTTATACGACCTTTAATTGACTCCCACCATGCTAGAATATGTTACTCATCATTTGTTTGGGGTCTAAGCATTAAGCCACACACTAGGGCTTAAGGCCCTTCTGAAATTTCGTGGTTACCTTCGAGGGTCTTTTACTTCTTATATCTTTGTAACTCTTTTCCCTTTCTTTCTTTTTTACCCACTTTTAAAACTTTTTACTATATTTCATTTTTATCGAATTTAGACACCCCATACTAGGACCCCCTTAAGAATCTTCCTAGGTCCCTAGCACTCACTCGTTCATCGCAAAACCTAGGTCATACTCCGAGTACCAATCTAAAGGCCACTGGGCGCTCCCCGACCCCATTTAACTCCGATCAACTTTATCACTTGAGCAAAAGCTCAATGAATCCTCAAAGCGATCTAAATACCCTTTTCAATAATCCACGACATGGGCAAATCGACCTTACGATTGGGACTAACGGTCTGTTTTACCATTAAAACCTGATCTAGAGGCCACCGGGTGATCATTGGTATGGATTGGCTCGCATCTTATAGAGCCATGATTGATTGCTTCGGTGGGAGCATTGTTTTTGCCATTCTGGGGCAAGAGATGTTTGTAGTGGCGATGCTTCGCCCAGAGGGAGGTTCGACCGCTCATTTATATTACATTGAGGAGGATACCTCTAAGGAGGTTGTGATTCCTTTGGATTCGATCCCAGTTGTTAGGGAGTATTCCGATGTGTTTCAGGAGATACCAGGCCTACCGCCCAGTCGTGAGATAGACTTCGTTATAGATTTATTGCCGGATACGAGACCTATAGCACGCGCACCGTACCGTATGGCTCCGGCAGAGATGCGAGAGCTACGAGATCAGATTGAGCAGCTATTAGGTCAGGGCTTCATTCGTAGGAGTACCTCACCTTGGGGCGCTCCAGTCTTATTTGTAAATAAGAGAGATGGTTCACTCAGATTGTGCATGGACTACCGGGAGTTGAATAAGGTCACGATACAGAATAAATATCCGTTGCCTCGAATCGATGATCTGTTCGACCAGCTGAGGGGAGCAACTTTCTTTTCGAAGATAGATCTGAGGTCGGGGTACCATCATCTACGTATTAGGGAGCAGGATGTTTCGAAGACTGCTTTCTTGACGAGATATGGGTCTTATGAGTTCCGGGTGATGCCGTTCGGACTCACAAATGCTCTAGCCATTTTCATGGACTTGATGAACCGAGTATTCAGAGAGTTCTTGGATCAGTTTGTCATCGTTTTCATAGATGACATTTTGATATATTCACACTCCGAGGAGGAGCATGCCGAACACTTGAGGCAGGTTCTTCAGACTCTACGAGAGCATCAGCTGTATGCTAAGTACGAGAAGTGCGGATTCTGGTTACGAGAGGTACAGTTCTTGGGGCATGTTGTTTCTGAGCAGGGGATTGCAGTTGAACCGAGCAAAGTGTCAGCGGTGAGGGAATGGGGACAGCCCATGACACCGACGGAAGTGCATAGTTTCTTGGGGTTAGCTGGTTACTACAGGAGGTTCATTCGGGGATTCTCCAAAATAGCGGGTCCGCTGACAAATTTGACTCGCAAAGGGGTACCGTATGTTTGGAATGATGCTTGTCAATTAGCTTTCGACGAGCTAAAAGACAAGCTTACTTCGGCACCAGTCCTTGCTTTACCGAAGCCGGGTGTATAGTACCTGGTTTACACAGATGCATCCTTACGAGGACTTGGGGGAGTACTTCAGCAGGAGGAGAAGGCTATAGCTTTTGCTTCCCGCAAGCTTAAGCCACATGAGAAGAATTACCCAACCCACGACCTGGAGTTAGCTACGGTCGTCTTTGCATTGAGAATTTGGAGGCACTATTTATTGGGCGAGAAATTCCGTTTGTTCACAGACCATAAGTCACTGCAGTACCTGTTCACTCAGCGAGAGCTGAATATGCGTCAGCGCAGATGGTTAGAGTTTGTGAAAGATTACCAGTTCGATATACAGTATCATCCGGGGAAAGCCAACGTAGTTGCTGATGCGTTGAGCCGTAAACCGGTTGACGATGTAGCGGACATCTGGAAAGCAAAGTGGAAGGAGTTGGGTCACCAGGACGCAGTAGCACGTTCTTTCATATCCGTGATGTCAGTCACACCCGAGATTGTTACGAGGGTGATACAGGCACAGACCACAGACCCATTTTGTCAGGAGCAGATTGTACGACTTCTAGTCGAGGGTGCTGAGTCCTATTCTGTTAGTTCAGATGGAGGGTTGCGGTTTAATGGGAGATTAGTGGTCCTAGAAGGAGCGGAGCTACGTCATGAAGTGATGACTCATTCTCATGGGTCCCGATTTGCAGTACATCCGGGAGGCGATAAGATGTACCAGGACATGAGACGACAGTACTAGTGGAGTGGGATGAAGAAGGACATCGCTGAATTTGTGTCCAAGTGTTCTACTTGCCAGCTAGTGAAGGTGGACCACCAGAAATCGTCAGGATTACTTCAGCCGTTGGAAATACCCACGTGGAAGTGGGAAAGTATTTCCATGGATTTCATTACCGGGTTGCCTACATCACAGAGGGGCCACGATTCTATCTGGGTGATTGTACACCGATTGACCAAGGTGGCTCATTTTCTGCCAGTGAGGACAGATTATACCACGGGTCAGTATGCCCAGTTGTTCATCGCTGAGATTGTCAGATTGCATGGGGTGCCCCTGAATATTGTGTCAGATAGAGACAAGATTTTTTGTCACGTTTCTGGGAAAGCTTTCAGGAGGCTATGGGTACAGAGTTGAGACTGAGTTCAGCTTACCACCCACAGACAGATGGACAGACAGAGCGTACTAATCAGATGTTGGAAGATATGCTACGCATGTGTGTTCTCGATTTCGAAGGAGGTTGGGAGACACACCTTCCACTGGTAGAGTTTGCTTATAATAACTCCTATCAGTTTACGATTGGCATGGCTCCATTTGAGGCTTTGTACGGCAGGCCTTGTCGTTCTCCAACTTGTTGGCTCGAGGTGGGGGACAACAAGTTATTAGGGCCAGAAGTGATTCAGAAGACCTCCGCGAGGATTGAGATAATCAGGAGTCGTATTCGGGTAGCCCAAGACAGGCAGAAGAGCTACGCCGATGCGAAACGGTTCTTCCGGGAGTTTAATGTGGGAGATCAAGTGTTGTTACGTGTATCTCCTATGAAAGGAGTGATGAGGTTCGGGAAGAAGGGGAAGTTGGCTCCGAGGTACGTAGGGCCATTTCCCATCATCGAGAGAATTGGGCCAGTAGCATACAGGTTGGGATTTCCAGAACATTTACATCGCATCCACGATGTATTCCACATCTCTTCGCTTAGACGATATCTTCGGGATGATATGGCCCATACTCACATCGCGATAGATGAGATCGATTTACAGCCTGATAGCTCTTACAAGGAGAGACCGGTGGCTATCCTAGACTATAGTGAGAGGAGATTGAGGTCGAAGGTAGTTCCACTTGTGCGAGTCCAGTGGGAGCATCATAATGTGGAGGAATCCACTTAGGAGCGTGAGGCAGATATGCGCGAGAGATATCCAGAGTTGTTTTTACCAGGTATGCCTTATTTTCCGAATTTCGGGACGAAATTCCATTATTAGGGGGGAAGTATGTAATACCCCGTACTTTTATGCTATATTTAATTTGGGGATTTATTAAATTTAATGTGATGATTTATTTAATAAAAATCCGGAAATTAATTATGTTATAATTATCAACGTGACTAGAGTTAGTAATTATAAGAAACTTGTTGAATATTACTAATGAGCATAGTAATATATTATATTGGTTATATTGATTGTCATAGGTGTATTAAATGACTATTTCGGAAATTTAAGTCGGGACGTGCCCGTGTCACGTCGGGACTAATTATGTTAATTAAAAAGTGAATATTTTATAAGTTGTCCGTATGGTCATTTTGAGTGCGCCAACGCGTCCGGAAGGGTCGAGATAGTCAGAAAAGTGTACCCGTGGGTTTAGTTCGGGCCTCGGGGTGTTTTTAGGCTTAATTAGTGACCCGGGAGGGCATTTTGGTCATTTTACAAAATAGGGTAATTAAACCCACGAATTTCAGCCATCCTTAGCAGCCATTTAAGTCAGACTTTTAGGGTTAGAACATTCATAACCCTAGAACGGCCATTGGAGAAGAGAGGAGAGAGCTCTCAAGGTGATTCAAGGCCCAAAACACCACCGATTGCACCGCCGTCACCACCAACGCGTAGATCGCGAGGAGGAGAACGCAACCACACCAATATCAGCAGGAAACCAGACCTCTGAAATCCCAGGCAAGTGTTTAACTTGCATATTTTCGTTAGTGCAATAATCATAATAGTGTAGGAATGATTAGGAGTATAATTAAAAGAAGAAAACCCCAATTTTTGATAGGGATTTGCATGTAGAAATCGTTATAACCATATTCTGAAAATAATATGTGAAGTAGATGATCAACCCACGAATTTGTGATATTATGTTAGAAGGAAATTCTGGAGAAAACTAATTAGAACAAAAGTTAAGAAAACTTAGGGTTCTTGATGATTAGATGTGATTTTAGGTTGTTTAATCATGTTTAATGATGGTTATATGCATGCTTAACGTTAGAAACATCTGGAAATATATTACCATGATTGTAGTATAAGTTTTGGGACGATTAGTGTTGGAAATTATGGATTTGAATGAAGAATATTAGTCAAACCCGTAACTGCACTTCTGCAGAAATCGAAATACCTGTTTGATCGATTGATCGAACCTAGAGCGTCGATCGATCGAAGGTTCGATCGATCGAGCCCCAGACGTCGATCGATCGACCCCTCCTGGCAAACTCTTTTTCCCCTTGTTTAATTAGTTGAATTAATTTACCGTGGAATGTTTCTTAGGCATTATAAATAAAATGTTTCGGGATATAGAAGAGACCAGTAGGACATATGATTAAGTGTTGAGAACTTTATTATGAAATGATAATTGGGTTTAAGGGATAATTAATTAAGGAACGACGAACTGCGTATTTCAAGTGAGAGATTACAACGAATACCTACGATAGTGAATAGACTTCTACCTACTGAATTTGTTACTTGGATGGATAAAATCCACGAGTGTCACGTAATTAGTGAGAAAACCCTCCGAGTTAAGGTTAGAGACGAAACCTTATACGAAATCTTAAAAATGTAAAATTAAGGATAAATGTTGTGATTATGGGTAAGGAGAGTGACCTATATTAACATGATGAAATTGGTATATTTATATGATTGTGTGTACATATATTATATACATGTGAAAAACGTACCCGCGCTACTTGCTATCCCTGAGGTTAGCGCGCTGGGACGATCTTATCCTGTGTTGCTTTATGGGGGATATTGATTCGTACCCTAGAAGATAGAGATCCTGGGTACGGGCTATCAGATTGATAGTCGGACGGTCCTAAGAGACGTGTGGGTATGTACTGACCTCTTGGACTTGGAATCTATGCTTCGCCTCAACGTTGTTTTGTATATGTTAATACAGTTCGAGAGTGATTCCGAACTTGTATTTCCCTTTGTGTGAGCGATACGGGGATTGGTTAGCAGAGTATGCCCGCACCATAGTTTAGTTGGGGTGCCATTATATATATATATTATACGAGTAGTTAATATTTATATGAGGTTATAAACTTTAAACTGCCTACTGTGATTTGATAAGTAGAACATGGTTGTTGAATCAATTATTAAATACTTGTTTTGTGAAAGTATGAGAAGACACTGGTAAACTTTATAATTTAATGAAGCTAAAACGAGAGGAGTGATGCAGATTGAAAGTAATATTTTTAAAACATTGTCATCGTGCGGCTTTGAAAACTTATGAGTAAGTTAAGATAAACTAAATTATTTGGGAAGGTTAGTACGATAGGCGTGCACATTAGAAGAGAGGTGAGAATTTCTCAAGAGAGTGTCGAACTAATATGATTTGCATTGGCCTATATCAATTTAAATACTTGCTTAACATATTTTAAAATCAAACACACTTTCGGGCCCTGACCCGTTTCTTTTTCTCTCTCTCTCTTTTGTATATATATGTATATTTTCAGGTGCCCAGCCACAGGGGAGTCTTACTTAGGATCCTTTGTGAAGAACGAGCTGCAGATTAGGTGGGAGTTGCAGGTCACTTGAGTAGACGGCTTCTGTTATTGACTCCACTCCTACTACTCTCATTTATTGGGCACGTTCGCCCTTTTCATCATTTCATTTATTGTTGGGATTTTTATATTTTCAGTTATTCCAGTATTGTTTTATGGGATTTATTCAGGATAGTTTATGATGTTTGGTTTTATTATGTTGACATTCGATTGACGAATGTATGGTTTTATTTTAGTTCATCGTGGTGTGATTCTATATCGTAGAAATGTTGTTTTGTGTAAGCAAATCTTTTCTGTAATTAAAATTTGGAAGTTTGTATGAAAATGTTTTTGACACTTAGCTTAATTATTTAGGGTGTTAATTTGGAAAAAAAAATTATTTTTATCGACAATGATGCTGAGAATGAACCAACTGTTTACCTTGATTTAATTTAATAAAGGAGTGATCGCCCGATATTTAATTAGGCGGGGTGTCACATAAACTTTGAAGGGATGTTAATTCCCTTTCCAACAGCCCGCCTCGTATGCAAATCAACCTTACAGTACGAAAAAACATTCCATTTTACTTCAAAGAATCACTACTTTATTTTTGGCCCAGTTTGACCTTTGTTAACTCTAGAAACCGAATGAACATGAATGAAATATCTAAGAGCTGTCAATACCCTTTCAAACAGTCCGTTCCATGCGTGAATCGGCCTTACGGTTCGAACGGACGATCCATTTTCCTTTACAAATTTCATATCTAGTGACCAACAAACACTTTTTGTCCCCATTTGACCTCGGTCAACTCTCGAACTAGGGAGTGTCATAATTTATTATGACAAGGATCTGAATACCCTTTTCAATGGTTCACCCCGTGTGCGATTCTGACTTATGGTTCGGATTTTATGACCGTTTTTTCAAAAAATCTACCTCAGACTATCGAATGACACATCTAGGGTTCTATGCCGATCGGCAGATCCAGGACCTTTGTGATTGGCACCCCCTATGACTTTAGAGATAGAGGCCATGACCTCACTTTGAAAGCATCCCTGAACACCCCTCTCAGTAATTCAGAGAACATTCTCTCGAATTCAGACTTGTAGCCTTTCTAAAAAGTCCATTTCCCACATTTCTTCCATCTTTTCATACTTCATTTAGTAAAATTCTCCCCATTTCCTCATACCACCATCACCTCGTTGCAAGATCAATGTACTATATTCAAGATCCACTTCAAGTCTTTATAAGGAGGTCCAATTCTCGATCCCTTTCTTTAAATTCTCTTATTTTAGTACTAATTGTTTCATTTCTACTTTAGCACTTTATTTCCTTACATCCCATACCTTAATCTCACGCCTTTATTATTAGTATTTGCACATACTTTATTTTCATTAAAAAAATAAAAACAAGAAAAAAGGGTTTACCTATAAATTCCAAAAGAGGAATTCTCACTGCACATTATCACACTTAAAGCACGTCTATCTCTAACACTCATATAAGAGAAATACCTTATTTAGATTTATGGGTTAAATCCCACCCTATGTTATCTTCGAACTACGTGGACTTTGATGCCCCTTGGGCTACGTAGGAGTCTTGGGTAAATCCTGATATTCGAGACCTCCCTTATACACATTTGTTACATTATATATATATATATATATATATATATATATATATATATATATATATATATATATATATATATATATATATATTCTTAATGGATTTCATATTCTTGCATGCTTGTGTCTTATCTAATGTATACATTCGTTCTTCTATAACGACTTTTGATTTAACAAACACTTAGGATAAACTCACTCCATCCTTTTCCATAACGTGGCTTGAACGATTTATTATCCATTTGAGCACACACGTAACGGAGTCTAACTAGAAAAGATTAACACGTGCCCATGAAAGATCAAAAGGGTGGGATGAGTGCCTAACACCACTCCATTTCGTAACTTAGTCCCCGGACCTTTGAACTATTTGGTTTTGCAAGTATCAGTAGTATCCTTGATGTCGTTCTCTCGAGGCGACAACATTTACTTTGCCTGTTTTGTGCAAAATAGGCTGGAGACTCTATCTTTACCTATTATCGTACATTGACGACGGGCGATCAACCCGAGAAAGGGCGCAATCCCGCATGAACACTAGAGAGAGAGAGGTAGGGGAAGTCCCCCTCTCCATCCCCCCTCGGGGTGGCCACAATGGTGACTCTATTAGGGACATTTTCAGAGGACTATAATTTATTTCTGCATGGGTGTTATTCTTTCTGCATGTGTGCATATGCACCTACCTGTATGTTCTCTTTTTCCCTCTATTTACCTTTTGTGTATATATACCTCATGTATATATCACTTTTCACTCACTTATACACTTCATGCACTTGTATATACTTTCCATGTACACTTCACACACTTACACTTAGCTTCACTTCTACTCACATTCTTCACACACAACTTAGAATATCCATGCTTAGGCTTTACTAGCACATACCCACATGATACGACGCAAATATTGCGTATTTCACCCGTTAACCTACGCGTTACTAGCCCCCTCGGGTATCTTAATCCCTATATTTATGCTCGTTAACTAGACAACCTCGGATTTCTATCTTAACATGTTTTGCAGGGGTTAATTGAGCATTTGTAGGTATTTGGATGCTTAGTGTGAAGTTCGGATGCATTCCGGCGGAGTTCCGTACACAACCGCACGCGCAAGGGCATTTTAGTCTTTTCACAGCTTGGGTTCCTGGCCCGACATCTCACGAAAGTTGTAGCCCTCCTCTCTAGCTTGGCGTGGCCGTGAACAGTGCGCGATTCCGATTAATAACGAAGAAGTTACGGGCTTTTGAGCGGAAGAGAAAGACATCTCAACCAAAAACAGGGGAAAAATTCAAGACCTGTAGGTCCGAATCGATTCGCCCCTTTGCGAATCGATTCGGTTGGAGACAGTATGCCAGTTCCTCTGTTTCCGAATCGATTCGGATTCCAGCCGAATCGATTCGCCCACCATTCAGAATCGATTTGGATTTCACCCGAATCGATTCGCCCCTCTAGCAGCCTCGAGATATTCTCCAACCGAATCGATTCGGCCCAATGCCGAATCGATTCGGCCCTGCTGATATTTGTTTTTCTTCCCTTTTATTTACAATTTTTCCATGTGATTTATTTTGTATAAATACTCTTTCTCTTCATTTTGAAGAGGGATCTTCATTTTTGTCTTTGATTTTAGGGTTTGCAAACTTGGGAGATTTGCCCTACTCCTCTCTTGTTCTCTTGTTTTGTAAGTTGTACTTTAAGTTTAAATACATTAATTTAGTTGTATTTCCTTATTTCCTGCTTTCTAGTTAATTTACATGCTTTATTAATTAGTTTATTGTGTTTATTTCTTGCTTTCTGAGTGCAAATTAGTTTATTTTCATGTATTGCCCGTAGATAAATAGGTTCGGGATTGTGTTCCGCCATTTACGGGTTTAAACCTCGAAAGTTAGGTTTTGGGTAAAATTGCATTTAATTGAAACCTCGCGTATTAAAGTCGGATTATTATGCGTTTAAGTTTCTTTGTCATGCAACGTTAGTGTTTATAGTGATTATCCGAATTTAATCCGCGTGTGACCATTTTTCGTTAAATGTTTAATCTCGCAACTTTGGCTTAAATTCCTTATTGCGTGATGTTTATGCTTAATTGAAAATGATCGATTAAATGTTGTCAAACTGAAATTCTAATTAGTAGTTGTTTAGCCCGTGAATGCGATCCCAATCCTCGCTTTACTTTAATTTAGCGTTAACTTCTCTTTTTGTTTATTCACGATAACCAACCATCACCTTTTCTTTTATTTATTTTACACCTTTTTATTCCTGAAGTAGTTAAACAATTAAAATCTAAAATTCAATCACTCCCTGTGGATTTTCGATACCCGACTTACCACTGTGCTTGCTTGTCAAGTGTAGTTGTAGCTTAGGTTCTTTTGTATCGCGGCGGCGAAACACACAACGATTGTGCATTTTACACGCGCACACTTTTTCCGCCCGATCACAAAATGGAGCCGTTGCCGGGGAGTGTGTTTTAGATAGTAATTGTTTTATTATTTCGTAATATTTTTCCTTTTGTATTTGTATTCTTTGTTTTAACCTTTTTTGCAGGATTTGCATACTTTGAGCGCTAAGAAACTTTGATTCGCGGTTGCTCACTTTATTTCTTGGATTCTCCATCTTTCAACAACGAGGTAATCATGTCCTATTATTATAGTTATTACGGTTATTCTAATGATTCATACTTTGGGGATAGTTTTCAAGTTTTTCATTTTCAAGATTTTCTTGGAAATGAAAGACTTGAAAACATTTATCGGAATGAAAATCGTTATTGGGAGCTTGAGTTGGATTCATTATTCGAATCTAATGACGATTCTCATTTCATTACTTTCGAAGACGAGTTTCAACCAAATGAGGAGTCCGAGGCTCTTGAGCCGAGGAAGCCTACTTTGGAAGAGACTTTGCTTCTTTACTCCCAAGGTTTGGAAAGCCTAAATGATGCTGGAATAAGACTTGGTGCACTTTGCGATGAGATGAATTCTTATGCACAAAAACTCGAGGAGGTGGAAACTTGTGTTTCACCTCAATTTTTCAAAGAATTTCTCAATGAATGTGAATCTTTCTCCCCATAAATTCAATCTCCTTCCGACGATGAGTCGATTGAGATTGAATTTGTTTCATCACCATATTCGTTTTCCGTGATTGAACCATTAGAATTACCGGTTGATTCCTATGAGTCGGTAGAAACTTTTAAAACTTCTACACTTTTTGCCGATGAGGACTCTTTACCAGACTTGTTTTCGATGGATGTTATCCTCATGTGTGCACTATCTCCCATTCCACTTGAAAAACCTTTGGGAGATGAATCGATTTTTCTTGGTCCTCTAGTGTTCTTGTCCCCCTTGTTATCCAAATCCCCCATCGTCCCTCAAAAATGTCAAATTGGCGATGGTTCACTTTTTGCGCCACCCACATGCCTTCCGTTGTTCAAACGGAATTCTTATTTTCCGGGAGGCATGTTCTCTTTGGAGGGTCCACCGTTGATCTTTCAAAGTCAACTACATTTTTGGGTGGACCCTCAACTATTTAGACTTCTAGTGTATAGTTAGTGTGAAGCCGAAATAGTAGGTTGTAAATAGTTAGCTTTTTAATTTTCTTTCTTTCCTTTTTTTTCTTTCCTTTTTAATTTAGTCTAGTGTAATTAGTTAACTTTTTGTTATTTGTTTTTGCTATGCTCGGTACTAACTTGTTTTGTAGATTCCTTTGGACTCACGCTTATGGAGATCGCTCCAATTTTGGGAAATATCGTTCTTTTCCTCTCTTTGTGTTGTGTTCTTAATGCGCATTGAGGACAATGCAACATTTAAGTTAGGGGGTGTAGGATATTCTATCCATTTCATGTGTAGTCCATGGATTTGTTCACATTTAGTTACTGAGTATGCCTTTTTGTGAAAAATTTGAAATTTTTCAAAAATATTTTCTTTCTTTTTTCTCCTTTATTGGGCATTTTGCCTTGTTTCCAGTGATAAATTTCAATAATTGCCCGATCCAATAGACAACTCAATGATGCATGTTCTCGATTTTAGAAGTTATTAGACTTTAGTCCTTAAATCATTGATATTGTGAATAACTTCATGAATTAAACTTTATCCCTTGAGCATATGCACTTTCCTTGTTCTATTGATTTGGTTTAAGATTTTTATAACTCGGTAATCTTTTGTTGCATTGTATATACTTACACCGAGTAAGCTTTGTACCATTCGTCGTTTGTGAGTGTTATACACTATTCTTTTCTCATTGAAAACGTTGAATTCGTTGGTAATCTCTTTATTCTTTCATTGACCGTTCATTAATTGAGTTCATCCTTGAAATGTGTTACTTGAGCATGATTTTCTTATATTGTTTTGACTCGAGAATTGTGTATGCTTTGTGAAATGATCATAGGCCCTCTTTGTTATATCACCCATATTAGCCTTGACCTCATCATATATGCTTTCCCTAGTCAACCCCTTTGAGCCTAAATATTAGCCTTTCGTTTCATAACCCCATTCCCATAACCAACTCTACATTTGAGTTTTATACCATACATACACTTTACATACCTTTGTTTGGAATGTTACTTGGGATTGAATGATGTTGTTGTAGTGTGGTTGCAATTTTAGGCATATGAGAGTTTGATAAGTAAAGAAAATAAAGTAGTGAAAAAGTGAAGAAAAAGAGAAAGCAAAAAGCAAAAGAAAACAAAAGATAAAATGAGAAAAAGAAGAAAAGAAAAAGAAAGAGAAAGTTGTAAATGTTGTGTATAGTGTTCAATAAGCTTTGATTACTCTCCCCGATGATATATCTAATGCTTGTTTTGGAACTTATTTTCCAATTTTTTATATTTCCCGCATTTTTCCATTATCCCGAGTTTTCATTCCGAACACTTTGAATTCGTAAATATATTCCTTCGTTTCGTACCTTAGCCATACCTACATTACAACCCTATTACAAGTCCTGTGTGATCTTAAGGTGCATTTAATTTAAAAGTCATAATAGTTTTGATAATCTGTGAAAATGCATTTCGCCTCTTTTGGTGAGTGGTACCTTTCATTGAGATTGCAAGTTTTTCATTTCCTATATAGCGTTCTTCATTTGTGACATGTGTGCGGCCTAGTTTCCATTTACATTTACTCTTAAGCCCGCATGTTCCGTGTCTTACCTCCCTGTTTTGAGTGAATTCGCTTGATGAGCGTAATGCCCGTGAGGATTGAATATGTGCTTGCCTTTATGTATATCCGGTTTATTTAAGTTTTTGCCAAATCACACTTTTCATGTGCTCACTCCCCTCCCACATTTTAAGGTTTCAATTCTATGAGGTGCATTCTATAATGTTAATGATTTGGACTTTTGTGTGAATTCATTCACTTTGCTAATAATGCGTATGAAATCCTTTTCGCCATTATTGGGCTTGTCGCATGTTTGGTTGGGCATATTTTGAGGAAACCATATGATGTTTGTGGGTTTCATCCCTGAAAACTGTCACGAGACGACACTCGTCCACTAGGGTAACCTAGGGGTTTAACGGCTTATTGCATACGCTAAATGCAATCGAATCGCCCGCGAAAGTGGCCTTATCTTTTTATTTCTTTTTTACCATAGTTTTGTTCTTTCTCCTGCTTTTGGTTTGCTTGTAGTTCTTGTTGTTTCCTATTTCATTGCTAGGGACTAGCAATGTGTAAGTTAGGGGGTGTGATACGACGCAAATATTACGTATTTCACCCGTTAACCTGCGCGTTATTAGCCCCCTCGGGTATCTTAATCCCTATATTTATGCTCGTTAACCAGACAACCTCGGATTTCTATCTTAACATGTTTTGCAGGGGTTAATTGAGCTTTTGTAGGTATTTGGATGCTTAGTGTGAAGTTTGGATGCATTCCGGCTAAGTTCCGTACACAACCGCACGCGCAAGGGCATTTTAGTCTTTTCACAGCTTGGGTACCTGGCTCGACATCTCACGAAAGTTGTAGCCCTCCTCGCTAGCTTGGCGTGGCCGTGAACGGTGCGCGATTTCGATTCATAACGAAGAAGTTACGGGCTTTTGAGCGGAAGAGAAAGACATCTCAACCAAAAACAGGGGAAAAATTCAAGACCTGTAGGTCCGAATCGATCGCCCCTTTGCGAATCGATTCGGTTGGAGACAGTATGCCAGTTCCTCTATTTCCGAATCGATTTGGATTCCAGCCGAATCGATTCGCCCACCATTCGGAATCGATTCGGATTTCACCCGAATCGATTCGCCCCTCTAGCAGCCTCGAGATATTCTCCAACCGAATCGATTCGGCCCAATGCCGAATCGATTCGGCCCTGCTGATATTTGTTTTTCTTCCCTTTTATTTACAATTTTTCCATGGGATTTATTTTGTATAAATACTCTTTCTCTTCATTTTGAAGAGGGATCTTCATTTTTGTCTTAGATTTTAGGGTTTGCAAACTTGGGAGATTTGCCCTACTCCTCTCTTGTTCTCTTGTTTTGTAAGTTGTACTTTAAGTTTAAATACATTAATTTAGTTGTATTTCCTTATTTCCTGCTTTCTAGTTAATTTACATGCTTTATTAATTAGTTTATTGTGTTTATTTCTTGCTTTCTTAGTGTAAATTAGTTTATTTTCATGTATTGCCCGTAGATAAATAGGTTCGGGATTGTGTTCCGCCATTTACGGGTTTAAACCTCGAAAGTTAGGTTTGGGGTAAAATTACATTTAATTGAAACCTCGCGTATTAAAGTCGGATCATTATGCGTTTAACTTTCTTTGTCATGCAACGTTAGTGTTTATAGCGATTATCCGAATTTAATCCGCGTGTGACCATTTTTCGTTAAATGTTTAATCTCGCAACTTTGGCTTAAATTCCTTATTGCGTGATGTTTATGCTTAATTGAAAATGATCGATTAAATGTTTTCGAACCGAAATTCTAATTAGTAGTTGTTTAGCCCGTGAATGCGATCCCGATCCTCGCTTTACTTTAATTTAGCATTAACTTCTCTTTTTGTTTATTCACGATAACCAACCATCACCTTTTCTTTTATTTATTTTACACCTTTTTATTCCTGAAGTAGTTAAACAATTAAAATCTAAAATTCAATCACTCCCTGTGGATTTTCGATACCCGACTTACCGCTGTGCTTGCTTGTCAAGTGTAGTTGTAGCTTAGGTTCTTTTGTATCGCGGCGGCGAAACACACAACGATTGTGCACTTTACACGCGCACACTTTTTTCGCCCGGTCACCACACTTCCCACCCTTATATATATCTCTATGATCACTTGCACATACCACACATCGTTTGTAGCTGATCCATGTATAGGCTCACTACCATACACACTCACTCGTATATATTCCCATGTTACTTACTCACATATATCCATACGTAGTATAGTCTCCATGATAGATTTACTCTTCATAATATTTGTATATGCTCCTTCATTAGTGTAGTTCTCCCTTTACTCATCATGCAAATAAAAAATACTCTCTCTCCATAATATGCAAAATAAGACTCATGCATTTTTCCACACTACATCACCAAGAGCATGACAATACTGACCAAAATTTTGTCCCATACTGGGGTCACTTTGTGATGGGAGCTGGTCTTTCGAGGTGCAGTTAGCCTAAGAGATATGACTCTCACCTTCTATTGGCCTTGTACCTTTGACGTATATCGAACAGTTTTCCCCGCATCGTACCGCTTGATCAAAATCATAAAGGGAAGTATATAGTAGGGAACTCATTCACGTACATCAAGTATATCAAATTCACTCTCACATGTACGATCCCCACAAGGTATATATTGAGGCAATTCACGTACACTCGGGTATATCAAATGTCTTGTCCACATGTACCGATGAATTATTGACTTTATAAGTAAGAGGTATATTGTGGAAGTAATGTCAAATGGGGTAACCCTTCCACTAACCCAACAATTACATAAACCTCATATAGGTGTCAAACCTATGGCATTAATACTTAGTCTGTCGGTTATCATGCGAAATTCTGTCAAAATTCCAGTTCGACATATCGCTCGAATTTTTGAACTATTTTTGAATTATTTCAATACAAGACTCTGACCGCAAGACTAAAAACAAGTCAAACCATGTATTACATATTTTCAAATCTTATTTTTCCCAGGCTCGGTTCCTATCCAGAATTATTCTGTAGTTAGGCAAACCTAATACAAGTGAAAACCTAATAATGACACTAATAATAATAATCATGATGAAATTATTTTCCTTTTTCCCTCCTTTTTAAAAAAATATATTTTCTCCTCCTACAAAACTACTAAAAATTGTCTCCCTCCTTCTTTCGAAAATAAATTCGAACTTTTTTCCCTCTCAGGTCGATTGCATACCCGATTTTGGCCTGGCTCCTTATTGTCTTCAATTTTTCATCAAACCGCCCTGAAGCTTCATTGCATCTTCTGTTACTTCGTCTGAGTTTAGGATCTACCGTCACGAGCACTTCATAGAGAACACTGGCCAAGCATCGAATGTGCAGCTCGATCTGATGGTCATCTTATCCCAACTCAGTGCCAAGATTGACAACCTTTGAATCGAGCTCCGTGAAATTCAACGATATCAGGCATGGATTCTTAAAGAACCCGAGGTTCTCTTTTCTCATGCTACGGGTCCACCAGAACTCGAGACTGTCTAGATTCCAAAAAAGTATCATCATGCTCCGCATTCCCCACTTGCCAATGTGCTGCCATCAGCTCAACTTCCTATTCCAAACCTTTCCAAACAGGGGATAATTTTCCATCACTCGTGGAACGTAAAGAGGAGGAACTGAACAAGGTCAAAGAACACCTCAAATTGTTATCAAAGAAATTTAACCAAGTTAAACTATCCGGGAACTACATATACTATAACCACATATCTCCCTATCTCACAGCTATACTGCTAGAGAAGTTCATAATACCAAACATCGAGAAATTCAGGGTCGGCGGATCGCAAATTGTTCACCTTCAAAGATATCACCGATTCATAACCCTCCTTGATTCCTCCGAAGATATAATGGCCCAAATGTTTTAGCCGACCTTAAAATAAAGTGCCCTCTGGTGGTTTTTGTCTCTCAAATAATCCAGTATTTATAGTTAGGAGGATGTCACCCGAGAATTCATGTCTCAATACAAATATAATGAGAAACTAGAGGTTCTTGTCAAGATCTAGAGCTTATTAAGCAAAACCCTGGGGAATAGTCAGTAGCTTAATAAGAAGAATGAGAGAGAATGTTGCTACCATGACAAATAGACCCTCCGAGGAGGAACGAGTTTTTATTATGAATAAGAGCTTCTTAGCTCATATTTGATTGTCCATGGGATGACAGAACTAACCACACTTTCGAGCCCTGCGAGAAGATGGAGAAGAAATAGAGGAAAGCATTACCAAAGTAAAACTGAACCTAAAAAAGTGCTCGAACATTTCACTCCCTGAATGTATGAGAAGCCCGCCAGTGCTACAGTCTCAATTATAATAACATTTGCCAAAATACTACCTCTTAGGCACTAAAAAGTCACCCTAACCCTGCCAAAAAAGAGTACACCGAGCTCCATGCCCCCCTTTCCAAAGTCTACTAGGCCCTGTTAAGCCGAAACCTCATCAGACCCTTGAATCCCTGTCCATTACCAAATTCACTCCCTACAAACTTCAAACCCGATGCTCGTTATGATTTCCCTTAATCTGAAGGTCATACCACTACCTTAGGAATGTGATCTAAGGCTTAATTGACCAGGGTATCATCGCCCCACCGGCTAATCCTAAAACTAATAACACTCATAATCCACTTTTAGCACATAAAAATGCCATCATTCTAGAAAATGACCTAGAATTTGACCCATCTACTCAAATTCTGCCCAGAAAAGCACCCAGTATCCCTATAATCTCACCCAATTTGCTCAAGATTTGCTTATATTTTCTCATACACCCTACATGATTCACCAATTAAGCTTTTCCACTGCTTACAAAGTCCCACGTCGTCGTTCACACCCGATCTTAGAGGGGAGGCATGGAGTTACCAGCTATGTTGAACCCACTCTTAGAGTTTGGGCTGAAATTGTCTACTGAGATGACCATTGATTGTCAAAAATTTTGTAGCTTGTTCACGAAAGCCTAAAAGTGGGCTCGAAAATCAAATGAATGGGTGGTACCTATTAAAGAAGTCAATATAGACTATATGGTACATACCATGGCCGATATGCTTCGACAAATAAGTGAAATCTATAGCATTTATGAGTTGCTCACCACTTTAAAGTTTAGGAACGATTGGTCCTTTCACTCACATACCACCCCACTGAGTGGGAAGATTTGTACGATGAAGTCGTTGAGGTCGTCGAATGTATTGATTACTCTTAGCAAGAATACATAGTCGCCAACGGATGGGGGGATGATTATGACATCTTAGATAATGAATCAAGTTAGGAAGAAAGCAGTCCAGTAGCCAACTTGTGTGGAATGATATCCTTCAAAGATCTGTTGGGGGAAATTAATAAGGTGGCCATTCAGCCCAAGGTAGATGAAGTCACGAGGTTCTTGTTCTTCCTCGCCTCAGTGAACCATATGACGAAGTCTGGGAGACACTACAAAGATTCAATTCCTCTTGCAATTAAAACAAATAAAGGAAGGGAATTTACCTAAGAACTTCCCATGACAGAAATAACTATTAAAGAGAGTAAAGTCCTTGATCATCTCAAGAAGACGTAAGCCAATATCACCCTATGGGGGCTTTTTACGTCCTCTCAGGTGCACCAGAATTATTTAATAAAGCTCATTACCAAACCCATAGCCCTCGTTCCACTACTCCAGAAGAATCTATAAATATGGTTTGGTCCCTGACCTCTTCCAGACTCCTTTCCTTTTTCGAAGAAGAAATACCAAAATTCATCCTTGATCACGATTATGCCATCAATATTTTCACTGAAGTCTTGGGAAAGACAATCCCACTTTCACTTGTCGATAATGAATCTTCCCTCAATATTTGTCCTCTCAGAACCTTCAACTGTTTGGGACTCAAAGTCAGTGATCTCACTACCACTTTCACCGTCGTGCATGCTTATGATAATACCCATCGAGAAGTACTGGGGTCCATAAAACTCACACCAGGGGTTGGATCTATCAATCCTATCATCGAGTTTTAAGTCATCGACATATATGCATACTTCAATCTATTCCTTAGTTGTCCATAGCTTTATAGCATTCGAGGAGTATCCTCTTCCCTTCATAAAAAATTATAGTTATTTACCAGAGGTCAGATTATCACCATTTTGGGGGACAACGACAGTACAGCTAATGTTAGCAATAGCAATCCAGTATTAAAAATTCAATATGGGACCAATAACATGCTCCTCTCTAATTTCATAATTGATGCACTTCCCTTCTAAGTAGGGAAAACTTCAAAGACCGAGTTTGTCCGAAACACAGCCCTTATGGAAATTTCCATGTGAGTCAGATGTTCAAGAATATTCACTTTATGCCCATAATGTGGTTAGTACGATGCCAGCAAGGGATTCTTAAACCCGTAGTCCTAAAGGAGGATTTTCCCCTTGTGACGTGAGTTATCAGCCTTCATTAGATGAACTCAATGTTGTCTATCAATCGAGATCGAAAAGAAGCTTGGAAGATAAAAAGAATGTTTCAAGCGACTCTTTGAATGGAAAATTTATCAAGGAGGGTGAATACTTCCCCTTCTGTGGCTTCCATGAACTATGGTACGATCATGTTGGCAAGAAGATGAAATATGGTTGAAAATCTTCTTTCAAGACAGTAACCCGTAGGCCAAAGATTGGAAACATGAAGTAAAACCACAAATCGAGAAGTTCGTGACAGTTACCGAAGACTTTGAGGAAAGTGATTTTGAAGACTCATTCCAACTACAAACACTAGGGATGAGTCCCTGTATGATCCACACCGATGACGCGTCGTCAGACCCGTATACTCAAATCAAAGTTTTTGACATGCGTCTCCTTAACTAGAATGACATACCAGTCTAACCTGGTCAGATTTAACCTAACCCTACTGTTTACCCTATCTAAGTCCCTTCACCTGGTGTTATTTTTACTTTTCTTGATATTAATGTAACAGGAACCTCTTTTGATGAGGATCTTAATGTGTTTTCCTAAATATTAAATAAATGAGGATTTTGAGCATCTTGTTCTGCCTTACATTAATTGTCTTGATTCTAATAAAACCTTTGATGATGATGATTTTTCAAATGAATAATTTTTAACTGATCTTAATAAATAGAATAACAAACATAGCCGCTTTCAAATTAATGATAATAAGACTATTGCTACTAATCTCGATTTTAATAGTCATTTGTACGAAATTAGGATAGGGTCCACCCTTGATGAGCATAAGCATACATAATTTGAAGAACTACTTAAAGAATTCGTAGATGTCTTCGCATGGTCCTACGATGACATATTTGATATTGACTTGAAAATAGCTCACATGAGATACCAACATTCCCAGAATGATTGCCAGTCAAACATAAGCTAAGTAAACTCCGTACTGAATGGTCGATCAAGATCAAAGAGGAAATAGTCAAATAATTGAACGTGGGTTTTATTCGTGTAGTCGAATACCCAACATGGATCGCCAATATCATCCTCATGCCTAAGTTCAGAGGAAAAGTCTGCATGTGCATTGACTATCGAGATTTAAATAAAACATCCCCAACGAAAGATTGCCTGTTACCCAAAATTGACATAATCTCGGACAATACATCTAGCCATGCCCTCAAGTAGTTTGTCGATTGATTCCACGGATATAACTGGATTAAGATGCACCCTGACCATGAGGAGAAAGTTGCCTTCATCACCCCATTGGGAACCTTATGCTATATTGCCATGCCATTCAGACTCAAGAATGTCGGGGCTACCTACCAAAGGGCTGCCACAACCATCCTATATGACCTTATTCACAAGGGGGTCAAAGTCTACATAGAAGACATGATCATCAAGTCTAAGACTCGAGAAGGTCATATTCCCCCCCTACGAAAGTTCTTCGAGCGACTGCGACAAAATCAGATAGGACAAAATCCGTTGAAATGAGTTTTTAACATCACGAAAGAAAACTCTTGGGATTCATGGTCAGTGAGAAGGTAATCGATGTAGTCCCTGCCAAACTAAAAACCATACTTGAGATGCCACCACCACGGATAAACAATGAAGTTCGAGGATTCCTGGGTAAACTATAATGCATCAGTTAGTTCATGAGCCAACTGACTTCTATCTGCAAACCCATTTCAAAATTCCTCGAAGGGATTCAACTAAAGTTTAGAATGAGGCCTTTCAATAAGCCTTTGACCAAATCAAGTGATACCTTACACGATCTCCGATGCTTATGCCTTCGCGGTCAGGTTTTCCCCTCCTCTTATACTTGACCATATTAGATAATATAGTAGGGGCTTTATTATCCAAATACATTGATGCTTTGGAGTTACGTCACTACATGCTTGCCTTTTCTATCAGACTAGTATATGGATCCCATTAAATACTTGTTAGAAAATCCCGCTCTGTCCAACTAAATGTCTCGTTGATTGATATTGCTAGCCGAGTTTGATATTGTGTACTTCATGAAGAAATCTATGAAAGGGATAACCATCTCCAACTACCTTGATGATTACCCTATGGAAGGGACCGATGTTTAGGTCTCTAAATTATTGGATGAAGATATTCTCTATGCCTTTCAAGAGGACTATAGATGTAAAATGTTCCTTGATGGATCTACCAACAAGAAAGGATATGGGATTATGATTCTCCTAATCGCCCCTCATGACTCCCACACCCCCATTTCCATCAAACAAGATTTTCCTTGAACCAACAATATGACTGAGTATGAGGAAATAACTGTAGGTCTTAATATCACCTTTAAAAAGGAATCCAAAACCTAGACGTCTACGAAGACTCTGCCCTCATCATCGGCCAAATCATCTGGAAATGGAAAATGAAAAATGAGAAACTCCTACCTTCCATGACCATCTTGAAACGTTGGCCTCCCAGTTCAAAGATCTCACCTTTCACTACTTGCCTCATACAAAGAACAACATAGATGACTCCCTTGTTACCTCCATGATCAACATTCCTGAACGAATAATAATGATCCCTTTCCTGGTTCAGAAACAAGCCATGCACACTCACTGCTACCACATTAAACTCGTCATTGAGGAAGATTTCAATATGGTTGGGTTATGGTACTATCATATTTGGATCCTCCTCAAACATGGTAAATATCCTCAAGACGTAGTTAAGAAAGACTGTGCGACCCTTCGCAAAATTACTGCCCAGTATATCATCTGAGATAATGTTTTTTTAAGAAAAACTTCAATAGTACCCATTTACACTGCGTAATAGGGGTTGATGTTGAGGAAATGATACAAAAGATCCACAGTGGTAAATACAGTCCCATATAAACGGTCACATACTTACCATTAAGGCATCTGTCAAGGGTATTACTGGACTACCATAGTTCAAGATTGCACAGCTTATGTTCGAAGATGCCTTAAGTGCCAGCAGCTTGTCAATCTTTAACACTTGCCTCCTCAAGAACTATACAATATGACCTCTCCCTGGGCTTTCTCCACCCGGGGTATTAACATTATAAGGAAGGTTACTGCCAAAACTTTAAACAGACATGAATTCATTATGGTCGCCATTAATTACTTTCGCAAATGGATTGAATTCGAGTCATACATAGTGTTCAATGCTAAGAAAGTGACCAAGTTCATCACAAAGAACATCATTTGTCGATACGAAGTTCCCCATGAGTTAATATCAGATAATGGACTCTACTTCGAAGTCGAGGTCACACAACTAGTTGACGACTCCAGGATTCAGATACACAAATCTTCTCCCTATCGATCCCATTACAATGGGGCTATCGAAACTACCAATAAAATCCTCAAGGCCATAATCAACAAAATGACTGAGAATTGAAAATATTGGGCTTATCGAATCCCTTATGCCTTACAGGGTTACCTCGCTTTAATCAGAACGCCTATTAGGGATACCCCTTATTCTCTATTGTATAGTATGGAAGCAGTCCTACCCATTGAGATAGAAATACCTTCCCTGCACATCATGCTTGTAGGTAAAGTTAGCGAAGAAGAATGGCATCAGAGATGCTTTGAAAAATTATCACTCTTGGATGAAAAGATACTTCAGGATCTATAGCATATATAGGGGTACCATCGCAAAATAGTGCAATTATTCAATCGAAAAATCAAGGACCACTATGTTCAGGAAGGAGACCTTTCCCTTAAGTAGATCATAAAACCCGTCTGGGACCCCAAAGGGAAATTAAAGCTGAATTGGAACGATCCCTATATTATGAAGAAAGAGCACCGTTATGCTCAATGACCTTGGCGAAGAAGAGATGGCATGTCCAGTCAACCTGGACCATCTCAAGAAATTTTACCCTTAGTCCGAAGTCTCAGCGCGCTACGACTCTTCTCGTTCCCCTATTATTCTAAAAAAATAAAATAAAAAATTCATTTCCCCCACCCAAAACTATGTGGGACATGATCCTCTAAAAATATTTCTTTTCAAAATGAGACCCACAAAAATTTTCAAAAGCCTCGAGGTACGTAGGCAGCCCATATGCCACACATGGCACAGTCCCTTTCTTTTCACAAAATGCTATTCTTTTATAACCTTCAAGAACGGCAATCCATTTTTTTATTTACATGAGAAAAAAGATTATGTATGCTATAGCGATTGGTATATGTAATTCAAATGCAAAACTCATCAATAGGTACAACAAAATATGATCGAAATCATTTTTATTTGTAATCAAGGAATACATTGTCATTGCATGAAGTATTAGTGAAGGGAGTTAAATAAACCACCCCCTTCCACTGAATAAGCCATCTTTAAATAAACTCAATCTTTAATAACTTCACAAAAATTATTCCAAATGCCAAAAACACCAAAATTACCCTAGCTTCATAAAAAATCACCCAAACTTCACAAAACATCACCTTCATCTACCTAATGGCCTCGCTTCATCATTATTCCCAATCACCGGAGGTCCCCAAGTCTCCCACTCCTAGTTGAAGCACCCTATATCTTTAACTCACTTGAGTCAACATTATATAGGCGCTTATCTAGTTTTGAAATAGTGTCAAAATTGAGTCATATCCTTGTCTACCAAAAGGCCTCAGACTCTACATATCAAATTCCTCTAAAGTCTCAAAGGTAGAATACCAACATCGCACCTAGGATTGCATTCATTTGTTGCATTCTTCATAATTTAGGTGTGTGTGTGTGTGTTAAATCCCATAAAAATGAATTTTTAATAATTTTTGGGATATAGTAAATAATTTTTAGGAATTTATAAAACATTTTTTTCTCATTTAAAAGTTGGTTTTAATAATTTTATGGGTTGATTTATAATTACCTTTTTCATCTAAAAACTAGCTTGGGTAGGACCCGAAAGCAGCAGAGAATTCTTTGGTGGAAAATGAGATTCTTTAGGAATCTAAAACACGTGTTTTTCACTTGATCATGGCCTTACACATGTTGCTGAGATATCGGTTGGATATGTATTTCTTTACTCTCACATATCGGAGATTGATTGATAACCCTTGGATCTGTATTATCTACGGTATACATGTTATCTTTCACAATCATTGTAACAATTGAGTTAACCAATTAAATATAGTTTTCAAGCGGTTACATCTCAACCGTAAGATTTACATCGATCATTTTTAATTAATCTTGGTTGTTGCTTGGCCCAGACCTTCCAGAGTCTTCCTTGCTCTAGTATAAATAGAGGCCATATGTGAGACATTTACAATCTTTGGATCATTTTACCTCTCAGAGAAAAAAGAGAGAATAGAGAGAGAGAGAGAGAGAGAGAGAGAGAGAGAGAGAGAGAAAATACGAAACCCTAAACCAAACTCTTGATTTTTCTTCAGAAAAATAACCTATGAGTTTGAGTGTGTTCGTTAGTTGAGAAGATCCATCCTCTATTGTCTTTAATCTCTTGCTCAACATTCACAAAGTTTTTATTTCATTTTCTTTTCATAGAAAGTTTGGATCTAAACTATGTGTGATACAAACACGTTTAATATTCTTAGGTTGATTATTTATTGGTTGTTTAATCCTCAAATGTTTATTTTCAAAATCAGTACCAACATATCTTGTTTTGTTTATAAGTTTAAAGAAAACCACACTCAGATCTAGTTAAGACCTTGATTGGTGTCTTACACTTTCGTATTAATATTTCACAATTTGTGAAATAGCTTTGTAAATAACAAGGAAAGTGTTTAGGACCTTAGTTTCTTTTAATAGCAAGGTAACCATGAGGTCTGTGGATATATATAAATATCAATAGTTTAAGTTTTTCAACAAACTATGATTCAGAATCTCGAACATCATATTAGTTTGAAATCTGTAAGTTGTTTAGGAATATTGTTTGTATAAGTGTGTGTGAGTTGCATGCATGTGTTAGGCACATCACTTCACACTACAACACCAAAGAAGTGTTAGTAGAGAGATCAATGACTTTTGGAGTCAATTGAAGCTAAAAGGAGTGGAGTTACAAAGTTGAGAGAACATCTAAAGCATCAGAAGTCTTTGGAGAAGTCAGAATAATCTAGAGGAGTTGGTTTAATTTCTGAACTTAGATTATGTCTGATTGTGTATTTAGATTGTTAAATAGTTTGTAACCTGTTACTCGATTTTAGTGGATTTTTATTTTGAGGTGTAGAGACCTCATTAGATGTTTCCCCAATTGGGTGGGGTTTTACCACGTTAAAATCTTGTGTACTAATAAGCACCCAGAAGTGTCTATTTTATACCCCGAATAGAGGCATTTTAGTTACTCTTCTAATTAAAATTGGCCTTATGTCGTATTTTATTAGTTTTTAGGTAAATCAGTAATCGCAACATCAAATAATGCTAAATCAAGTCAATAGCGGTCAAAAGCATTAAATGAAGAAATTCAAAGCGACCGTGAAGTCAGAAGTCAAGTTTATCCTTGCACCGATGAGTTCCGATCTCCCAAACCCATCCCCGGACCAAACCTAAGCCTACACCAAACCCTGTCCATACCCCGAGCCTCGTATGTGTTTAGTTTGTGTTTTTATTAATTTTATTTTGAGTCGTTTTTATTTTTAGGATCTATTTTAGATTTATTTAGGATTTATTTTCTATTTTTATATTATTTTTATGTTGTGTTGTTATATTTTGATTTTTAGGTTTTTTATCTTTATTTTATTTTATTAGGATTAGTTTAGGAGTTTATTTTTAGTTTATTAGATTTTACATTTTTTAGGACTTTAGTTTTATTATGAGATTTTTAGTTTTATTTCTTTTGTTTTATTATTTGAATTTTTTTTAGGTTAGGATTTTATTTTATTTTTAGTCGATTTTCATTTTTCAATTTTTTAGTTTTATTTTTAGTTAGTTAGTTAGGTTATTTTATTTATTTATTTTTTAGTACAAATTAAACACACACTCACACATTAACTGACCTACACTTAACATACACCCAACCAACTCACACAACCACACACCTACTCTCCTACACCGTCACACACTCAATTATCCCATCATCTTCAACCTCCATCATCCCACTCTTTTTCTCTCATCCCTCACCCACCGTTAACCTCATCTCCATTAACACCATAACCAACACAAGAATGCCCATTCTCTCTCTCTCTCTCACTCTCCTCAAACCCCTAACAACCCATTTCTCTCTCATCCACCATAACCAATAACACTCCACCACAAATCCACTCCTGCTCGACACTGCTCCGGCCACCATCTTCGAACCCGCCTCCGCCCAACCCGAAAGTCCTTTAACCCGAAACCATCAACACCATAACCCGTGGCAACCCCTGTGCAAACTGAGACAACCTGCCCGATCCAGAACGTCCCAAACCCAAACTCCAAATTGATTCAACCCGCTGTCATACCTCTTATTCAACCTGGAAACCCATTTTTCCATTTCACCAAAATCGATTCATCCATACAGACCCAACACCCATATCCAATCAACCAATCCCAAAAGATTCTAACACAAAAAAAACAATCCCACCAATATCTCCTCTAGAAACAACACTTGTGGGTTATAAAACAAAGACTCTAACACAGAGAACACACGGACAGACAGAAAAGAAAAATTGAGAGACTGCAGAGGGTAGAAAAGAGTCATAAAAAATAAAAATAAAAATTAGTTTAGGATTAGAAAAAAATATTTGGTTCAGTTTTTTATTTTAGTTTTGTAATCCAGCTAAGTTTTTGTGACAAGTTTGGACGCGTGTTTATGCACACAGTTGATACAAGAAATTATGTGTATCGTATCTCTTTCTCTCCTCTTTAATTTCTTGTTTATTAATTGTGTTTGTGCTGAATTTTTAATTATGTCTGGCTAAACACCACATTCAAGGGGTGGGATGAAATGCGTGTGTTGAGTTATTTAATAAATTAATTTTTCATTGATGTGTTCAAGGCTAATTAAATTGGGAAAAATCACACATTAATTTTTGTAACTAGACTTAATAAATTAATGTTTAAAATTGATACTTAATTTTTGGATTTGACTTAGAGATAGGTCATATTCTTAAATTCAACTATTAATTCTTTGTGTGCAATTCAAAGATCGTACAAATTTTTATGAATTGATCTTAGCAGATAATTTGTAAGAGCAAGATTATTTTTCTTTTTTAGGATTGTAACAAGAGTTAAGTTTTAAATTCAATATTATTTCGAACTATTCAATTGAATAATTAAGAAATTAAATTAAATTGACTACGTGGTGTAATCCCACCTCTTGTTTCTTCTCATAAATTCTATACGATATTACTTTTTAATTTTTCACAGTCATTTTAATGGCATAAATTTTCGTTTTCTCCCTTGAAATTGTTTTAAATTATAAAACTAAAAAAAAAAAAATAAACACAAAAAGATTGTTTTTATAAAAATTGAAATTGGAAATTTTCATGATAACGGTTTCGACGCTTGAAATTGGATTGATACCTGAATTTATCACAATATGACATTTGTAACAAGTTTTGTAGGTGATTTCAAGGGAATTTTGATAATCGAAGTTTGACCGCAACGACTGACGAATCAAGAAAACAAGTCACACAAAAGACGAAGTATCAAAGGGCTCCGTTAGGGGTTTCTTGAAGATTGAAGCCCGTGAAGATTTTTAATTTTTAGTGTAGTTATTCCTTCCTCTCCCTCCTTAGACTGGTTGTTTAGGATTATTGAGGCCTTGTGCTTCGGCACGACTATTGTATGTTTCACCCCTTATACTTATGTATTTTAGCTCCCTTGGGTACCTTAATTCCTATATTTATGCTCGTTAACCAAAAAACCTCTATTTTATATGTTTACATGCTATATGAGGTATAATTGAGCTTTTGTAGGTATTAAAGTGCTTTGCGTGAAGTTTGGTCGCTTTCCGGGAAAGTTCCGTTGAATATTGCAGCTTCGGGGGCATTTTAGTAATTTCAGCATTCGGGTTTGAATCCCAAGCTCTTCATGGAAGTTGAATCCCTTTGATTTCTCTTCGCGTGGCCACCGACGGTACATGTATTCGAGTTGTATCGAAGGAGTTATCGCATTTTTGGATGGTTTTTACTTTAAATTCACACTCAAGGGCATTTTAGTCATTTCATATTTTGTTTTTTTAGCGTAATGTCTTCTTGGATGTTGTATCCCTCTGAGTTATCTTCGCGAAGCCTCCGGCCATGCCTAATTCCGAGTTATAACGAAGAAGTTACGGCATTTTCTGTAAAGTTGGACATAGTTGAGAATTCAGCACTGCCAGGGGCGAATCGATTCGGACAGTGCGAATCGATTCGGTTGAAAGTTAGAAAATCTCATTTTTTAAGTTGGGTTTTGGTTGGGTATATATATGTAAACATTATGTTAAGTTGGGGGATCATATTTTTACATTAGTTAGGTCAAAAAATCAGATTTTGGGGGATTTTTTTGTGGAGCTTCCCTCTTCTCCATTTCCATGGGTGTTTTGCCCACTTTGTAAGTTAATATTACTATTCATTGTCTTCAAGATTTGTACTTAGTTGTTTTAGCTTAATTTCTTTGTTGTTATTTACTTTCTTTCCTATATAAATTAGTGTAGTTTATTTATTTCTTATTTTGTTTAATAATTAGTTGTTTAATAAGATCAATCATCTATAGTGAGTAGTTACATAGAGTTTGGGTCGTGTGTCCTCCATTGATGGGCGTCGATCTTCGAAAATTAGATTTTGTATAAAATTGTATTTAATTGAAACCTCGCGTATTAAAGTCGTATTATTATGTGTTTAACGTTCTTTGTCATGCAACGTTAGTGTTTATAGCGATAATCCGAATTTAATCTGCGTGTGACCATTTTTGATTAAATGTTTAATCTCGTAACTTTGGGTTAAATTCATTACTGTGTGATGTTTATGATTAATTAAAAATGCTCGGTTAATTGTTTTTTAACCAAAATTCTAATTATTAGTTGTTTAGCCCATAGCGGGTACGCGATCCCAACTCTCGTTTTAATTAGTTGTAATTTAGCGTTAACTTCTTATTTTTTTCCTTTTTCGCCCCATCACCTTTTACACTTTTATTCTTGAAGTTATAAAGCAATTAAAATCTAAAATTCAATCAGTCCCTGTGGATTTCTTACGATACCCGACTTACCGCTGTGCTTTCTTGTCAAGTGTAGTTGTAGTTTAGGTTTTTGCATGTAGAGCGGGAGCCGAAATCAACGACAGTGTACCTACACAAACACTCGGTTTTCCTCGCATCAAAATGGCGCCGTTGCCGAGGAGTGTGTTTTAGATAGTAATTGTTTTACTATTTCGTAATATTTCTCTCTTTCATATTTGTATTCTTTATTTTCTCCTTTATTTTTGACTTGTTCTAGATTGTTTCGAGAAATTGGAATCTCGGTGCTTGTCGCTTTATTAAATTTCCTATTTTGAAATGTATCGCTATAACTCTTTAGATAACTTTAATTCTTCTCTAAATAGTAGCGGGGATTCCATTAGCTATGAACAAACCATACAAGAAGATGACATGTCTTCTTGTTCGTTTGATTATGAGTTAATGATAAAGGAAATTAATGGTCGATCTGAAAGTTCTCAAGCTTGGTTTCTAGAAAATTATGCCATGCTCAATGAGATTATTTCTTTACAAAATCGGGTCAAGGTTGAAACTTGCGTTTCATCTCCACCCATTTTTGTTGAAGAAATAATTGAGAGTGATCCAAGCTTTAGCACTTTCGATTTTTAACCTCTTATTAATTCTTTCGATTGTATTGAGGTTGTTGGTCCTTCCTTTCCTTTACTCCCTACTATTAGCGAACCATTAAATTTATCACAAGAATCGGTTGAAAGTCTTGAGGACTTTGACCCGATTCTTGAACGGGAATGTTATTTTTAGATGGTTCATCTCATGGGTTATTTAGTTGCACTAGCCCCACCTCCCATTCCAATTGAAGAACCTTGGGGAAGTGATTTTCATTTTCCCTAGATCAATGTGGTCTTGTCCCCCATTTTATCCAAATCCCCATCGTCCCTCTCAAATTTTCAATTAACAATGGTTCATTTCTTACGTCTTACACATGCCTTATGTTTTTAAAACGGAATTATTATTTTTCGGGAGGCATGTTCTCTTTGGAGGTTCCACCGTTGATCTTTCAAAGTCAAACCCCTTTTTAGGTGGACCCTCAACTACTTAGACTTCTAGTGTATAGTTAGTGTGCAGCCTAAATAGTAGGTTGTTAGCTTTTTAATTTATTTATTTTCTTTCCTTTTTATTTATTATAGTGTAATTAGTTAACTTTTTGTTATTTGTTTTTACTATGCTCGGTACTAACTTCTTTTGTAGATTTCATTGGACTCATGCTTAAGGAGATTGCTCCAATTTTGGGTAATATCGTTCTTTTTCTCTCTTGGTGTTGTGTTCTTAATGCGCATTGAGGACAATGCAACATTTAAGTTAGGGGGTGTAGGATATTTTATCCATTTCTTTGTTTTGTCCATGAATTTGATCACATTTAGTTACTAAGCATGCTTTTTGTTAAAAATTAAAATTTTCAAAAATATTTTCTTTCTTTTTTCTCTTTTGTTGGGAACTTTGCCTTGTTTTCGATGATAAATTTCAATAATTGCCCGATTCGATAGACAACTCAACGATGCATGTTCTCGATTTTAGAAGTTATTAGACTTTAGTCCTCAAATCATTGATATTAGGAATAATTTCATGAATTAAACTTTAATCCCACGAGCACATGCTCTTTCTTGTTCTATTGATTTGGTTTAAGATTTTTATAACTCCGTAATCATTTGTTGCATTGTGTATCCATACACCGAGTAAGATTTGTACCTTTCGTCTTTGTGAGTGTATACACTTTTCTTTCCTCTTTGAAAACGTTGAATTCGTTGGTAATCTCTCTATTCTTTCATTGATCGTTCATTAATTGAGTTTATATCTTGAAATGTGTTACTTGAGCATGATTTTCAAAATTGTTTTGACTCAAGAATTGTGTGAACTTTATGAAATGATCATATGCAACTTTGTTATATCACTCATATTAGCCTTAACCTCACCTTATATGTTTCCCTAGTCAACCCGTTTGAGCCTAAATATAGCCTTTCTTTTCATAACCCAAAATCCTATAACCAACTCCAAATTGGAGTTATAAACCATACATATTACCTTTCTTACCTTTGTTTGGAATGTTGCTTGGGACTGAATGATGTTGTGTAGTGTGGTTGCAATTTAAGCATATGCAAAGAGTGAGAAAAGACGAAAGTGTAGTGAAAAAGAAAAGAAAAAGCAAAAAGCAAAAGAAAAAGTGAGAAAAAGAAGAAAATAAAATAAAAGAGAAAAATTGTATATATGTATTCTGTATAGTTCAATAATCCTTGTTACTCTCCCTTTGCACATTTAATGCTTGTTTTGGAACTTATTTTCCAATTTTGTAATTGCCCACATTTTTTCCATTATTCCAAGTTTTCATTCCGAACACTTTGAATTCGTACATACATTCCTTTCATTTCGTACCTTGGCCTAGTCTACATTACAACCCTATAAAGTCCTATGTGATCTTAGGGTGAATTTAATTTAAAAGTCATAATAGTTTTGATAATCTGTGAAAATGCATTTCGTCTCCTTTAATGAGCGGTATCTTTCATTGAGATTACAAGTTTTTCATTTCCTATATAGCGTTCTTCATTAGTGACATGTGTGCGACCTAATTTCCATTTATATTTACTCTTTATGCCCGCATGTCTGTGTGTTACCTCCCTGTTTCGAGTGAATTCATTTGATAAGCATAATGATCGAGAGGATTGAATATATGCTTGCTTTAATATTTATCCGGTTTATTAAAGTCTTACCAAATCATATCATGCATGTGCTCTCCCCCTCCCACTTTTAAAGTTTCAATTCTACGAGGTGCATTCAACCTGTTAATAATAATGGACTTTAGCTTGAATTCGTTCAATATTCTAATAATGTGTTTGTAATCTTTTTCATATTATTAATTTTGTCGCATGTTGGGTTGGGCATAGTTTGAGGAAACCATATGATGTTTGTGGGTTTCATCCCTGAAAACCCTCACGAGATGACACTCGTCCACTAGGGTAACCTAGGGGTTTAACGGCTTATTGCAATGCAATCGTTCGCCCACGAAAGTGGCATTTATCCATTTTGTACATATCTTTTTTTTTGTGGATTGCTAGTAGTTATGTTAGCTTTGTATTTCATTGCTAGGGACTAGCAATGTGTAAGTTAGGGGGTGTGATTCGGCACGAATATTGTATGTTTCACCCTTATACTTATGTATTTTAGCCTCGTTGGGTACCTTAATTCCTATATTTATGTTCGTTAACCAGAAAACCTCTGTTTTATATGTTTACATGCTATATGAGGTATAATTGAGCTTTTGTTGGTATTAAAGTGCTTAGCGTGAAGTTTGGTCACTTTCCGGGAAAGTTTTGTTGAATATTGCAGCTTCGGGGTATTTTAGTAATTTCAGCATTCAATTTTGAATCTCGAGCTCCTCATGGAAGTTGAAGACCTTTGATTTCTCTTCGCGTGGCCACCGACGGTGCATGTATCCAAGTTGTATCGAAGGCGTTATGGCATTTTTGGATGATTTTTACTTCAAATTCACACTCAAGGGCACATTCAAGGGCATCTTAGTCATTTCATATTTTATTTTTTTAGCCTAATGTCTTCTTGGATGTTGTATCCCTCTGAGTTATCTTCGCGTAGCCTCTGACCGTGCCTAATTTCGAGTTATAACGAATATGTTACAGCATTTTTCGTAAAGTTGGACAAAGCTAAGAATTCAGCACTATCAGGGCAGAATCGATTCGGACAGTACGAATCGATTCGGCTAAAAGTCCGCAAATCTCATTTTTTAAGTTGGTTTTTGGTTGGGTATATATATGTAAACATTGTGTTGAGTTGGGGGATCATATTTTTACATTAGTTAGGTTAGAAAATCATATTTGGGGGGATTTTTTTGTGGAGCTTCCCTCTCCTCCATTTCCATGGGTGTTTTGCCCACTTTGTAAGTTAATATTACTATTCATTGTCTTCAAGCTTTGTACTTAGTTGTTTTAGATTAATTTCTTTGTTGTTATTTACTTTCTTGCCTAGATAAATTAGTTTAGTTTATTTATTTCTTATTTGTTTAATAATTAGTTGTTTAATTAGATTAATCATGTGTAGTGAGTAGTTACATAGAGTTTGGGTCGTGTGTCCGCCATTGATGGGCATTGATCTTAGAAAATTAGGTTTTGTATAAAATTGCATTTAATTGAAACCTCGCGTTTTAAAGTCAGATTATTATGCGTTTAACTTTCTTTGTCACGCAACGTTAGTGTTTATAACGATAATCCGAATTTAATCCGCATGTGACCATTTTTGATTAAATGTTTAATCTCGCAAATTTGGGTTAAATTCCTTATTGTGTGATGTTTATGATTAATTAAAAATGCTCAGTTAAATGTTATTGAATCGAAATTCTAATTATTAGTTGTTTAGCACATGGCGGGTACGCGATCCCGACTCTCGTTTTAATTAGTTGTAATTTAGCGTTAACTTCTTATTTTTTTTCCTTTTTCACCATTTCAACCCATCACCTTTCACACTTTTATTCTTGAAGTTTTAAAGAAATTAAAATCTAAAATTCAATCACTCCTTGTGGATTTCTTACGATACCCGACTTACCGCTGTGCTTGCTTGTCAAGTGTAGCTGTAATTTAGGTTTTTGCATGTAGAGCGGGAGCCGAAATCAATGACAGTGTCCCTACACGAACACTCAATTTCCCTCGCATCACCTTGTATTTAATTGGGGTTCACTTTTACACCATTTTATTTTTTTTATAATTATTCAAACATTCAAAAAATCTAAAGGAAAACTGGTCAAGGTAGAGAGAGGGTGTTCGAAGGCGAGGATTTTTTAAGCCTTTCTACTTTGGGTCGGCAGGACTCCCAGGGATAACTGAAGTAGGCGTACTCCACCCTGGTCGACTCAACTCGGTCTTCACCACGCACTTGTACAACTGTGGGAGGTAAACTCTTTGTCGCTCGCGAATCTCCTGCCAGTAAGTCAATTTTTGTGAGCTACTTGTTCCTATGTGCTTTTTATTTATGTATCGCACTTAAATTGGATGGTTTGATGAATAAATTTACCTAATACCTATACCCGGTCATTACAACGAGTTGGAATTTCATCACCCACTCACTCACATCTCCATTTGCTTATTACCCGTGCTATCACTTAAATTGATATCAATCAACTAGCACGCCAAGTAGGAACGGTATTAATTATTCCCCTTTTGTAACGAGACCCTCGTAGGATACTCTAGTGAGTCCTTTCCACTCCTGCAAATATTCATTCAACTATCTTAAGACTTTTGTCTAGGGAAACTGAGTTTTAAGTGAGGCGGCCCAGTAAAACGGGTTTGTACTTTCCCTAGCGTGGAACCGGATAGTTATTTGATGTAGTAGCTAGTGTGGTGAGCCATAACTAGTAAGCCTCTTGTCTCTCGGGAAGAAAGTAGGAGCACACTTTTAGTGGCGAGGCCTAAGCTTCTGTGTGTTTCTCGCCCGCGGGCTAATTAAATTGACTACCCACTCACTTAACTTGAAGATAGTAATTTGGATATGTGCTAGTTTGGACTTGTTCCCTTTGTGTACGTGTTTAAATTGTTCCTTTAGGTAGTCAAATTTTTGCTCCAATTGTCAGTTTTTCCAACGCAAGTCCATCGCTCCTTTTTCTCGCTTTTTCTGAATTATTTTTTATAAAAAATAAAATAAAAAATAAAAAAATATTTTCCATTTTTTCTGCCTCATTTTTCTCTCCAAACACCACAAATATTTTTCATTTTTCCTACCAAAATCCAAATTTTTCCTTTTTTTCTTTTTCAAAAAACCCAAAAATATTTTTCGTTGTTTTTATGCCAAATTGGCACCGAACTGATCATCGATTAACATGTTCTCCTAGTGCTCCATCTCTACATTCCCTCTTCGGTGATCGTGAGCTTCTCGTTGATTATCTTCCTCATCTCCCCAATTCGTGTTCTTCTTCATCGGAGACGCCTAGTTCTCCCACTTCCCCTGGTTCTATTACCCCACCCATCATGGCCGACGAACGCTCTCTAAGGGACTACTTTGCCCCGATTACGGCCACTTCGCCTTCATGTATCGTTCTTCCGCCCACTCCAGTCGTGAAATTTGAAATTTTCCCTGTGACTATTTCTATGTTGCCCAGTTTTCATGGCCTTGAACGCGAGTCTCCTTATACTCACTTGCGAAAATTTCTCACTGTGTGCACTACTTTTAAAAATAAAAAATTAGATGAAGAGAATGTTTGTCTTCAGTTGTTTCCCTTTTCTCTCCACGATAATGCATCCGTGTGGATCCATTCCTTGCCCCCGGATTATATCCAAACTTGGGAATAACTTATAAATAAGTTCATGTCTAAGTTCTACCCCATGAGCAAAACAAATGAAATGAGCCAAGCAATTCAGAATTTTAGACAAAAGCCTACCGAACAATTTTATGAAGCATGGGGTAGTTTTTAAGACTATATTAATAGTTTCCCACATCACAGTCTCAAGAAAAGTCGCTTAGTCCATAGCTTTTACAATGGTCTTATCCCTTCTTCTCGCACGATGATTGAATCCATGTGTTGATGTAAAAAACTAGATTGCTCTAATTATTCAATCACAGATAAATAAATAAGACAAAGATTTTTAAAGTGGTTCGGCTAGGAATAAAGCCTACGTCCACTGTTATGTTATTGCTGAGTGTTTGTGGAATTCTTGATTACAAGTTCTCTCAAGAAATTCCGGTCCCTTTGAATGAGGGAGATACAATGTATTTATAGCCCTGAGGCTTACATATGAAAGGGTGGTGCATTAAATGATATACATATGAAAGGTCCTTGAGGCTATCATCTGAAAGGGTAACTCATTTAATGTTCTTCAAGCGTGTGCGTCAAGATGATAAGCAGTCAATGAACAGTTTTGAACTGTTGGTTATCTGGCAATCAATGCTGTGGTCGAGATGCAGCTCGAACCGCCTTAGTTGCTCGTCGTTCAGGAGTTCCTCGGAGCGTTGTAGTTCCTCGGGGTATCCTTGTTGCTCGGAGCGAACATGACTTGGTCGGGGGGAAATAAACTTCCTCGTTGTTATTGTGCCATGTAGATTGACACGTGTCTTCTTATTATTGGTCCACATCAGTAGATTAAATTTGGTATCAACAGAAGCCCCCAATGCTTCATGCTTGATGGGTTACTTGAAAGGATGGAGTATTTATTCTGCAATGTTGCTCGGTGTTCGTGAAATTCTTGATCTACCTTCTTGATTTGTTCAACATAAAGTTCATTATCTCCTGGACGAAGTATGATGCAGGCTGATCGATGGTTGCTAATCTTTCTTTAGAGGAACTCCGTGTGCTATGTATCACCCCTGGGAATTTGGATGCAGCCATGCCATAGTATGAAACTTGTAGCTTGTCATAATCTTCAAGTATGTTGATTGGTTTGCCATCCGACCAACTGCTTCCTGTGTCGAGCAACTGAATGCTAACTTCACGTGCTTGATTTTTCTGATTTAAGCTTATCTGAATACTTTGTCGAGTAACATATAGCTTTTGAACCCAACTCTTCAATCTGATTAGTACCAGGCTAGTGGTGGACTTCGAAACATTTTCTCATAAATTCTTCTTCATTATTGGTTGAGATAGTAGTAGCAAAGATCTCAATACTGTTGATGTTGATTTTGATTTCTACCTCTGCTCGGGGACGAATAAGAGGTTCTCGGGAACGAGCAAGTGCTTCTCGGGAATGAGCAAGAGTTTCTCGGGAATGAGCTAATGCTTCTTGGATAGATCATCTGTGATGAATATCAGAATGTTGAAAGGTCTTAACTTCATAAACTTCTCTTATATTTTATATGATCCTCCTGCTGGTGAGGAACCTGTTTCAAAAGTAGAAGGAAAAGAAACCAATAGAATAGGAATCTCAATGTAATAGTTAGTATACATTTTCATTCTCAATGTATTTTGTTTTTTATTTTAATGAAAGACTTTCATTTTTGTTCGCAATCTTAATTGCTATTGTCTTGTAAATATCAAACACTTTACATTTATGCATATGTATCTGTTAAAAAGATAACAATATTGTGCTGTTCATGGACCAACTTAGTAATAAAAAGGTTACAAGTATTAGTAACGTTGCTCGATCACTTAATAATAAAGTAATGAGTATAAAAATGTTTAAATTTTTTTTTCGACAAACCAAGGTTGTTAAATTATGTTTGTCGACCAACTACAGTTGATGGGTTTTTATCCCCGACCAGCTATACTTGGTTCAATTTGGAATATTTTTTCCTCGTCGATCAACTACGTTGGTACAGTTTGGAATATTTTTTCCTCGTCGATCAACTACGTTGGTACAGTTTGGAATATTTTTTCCTCGTCGACCAACTACGTTGGTACAGTTTGGAATATTTTTTCCTCGTCGACCAACTACGTTGATGCAGTTTGGAATATTTTTTCCTCGTCGACCAACTACGTTGATGCAGTTTGGAATATTTTTTCCTTGTCGACCAACTACAGTTAGTGGGTTTTTAAGGTGAAGGAAAAATTATTCTTTATATCAACTCATAGTAAGCGACATTGTTGGCCACTGCTCGGTCGAGTAAAGCTTTCAAGTACTGATAAGCTTCAATAGCCTGCTCTGAAGCACCGTGACCAAGGATATCAGCAATTTCCGATGTACTAAGATCTGTATGACCAGCCTTATAGTATTGATGACATTGCTGCATCAGCTCGGTATCATGAGAAGAGATCAATTCCATTCTAGCAACAAACTAATGACAAGAAAAAGACAACAATCAACAAAAACAAGTTATCAACAACAGAGATAAGCAAAGATATATTTTATTAGATCATCAAAAAGTTACATCGTTCGATTACAAGGAAATACAGAAAGGCTACCGAACAACTTCACACCTTTTCCTTGTCTCCCAAGACTTTCTCGGGAGGCTGGGACGAGGAGCTCGGTTGCTCGGTGATAACTACAGCTTGATCGGTAGGAATCTTCTCAGGAGGAGGAGGCATGGAGGAAACGTCCTCGGTGGCAGAGGGTTGAGAGGCAGAAACTTGATCGCCCATAGTCATGGAAGACTCATCTGAAGCAGGTTCATCTTCTTCTTCTTCCACAATTGGTGGAGGAGGACCAGGGAGATGCCGTTGGAATAGCTCAGAATCGTCTTGGACTTTTAGCTCTTGCAGAGCAGCTACCCAACCATCATGGAAGTATTTCAACTCCCCATTTTGGACTTGGGACGTCATTGCAGCTATCCCTTTCTCCCATCCTTTCTCCCAACCAACGCTGAAATGTTTCTTGATTGCAACTTTTCTCCTCGATTTCTCCGAGGAGAGCTTCACCTCCAGTTCCTCTTTCTTAACCTTAATATCTCGCAGAGTAGATATTTCTTCTTCTTCTTTCTTCAATTTATCATCAGATTCCTGATGTTTAACCTCCAAATCTTTAATTTTCTCCTCCAAATTCTTGGAGGTTTCAGCCATCTTCATCTTATCAGCCTCAGCCACAGCCAATTTTTTCTCCCAAACAGTTTTCTCCTCGATGTACTGTTGGCGAGATTCCTTCACAGATTGGGTTAAACCCAACAAAGCATCATCAACATCGGACGAGGAAGTGGAAGCTTTAATAACTTGATCTTTCTTCACGATGGAATTGAAGCAGTTCACCAGCTGAAAGATAAGAAAAACAATAGAGTCAACACAAATATAAGAATTCAAGAAAAAGAAAGAAAGACCAAAGGTATGAGAAATTTACTGAAGAAAGATGGCGAGCAGCTAGGGATGTCAGTGTATCCCTAGGAATTTTTTCATCAACCCCGAGAACCTCGGGTATAACTGAGCTCGTTGAAGAACTCGGAAGAATGCTTTTTGAGACACTACTACCACCAGCGGGTAGAGAAGATGTAATTCCAGCAAGATTAACTGAGGATGATTTCCTCAATCTCTTCAAAGGACGGTCAGCAGCATCAACCAAGGAAGATGTCTTGGTCGGAGAGATGGCAATTACATCAGCAGGAGCATCTTTCTTGCTCGGGGCCACTGGGGGCTTCTCAGCAACTTTGGACGAACCAGCATCTACTTTTTTAGTCCCCTCTGGGACATTAATTTTGCCTTTCTGGGCTCCAACAGCAGAAGAAGTGTCGCCAAATAGAGCAGGAGGAGCTCTTTTCTTACCCATTCTCTGAGATAGGGGGATATGAGAATCTGAAGATGAACTTTCTGGTGTTGAAGCTGGTTCAACAGGGCGAGCAGTATAAGAGGTTGTGTAACTCTTATACTGTAGTAAATATGAAGCAAATCTAATATGCTCGTCAGCAATGGTCTTATGCAAATTCCAGATAAGTTTCAAATGCTTGATATTCACTTCTGACTCTTTTGGAGTTTTCCTTTTGCTATCAACTGCAAATAAATACATAATGGAATATCAGTCACACATTTTGTCAAACATGATGAAAGTGTAATTTCATAAGTAAAATAAAATGAAAAATAAACCTATCCCATTGCCGTATGTATTTATCTGTGATTGAAAAATCATTACCCACCTCTTGTAAAAGAGGATCAGTAAAATAATCATGACCATATCAAGACTCTGGGCACAAATTTGATATGTTGGCCCCTCGTTCATCACATCACAAGGTTTCTTTGTCGAAATCACACGATCTAGTGGGTTATATATTTATTCATTTAATTAACAGTCTCAAGGCTTAAATTTTACATCGAATGCTATTTTTTTTTATCTAAGGATTCGAGATATTCTGGTCAGCCATCTATATTGTTGGTCGGCATCATCCAACCATATATTCTATAATTTGAGTTATCTTTAAATGTTGGTCGGCAACATCCATGTCGTTTGTCGGCAGCAGTAGAATCTTGGGGTATTAAAAAATGCGAAGCACCCCAGATATTTCTTTAAACACGAGTTCGGCTTGGGGACAAGCAGGGGGCTTAAGTCTTTTTAACTTACGATCACCCCAAAAATATTTTAAAACCAAGTGATAAATAATTTTCAAACAACAACTTATACCTGATTAGTTGTTGGAGATTAAATAAATTTACAAAAAACTTTACGTCTTATTTATGATGCATATTTGATAATAATTTGTCCATCTCACACACATTTGGCATAAAACATATTATTTCATATTTTGAAATGTTTATGCTGATACATATCATATATTGATTGGATGAGTAAATTATTCTCAATTTAGCCTACACATATGGTAGAGCAAATTATTAATTTTTACAGGCACAAGATTCAATGCCAACGAATGCTGAAGCACAAATTATTCTATATCCGTTCGGATTCATATTTTATATTTATCTCAGCATGGAGCTCGAAAAATTTCTTCTCTCTATATATATTCGGCTCCGAGGAAAAGCTACAACAGTTATTATATTTCACCCCCAACGGATAGTTGGTCGGGGTAATTATTATTCAGGCCCAGATATCTGCTCCAGCACAAATGATTCTATATATCCATTGGGATTCATATTCTATATTCATCTCAACATGGAGCTTGGCGAGATACTTATTATCATATTCAGCTTTGAAGATAACTATAACATTTATTATATTTCACCCCCAACGGATAGTTGGTCGGGGTAATTCTTATTTATATGCAGGCCCAACAAAGTTCTCGGCCATATTCTTATGTTATGGAAAATATTATTCTCATTCGGCATTCTGCAATTATGCCTCGACAAGATACTTATTCAGCTTTAAGGAGAATTACAACATTCGTTCGGATAATTCTTATTTATATTCAGGCCTGACAACGTTCTCGGCCATATTCTTATGTTCTGAAAGATCTTATTCTTGTTCGGCATTATATGATTCTACCTCGACTGATCGGCGAGGCACTTTATTATTTTTAATTATTCTTTATATCTATTTGGATGCATATTCTATTCTCATTTCATCATGGAGCTCGACAAATATTTATTATATCTTATTCAGCTCCAAGGATATCTCCGGAATTTATTATATCTTATTCCCAACAATCTGTTGAGGACAACATTTATTCAGCTCCAAGGATGTATCCTGCATTTATATTATATCTTATTCCCAACAATCTGTTGGTCATCGCCGAGGAGGTATCCTGCATTTATTATATCTTATTCCCAACAATCTGTTGGTCATCGCCAAGGAGGTATCCTGCATTTATTATATCTTATTCCCAACAAATCTGTTGGTCAGCGCCGAGGAGGTCTCTAGCATTTATTATATCTTATTCCCAACAAATCTGTTGGTCAGCGCCGAGGAGGTCTCTAGCATTTATATTATCTTATTCCCAACAAATCTGTTGGTCAGCGCCGAGGAGGTCTCTAGCATTTATATTATCTTATTCCCAACAAATCTGTTGGTCAGTGCCGAGGAGGTCTCCAGCATTTATATTATCTTATTCCCAACAATCTGTTGGTCAGCTCCGAGGAAGTCTTCATCATTCATTATCAATTACCACCAACTCCGATTGGTAGATAAAATCCAACTCCGGTTGGTAGACAAAATCCAACTCCGGTTGGTAGATAAAATCCAACTCCGGTTGGTATTGGTCGATAAATCTCATTCAAAGTTCACATTCCACAGTTGGGGGCTTCTGTTAACGCAAAAATTCTCCATCTACGAGGACCAATCAGAAAAGGACACATGTCATCCTACGTGGCGATATTCAACACCCGAGGAGAGTTAGTCGGCACCCGAGGAGAGTTGGTCGGCACTCGAGGAGTGTTAGTCGGCACCCGAGGAGAGTTGGTCGGTACCCGAGGAGAGTTAGTCGGCACCCGAGGAGAGTTGGTCGGCATACCAACCGGGAAGATCAAAGGATAACTATGCATTTAATGATCATTAATGTACATTTATATTGTAGATGACAACACATAGCATACCAAGCAATTAGATTCGTTGAATGTAGACATAATGTATAAATGTCTACATACAATGAATCTCCTTATCTCCCATCACTATTAATACATGTATTCCCTTAGCCAATGGGGAAAAAATGAAAGAGATCCAAGAGATTCAAGAGATCCCGGAGGAGAGATCCAAGAGATCCAAGATATCCAAGAACCGAGAGACACCATACACAAGATCCATACCTTTTTCTCTCTCTACACCACATTGTGCTATTGTAAACCCCTGGGAATAAAATAACAGTGGACGTAGGCTTTTCCTTATAGCCGAACCACTTTAAAAATCTTTGTCTCTCATGTGCTTGATTGGATTGCTTTTATCTATTTATCTGTGATCATAAAAATGGGATTCGGTCCAGTTTTTTGCATCAACACCATGCATAAAGGGAAATTCATGCATTTAACTCCCATTGCCACCTATAATTTTCTCTTTGAATTAGGCGATGACTCCAAAGATTGGGAGGGCACCAATGCGTTTTTGTGAACCGACCATTCGCGTGTAGGGAACACTTCGGAGGTAAAAAATGATCCTGATTTTAAAACTTTGCTACAAAGCTTACACTCATTGACTAAAACTGTTATCGCTCTTAGTTGTAATATGCAACAAAATGTATCACTTTCTAAATAAGTGGTGTATGTCAACAATTATAGTCCTTCTTCTTGCAGTGTCTTCTTAAGTCAAGATCATTTAGCTCATTTGTGCCCCCTCCTGCAAGATGATCCCGAACTCACCATGGACCAAGCATGTGCCTTTGATACCACTAGGAAATCTGCTCCTCCATCATTTACTTACAATCCTAATAATAGGAATCACCCCTCTTTCTCTTATAAGTACGATCACAACTCCGCTCTTTTTCAACCACAACAAAATGTTGGTGGTCCCCTGGGTTTCCACATAACCCACAAAGGCACCCTCGCCCTCCTGTCCTGCATCAGCCTGCTTCTTACCATCAACCGCACTTTTCGTCTTCCTCTGTCCACCACGACGGACATTCAAACAATAATAATCTGCTTCTTCCTGTTCCCCTGCCTTCACAAGAGACATTCAAACAACAATAATCAGCTTGTTCTTGTTCCCCCGCTTCATATGAGTAATCCCAACTGCTTCATTCTCAGCGCGAGTTGGTACCCCAACCATCTTATGCCCCTCCGCCCAATTCATCCACCTCTTCTCTCGAGAATCTCCTCACTCAATTTATGACCACTTAGAATCAATCCCTCCAATGGCTTGAGTAGTGTTTCAACCAATTCAAGTCTGAGCGAGAGAAAGGTCATTTTTCTAGTCAATCCATTGCTAACCCTAAGAGGGACGACAAAGACTCAACCTACGAGGTTGGTTCCACTTCCACTCCACCCAATTACCAAGCGGATATAAAAGCGATGTTTTCTTTTTGCTCGGGAAAACAAGTTCATAATGGTGTTAACGATCCCAGTGATGTCCCAAACCCTCCCATCCCATCTTTAGAGCCTCTTCCTCCAATTATCTCATCTTCTAAAATCCCATCTACTACGGTGTCCAAGCCTCATGAGCCCACCTCTGTTTACGTGCCCAAAGAACCCTTCCCTCATCGGTTAGCTCCTACTAAGAAAGACCAGAAAGTTGATGAGATCAAGAAAGTCTTTCAGAATGTTCACATTAACATTCCCATCCTAATCGTGATTCAACAAGTCCCTTTGTATGCCAAATTTTTGAAGGACTTATGCAGTGTTAAGTGTAGGACCAATGTTCCTCGTGATGCTTTCCTCACTGAGCAATCTATGTTCCTTCTCCATGATAACGGTGTTGTGAAGTACAAAGACCCCGATCATCCAATTGTCTTTTTCATGTTAGGCGATAAGTTCACTACTAGTGCTTTACTTGATCTTGGGACTAGTGTTAATCTGTTACCTTACTCCCTTTACCTTGAGTTAGGTTTACAAAACATGAAACCTATACGGATTACTCTTCAACTTGTTGACTGTTCCGTGAAAGTACCTAAAGGAATCATTGAAGATGTTTTGGTGAAAGTTTTAGACTATCCCGTGGATTTCATCATCTTAGACACTCATGCGCCTGACCCCACCAATACTCTAATCATATTAGGTCGCCCCTTTTTTGCCACTACCAATTCCATCATCAATTATCGTGATGGGTCCATGAATCTATCTTTTGGCAACATGACTGTCGAAGTCAATATCTTACACCTTATGCAACAACTGGATGATGTCGATTCTATTGATGAGGTGTGTGTGATGGACTCCTTAGTTAAGGAAATGTTGGACCAAACTTACCCTGCCGATCCTCTCCAAGAATGTTTGGCTCACTTTGAATCTGACTTTGACATTGATTCCTTCATCTCTGAACTAAATTCCATGTTAGATTCCACTCCTCTGATGGAGATGTCCTCTTGGGATCCACCATTCGATCCCCTCTATATTGGTACTCTTCACTCTGTAGATCACCCTGTTCCACCTTATGAAATCCCTGCCACATCAGATTCCTCAACTTTATAACCTGATAGTTCTTCGGACTCTATTTTTGCGTCTGAGTCTGACGTCACTCCTGAACCACCTACTAGTTTGGAGCTTAAGCCCTTACCTCCCGTGTTAAAATATACTTTCTTAGGCCCAAACAACCATTACCCTATCATCATTGCTTCTGACTTGACCCCTGTGCAGGAAGAGCAATTAGTCCACACTCTTACTCAGCATAGCACTGCTATAGGATGGACTATTTTAGACATTCAATATGTGAACCCCAATATTTGTAGTCATAGTATTCATTTGGAGGAGAGCGCTAAGACTTCTCGTGAACCCCAACGTCGACTCAATCTTGTTATGAAAGAAGTCGTGCGCACTGAGATTTTGAAATTTCTCGATGCTGGTATTATCAACCCATTATTGGATAGTCTGTGGTTCAGTCCCATTCACGTCGTATCGAAAACGTCTAATGTCACCGTCATCATAAATAGTGACAATGAGCATGGACCCACCCGTATGCAAACGGATTGGCTTATCTGTATTGACTATCGAAAGATAAATGATGTCACTCGCAAGGACCATTTTATTCTTCCCTATATTGACCAAATGATCGAACATTTAGATGTCCATCCGTATTAAGGCTTCCTTGACGGATATTCAAGATACAACCAAATTCCTATTGGCCCTGAAGACCAAGAGAAAACTAGCTTCACATGATTTTGGTACTTTTGCCTACTCTCACATGCCATTTGGCATTTGTAATGCACCCGAGACTTTTTAATGGTGTGTGATTAGCATTTTTATTAACATGGTAGAATGTTTTCACAAAATCTTTATGAACAATTTTTTGTGTTTGGATCTTCCTTCGAACAATGCCTTTCTCACCTCACTATGGTGCTCAAATGTTGTCAAGAAAAGAAATTGGTCCTCAATTGGGAAAAATGCCACTTCATGGTCAAAAAGGGGATTGTTTTAGGTCACGTAGTCTCTCGCGATGATATTGAAGTAGATAAAGCTAAAGTCGACTGAATATCCACGCCTTCCATTCCTAAGCCTATTAAGGACATTTTCTCCTTCTTAGGACATCCAGGCTTCTACCGTCATTTCATCAAGGACTTTTCTAAAATCGCTCGACCTTTAACAAACCTTTTATCCAAATATGTTCCCTTTGTCTTTGACGACGCGTGTGTCATTTCTTTTGAGAGCCTTAAGGCCGAGCTCACTTCTGCTCCTATCATTTAACCTCCTAATTGGTATTTACCTTTTAAGCTCATGTGTGACGTCTCTGATTTTTCTCCAGGTGTTGTACTTGGTCAGAGGGTTGACAAGCGTTATCACGCCATTTATTATGCTAGCAGAACCCTCCATGACTCTCAACTTCATTACACAACCACCGAAAAATAGTTGCTAGCTGTCATATTCGCATTAGATAAGTTCAAATTCATTTTTTCATCGGCTCCCCTACCATCGTTTACACTGACCACACGCCCTTAGGCACCTTCTTTAGAAAAAGGACTCTAAGCCACAATTGATATGGTGGATTCTCTTACTTCAATAGTTTGACCTCGAAATTTGCGATAAGAAAGGGTGCAAAAATTTAGTTGTAGACCATCTCTCCCACCTTACTGTTATGTCTGAATCTGATCCTATCCCCATTTCTGAAACATTTCCTGATGAGTAACTTTTTTCTATCTCCACCTCACCTTGATATTCTGATATCGTTAATTTCCTTGTTACCGACCAACTTCCCAATCATTGGTCGAAACAAGAGCGTTCTAAGTTCATGGTGTAGGTGAAATTTTATTCTTGGGATGATCAGTTACGTTTTAAGTATTTCTCTGATCAAGTCATTCACCGCTGTGTTCCTGACCATGAACAATCTAGTATTCTCTCCTTTTGTCACGATGGTACCTGTAGTGGCCACTTTATCTCCAAGAAAACTGCCACCAAAAATTTGCAAAGTGGTTTCTACTGGCCCATTCTTTTTCGAGATGCCCACCACTACTGCCAGGCTTGTGCCAAATGCCAACAATCTGGGCGTATCTCTCGTCGTCACATGATGCCTCTCACACACCCATTCTCATCGTCGAAATCTTCGATATGTGGGGCATTGATTTCATGGGTCATTTTCCCTCATCTCATGGTTTCTAATATATTCTAGTTATAGTTAATTATATTTCAAAATGGATAGAAGCCATCGTTTACCACACCAATAACCATCACATTGTGGTTTATTTTCTTAAGGAGTATGTCTTCACATGTTTTGGAAATCCCAAAGCTATCAATGGTGATGGGGTAAACATTTTTGTAATCGAATCTTTGAACATCTCATCAAAAAGTCAAGGGTTACCCACAACGTTGTTCTCTCTTAATACCCTCAGACTAGTGGTCAAGTTGAAGTTTCCAACCGCGAAATCAAGAAAATCCTAGAAAAATAGTTAATCATAATAGGAAAGATTGGTCCTTACAATTGAACGATGCTTTTGTGGGCATACCATACTTCTTTTAAGACCCCGATTGGCATGTCTCCTTATCGCTTGGTCTTTGATAAACCATGACATTTACCCGTCGAGCTTGAACATCATGCCTATTGGGCTGTCAAAGCCCTTAACTTTGATATCGATGAGGCTAGCATCCTTCCAAAGCTCTAACTTAATGAATCAAAGGGGATACATAATGATTCCTATGATTTGTCCAAGAAGTACAAGGACAAAATGAAGTGGATCCATGACGAATGCATCCTCCGAAAAGAATTCCGCCCTGGTCAGAAAGTGTTGTTATACAACTCTCGTCTTTATCTCTTTCCCGGGAAGTTAAAAACCAGGTGGTCTGGCCCTTTTGTTATTGAATCTGTTACTCCCTATAGTGCCATCACAGTTCAAAATCCTACAGATGGTATCCTTTTTCAGGTTAACGGTCAACGATTGAAGCCTTTCTTAGAGCTAGGCTCCACTCACATAGAAGAAATTGACCTTGTTGACCCCATTATGAAGACTGACTATTCAATCTTGTTTGGGGGTGGTTATAATCACCCTAATTTTTTTTCCACCCCTCTATTTTATAGATATTATCTATTGGGTGAGTTCCCGATCGGTCTGGCTGAAGACGTTAAACTTAGTGCTACCGGGAGGTAGCCCGTTGTTCACTATTTTTTAGTATGAGTCTTATCCTGTTCGGGGGTGGTGTTTCACATCACCCCATGATTTTCACATGATTTTTAGACTTGTACGTATTTTTATCGCATCTGTTCTTCAGGTTTTATCTCTGCCCCATCATGCGGTACATTTTCATAAGCGATTCTTTATGCTAATATCTTTCCTCCCTTGTGCTTTTCATTTTTATATAGTTTTAAACATCGAGGATGTTCTCTTTTGTTTGGGGGTGGGAAATTTATCAAAATCATACCTCTTTTGAAAAAAATTCAAAAATAAGTGATTTTAACACTTTTTGTTCAGTTAAAAATAAATTTTTAAGACATGAATGGTCTATCATCCCTCTTTTAGAAATCTCGAAATACCTGTGTTTGATCCAAAAAATACACTTTAAACCTAAAAGTAATTAATACCTCTTAAAGCGTACTTGCACCATGAATTCCTAAACTCGGCAATTTGCACTATCACGTTTACAATCAAAAATTAAAGAGTAACTATATATTCTCAAGAGAACCTTAAAAGATCACTAGTGGCGACTTAAACCCATGAGATTTGAGCTTTTCATCTTTTTGAGAATTTTTACGTATCTTCGAGTGACGAGTTGACTCAACTTTCTTCGGGTACTACATTTAGTCGTTTCATGGTCTCATTATTTTTTCAAATTTGGTTAAATCACTGAGAATGTCATTACTTTCGAGTTGTAATAAATATGTGTCTTGTAGTTTGTCCCGAGCACTAAATCGATTTTTTCATACGCTTACCAGTTTTACCCTTCACTCCACTTATTATCATTCCATATTTTCCTTACCCATATATGTCCCAGATACCATCCATATGTCATTTCCCATCATTACCATAGTTTTTGAGAAAAAGAGTGTTTGAAATTATCAATGTAAATTGTCTTCATTTTCGTTATGAAAAGAAAAATGCATCGCAATAAAAAAGAAAAAAAAAAGAGAAAAAAGAAAAAAGAGACAGCATGCGATCATAGATTTAAAAAATGAAGACATTAGTTATTCAAAGTGTGTCACACTTTTCTAAAAAAACTCTATCATTCATCTTCTTCATTTCATTATCACCTCATCCCTTTCCTAAATCACATTTTTCACCCTTGGTAAAGTGTTCAGGAAAACGAGAAGTCTATATGGTGAATAACTCGACATTCTCAACATAGTGGTTAGCATTCCTTTATGAGATCAATTTTCTTTCATGTATCCGTCATTTTTTTTTATAAAGTGTGTGAGACATTTGAACTTACTTACATTTACTCACATCCTCACATGCATGAGAGATACACTTAGCAAATTCTCACAGAGTTCGATTAAGAGAGATATATCCAATGAGAATTGAAGTCAAAGCATTGATTCTAATAAAAGGAAATCTAAGAATTACTCTAATGATACTTAAAATTGTTTCAAACTAACACATGTTGAGTTTTAGGAAAGATTACGCTTTTGGTATTAAGTAATTTTATATCTCATTTTGATAGTTCAATATGGTATTAAGTAATTTTATATCTCATTTTTATGAATTGATCTTAGCAGATAATTTGTAAGAGCAAGTATGAATCTTAAATTTTTTTTATGTAGTGACAATTACTGATTTAATTGCTAAAAAGGATAAAATTGAATTTAGGATTGTAGCGAGAGTTAAGTTTTAAATTCAATATTATTTCAAACTATTCAATTGAATAATTAAGACATTAAATTAAATTGACTATGCGGTGTAATCTAACCTCTTATTTCTTCTCATAAATTCTATACTAGATTACTTTTTAATTTTTCATAGTGATTTTAATTGCATAAATTTTCGTTTTCTCCCCTGAAATTGTTTTAAATTATAAAACTAAAAGAAATTAAAAACACAAAAGATTATTTTTATAAAAATTGAAATTGCAAATTTTCACGATAATGGTTTCGATGTTTAAAATTGGATTGATACCCGAATATACCACGATACTGAATTTTGACAAGTTTTGTAGGTGATTTCAAGGGAATTTTGATACTCGGAGTTTGATCGCAACGACTGACGAATCAATAAAATAAGTCACACAACAGACGAAGTATCGTGTACTTGCATACTTACTCGTCCTCTCATCTACTTCAGTTGGTGTGCTGATTTAAAAACTGATTTAGTTTTCGTTTTCAAAACTTGAATGCGTAATATCTGAAATATCTGGTTCATAATTTTTTTTATACACATCTGGTGTTCTCAGTGTATATGATTTTGTCTGCTTTATTACTTGACAATGTTGATAATGCTTCAAACGCGGTGTGTGAGAGTCAAAGGGAATGATCTATTGTTGATGCTAATGGGTGTAAAAATGAATCGCTAGGGGACACTGCACACCGCACACTTACTGACTCAGACAATGAGGACCTTCCTGACTTTAACACTTTGTACTAAAAAACTCTCAGGAAAAGCACTAGACTTGAAAAGATTGTCAAAGATGTTACTCAGAAGATAAAAAAACTAAGTTATATGATCAAACAAAATGCTGAAGAATATACTTATCAATGTCTAATTCATGAGAATGAAACTAAAACTTTTAAACAAAAACTGAAAGAGTTATCTGACTCAAATGAAATTATGGAAAAGAAATACAAAAGGATGTTGTTAGAATTGGAACAAACAAAAGAAAAGACATCAATAGTCTTCAAAAGTTTGCGAGATTTAAAAATAACTCAAAATGTTTTGAAGACTGTGTTGCAGAAAGTAAGACCAATTCTGGTGACAGAACGGGAATACATTTTTGCCCCAATAATTCCAAGAAAACTAAAACTTTTGAACCTATTAAATTTATGTCTGGTGGAAAAAGACTTGTTCAAACTTGTCCAGATTTTCAAACCTTGAAAAATGATTTCGACTCACAACAACAAAAGTTAGACATTGGTGAATCAAGTAACTCTAAGCATAATGTTGAACATAAGACTAAATACGTATGCCCTCCTATTTGATAAGTTGAATCGTCATTTCATCTTGTGACACCTAGAAACAATACTAGAGCTTAAAACTTAGACAAATCCTTAATTAACAATTTTCCTAAGGTTAAGAATTCTACGAGCCATATTTACTGCTCCTATTATGATGTTTATGAACATTCCCTTGATGGTTTCTATTCCAAATGTCTTTATAAACCATTCTACCACTCTCCTGTTTACCATAACTTCAACTATTCTAGGAGAAGCTGAAGTAATTATGTCCTACCAAGATAGCCGGACAAGAATTCTAACTATCGAAATAGGAAGAGAAGAGAAAATACTAATAGATCATCAATAAGAAGACATCCTAGATTTTTTTCTAAACCAAATGCTCAAACTGTTTATAATCCTCATAAACTTGAGCAAAAATATTTTAGAGAAAAGACTGAAGCTCGCAAGTTTTATCAAATACCAGCTAATAAGCATAAATTAAAAACTAAAGCAATTTGGGTTAGAAAAAATGAACTATTACCCCAGATGAAATGCAACATTGTGATCAGTGCATTTAAAGTTGAACACACAACGTATGGATGGTATTTAGACTCTGGATGTTCTAAATATATGACTGGGGATAATACCAAACTTTTAAACAAAACTAACTTCTCCAGAGGTAAAGTCTTGTTTGGAGATGGTGTATCATCCTATATAATTAGTAAAGGAACACTCCATGAAAAAGGATTACCTATTCTTGAGGATGTTCTTTTGGTAAAATGTCTTAAAGCTAATTTACTAAGTATATCGCAATTTTGTGACTCCAACCATACTGTCACATTTTCAAAGAACAATTGCAAAATTTTAAATGAAAAAGGTGATTGCACTATTATAGGACTCCGTACCCCAGATGACCGTTATACAAGTACAAAGGTTTGTAACATTTCTAGAATGGATGACAATGAAATATGGCATAATAGGTTGGGTCACATTAATTACGAAAACCTTGGTAAATTATGTTCCCAAGAGATAGTTAGACGTCTTCTTAAGATCAAACCAATTTCAAACATGATATGTGGTCCCTATCAAGAAGGAAAGATTGCTAAGGCTCCACATAAGAAAGTTAAAGAATTTCTATCCACTAAACCTCTAGAACTCATTCATATGGACCTAATGGGTCCTTCTCATATTGTTAGTTTTTGTGGCAATAGTTATATCCTATTTATGGTTAATTACTTCACTCGATTTACCTAGTTTGCCTTTTTAAAGCACAAATCTGAAACATTCCGTAAGTTTGTAAAAAATTTAATTCGTATTGAAAATGAAAAGGACTCCCAAGTAGATAGAATTCGTAGTGATAGAGGAGGTGAATTTATAGATTTAGATGTCATCGAATATTATGACTATAATGGTTACAAACATGAATTTAGTGCCCCTAAGACACCTCAATAAATTGGAATTGTTGAGCGTAAAACTCGCACTCTTCAAAAAATGGCTCGCGTGACGATTCATGTAAAGAACTTACCTAAGTATTTCTTGGTAGAATACATCCTACAACTTGTCACATAATAAATCATGCTTACCTAAGGAAAAACACCAAACAATCATCCTATGAACTAAACCTGTCAAAAAACACGATAACCCGTTAACACGACCCGACCCGACAAGAAATTATAAGTTAATGGATTTACCTTTATTGGGTTTGAGTTATTAATGGGTTAACAAGGTAGACCCGTTAACACTAACGGTTTGAGTTTGGAAATTTACTTGTACCCATTTTAACCCGTTAATACATGTTAAAACCCATTATTTCTAAATCCTTTAAGACTAACGAGTACTATAGGGTCACCCAACCTATACCCAATAAGAATTACAATTAAAACCCATTATTTTTAAACTATTAAATACTAATGGGTACTATAGGGTCACCTAACCCGTTACCCATTTAGACCCAAACTGATACTTTAATATTAGCGGGTGGTAACAATTCGAGTTGTTTACTCGTTAATAGTAACGGTTCATGTTTGGGTATTGTCATTAGACCCATTAGCCTTAACGGGTCGTGTATGGATTAGGGGTGTTTTGACCTGTAACCTATAACCCGTAGCCCATACACGACTCAAACCGACCCATTGACAGGTCTACTATGAGCTTTGGTATGGGAGGAAACTTAACCTAAAATACTTAAGGACATGTGGCAGTACTTGTTATGTATGAAAGGATAGAGAACATCTGTCTAAATTCAAAACTAGAGGAGATAAAACTATTTTCTTAGGATATTCTCCAAATAGTAGAGCCTACTGTGTCTACAATATTTGTAGCAAAACCTTAATGGAATCCATTAATGTAGCTGTAAGTGACATTAATGTAGAGAGTAAGATCAAAGGACCAAATATAGTGGATGAATCGAAAAACATTTTAACTTATGATTCTCTAGAGATAGATGATTCTTTACCAACTAAGACCCCTGAAGTTCCTAACTGGGTTTCCAAAGATCATCCTTTAAATAGTGTAGTTAGTAACCCTACTCAGCTAGATCGTACAAGATCCCAACTGCGTACGCTTGCTCATTATGCATGCATTGTTTCTCTTATAGAATCAAAGAATGTTAATGAAGCACTCAATGACCCATTACGGATAAGTGCTATGCAGGAGGACCTTCTTCAATTTGTCATTCATAATGTATGGTATCTTGTACCCCGGCCAGAAAATAAAAGGGTTATTGACAAACATTGGCTTTTCAAAAATAAAACGGATGAATCTGGGATGATTATTTGGAATAAAGCTAATTAGTTGCCCAGGGTTACTCTCAGATTGAAGGAATAAATTTTGAGAAAACGTTTACACCCATCACAAGCCTTGAGTCTATTCGCTTACTCTTTGCAATAGCTTGTTATTTTTATTTCTCGCATTATCAAATGGATGTTAAATCTGCTTTCCTTACTGGTATCTCGACTAAAGAGACCTATGTACAACAACCCAAAGGGTTTATTGACCCTCATCATCCAAATCACTTCTACCGGCTTAAGAAAGATCTTTATGGATTAAAACAAGCTCCTAGATCTTGGTATGAATGGCTATCTACCTTCCTTATAAACAATTGTTTTAAACGAGGAGGGAATGATCAAACTCTTTTTATCAAACACTTTGACAGAAATATTACCATAACCCAAGTATACGAGGCGGTATCATTTTTGGATCTACCTCCCTAACAGATGTCAAAACATTTTCTGACATTATGCATAAAGAATTCCATATGTCACTTATGGGGGAGTTATAATTCTTCTTAGGTCTTCAAGGTAAGCAAAATTCAGATGGTTTATTTGTATCACAATCTAAATACTCTTTAGAGATTGTAAAAAATTACGGTTTAGAATTAGCCAAATATGCTAGGACTCCCATGAGTACTTCGGTTAAACTATCAAAAGATGAGAATGGAAAATCCATCGACTCAACCCTATACCATAGTATTATGTAGGTTGTTTGTGTATTATGTATGTTGTTTGTGTAAGTGTCCCTATCAAAATAATCTCAAAGAGAGTAATTTACTTTGCGTTAAAATAATTATAAAATATGTTAAAGGAAACCTCAACTTAGGACTTTGGTACACAAATGACACATCTAGCGCGATAATTGGCTACACTATTGCTGATTGGGCTGGGTGTTTTGATGATGGTAAAAGTACATCAGGAGAATGTTATTACATTGGTAATAATTTGGTAGGGTGGAATAGTAAGAAACAAAATTGCACTTCTTTATCCACAACTGAATCTGAATATATCGCTGCAGGGAGTTGTTGTGCTCAATTACTTTGGCTAAAACAAATGTTAAGAGATTATGGTATTATTGAAGAATAATTAAATCTCTATTGTTACAATCAAGGCACGATTAATATTTCCAAAAATTCTATTCAACACTCTCGTACAAAACATATTAAAATTCGGCATCATTTTATACGCGAGTTAGTCGAATCAAAGGAATTGGAGATTAATTATCTGCCTACTGAATTATAATTAGCTGGTTTATTCACTAAACCCTTGGACAATATACGATTTGAATCCTTACAAAAATCAATTGGGATGGTTATGGCAGAATTGTAATGTATCTTTGATATTTCTCTTTATTATCTGTGTGTAGACCCTTTGTCCATTTGAGACAAAATGGGGGAGAAGCTTTGAGTCCACTTGGACAGTATTTAGACATCTGCAGCTCAAAAGTTTGATCTTAGTTATCTTATTTTCAGGAGATCAGTACTTTGTGTTATCAAAATGTTGGTTGGGTATTGGTTTGTATTTAGTTGAGTAATGTAATTTTATTTTCTAGGATATGGGGTAGTTAGAAGTTTGCATAGGAATAGGATTTTATTATTTCTTGTATATCCCTACGAGTCCTTAATGACTCAAAGGAGAATTTGTCTCATATTTTAAAGGGGGGGATTGAAGCACCCTATATCTTTGACTCACTTGAGTCTACATTATATATGCGCTTATCTAGTTTGGAAATAGTGACAAAATTGAGTCATATCCTTGTCTACCAAAAAACCTCAGGCTCTACATATCAAATTCCTCTAAAAGTCTCAAAGGTAGAATACCAACACTGCACCTAGGATGCATTCATTTGTTGCATTCATCATAATTTAGGTATGTGTGTGTGTGTGTGTTAAATCCCATAAAAATGACTTTTTAACAATTTTTGGGATATAGTAAATAATTTTTAGGAATTTATAAAACATTTTTTTCTCATTTAAAAGTTGGTTTTAATAATTTTGTGGGTTGATTTATCATAACCATTTTCTTCTAAAAACTAGCTTGGGTTGGATCCGAAAGCGGGAGAGAATTCTGTGGTGGAAAATGAGATTCTGTAGAAATCTAAAACACGCCATTTTCACTTGATCATGGCCTTACACGTGTCGCTAAGATACCAGTTGGATCTATGTTTCTTTACTCCCACATATCTGAGATTGATTGAGAACCCTTGGATCTATATTATCTACGGTCTGCATGTTACTTTTCACAATCCTTGTAACAACTGAGTTAACCAATTAAATCTAGTTTTAAAGCGATTACATCTCAGCCGTAAGATTTACATCGATCATTTGTAATTAATCTTGATCGTTTCTTTGCCCAGACCTTAGAGAGTCTTCCATGCTCTAGTATAAATAGAGGCCATATGTGAGACGTTTACAATCTTTAGATCATTTTACCTATGAGCGAAAAAAAGAGAGAATGGAGAGAGAGAGAGAGAGAGAGAGAGAGGGAGGGAGAAAGAGAGAGAGAGGGGGAGTACGAAACCCTAAACCAAACTCTTGATTTTTCTTTCGAAAACTAACCTGTGTAAGGACACAAATTTCCAATTGAGTCCTTTGTAGTTTTTGGCTCAATTCCGGACAAAAACATTTGAGTCATAGGATAGAGTTCAAGTTTATCCATTCAAGCCTATGATGTGTTTGTTGAAGACGTAGCGGCCAAGATATTAAAGCTTCATCTAATGCCGTGTGTGTTGTGCCTCGTTTCTACGCCATCAATATGGTTCCATTGATCCTAAGGTATGAATGCATTTTTAATATATATATATATATAGGAGCTTGGAACAATATTTATTGGGTGTATGTTAGAAATTTATTTTGGGTGTTAGAATTTTTTTGTAAACTTTTTTGAATTCATAATTCTAAATATTTTGTTCTCGGACACCTTTTAGTAAAAAAATCATATCAAATCCAAAAAAAATCAGAATGACACGAAACAGGCGGCCACACGTTCGTATCGAAATTATCTAGAACCATGGCCTGAGATCTCGTTAGATAGGTCATTCGAACGACCTCGTTCGAACGAGTTTTCAAACGATATTTTTTTTCTTTCTGTCTCTTCGTTAGAAGTCTCGTTCGAACGAGATTTCTAACGAAAAAAACAGCGGGAACTGTTTTAAGCCAGTTTTTTCCACTTTTCCACTACTTTGCCCCACTTCCTTTTTGACATACTTCTTAAGTGCGGGAACTAACTTTTTGAAGACAACCTTTTCACATTCTAAGAGTCTTTTGAGAGCAAAACTTTTAAGAAAAAGTTCCATGTTTTGTGTTTGATTTTTATGGATTAAACTCATCAAAAATTACATACACACCCATTTATTTAGTTTATTCCAAGTACCTATTGATATATCATTGCTTGGAGACTTTTGGCACCTGGTTTTCTCTACACCAACAAGAAGAGAGCTTGGGTTCTTCTCTACCCCAAAAAAGGAGAAAAGTTTATTGCGGTGTTCTCACTCGAAGAAAGGCTTCGCATGTGGGTTGACGGTGACCATAGCCCCATCGATGGAGTTCGAGACTTTGGAGGAGTCCACGGTTATACACTAGGAGGAGGTTGAAGACCGAAGGAGCGCGTCAAGGCTTGGACGGACTCAAGTCAGTTTGTGTAAGTCCTCTTGTGTCGAGTCTTTGTAAAAACTACCATACTTAGTGAATTCGTGGCTAGGGCCGTCCGAGGTTTTTCCCATTTGGGTTTTCCTCGTACATCTGGCGTAGTGCGATTGATATTTATTTTATCTTGCTATATCACCTAGATGCATGCTTAGGACTAAAAGATAAAATTAGTTCAAAATCAAAATCTATTTAATTTGGTGCAAATTTAATGTTTGGGTATGTTCAATTTAATTCAAGTGTAAAATTACTTTATCTTGATAGCATGAAAGTTTAACTTGAATTGGATTAATGTGTGTTTAAGTCGAAATGAAAATTGTGTGTGTAGTTTAATTTCACTTTTCGTTTAGTTTCAATTTTTTCATAAGTTGGTTTGTTCTCTTTAAGAAAAGAAAATTTTAAATAACTTTTGAAAAATTAAAATTTGAACCATTTCATTATATTTGAATTTAAAAATTGGGGGCTTCCGCACTTTCAAATTGGTATCAGAGCCAAAGTGATAAATTATTTCGTTAAAGATCTTTTAAATAATTTTTGGCTAAAATGGAATTTTCTCCATTTTCAAAATTTCCTATTTTCGATGGTTCAAACTATGCGTATTGGAAAGCGCGAATGAAATCGGCACTAAAATCTATCGATGATGGAGTTTGGATGTCTGTTGTTAACGGGTGGTCCCCACCTACTCATTTAGTAGATAATGAGCGTGTTCCCAAACCCACCGATAGATGGAGTGAGGGTGAATTAAAACTTTCTAACTTTAATTCCCGAGGTTTAAATGCCTTATTTAGCGCTGTCACACCAGATGAATTCCGACGCATTATGACGTGTGAGACCGCTAAAGAAGCGTGGGATATTTTGCAACTCACTCATGAAGGTAGTAGTGTCGTTAAAGCTTCGAAACTTCAAAACCTCACCACTCAATTTGAAACTATCAAAATGAATGAAAAAGAAACTTTTGATGAATTTTATGCTAGACTTTCTGATATTGTTAATTCATCTTTTAACTTGGGAGAGAAAATACCCGACAACCGAGTTGTAAAGAAAATTTCAAGGTCCCTTCCCGAAAGATTTATTCCAAAAGTGACCATTTTAAATTCTTTACCAACTTTAGCCTCTACGAAAATAGAAGAGCTTGTAGGTGATTTACAAACCTATGAACTAGACATGTTCCCCTCTAAAACTGAAAAGAAAATTGAAAAGGGCGTTGCTTTAAAAGCCCGAAAAGAGGTCAAACAAGTAGTAGAGAGCGAGAGTGATAGTGATTCGGAAGACATGGCTTTGTTTGCTTGTAAATTTAGAAAATTTCTTGAATTTAACAAAGATAAATTTAAAAATGATTTTAAGAAATTTGAAACTTCTAAGTATGACAAAGTCGAGAAGATCCCTAAACCCATTAATGAAAATTTAAATAGGGACGAGTCAAATAGGTGTTTTGGTTGTGAGGGTTATGGCCATAGGGCTTTTGAGTGCCCCACTAAACTAAGGAAAGAGGGTAAGAGACCCATTTCATATAATGCGACCCTTAGTGATAGTGATAAGGAAGAGGAACCTGATTCCCCCACTAAGCCCAACTTTGTGGCTTTTATGGCTAGTCATGTGAGTGATAGTGAGAACTCGTCGATTGATGAAACTTTAACACATGACACTTCCGAGGTCAAAGTTTTTTATTCCCTTGTTTTTTATGATAGTGAGAGTGGAGAAGAAAGAGAGAGTGAAAATGAAGAAGAGGTTAATGTGAGTGAACTTCAAAATGCTTTTTAAGAACTTTATAAAGAATCTATTAAATTGAAAAGAACTAATTTGAAGTTAGAAGCTAGTTTAAAAGAACGTGTCAAGGTCGTTGATAATAGCATGTTGGTTGAAGACCTTAGGAGACGAGAGAAAGCTCTTATAGAGAAGCTTGATCATATAGAAGGCGAGAGAGAAAGACTTAGGGGTTTAATGGAATCCTTGAAAAAGGAGCTTCTTGCTTTTGAAGAGAGAAATGTTTTATTAGAGTCTAACATTTTAGAATTGCAAAATAAATTAAAAGACTCTAGTAATGTCAAATTTGATTTGGAGTGTCATTCGGAAAAATTAGATAAAATATTAGGAACGGTCCAAATTAAAAATGACACTTGTGGTTTAGGCTTCATTACTTGTAATGAATTTACTCATAACGCCAAAACCAATGTTTTAGGAGAATCTACTAGGAAAGTCTTTAGAGATCACTCCTTAGGTAAATCTTTTCGACATGTTTTTACTTGTACACATTGTGGTCGAAAAGGTCATCTTAGAAAATTTTGTTTTGATCTTAAACGTATTCCTAGAAAATCCCAACATAAAGCAACCAAGGTAGTTAAAATTCCTACACCCAAAGATAGTCATTCCTCATTAATTTGGGTTAGGAAATCCGACTTGGTTGACTTGCAAAATGGGGTTTTTGATTCCCATTTACTTTCACATGCTTCCTCCCTTGCTAAATCTAAAATATGAATGTGTTAGTGTTTGCATACTTTAGCTTTTGTACTTCAAGCTATATTCACATGCTAAATGTATGCTTGTTTAATCATTTTCTAGTCTATGCTCCATGCTTATCACATGCTAAAATTATGATTTTTGTTTATCTTTTGTATTAAATTTCCTTCATTTTGTTTGCATTAATTGAAAAATACAAAAAGATTTGTGTTTATCATTTGGATTTTATTTCTTGGTAAGTTAAGCTTAATAAAAAAATTCAAATGATTTTTCTTTGACTTTTGAGTATATATTATTTATTTTGGTTAAAAATTTCAAAAACTCAAAAAGATTTTATTTTGTGTGTAGTTTAGTTTGACACACTTTATGTGGCATACACTTGTGTTTGAATCCCTCCTTTAACGCTCCCACGTGGCTAGAACTTTTGGTTTAGATTGTCAATCCTTAAAATGTTCTTTACCATATTTGTTATGGAGAAGTTGAATTTTGTGTTGGTCAAATGGATTCTATTTTTATATGCCTCTATTCACACATGCACGAGCTCTTTTGAAATTTTAACTCCATATGTATATTTGAGCTATGTGAGGTGTTCTCCTACCAATCTTGTCATCTACATATTTGTGACTTAGGAGGACTAGTGCATGTCAAAATCCGTTGCATGTGAGATTTGTGTGAAAAATGAAAACATGATAAATAAAAATGTGCACGGGGAAGGGCTCCGAAAGGACTAAGTGATCCTTTGCGATTGTAAGCCACCGTTTGGAATGGACCTAAAAGAAATACGTGGTCCAAAGGCCTAAAAACAGAAAATATGGCATTAAAAAGAAAATCAAATTGCCAAGGCCTATGTTTGAATATTCATTCAAAATTAACATACATGCTTATTAAGGGAGATTGGATGGTATATCAACGGTTTGCACAATGTCCATTTATCCTAGTTGCGTATTTCATGTCATGACTCTATTGGTTTGTAGAATCATCAATATGCTAGGCTTGTATGCATTGTGTATGTTTGTTCATTGAGTTCAATTTATATTGTCACATGAGGTTATATTCAAATGTGATGAAGTTTGCAATCAATTGAGAACTCCGTGAACATATTTTAAGTGATTGGGTCTAAATTTAATTGTTACTAGTTCACACCCCAACACTTCCGTTTCCATATGACACATTTTTGCCATACGAGTGTGAAAGACTCCTATTATATTTTGTGTGTGTCATTTGTGTGTTTATATATGTGTACATGAGTCTCTTTGATATATATTATGTATACATATATTTTATATTTTTGTTTAGTCTTTGCTTTGATTTATAATCAATATATGCTTTAATTCATACTTGGTATCCATCTTATTGCATTCTTTGTTGATATCACGTGCTTAATAATTTATATATCATATTGGTATCATTTTATTGCATCCTAGTTGGTATCCGATGTTATTGTTTGGATTAGTTGAACTTTTGTTGCCCATATGCTTTAATGTTCTCATCACTATATGCACAATTACATGTTTTAGCTTGTTATCCCATTCTTTTATCCCTTGCTTAGTTTAAAGGGTTTATATGCTTTATTTGGGGAAGATAAGTTACTGTTTTGATTCTTTAGCCTTTATCTATTCCTGAACAAAAAGGGGGAGAATGATAGGGGGAGAAATGGTATCTAATCCTATTATTATCGTATCTTAGTTTGGGGGAGAATTATCTTAGGGAGAGACGTCTTTCTAAGTAGGTCATTTGTTTGATAAAGGGGAGAATTAATTTTGGGGGAGTAATTATTTAATTGCATTTAATATTTTTGATATTACCTATGCGTTTGATAGTTTGCTTAAGTGTGCAGGAATACTTCAAAATGGCAATATTCAACATCGGCAAAGATATTGATCCTTGGGTTGTTTGAGTCAAGCATTGTATTTTTATTTTGGGTGGGACATTGTTTTTGAGTCTAGTGAGCTTGACGGCCCTTTAGGATTTTTATTTAGTTTTTGTCCCGGAATAGCCAAAGGGGGAGATTTGTAAGGACACAAATTTCCAATTGAGTCCTTTGTAGTTTTTGGCTCAATTCCGGAAAAAAACATTTGAGTCATAGGATAGAGTTCAAGTTTATCCATTCAAGCCTATGACGTGTTTGTTGAAAACGTAGCGGCCAAGATATTAAAGCTTCATCTAATGCCGTGTGTGTTGTGCCTCGTTTCTACGTCATCAACATGGTTCCATTGCTCCTAAGGTATGAATGCATTTTTAATATATATATATATATATAGGAGCTTGGAACAATATTTATTGGGTGTATGGTAGAAATTTATTTTGGGTGTTAGAATTTTTTTGTAAACTTTTTTGAATTCATAATTCTAAATATTTTGTTCTCGGACACCTTTCAGTAAAAAAATCATATCAAATCCAACAAAAATTAGAATGACACGAAACTGGCGGCCACGCGTTCATATCCAAATTATCTAGAACCATGGCCTGAGATCTCGTTAGATAGGTCGTTCGAACGACCTCATTCGAATGACTTCTCGTTCGAACGAGTTTTCAAACAAGATTTTTTTTCTTTTTGTCTCTTCGTTAGAAGTCTCGTTCGAACGAGATTTCTAACGAAAAAATAGCGGGAACAGTTTTAAGCCAGTTTTTTCCACTTTTCCACTACTTTGCCCCACTTCCTTTTTGACATACTTCTTAAGTGCGGGAACTAACTTTTTGAAGACAACTTTTCACATTCTAACAGTCTTTTGAGAGCAAAACTTTTAAGAAAAAGTTCCATGTTTTGTGTTTGATTTTTATGGATTAAACTCATCAAAAATTACATACACACCCATTTATTTAGTTTATTCCAAGTACCTATTGATATATCATTGCTTGGAGACTTTTAGCACCTGGTTTTCTCTACACCAACAAGAAGAGAGTTTGGGTTCTTCTCTACCCCAAAAAAGGAGAAAAGTTTATTGCGGTGTTCTCACTCGAAGAAAGGCTTCGCGTGTGGGTTGACGGTGACCATAGCCCCATCGATGGAGTTCGATACTGTGGAGGAGTCCACGGTTATACACTAGGCGGAGGTTGAAGACCGAAGGAGCACGTCAAGGCTTGGACGGACTCAAGTCAGTTTGTGTAAGTCCTCTTGTGTCGAGTCTTTGTAAAAACTACCATACTTAGTGAATTCGTGGCTAGGGTCGTCCGAGGTTTTTCCCATTTGGGTTTTCCTCGTACATCCGTCGTAGTGCGATTGATATTTATTTTATCTTGCTATATCACCTAGATGCATGCTTAGGACTAAAAGATAAAATTAGTTCAAAATCTATTTAATTTGGTGCAAATTTAATGTTTGCGTATGTTCAATTTAATTCAAGTGTAAAATTACTTTATCTTGATAGCATGCAAGTTTAACTTGAATTGGATTAATGTGTGTTTAAGTCGAAATGAAAATTGTGTGTGTAGTTTAATTTCACTTTTCGTTTAGTTTTAATTTTTTCATAAGTTGGTTTGTTCTCTTTAAGAAAAGAAAATTTTAAATAACTTTTGAAAAATTAAAATTTGAACCATTTCATTATATTTGAATTTAAAAATTAGGGGCTTCCGCACTTTCAACCTGTGAATTTGAGTGTATTCGTTAGTTGAGAAGATCCATCCTCTACTGTCTTAAATCTCTTGTCCAACATTCACAAAGTTTTGATTTCATTTTCTTTTCATAGAAAGTGAATATCTAAACTGTTTGTGATACAAACAGGTTTAATATTCTTAGGTTGATTTATTTTTTCAAGAAGTCCAAATTTGTTGGCTGTTTGTTCCTCAAATTTTTATTTTCAAAATTAGTACCATCAAATCTTATTTTGTTTCTCAGTTTAGAGAAAACCAGACTCAGATCTAGTAAAGACCTTGATTGGTGTTTTACACTTTCGTATTTATATTTCACAATTTGTTAAATAACTTTGTAAATAACAAGGAAAGTGTTTAGGACCTTGGTTTCTTTTAATAGCAAGGTAACCTCGAGGTCTGTGGATATATATAAAGATTAATAGTCTGAGCTTTTCAACAAAATGTGATTCAGAATCTCTAACATCATATTAGTTTGAAATCTATAATTTTTTAAGGAATATTGACGGTATAAGTGTGTGTGAGTTGAATGCATGTGTTAGGAACATCATTTCACAACAAGTTCACACTAAAACACTAAAGAAGTGTTGGTAGATAGATCATTAATTTTTGGAGTCGACTGAAAGCTAAAAGGAATGGAGTTACTAATCTGAGAGAACATCTAAAACATTAAAAGCCTTGGGAGAAGTCAGAATAATCCAGAGGATTTTTTATAATTCTGAACTTAGATTAGGTGTGATTGTGTGTTTATATTGTTAAATAGTTTGTAACATGTTACACTATTTTAATGGATTTTTATTTTGAGGTGTAGAGACCTCCGTGGATGTTTCCCCAATTGGGTGGGGTTTTACCACGTTAAAATCTTGTGTACTTGCACACTTCCTCTTCCTCTCATCACCTTTAATTGGTGTGCTGATTTAAAAACTGTTTTAGTTTTGGTTTTCAAAACTTGAATACATAATATTTGAAATATCTCGTTCGTAATTCTTTTTATACACATCCTGTGCTCTCAGTTTGTTATGAGAAAATAATTTCTTCAAAAAACTGTTTGGTTCCATTTAGACTATTTAATCTTGAATTAAACAACTTAAGTGTAATTTTTCACTAGTTAACACTATGTATGCACTCCATAGAGTGGTACTCCCTAATAAGCCTGGACATAACCACAACACCTCCCTCCATGGTGCCGAAGGAAATGAGCCACTTTCGATAATCTCTTCTTCCATGATCTTTTCCATTGCCTGCTTACACAACCACTTCAGGTAGTCCCTCGACACATTCCAAGATCCTCCTACAGATTATGACGGATGGGTAGGTAGCCGACGGTGCAACAATAAGGATCCCATCATCTTTCGCAATGATTCAGTCAGGTGCTCCACCGAAAAGAAGTTCGTTATGCGAGGAGGCACAATTTGTTCCCATCCGACTTGGCGCAAAAGCCGCCAAGGGAATAAAAAGAAGCCTGGCGAAGACCAACCAATCGCACATACTAATACTTTCCAAGATGAAAAATAGGCTGCAAGTCTCCCCACCATGGCACCGACCAATGAAGACACCGTGCTCCGTGCTCCATATACCAGTTGAACCAGCTCTCTAATGATGGGCCAAACTGAAGAAAGGTCGGACAGAGAAATTAGGCATACCTAACAAGGCATACTCAAGAGGGGTCGCCAAATAAAACCTCTCTGCAAGCCACATGAACAACACTACTGGGATCCCTCTTAGAAAATTGTAACGACCCTCTTTCCAAGCATAGAGATCGTTCAAGGTCTCATCCAGCACCACCGCTGCAGTATTGTGGCGGTAAAACATCCATGTCATTATCATTCCCAATTGGGGATTAGCCGTCAAATCCACTGTCACCACTAAAAACCTCGTAATAAGGCCCAACATAATAGCTCCGGTAAAGCCATCATCCTCAAAAGCCCTCAAGAGAATTGAATACATAACCGTTTGAAGAGATATAATCCCTCCAGTAACCAACAGATGAGCCGTTGAAGGATAAATATGGAGCAACTCAGCAAGAAATACCCAAAAATAATGAGAAACATTAGGCATAGCCACCACCACACTGGGATTGACCCCAAACATTGATGAGAATTTCTCATAGGTAGGACATACCTCGCCCAGGAAAAATGGAAAACATGGGCCTTGGGGTACCAGAATTATACTGCTGTTGATAGCAAGTTCCAAACTATGGCTCGATTATACCACAAATAAACCCGACACTGGTTGAAAGCATCATAGACACATTGTAAAGTCATATAGCCTCCAGATGTTCAAGATAAGAGAAAAATTCATCATACATGAGAAGAGACATTTTGGGAATAGGAAATGAGAAGCAAGAAAAGAAATGTGGGTCTTGGTGGAAGAAACAAACCCCATATCCCTCCTTTTATACCCAAAATCCTTGGCAAAAAATATAAACTCTAGAAACCCGATTAATTCTCAACCCTACAGAAGTACATTGATGTGCAGGAAATTGCAATCAAAGCCTATGGGTGATTTGACTTGACCCCCATGTCGATAGGCAGGTCAAGGGGTATGTCGATCGGCACCCCCCTTATTTTAAAAAATTACATCTTTCCTCTTTTATCAAAATCAATTTCCAAAAAAAAATCTTATTTTGAAAAATTACCCCCAGGTCATTCCTTTTAAAATTACTCATTTTTTCTATTTATTTAATAAATATTTTCCTCAAAAAACTATTTTCATTCTCAAAATAAATTATTATTCAAAAAATCTTCTCTTTGACTTAATTACTTTTACTCCCCTTTTCTAAAAGAAATAAATATTTTTCCTTTCATTATCATTTTCATACTTATCTCTATCTTTGCATAAAATAAACAATCTCAATAGAAAATTAAAAGTGCATATAGGATAAGTCACTAAATCAAGAAAAATGCCAAAAAATTAGAATGCATATTTTTCATATATATTCTTACTTCACATGATTACATTTTGCACATAGAGAGAAAAATAAAATATACAAACAGTATTTCGCCCAAACCATCAACCTCCGCTTCAAATCCTCAACCTCTGTAATGGACACGCTTTCCCCGACGACGAGCGGTGGATCCCCCACTCCCAGAACCAAAACCCTCATATGAAGTGGAAAGCACCATAAAATAGGAAAGAGCAAACTTATTGATATAATCAAACATGGAGGTCACTCAGTCCTTGATATCTCGTAGCCAGTTGATTGGCACCCGAACATACTACAAGAAAAAGGAGCAACAAAAGACAAATCAATCAATAAAAAGTAAAGAAAAATAAACAAAAAGAGAAAGATAATGGATATACGTCATGTCGAAGGGAGTTATTCGTGAGCCTCGTCAACCTAGACACCGATGCATTAGGATGGTGTGGAACGCTCAGTGACTCCCCTCTACTCAGTCGAAAATTGTAGGAAGGGGGAGTAACCTTAATTATTGGAGCCTCCTCTATCGTTGTCGATGTACCGCCACTCATGTTGTGGGACAATCCCACTAGGACACTAGTACCCCTACTCAAAGTTTTGGTGGGTGGAGTCATGTTCTCCACGTCATAGACAGGAGAGGGCATCAACCAGCTCATCACAAAGTCAAGATAATCATAGCTTGCCATTGTTTTAGTCTAATGCGTATAGGGCTCGCCTATCATCGTTATCTCCTTGGCATTAGCAGACATCTATCTCACCCGCCTCATATACATAGGAGGCGCCGACCGTGGGACCACTACCTATTCCTCCATAATCTTCCTCACCACCTTCTCTCCTAGGTACCAGACGTACCCAAACTCATGCACAATCAACCGTCCCATCTACGCATGTATGCTTGTCACCCTTATATCATGTGAAGTCACTCTTAGGGGTAGAAGGTCACCTGCAATACCCAACAAAGAATCAATATCTATTCAAGGAATGAAGATGTCAAAAAAACTAGGAATAAACGAAAAATAACTTGGTCGCTCGTCAGGGGATTCAGAACCCTTCATACGTCCGCCAAAGATAAGGACTAATTTGACTACCAGTTGGACTTTCTCCACTGGAACATCTGGAAAAAGTCCTTTAAATCCTCATCCTTCAGGGCCATCAACCCCACATTGTGACCAATCACCTCATATTACCATGTCTGCAAAATACATGAATCAGTAAAAAGAAATAAACGAAGAATGCATAAAAATGCATAAAAAGAAAAGTAAATAAAAAATTACCTCCAGAAGTTATGTGGCTATCGTATAAGTAAGATGAAGACATCGACTAAAAGCATCCAAAGAAGAATAAAGGGATGTCAAACTCAGGCTTCCCCAATCATACAACTGGACATCAAAAATCGTCTTCAAATATGGAAAGAACCAAATATGGAGGACGTCATCGCTCATCGCCAAAGACAAACCACTAAGCAAAAGTAAAATAAATAGACGAACTATCTATCATACCTGTCACCAATCGGTTACATATATCGTCCTCATCAAGAGTGTCACCCTAAAACTAAAAATCTAGATAGAATCCCCCAACACTATTCTATATGTGTCTCCTAACACAGCATGCACCTCCTTTGATGTCACCATATGTGTCTAAGCCACCACCATCTGGAACCCGTCACAATCTAGCCCCATCAGTTACTGAATGTCTATGGGAGTAACAGTCATCTCCCCGAATCCGAGATGGAATGTGTGTTTAGTGTAACAACCCATAAATTTCACACAATAATATTCAATAATACTCATAATCCTATATTGAGGTCAAAGGTAGTTCCACTTGTTCTTACCAAGTATGCTTTACTTTTTGAATTTCGGGACAAAATTCCGTTATTAGGCGGGAAGTATGTAACACCTCGTATTTTCATGATATTAAATAATTATGAGATTAATTATGATTGTTCGATTAATTAAATTAAATTGTGTGAAATTTATTTGTTAATTAATCCAGATTAAAATAAATATTAACTAGAGTGCTAAGGGTTAATACTTAATGATGAGAATTATTGAATATTATTGTGTGAAAGCGTAATATAGGATTATGAAATTTTATAAATTGTCCGATTGTGAAATATGATGGTTTGGCATTTTAAGGTAGGACGCACGTGTGAGTCGTGTCGGGACTAATTGAATGGAATAAAAAAGATAATTTATTTTTAAGTAACTCGTATGGTCATTTCGAGTGCGACATTGAGTCCAAAAGGGTCGAGACAGACAGAAAACTCTAGTAGACTCCGAAATATTTCTAGGCTTAACCAACACCCCGTAGGGGTACTTTTATCCTTTGGATCTTTGCGAAGATAAAATGGGCAAAAGTTAGAAAAAGAAAATAGAGTGTACGTGGGTGATAGGGTTTCTGTCAGTTTCTAAACCTACGAGAGAGAAAGAGAGATCCACATAGGAAGGAGGGAACCCATAGGTGTTTTTGGTGCAAAACACAAGAACTCACACCATAAATCCCACCAAAGCGTAGATCGGAAGACGAGGATCAAGCCTTTACCAATTTCATCAACGGATCAGAATATCAATTCGAGGCAAGTGTTTACTACTTGCTTTCCTTAGCAATATTTGTGTTCATGTTAGACTAGGTAATTTCTCCATTGTTATAAAAGTTGAATTTGGTGAAAATAAAATATTTGGTAGAATTGGTCATAAATTAGGACTGGTTTCAATAAAGTTTGATTCCCTCATGTAGATAGGATTATGTCCATGAATTTATGATAATTTTCTGATTAAATTTGGGTTTAATATAGAGTTTTGCATATAAATTTGAGAACTAGGGTTCTTAATATTTAAATTTGGGGATTTCGAATTTTATTGTTTATTAGTGATGATTTAATGTTGATATATTGTTGGAAATCATATATAGATGTTGGTTAGTTGATTGGAATTGAATGATTGGAGTTTGGGTTGATTATTTTAGAGGTTTTAGTCTTGGGAATAGTGGGAAACGAAATTGTTAAGGGTGTAAAACATAACAAGTTTGGGCAGGGAAGGGAACTGCTCGATCTCATTCAAATAAGATTGAGCCTGGTTCGAATGAGATGGGATCTCGCGAGATTTCGTTCAAATGACATCAGACCTGGTTCGAACGACAGGTCCAAAAATCTGGAAAATTTCTAGTTCAACCTAATTCGATTTACACAGTTATTTTGAATGACGAAAACTGTCATTTGATGATCTTAGTATAGTGCAGATTTGTTAGGAAGTATTGGTAGAGTAATACTTTAAATATTTGGGATGATAAGTTAAATTTTTGAGTGAGAGTAATCGAAATAATTATATTATAAGTAGTAATGAGAAAATACTACGTATGGAAAATATATGTACGGGTTGGGTGAATACCTATTAAATTTAATAGCATGTGAGAATGCCTATTATATGTTTATTATTATTTTTATAGCATACCTACCCTGCTTGCTATCAGGAGGAGGTTTTCACATAGTGGATAGTCCTATCACGTGTTATCCATTGGGGGGATATTTGACTTGTACCCAGAACATATGAACTTCGTTACGTGTTATCTGAGATGTAGGATAGTTTCTATGGCTGAATGGGAGCATAGGTATGTACGTGACCCATTTGGCTGGGGATTATGTTGGACTCCAATATTTATAATTTGAATTTTATGGTTCGTGAGAGATTGAATCAGCAGTCCTTCATGCAGTAAGCGATACACGGGGACATGATAACAGAGTATGTATTGCGACAAGTGGTCTTAACCTAAGGGTGCAGAATTAGTATATATATGTATAAGGATGATGTGACTATATATATATATATATATATATATATACATACTTGTGAATAATTATACTGTGTGAAACTAGTAGATATAGTCATGTTGATAAACAAAATAATCTTGATTGGGTAAAAGATTAGTTAATAGAACGGTGAATATGAAATTTAGTCATCGGGGATATACAATATTAGTAATGTATTATATGGGCGATGCGAGATACTCTTACGACATATATTTAGAAGTATAAGTCTATGACCTAGTTAGGAGTGGTATAGATAACTGGGTTGGGGTAGATGTACGTTAGGCATGCACAATAGTGAAGAGGTGAGAATCTCATGTGAGGGTTCGAAACTAACATGCACATAATACTTGCTTTATTGCAGTTTTCAATACTTGCTAAAATTAATATTTTTACAATCGGTCTCTGACCCGTCTCCTACTATTCTTCTCTCTTTTGCTATATATATATGTGTGTATTATATCAGGTGCCCATCCACAGGGTTACGAGACTTAGACGTTTGGATTGTTTAGCGAGCTGTAGCAGTTGTGGGAGTTGTAGGTCCTTACATTTAGACGCCTCTATCATTTCTTCCAATTCATTCCAGACAGTTCATTTAGGGCGTGTGTCGTCCATTCTCAATTTTTTTATCAAAGAGATTGTACTCAGCTGCTTTAGTAGTTCATTTCAATGCATTTGAGTATTTTATGGATTACTGGTTTGAGACTTTGAACTGGAATGTTTTATCCAATCTTATTTATTTCAGCAGTTGACTCTCATTCATTAGTTATTAAATTCATGTGGATGGTAGTTAATTTTTGCCTTTATATTCATAAATTTATTAATGAATTGTTTGGGTATAACTTAAAATGGAAAATATTATGACACTACCTTAATTATTTATTAAGTGATTAATATTGTTAACGGTTTTTCGTCAGTGATGCCAAGAATGAACCAACCGAACACTTTGTTTTAAATTGAATAAAGGATTGATCACCCGGCATTTAACTAGGTGTTGTGTCACAGGTGGTATCGGAGCCAGGTTCTAGTGTCCTTTAGGATTTGTACAATTTATTGTGCTTTCAGCTTAACATTCTTTGAATAGAGCCCTATCTTTTGGATTGTTGTACTCTTATTTATGCGATTACGTATTTAGCTATTTGAGCTTTAATAATAAATGTGTACTAATAAAATTCTTTCTCATCTCAGATTCCTCCTCAACGTGCACCACGAGACAGAGAGGCCCAACCGGAGCAGCCAGCAGCTCAGGCTCAGGGAATAATGAATGCAGCCGAGGTTGCCGCCATAGTTGCTCAGGCGGTGAATACAGCTTTAGCGGTGGTGCAGCAGGTCCCACCCCAGGTTCAAGATGTGGCGCCAGTTCTAGTTCATTATCCCACTGAATGGGAGAGAGTTAGGGATGCATTTTAGAAGGCACATCCCTCAGAGTTTTTGAGCAGTTCTGACGTCGTTATTCCAAGCCAATGGAAAAAAGACATCCAGAGGCATCTTCGCATGTATGAGTGCACAGATATTCAGAGATAGTTACTGTCTATTTTCAATCTAGTAGGGGAAGCCTTACAGTGGTGGGATTCCACTACCACTTTAGAGGAGAGGGACAGTACAATGATTCAGAATTTTTGGATTCGATTCGATCGCAAGTATTTTCCTTTCGCCGTTCAGATCGAGATGAGGCAAAAATTGCTGGACCTCACTCAGGAGGGGAAGAAAGTCATAGAATATGAGGAGGAATTCACTAGACTACTTAATTTGGTACCTAGTGAGGTGCCTACTGAGGAGAAGAAGATACAGATGTTGATGGATGGCCTAACCTAGAGAATCCGTCAGCATCTTCTGGGTAATCTATCTTTGCAGTCCTATACAGATGTACTTAATGCTGCATTGCTACATTGTCAGGACCACCGTTTCCATGCCAAAGGGAATAAGCAAGGAGGCGAGCCTAGCCAGCAGGTCAGGACAGTTGGGGGTAATGCCAGTGGGGCACCTATAGCTCAGCAGCAGTAGAGGCAGGGTGAGCAGGGTACCCAGTCGAAGGATTCTGCTAAGAGGTTTAGAGCGGGTGGATTCAGGAATGGATAGGGAGGCTATAGGCAGGGCCATCATGGACAGTAGGGACAACAGCAGGGCCACCAGGACCAAGGTAGAGGTGGCAACGGCCAACAGGGTAGAGGGGAGGTAAATTTAGCGGTAGATGTTTTTCTTATGGCAAAACTGGCTATAGGAAATAGGATTGCTCCGATAAAGGCAAGTTTCCCCAGCAGCAGGGTGGTCAGCAGGAGCCCCAAAGACCCATTTTTCCTATCTCCCTACCCGCATTAACACTAGTCCCATCTTTTCCCGCACCCCCAATTCAGTAGGGACAGTTATAGTATGGACGTGTTTATAACGTCCACCAGGCAACAGCTCCACAGGCGCCATCCGCAGTTAAGGGTACATCTATACATGGTATTATGGGGCGCATTTTATTTGACACAGGGGAATCACACTCCTTCACATCCACTAGATTTACACGGGCCACGGGGTTGTTAGGTACGGTAGAGAGTATTGTGACACGTGTAAATTCTCCGTTGGGTAGTGGGTTGTTGATTCTCTTTATATGCCGGGGAGTAGGTATAGAGATTGGGAGTCCAATTTTTCCCGTAGATATGCTAGTCTTAGATATGTCTGAGTATGATGCCATTATTGGCATGGATTGTCTTGTCACTTATAGGGCCAGGAGATGTTCATAGTGGCGATGCCTCGTCCCGAGGGAGGGTCGTCCACCCATTTGTATTACATAGAGGAGGAGACCACTATGGTAGTAGCGATTCCACTTAGTTTGACTCCAGTTATTTTCGAGTACGCTGATGTGTTTAGGACATACCGGGGTTATCGCCGAGCAGGGAGATTGATTTTGTGATTGACTTGACACCGAGCACCCGTACTATAGAACGTGCACCTTACCGAATGGATCCGACTGAGATGAGGGAGTTACGGGACCAGATAGAGCATTTTTTGGGATAGGGTTTCATCCATAGGAGTACCTCGTCCTTGGGTGCTCTAGTTTTTTTTGTGAAGAAGAGGGATGGATCCTTACGACTTTGTGTTGATTATCGGGAGCTTAATAAAGTTACGATACGAAATAAATATCTGTTGCCTTGCATCGATGACTTATTTGACTAGGTGAGGGGAGAAGCCTACTTATCAAAGATAGACTTAATATTCAGTTATCATCAGCTACGCATTAGGGAGCAAGATGTGTCAACGGCTGCTTTCTTGACAAGATATGGGTCCTACGAGTTTCGAGTCATGTCGTTTGGGCTTATCAATGCTTCAGCTGTATTCATGGACTTTAAGAATCGGGTGTTCAAGGAGTTCTTGGATTAGTTTGTCATTGTCTTCATAGATGACATCATGATTTACTCCCAGACTGAGGAGCAGCATGTCGATCACTTGAGACGGGTTCTTCAGACTCTACGACAACATCAGTTGTATGCCAAGTACGAGAAGTTTAGATTCCGGTTACGAGAGGTACAATTTTTGGGGCACATTATGTCAGAGTTGGGGATATCAGTGGACCCGAGCAAAGTGTCAGCAGTGAGGAAGTGGGGACAGCCCACAACACCAACTGAGGTACGCAGCTTCTTGGGGTTAGCCGGGTATTACAAATAGTTCATCTGAGGGTTTTTGAAGATTGCAGGACCATTTATAAATTTGACTGGCAAAGGGGTGCCATTTATCTGGGATGATAGTTGTCAGTTAGCTTTCGATGAGCTATAGGATAAGTTGACTTCAGCCCCAGTTCTTGCTTTACCAGGACCAGGAGTGGAGTACCTAGTGTATACTGACGCTTCCCTATAGGGACTTGGTGGAGTACTTCAACAGGAAGATCAGACCATAGCTTATGCCTCCCATAAGTTCAAACCTCACGAGAGGAATTACCCCACCTAGGACTTAGAGTTAGCAGCAGTCGTGTTTGCCCTACGGATTTGGAGACACAACTTGTTGGCGAAGAAATTTCGCCTGTTCACAGACGACAAGTCACTGCAATACTTATTCACTCTGCGGAAGTTGAACATGCATCAGCGTAAGTGGATGGAGTTCATAAAAGATTACCAGTTTGAGATATAGTACCACCCGTGGAAGGCTAACGTAGTTGCTGATGCATTGAGCCGTAGGCTAGTAGGTGAGGTGGCGGAAGTATGGAAGGAAAAATGGAAAGAATTGGGACATCAGGATGTAGTGGTTCAATCCTTTATGTCGGTCATGACAGTCACTCTAGAGACTATCACTAGAGTGATCCAGGCCCAAGCCATCGATTCGTTATGCGAGGATCAGATTGTATGACTCCTAGCTGAGGGTGCAGAGTCCTATTCAGTGATTTCAGATGGGGGTTTATGATTTAATGGGATATTAGTAGTCCCGAAGAGGGAGGACTTATGTCATGATGTGATGACAGAATCACATGGATCTCGATTTGTGGTACATCCCAGAGGGGATAAGATGTACCACGATATCAGGCGATAGTACTGGTGGAGTGGGATGAAAAAGAACATTGTGAAGTTCGTGTCCAAGTGTTCCACCTATCAGTTGGTAAAGGTGGACCATCACAAACCATCAGGGTTACTTCAGCCACTAGAGATCCCTATATGGAAATGAGAGTGCATTTCTATGGATTTCATCACTGGGTTGCCTACCTCATTGAGGGGTCACGATTCTATATGGGTAGTGGTGGATCGGATGACCAAGGTAGCTTATTTTATGTCGGTGTGGACAGACTACACTAAGAGACAGTATGCCTAGTTATTTATTGCCGAGGTAGTGAGGTTACATGGGGTGACCTGGATATCGTGTCCGACAGAGATAAGATTTTGGTGTCATGCTTCTGGGAGAGCTTTCAGGAGGCTATGGGCATCGAATTGTGATTGAGTACAACTTATCACCCGCGGATAGATGGGCAGACTGAGCGTACTAATCAGATGCTGGAAGATATGTTGCGTATGTGTCCCCTTGATTTTGGAGGGGGTTGGGAGAGGTATCTACCACTGGTGGAGTCGCGTTTAATAACTCATATCAGTTTACGATTGGAATCGCCCCATTTGAGGCGTTGCATGGCAGACCTTGTCATTATCTAGCTTGTTGTTTAGAGGTAGGGGACAATAAGCTACTCGATCCAGAGGTGATTCATGACACGTTGGCCAGGATTGAAATGATTAGGAGCCGTATTGGGGTAGCCCAGGATAGGCAGAAAAGCTACGCCAATGCCAAGCGATTCTTTATGGAATTTAGTGTGGGGGATCAGGTGTCTTCTATGAAAGGATTAATGAGGTTCGGGAAGAAGAGGAAATTAGCTCTGAGATTCGTAGGACCATTTCCCATTATCGAGAGGATCGGACCGGTGGCATACAAACTTGGGTTGCCAGAGCATTTGCACCGTATTCATGATGTATTCCACATTTCGTCATTGAGATGGTTTCTTCGAAAATGAGTTAGCCCACACTCACATTGCGATTGAGGAGATTGATTTGCAACCTGGCAGTTCTTATGAGGAGAGACCAGTGGCTATCCTAGACCGTAGCGAGAGGAGATTGAGGTCAAAGGTAGTTCCACTTGTTCTTACCAAGTATGCTTTACTATTTGAATTTCGGGACAAAATTTTGTTATTAGGGGCAAAGTACGTAACACCTCGTATTTTCATGATATTAAATAATTACGAGATTAATTATGATTGTTCGATTAATTAAATTGTATGAAATTTATTTGTTAATTAATCCAGATTAAAATAAATATTAACTAGAGTGCCAAGGGTTAATAGTTAATGATGAGAATTATTGAATATTATTGTGTGAATGCGTAATATAGGATTATGAAATTTTATAAATTGTCGGACTGTGAAATATGACAGTTTGGTATTTTAAGGCACGTCGCGTGTGTGAGTCGTGTCGAGACTAATTGAATGAAATAAAAAAGATAATTTATTTTTAAGTAACTCTTATGGTCATTTCGAGTGCGCCATTGAGTCCGGAAGGATCGAGATAGTAAGAAAATCCTACTCGGGTATTTTATTTGAACTCCAAAATATTTCTAGGCTTAACCGGCGGCCGTAGGGGTATTTTTGTCCATTGGATTTTGGGGGAAATAAAATGGACGAAAATTAGAAAAATAAAATAGAGTGTACGTGGGTGAGAGGTTGTCTATCAGTTTCTAAACCTACGAGAGAGAAAGAGAAAACCATATAGGAAGGAGGGAACCCATAGGTGTTTGTGGTGCAAAACACAAGAACTCACACCATAAATCCCACCAAAGCGTAAGACGAGGATCAAGCCTTTACCAATTTCATCAACGGATCAGAATATCAATTCGAGGCAAGTGTTTACTACTTGCTTTCCTTATCAATATTTGTGTTCATGTTAGACTAGGTAATTTCTCCATTGTTATGAAAGTTGAATTTGGTGAAAAAAAAATATTTGGTAGAATTAGTCATAAATTAGGACTGGTTTGAATAAAATTTGATTCCCCCGTGTAAATAGGATTATGTCCATGAATTTATGATAATTTTCTAATTAAATCTGGGTTTAATATAGAGTTTTGCATATAAATTTGAGAATTGGGGTTCGTAATATTTAAATTTGGGGATTTATAATTTTATTATTGATTAGTGATGATTTAATGTTGATATATTGTTGGAAATCATATATAGATTTTGGGTAGTTAATTGGAATTGAATGATTGGTGTTTGTGTTGATTATTTTAGAGGTTTTAGGCTTGAGAATAGTGGAAAACGAAAATGTTAAGGATGTAAAACGTAACTGTTCTGCGCGGGGAAGGGAATTGCTCAATCTCGTTCGAACGAGATTGAGCCTTCTTCGAACGAGATAGGTTCTTGCGAGATGTCATTCAAATAACATCAGACCTGGTTCAAACAGCAGGTCCAAAAATATGGAAAATTTCTAGTTCAGCCTCATTCGATTTACACGGTTATTTTGAACGACGAAAAGTGTCATTTGATGATTTTAGCATACTGTAGAATTGTTGGGAAGTATTCGTACAGTAATACTTTAAATATTTGGGACGATAAGTTAACCTTGGAAATTTTCGAGAGAGAGTAATCAAAATAATTACATTATAAGTAGTAATGAGAAAATACTACGTATGGAAAATATATGTACGGGTTAAATGAATACCTATTGAATTAAACAGGATGTGATAATGCCTATTATATGTTTATTATTATGTGCATAGCATACCTACGCTGCTTGCTATCAGGAGGATGTATTCACGTAATGGACAGTCCTATCCTGTGTTGCCCATTGGGGGGTATTTTACTTGTACACAGAACATATGAACTTGGTTACGTGTTATCTGAGATGTAGGATAGTTTCCACGATTGAATGGAAGCGTACGTATTGGTGTGACTCATTTGGCTGGGAAATATGTTCGCCTCCAATATTTGTGATTTGAATTTTATGGTTCGTGAGAGATTGAACCAGCAGTCCTTCATACAGCTAGCGATGCACCGGGACATGATAGTAGAGTATGCATTGCGCCAAGTGGTCTTAACCTAAGGGTGTATGATTAGTATATATATATGTGTGTGTGTGTGTGTGTGTGTGTGTTTGTGTGTGTGTACTTGTTAATAATTCTACTATGTGAAACTAGTAGATATAGTAATGTTGATAAACAAAATAATCTTGGTTGGGTAAAAGATTAATTAACACAATGGTGAATATGAAATGTAGTTATCGAGGATATACTATATTAGTAACGTATTGTATGGGAAATACGGGATACTCTTATGTGATATAATTAGAAGTATAAGTCTATGACCTAGTTGGGAGTGGTATAGATAACTAGGTTGGGGTAGATGTACGTTAGACGTACACAATAGTGGAGAGGTGAGAATTTCATACGAGGGTTCGAAACTAGCATGCACATAATACTTGCTTTATTGTAGTTTTAAATACTTTCTAAAATACATATTTTTACAATTGGGCTCTGACCCGTATCCTGCTATTCTTCTCTCTTTTGTTATATATATGTATTATATCAAGTGCCTAGCTACTGGGTTAGCAAACTTAGACGCATGGATTGCTTAGCGAGCTGTAGCAGCTGTGGGAGTTGGAGGTCCTTGCATTTGTATGCCTCTATCATTTTTTTAATTCATTCCAGACATTTCATTTAGGGCACGTGTCACCCATTCTTAGTCGTTTTATCAGAGAGATTGTACTCAGTTGCTTTAGTAGTTCATTTAAATGCATTTTAGTATTTTTTGGATTATTGGTTTGAGACTTTGAACTAGAATGTTTTATGCAGTCTTATTTATTTCTACAGTTGATTCACATTCATTAGTTATTAAATTCATGTGGATGGTACTTAATTTATTCCTTTATATTCAAAAATTTATTAATGAATTATTTGGGTATAACTTAAAATGGAAAATATTTTGACACTAGCTTAATTATTTATTAGGTGATTAATACTGTTAAGGGTTTTTCATCAGTGATGCTAAGAATGAACCAACCAAACACTTTGTCTAAAATTGAATAAATGACTGATCACCCAGTATTTAATTGGGCAGGGTGTCACAGTTAGTGTACCACCACCTCTCCCCCAAAGCATATAACACTGTAGTGGAATGCGGTGTCTCGTCGAAAGCATGAGCCAAGCCGAAAAAATCGCCATATGAAACCATCTAGCGCACAATAATAGAGAGATTCTCACAAACCTCCTCCAGACCAATCGTACCCCAAGATCTAATGCTCAAACGAGCTATGTCAGTCTACAAGAAAAAGAAAAAGAAGAAAAACCATTCATTAGCACAAAAAATCGAGAGAAAAATAAATTGGAACACAAAAAGTTATCGTACTTACATAGCCATTAGGGTTCTTCACCCTAGATGAATGATGATATGTGGGCTCGCGTAATAGGATAAGCTCATCAGCAACAGGCTCAAATAAATCAAAAGCATTCTCATTTCCCAATGCAAGCGGCGCCATAGACTACCACTCTAGGTTGACCCAGTTATTAACATAGCCAACCACTCGTTGTTGTACACCTCGATTGAATAACCATCCATTTCAATTCTTGAAGTAAAAAGAACTTAGGAACGATTTTTAGAGAAAGAAAGTAGAAGACTTAAACACTTGAAGGTGTGAAAATGGAGAGGGAACGCCCCTTTTTATAGAAGGTTAAAGGGCCTGTCGATCGGCAGCCTCCAGCCCACACCGATTGATAATCGATGTTTCCTCTTCCCAAGGAAGTCGGGGAGTTTTTTCCATTGTCTATTAAAACCCCCTTAATCCTATCGGGATCCCCATTCAAATTTTATACAAAAAAGCCAAAAAATTCTTAAAAAATCCAAACATTGCCCAGAAAATTCCCAAAAATCTCGAAAAAATATGAAACATTAATTTCCTCAAGAAACTAATCTTTGGAGCACAAAACCCTTTACAAAATCTCAAAATCCCCAACTAGATTAAGCTTACACTCTTATCCTCAACACACTTCATGGCAGAACCAATGATACTCCTGTATTCAAGTCTACTACAATTCCCCAGCCAGAATCCCAAAAGTAAACATCCACCAAGTGGAGTTTTAAGATAACACAATTCCCAGCAGAACCACGATGCACTTTCACCCATAAGGTAATTTAAATTTCTCCATGAGAGATATTCCTATCTTGCAAGAGAGTTATTCCTTGTGTTACAACTTTAGGTCCTCATAATTGACCCCGGCCCTCAGAAATGGTTGTTGCAACTTTAGTACCTCAGAATTGACCTCGACCCTTAGAATTGGTCGTTACAACACAAAGTCCTCAGAATTGACCTAAACCTGCAGAATTTTTCATCATAACTAGGGGTGTGTTTCGGATGGATCGCATCAGAATAGGAGTGTTCAAAAAAAATTCCAAAATTTTCAGAATTTTAAAATCCTTTTCAATTCCGTAAAAATAAAAATCAGAATATCATTTTGTTTTCTATTCGGCTGATTCGGAATATTCAAAAAATTTATTATTCATAAAAGTATCGAAATACTCAGAATTATAAGTTATAATGTTTTCGAAAAATATCAAAAATGTCATTTTTGAAAAGGATATTTTTAAAATGAAAATAAAAATCAAACACTCCAGTATACATTACCTATGCAATCAACTACGAAGCTATGTGAATGACAAGGCTATGCATCTCATACCATTTTGAAAATGCAATAAACTACAATGCTATGCATATCATACTAGAGAAGGAAATGCAATAAGCTACAGAGCTATGCATCTCATATCATTTTGGAGAAAGATCAATCAAGGGTTGACTACGATACTAAGAAACTACAGAGCTATGTGAATGAAAAAACTATTGTTTACCTACTTAAAAAAATAAAATACAAGAAAGGTTAACAGCTATAGCAGAGCCTTTGTATCAATATTTCAGACAAAAAAATGAACAAAAGGAAGATGAGGGAAATTTAATACAAATCATCTTTGGAATCTAAATTCGCATAATAATTGAATATAATTTCTAATACTGTCTTTCGATTTAGGGTTAGTGTGATGTAGAAGGTTAATATATATGGGTATATATTAATAGTTGAGATGGTTTTAAATGGAAGGTCCATATTAAACTAATAAATAATAAATTTTATATAAAAATAAGGGTAGTAAAAATGTATTAAAATAAACAAACATATTATTATTTTAGAAAATATTTTGGATGGAACGGATCGGCGTGATATCAAAAAATTCGGATCTGAAATTCGGAATCCACATATCATTTACAATTCCATTCCAATTTCTTTTGCAAAATTCGAAATCAAAAAATTCGAAAATCAAAAAATTAAAATGGTGCCAAAATAGAAAACATTTGGATCGAAAAATGGAAAATTCGGAAGTTCAAAAATAACTAACACCCCTAGTCATAACTCAAGGTCCTCATAATTGACCTCGACCCTCATAATTGGTCATCATAACTTTAGGTACTCAGAATTGACCTCGACCCGCAAAATTAGTCGCCCCAACTCAAGGTCCTCAGAATTGACCTCAACCCGTAAAATTGGTCGTCACAACTATTGGTCCTCAGAATTGATCTCGATCCTTAGAATTGGTCTTCATAACTGTTGGTCCTCATAATTGACCTCGGCTTGCAGAATTGGCCATTACAGCTTTAGGCCCTCATAATTGAATATGGCTTGCAGAATTGGTCGTCACAACTTTAGGTCCTCAGAATATACATCGGCCCTCAGAATTGGCCATCATAATTTTAGGTCCTCATAATTGAACTCGGCACTCAGAATTGGTCACCATAACTTTACGTCCTTAGAATTGACCTCGGCCCTCCGAATTGGTCATCACTATCATCTCCTTAGGTCTTCAAAACTAACCACAATCCACCGAATCACTCAACATCATCCTCTAAGTTCACAGAATTAACCTAAAACCCTCTTCACCAACATTAATATGGTGTCTATCATTCGATGGTCTTCACTTTTTTTACGCTTTCCCATTGAGGTTCTCTCTGTAGACACCCCATTCTAAGACCCCCTAAGCACCTCCTTAAGTCCCTAGCACTAACTTATTCGCCACAAACCCTAAGTCATATTTTGAGTACCAATCTAGAGGCCACTGGGTGATCTCGGGACCCATTTGATTCAAGTCAACTTTATCACTTGAGTGAAAGGTCAATGAATCCTCAAATATCTCTAAATACCCTTTCTAACGATCTGCTATGTGCCTAAATTGTCCTTATGGTGTGGACGAACGGTCTATTTTACTATTAAAAATAAATATATAGGTCACTAGGTGCTCCCAAGCCCTATTTGACTCTGATTAACTTTCCTTTATGAGAGGAAGAATAATTAATATTTGAAGGTCTATGAATTACCTTTCCAACCATTCACCCCATACACAAATTGTCCTTACGGTATAGATGAACGGCCCGTTTTACCCCGAAAATTGACCTGGAGGCCATCGGGCGCTCCCGATCCCCATTTGACCCCAATAAACTCTCCATATAAGGCTAAGATCAATGAATCTTCTAAAGACTCTAATTACCCTTTCCAACGGTCCACCCTATGTGTGAATCATCCTTATGTACGGATGAACGACCCATTTTACTCTGAAGGATCACCGAGCGCTTCTAGCCCCATTTGACCTTGGTCAACTTTCTGAACCGAACAAAGCTGAATGAAATCTCGAAGGTATATGAATAACCTTTTTAATGGTCAATTATGTGCGCGAATTGGCCTTACTATTCGGACGAAGGATCTGTTTTCCTTGAAAATTTACTATCCAGTACCAACAGGCGCTTCCGGACCCCATTTGACCTTAGTCAACTCCTAAACTCAGAAGTGGCTCAGTGGATTCTTAAAGGTCTCTGAATACGCTTTCGAACGATCTACCCCATGCGCGATTCCATCTCACATCTCGCATTTTACGACCATTTTTTCAAAAAATGTGTCTGAGACTACTGAATGGCCCCCCTATACCCTAATGATCGGCACCCCCTAGCCCTTTAAATAAAGGCCATGACCTCACTTTGAAAAGCACCCCTAAACATACATCTTAGCAATTCAGAGAACATTCTCTCAAATTCAGAGTTGTTCCCTTCCTAAAAAGACCATGTCCCACATTCCATCCATCCTTTGCATACTTCAATTAGTAAAATCCCCCCATCTCCTCATACCAATATAACCTCATTGCAAGATCAATGTATGTACATCCAAGGTCCACTTTAAGTATTCATAAGGAGGTCTAATTCTCCATCCTTTTCTCTAAATTCTCTTATTTTAGAACTAATTATTTTATTTCTACTTTAGCACTTTATTTTGTTACATCACATACCTTAATCTCACACCTTTATTATTAGTATTTGCGCATTCTATATTTTCATTAAAAAGAGGAAAAATAGGGTTTACCTATAAATTCCAAAGAAGAGATTCTCACGATACATTCTCACACTTAAATCACCTTTATTTCTACACACACATATAAGAGAAATCTCCCTTTTGAATTTATGGGTTAAACCCCACCTTATATTATCTTTGAACTACGTGGACTTTGATGCTCCTTGGGCTACATAGACGTCTTGGGTAAATTCTGAGATTTGAGTCCTCCCTTGCACACATTTGTTATTTTTATTATATATATGTGTGTGTGTGTGTGTGTGTGTGTGTGTGTGTGTGTATATACATATATTCTTAATGGATTTCATATTCTTGCATGCTTGTGTCTTGTCCGATGTATACATTCATTCTTTTTTAATAACTTGTGATTCGGCAAACACTTATGTTATATTTTGAATTATAATTTTTGGGAACACTCCTAAGGATGAACTCACTCCATCTTTTTCCATGATGCGAGTTGAACGATTACATTCTCCATTTATATTATGCATATAAGCACACACTTCAGGGAATCTAACACTAGACGATTAACACATGCCCATGAGAGACCAAAAGGGCGGAATTTTGTAACTTATTCCTCAGACCTTTGAACTATTTGATTTCGCAAGCATCAATATTATCGTTGATGTCATTCTCTTAAGGTGATAATATTTCTTTCACTTATTTTATGCAAAATAGGTTGGCGACTCTATCTCTACATATTACCCTACATTGACGAAGGTCGAGCGCCCCGAGAGATGGCACAATCCTGTGCACACGTCAGAGAGAAAGGGAGGCGAAGCCCCCCCAGCCCTCCTCAAGATGTCTATATCGTCCGATGAGGCCGATAACAAAGATGAGACAAATCCCGACACACTTTATTTTTAAGTTTCACACTTTATTACACTTTTCACTATTCAAGCACACTCGTAAATTTGCATTTTATACCTTTTGTCAAAACTTCTTCTTTTCAATTGTAATTTACAAAATATTAATTTTCATCACATAAAATACAAATCTTTTGAATAAAGTCCGTTAGTTTGGAAAATCTACTCATAAGTTCGATTTTTCATAAATGATACCTTTTATACTAAAATATCACTTTTATCATTTTGAGATTTATATTCGTAATTTATTAACTTTTCATCTTCTATACTTTTTGTTATCATTTTATGTATTCACATTATTTCATTTAGAACTATCTTTTCATTCAAGTTTGCAAATAAATCTAATAAATTCAAGATTTTCATAAAATGACACTTTTTGCCCAAAACTACACTTTTGTCATTTCAAGATTTATTTTCAAAAATTAATAGCCATTAATTTTAGATTTGTATCCTTGTCATTTTATGTATAAATTAAAAAAATTATTTTAACCCTAAAACATTACTATTTTCACTTTAGTCCCTTAAACTTTAAACTTCTTAAACTTTCTTCACATAAAGTAGCTTAATTGTTATTAATACGTTGATTTTTTCAATATTATTATTTCATATTCCAAGGCTTGTTTAAATTTACTTTCAACATACAAAACCCATTTCCCATAGCCATTGTGATCTTGTCTATTAATGAAAGGATTTACACCCATAAAGCCCATATATGCATTCTAATATTTCTTCGTCAAGTTCATCTTAACATTTGACACGAAATTAATAGTTTAAACATGGTTTTTTTAATTTAATTTAATTTCATCTTTAACTTTTACTTATTTTCATCACATCTTTATCAGTCTATATATACATATATAGTGATAATAAACATAAGTAGTCATGTAAATCATGCATAATTATACATATAACTCGCATGCTTTAGTGTAAACTTAAAAATAGTGTAGAACCCCTACCTCTTGAAGGTACAAATTCCTTGGATAAAGAGGTTGAAAGAAAATTCAAATAAGCTTCCTACTTTCAAGTTACTTATATGCTCTTTTTTTCCTTTAAATAAATACACTTAATTCCCTCCTTAAACCTTTCTAATTGAAATGTATAATGGTTGTCTTACAAGATTGGTATATGGAGAAAGTATAGAGGACTTTGACTATTGATTTTGGGCAAGGAGAGAATGGCTAAAATTGTCCCTAAGGGCTATCCAAACTCAAAACTATTTTAGGAGGATTTGTAAGGAAAATTTTTATATTACCCCTCCCTATAAAGTCTTCAAACTTATCCTAATGACCCCCTCTAATAAATAATGGTTTTTCTAAGTCTAATAGGGCAGGAGTCTAAATAACATGGCCAAAAATCGAACAAGGGTTAGTTTTTTTGGTCCCTCAATTATGAAAAAAAGTTGATAACTCAAAAGAAGTTAAAGTAGATGACAACTTCGAAATAAAAATACCCTTAAATGGGTCCAAACGATTTTTTTTATGATGCTGAATAAGAAAAAGTTGTCTACAATTTAATTTTTACATCTACTGATTTTTTTAAAAAAAATTGTAGCACTTCTAGTTTTTTGATGAAAAACCCATTTATTTATTTTATTTTTATTGTTGTTGTCATTTTTATTTGAATTTTCTTCTTTTATCGTTAGGATATTAAAATACATAAATAATTATAAATATTAAAAGTTTTGCAATTAATTTATTATTCCCCATTAAAACTTGTAACTTAATTTAACACGTGTAACGTGATACGCAAAATTTTTAGATTTTTCTTCTTAATTTTAATTACAAGATTATTCTAATACGAAAATACATAATTTTTCATAACGCGGTTTTTTATTAATTCAAAAACATTTGGGTGTTACAACTATAAGTTTCTGAAGTATTGATATGTTATTGGATATTTGCATTAGGGAAATTAATATTGATTTGCTCATGGATTTCAATGTTTATGTGTACCTATCACTATTGAATTTCATTTTATGTTTTTAGATCTCACTCCTTTACTTGGTTCTTAGATACAATCTCTCTCCATTTGATTTATTTCTGAAGTATTATTAGTTTATGAAGTACTGATATGTTATTGGCTATTTTCATTGGGGTAGTTAGTGTTGATTTGCTAATGGATTTCAATGCTTATATGTGTACCGATACCTATTTAACTTCTTTTTGTATTTTTATATCTCAATCTTTCACTTGGTGCTTGGGTAAAATCTCTCTCTGTTTTATTTGTTTGTCTTAATAATTTGTGAAGTTTCTTTGTACCTATTCCATCACTATGGCTTAAACTTTGAGCAGTGTATTTTTTTGTAGCTTGAGGAGCCATTGATTTGTAAAGGGTAAATTTGATTTAAGCATGAGTTATTAAATAGTGGTGAACTTTGAATAGTGTGTCTACATTGATTCACACTCAAAATGCAATATTGATTTGGGCCCAAAGGAGCTCGATTGTATATCTCTTAATGTAAAGAGAGAGTCACTGGACTCTCAAACTTGGAGATAAGACATTAATATGAAAAAAACTGGAGGGAAAGACAGAGAGAAAAATTCATTAACATGCAAACTTAAGGATGATGATCTCTTTAATTCGGTTATCATAAAAACCAAATGATCCGGTGCAAAAAAAAATCTGCAAATCAAAAACTCCAAGAACGCCCATGAGTCAAAAGGAAAGTTGCAGGTAACTTCCAAGAAGAATTATTAAGGGTGGAAAACATTGTTTAAATAAAAGAACAATATTATCCTGGTTGATCAATTTTGGCATTAACTCTCTTAATAAAGTGGTCCAGTACCATAATCCAAAGTATGATGCTCTCTTGATCATTTACCTGATCAACCCTGATGGTTTTTTATGTAGATGTGGTGATAAGATGCTTCTTATGTTTGAATTCATGAGTTATGTTGGTTTGAGGTTGAGCCGTCCCTGTTTGAATCATTTTATGGAATCTAGAAAGTTATTCACCTTATGCCAGCTTGAGGCTTGGTCTGTCGGATATAAGACCAAGAAAATTATAATTCGAGCTCTCCAAGTATATGTTTTGAATCAAAGTGATGATAGATGTATCATGTGTGGTAATGGGGGCGAGTTAATATGTTATGATAATTATTTATCTACATTCCATCTACCATGCTTTCATACACAGGTTTGTACATCTACAATCCATTAGCCATGCTTGCATACACAACCATGGGGGCAAGTTGTCATTGCATAGTGTGTGAACCTTTTAAAGTATTTCATTTGAATTGGCTTCAAACACGTGTATTTATTAATGGAGGTTCATTTTTTTTACACATCCTTATCATGGTCCTGTTTGGGTACAAATTGTTGCTTTACAATTTTTAAGTTTAGTTGGTGATTTGTAAAAAAGATTGTTTTAGAAAAATCAAACACACAAAAAATCCAAGTATTTCCCTTTGATTTGTTAAGTGTTCATGCTGATGTTGTTATTATTGTTGTTGGTTTAGTATTCAGGTTGATGTTTCTGTAGCAGTTTATAGCTGGACAGATGATGGGTGGAAACTATCTCTACCTTTGCTTTTTATAGCAGGAACAAATGTGAAAACTGGGTTTAACATTTAGATTTATTTATTAAGTTGGTTAACTACATGTAATCACAGCATATGTCTGTACTTTTGGTTTAGTGTTTTAACTCGGTATGTTGCACCATCCTTGAAAATAAATTATCTATCTCATTCTCTCAATGTTGAGGTCTAAATTGTATAGACATTTAGTTCCATCACTTGACTTATAAAAACTAAAAATTAGTATGTATTTAATTCATTGACACTAGAGCTCTTTGTTTATTCCGTTGAGCATTGTTATTAGTATGTGTCTACTTTAAGCTTGTGGGTTTCGATAATATTTGGATTAATTAATTCTTATCATATAAAACATAGTATTCTATATGCAATGTATTATTTGGATCACATGCACCGATAGGAGTTAACATGATGCTTCTCACAATTAATTCTAACTTTCCAAAATTTAGTAGGCATGTTACTTCTTTGGCATAATTTATTTTTGGTTGAGTTGTAGTTTTGTATATATTCTTAGTTTGGAAATTTTATACTTGAATCGTATGGTTTGTAGAGTATATTTTTATACTGTACACTATGATTTGTTCCTTATTCAGTAATTATGCTATTTGTAAGGTGCCATTAAGCTATTTTTGAGGTGCCAACAATAAGTACCTTAAAAATAAACGAATACATGAATATAAATATATCCACATTTGATAGATTTTAATTCCATACTCGCACAATTTGATTGATATAATTATTTTTTTTAAATACATTCAAAAGTGTGCAGACTCCGCTACTATTTAACCAATGTATTTTAACCAGCTTAACTTTTTCACTGAGGAATTACTCCCTTTCGAATAAATAACTTACATGTTCATGATTCCATGATAATATTATTTGAGGATGGGTACATACCGGTCCAAGATATCTTTGCTTGTTGTAAAGTAGACCTTAGAAACTTTTCTAAATTTACATCTTTACCATCTCCCACATTCAACCTTTATTTTTGCAATGGGGTCGAATGTATCTAAACAATGGTGTATTAACTTCTCACCTTTTCATTGATGGTGTTTTCTTTGTTTTGTAGTTTCTCTTCAATTCATAATTTTTGTATTTTGTATATAGTTTTCAATTTTGTTTCCTTTTATAGTTAAATGTGAGAATTGATTTGAAATTTTCACAGAACAGGTTATTTCTATGATCAATATATTGAAATTTTACTACAAGGAGTGAGGACCGAATATAATTGCTATGGGATTGTGCCCAAGTCCTCCATTGTGTGCTACAATGCCACGGTCTCCGCTATGGACCTTTAGCATGAACGACTAGGTCATGTGAAGTTTAGAGATATTGAGAGATTCGTGAAAAAGAACCTAGTTTGTGGCTCACGCTCACTTGGAAAACCAACTCCTCTGTTTGTGGAACTTTCTAACAAGGAACAGATTCAAAATCCCCATCGAAAGTTGAATACCATTACCTCCACATGTGTTTTGGAGTTGATTCACATGGATTTTATGGATACTACTCGCTCGGAGAGTTTAGGTGGTAAGAGATACATTCTCGTGATGTTTGATCAGTTTTCAAGATACTCTATCATGAGATTTTTTAGAGAAATGTTCGATGCGGTTGAGTTTTTAATAACCAAGTGTCGTGTCCTATAAAACCAACACGATGTCACTATTAATCAGATGTGTAGTGACAATGACGCTGACTTTAAAGAAGTCGGGGGGGATAGTTGTTGTGATAGAGTGGGCATCAAATACAAGTTTTCGGTCGTTCGTACTCCTCAACCAAATGGGATAGTTGAGAGGAAGAATTGGACGATACAAAAGATGGCTAGATCCATTCTTCCTGGGAGAAAGATGCCTAATCGTTTTTGGGCAGAGGCGATGAGTACCACATGACATATGATGAATAAGGTATATTTTCATCCACATACGCTGCACATACTTATGAGTTGTTGACAGGAAAGAACCTCAACCTATCATATTTTTGTATTTTTGGGAGTACTTTCTATATTTTGAGAGATAGAGAGAACTTAGGAAAGTTCGACTCTTGGAGTGACGAGGGGATATTTTTAGGTTATTCATCATCGAGTAGGTCTTATAGAGTGTTTAACCTTGTCATATCTAAGTTTATGGAGTCAATAAATGTCACGATTGGAGACAACGAGCCACCAACGTCTATTGACCAAGTACGTCATTTGAATGAGGTACCAATTCGTTTAAATGAGCATGCGAGTTTTTATTTTTAAACAAATCTAATCCAAATCTCTAATGCCTACCACTTTTCCACTACCTTCCCTATAAATAAAGATACGATATTACACTCTTTTCTAAGCCATTTTAGATATCTTTTTGTGATCAAACTTTGTCAAATTTTCATTCAAACCCATTTATCTTTAGAGATCACTTTACCAAATCAATAAGAACACAATCCATGTTCAAGAACCCTTATAGAGATTTTCTCTACTGTTTATTTATGGAGGTGAGAATTTGCTGCTAAAGAAGAAGGTTGATCGGTGGATACCGAGGGAAGACCGTTTCCATTAACGATGATAGACTGTGTCGTATCTGTAGATGACTTGAGAACTGTGCGTTATACTTAGTGAGATAATAGTTTGTAAGTTGTCTAGTGTTTTTCAATTCTGATATAGTGTTCAAATTAAAGGTTTTGCTCGAAAGAAAATTTTTCTTACTTCTTCGCATGATTGGTTGGTTTAAGTATTTGGCTTCATAACTCATAATTGCATGTTCACTAAATTAAATAAAGATAAAATTTGTTAAAAAAGTGAATTTTGTGTGTTTAGCCTAAGATATGAATAAATTCATAGAATCCGCATTCTCAACCGGACATACTATTAATGTTGTTAGAGTATTTTTTTTCTTTAACAGGATGGATAGTCCGACAAACAGAGGAAACTCAGCTAAATTTTTTAAATTGTTTACACTTATAATATATAAAATATTTATTAATTACATTATACATGACTTTATATTTTTCAAAATTATCTGCATGCCTTCAGGTACAGGCATACCTTAGTGTCACTATATGGAGTAATGGGCATACTTGAAATCAATTACAATTGTCTACCATTTTGTAGCAGGTAAAAGACATAAAAATCTGTTTAGGTTGTGGTTGGTGATTGATATTCAATCAACACCTCATGTTTTTATGGTTGACATATGATATTGCCTATGCATATTAAATAAAAGGGTACCAAATTAAACTCGAATTGTTAGTTATTCAAGATTTTAACTGCCAAACTTAGTGAACATATATGAGAAATTTTAACAAATGTTATTTATTTTTTCCCTCTTAATAGTGAATCTAAATCATCAGGATCCAAGAAGTAGTAAATAATATTGTATTAAAATAACTTGATAAAGAGGAATAAGGGTCTGTGAATCAGGAATATAGAACGTCTTAGACAAAATACATTCATTCAAAGATTTTATTACATTAAAAAAATATTTTTTTTAAATTTAAATTTTAGATTTCCTTTTGAATAAAAAATGCACCATAAGAGTTCTTGCCTTTGACATCTTAAAAGTTGAATGGAGGAGTGTGAGGCTGAATTAAAAACCATTATTAAGTGGGTGAAGAATAAAATATGTATTAACTATTTTTTCCCGGTTAACACTGACAAGCCATCTACATTTTAGTAAATAGGAGAAAATGTTTGAATGACTTTAAATTTTAGTTTGAAAAGCATCATAAGACCATCTATAGAACACTCAAAGAAATATCATAATGCGAATTTTTATAATGATTTTAGCAATCCAGAGCATTAATCAAAATAACATTTAGTAAAATTCATTTGGAAAATTAAGCTATCATATTTGGCACATTGTATGTCAAAGCAAACACTCATGTAACATTTGGGTTGTCGCTCGAGAACTTTTTAGTACTTTTCTTTTGTTCGTTTGACAATCAACTGTCCCAAAAAGAGTTTTATTATATATTGTCATTTATTTTTGTTTAAGGATTTGGAGTAAAACCATAATTTTAGTGTGACTAAATATCATTGTGGCACTTTGTCCCACTTAAATGTCAGAAGACTTTGGAGATGGTTCAAGAGATGATGCAACTATGATAAAATGGGAGAAAAAACTTTGAAAACAATAATTCTACGTTAACTTAGTGAGAACAATAATTCTAAGCTAAGATAGTTTTAATACATCGATTAGACATCATAATTATTTATGAACATTTCATAGGCCAATTAATCTGTTAAAGACATATCATTGTGTTAATAAATTGTGTTAGTTTATAATTAGTCTTTTTAGAAATGTGTGTATGAAGGACTCATGCACAACTAAAGGAAAATAGCTAACTTAACTATTTGTAACTTTGACACTAACATCAATACTATGTATTAATAATTCTCATGATGAAGAAGTACATAAATTCAAAATACCAAATTGGATGTGTTCAAGCTCATAAAATTAGCATGTTTATTACTAAGATTTAAAAATAATTAAATAAACTAAATATGGGGCATTCATGACATATTATTTGATTTGATGCGCCGTTTGTGGGTTTAATGATAAAATTTGGTGCTTTATATTGTCTCTACTAGGGCTGTGTTTCGGCCGGATCGAATCGGAAAATGACCTTTCGGAAAAAATTCCAATTTTTTCGGAAATAAAATATTTGTTCCAATTTCCTATCCAATTTTTTCGGAAAATCAAAAAAGTTTCCGAATTCGGAAATATCGGAAAATCGGAAAAATTCGGAAATTAGAAATATGGTATTTTTTTTTGTTCTGCCGCATGAAGACAGTATGAGAAATTAGAAATTAGTTTTTTTCTGTTCTGCCGCAGCCATCAATGTAACAAATTGATGTAAACAAATCTGTAAACCTATAAACCGATCAATATAACAAACCTATTAAACCTATAAATCGATCCCAACAGATGTAAACAAGATCAAAATAAGTAAATGAAATAAAAAAAATGTAAACAGAAGTAAACAAGATGTAAACAGAGCATATAAACCGATGTAAACAGATCTGTAAATAAGTAGAAATAAAAAAAATAAACAGATAAAAATAAACTAGAAAAGGCTTACCTATGTTCGAGACTATAAGGGTCGGACGATGTAAACAAATATGCGCCACCGAAAGTAGAAGAAAGGGGTTGGACGACCGTATAGAGATTGGGTCGAGAGAGAGAGGTGAGATATATGCACCGCTGAGGAGAAAGGGGCGAGATGAGAGAGAGAGAGAGAGAGAGAGAGAGAGAGAGATGTGAGAGATATTTTAATAAGGATATCATACAACCCTAGTTGCTCTCTACTAACAGCATATATAAATATATGGGGTAAGGTAAAAAATAAAGGAAATCTAAATTGTACACATTCTTATTACATAAGGATATAACTTATAAGGTAAAAATATATATATAGAAAATATTCGGAAAAAATATTCGGAAATTATATCGGAAAAATCGGAAAATCGGAATTTAAAACATAGTTCCAATTTCCCATCCAATTTAATTCGGAAAAATCGGAAATCGGAAAATCGGAAATTGGAAACCTTATATATGTTCCAAAATCGAAAAATATCGGATCGGACATCGGAAAAATCGGAATGTTCGGAAAAAAAACACAGCCCTAGTCTCTACCAAATTCATTGTGTGTGTTTTTCTGTAAAAAAGAATACACTAATAATTTGGAGGCTTTCCCTCCTCTCAATGTGATTGGATGAACAGTAAGTATAGTGTTGCTGTGAAGTTAATATATCGTCCTTGTAAAAATAAAATGTTTTGCCACCAAAGATTAATTTATGTTAGGTCACAATGCCTTTTAGATATAAAGTCTCACATGAAAAAAATTAAAATCTTGCAACATCGTATATAATTCAATCCCTTTATTTGTTGTCAATTAATTTTGACTTGAATAAACTAATAGTTAACAAAGTATCACAACTAATTATACAAGAATACTCCAATTCCTCAACGTTTTCCAATATAAATACGTTCGCGTCTTACAATCAAATCAAGTGACACCACATGTGAGAGTGCATATCAGATGGATGCTCCGAGATCACTAACGTGTCTTAGCGATTTGGGCCCAAATCCGACCAATAAAATAGGTGGGTAATGATGGATCGGGTCAAGCTTTGGTCGGGTGGGGCCTGGGCTCTCTATAACATCCTAAACTCTATTTAACCTTTCTTCACTCTCTTTTGCCTCCTTTCAAAGCTAACGGCGAATAAGATGAAACCAATTAACAAGTCTACTCTTAGGCAAGGTTCTAAAAAATGTGGGGCGTGATCGAGGTGTGGAGACCAAGCCTTAATCCTTAGAAGTCTAGACGGGCGTTAGGCGTAAAAAGGGGTGGAAAGGCGTTTAGGCCTTCTTAATATATTTTAATATTTTTTAACAATAACAAGGCTATTAAAATACAAAAAATGTACGTATCATAAAAATATGTCTGAATATATGCAAATTAAAATACTATTTGATTATTTTGAATGAGATAATGATCCAGTTTGTAAAAAAATTCTTTAAAAGGCGATATCGTTTCACTAAAGCATTGTTAAAAATGCGCCTTAAGTGATTTACCAAAAATAATGCGTGAAAAGCGTAAGGCGGGGCGTTTCTCCCAAGCCTCAAGCCTAGGCGAATTTTTTAGAACAGTGCTCCTAGGCAAAGCCTGCTCTGAGTTTCACCTCCCCCCTCGATTTCCTCAATTTTAAGGGTCATACAAAATAAAAACGAAAAAAAATATTTACAATGGTTTATATAAAGGATCAAGTTCCTCAAATATTTTCTGATACACATTTAGTCAAAACTTTTTTATTTTGTTTTAAAAAGTTCCTTAAACACATATTTAGTCAATATTCTTTTCTTTTGAAACGTCTGCGGTAGCGGCACCCTGTGCCACCCTCCCCCCCCCCCCCCCCCCCCCCCCCTAACCCCAACTATCAAAGCTCCGCCGACCCTCACTAACATTCCTTTTTTTAAGTGTTTTATGGGGTGTGAGACTTTTTGGAACAAAATAAAAAAGTTTGGACTAAACGTGCATTAAAAAATATTCGAGAGACTATTTGGTATATATATAAAACCAACATAAAACTATTCAAACCGTATAACAAGGGCGTGAAACCGACATAAAAATTGTTTCAATTATGATTTTTTTTTTTAAAACTTCCTAAATTTTCCTAAAGCCCTTTTTAGCAAATTTTATTATAGACTCTAAGGACATGTTAAATTATCACGGGAAAAAAAAATCTTATCTCCTCCCCAAATAATTTGTTTTCAAGACAAATGTCCAAAATGTGCATCTCAAAAAAATTATACGACAAATAAGTGTAATCAAACATTACATTTTTTTTATATAAATAAGCAAACTCTCACAAAAAGACTTTACGAGAAAACTACTTATTTTTCATGACAAATAAAGCTCTCGAACAAAATCTAATATTAAAACCTAGTTTAGGGCCCATGATCTTAGGGCCTGCCCTACTCATCGGTGGTAGGGCACATACCTAAATCTGCTTGTGATCTAAATTAGTTACATCATGCATGTTCACTTTCAAACAAATATTTGTGACGCACATTTGTAGCTAAATTTAACATAATTTGGTCTTCCTTTAATTTTACACAGCTCTATAGCAATAAAATTCGGACACGAACAAATACCCATACAATATATCAGTGTATCGCACCAAATATATAAAATTTCTCTTCTAAAATTATTCAAACATTACACAAGGAGGGGTCCAGTATTAGCACAGTTGCAATTTTCCCTCTATCTATCAATCATATATAATTGCCTTTGTCTGCCATTGAAGGCCATATCTTAGTCTAAAGGGTCCGAGTTTAAGCAAACAAACACATAGTTCACACACAGAGAAGACCAAAAAACATGGAACTGCCTTTCTGACTTATTTCTATTTGTCTATTGTGATCTCACGTCCACATTTTGTCAACAAAGTGTTATGTTGCATCGATCATGTTAAAACTGGCAATACCATTTGATGGGATTGTATTTTATTTTGTGGTGTTGACATCGTTACGTGTTTAGTTTTATTACCATTTATAATGTATTAGGTTAATGTTTTTTGGTGCATTTGAAAATTAACCTATAATTGTAATTTTTGTTGTGTTTTACATGGGTCAACTTCACATTCTCATTTTTTGGAGGAATTTTAAGTATTTAGACTAATTTTTTAAAATTTATTTGCAGTCAATTTCAGAATTTTATTTTTTTAGTTGTTAATATTATTATAATTACTATGGGACAAGTGTCATTCCCTGCAAAAAAAAAAAGACAATTATAACAGTTTTTGATGATAATGGAACTTACTATCATTTTAAAAACACATGAAATGAGAGTCTAACGGATCTTAAAAGATGAGATTAAAGCTAAAAACACTATTTTTTTTTTTGCAACCCGTTGAAAATGGTCATGGAAAAATGTTAGTCTATCATCTAGCATGTCAATGCCACATCATCAAATGTAACTCAAGCTAAAGTGGGGGGTCAAGTCAAATTTGAAAATGAGCCCCTTAATGTTCGTAGCATAATATTACAATATTTTCATATGTGCATATTTAAATTCAATAATTATTGCATTATTAGTGTAAGTTCAAAATATTTGTTTAAAACTCTTTTTGAATCCAACTCGCACAAAAAAATTGGGGCTCGCCAACTATTGAGCCCTAAACAATTGCCTAAGTTGTCATCTGGTTGAGCCGACGCTCATTATCACCTCCGATTGCTAGTTGTCACTAATGACACAGTTGTCCAAATGTTGATATTAAAATAACTATACCGTCCTAAATGTCATTATTGAATTTTTTGTAAGTTTTAAAATGAAGTAGTTTTAAAATAAATTGGATTATTTTCTAGAGATAAGTATTAATTTAGGCATATTTTAAATTTATGCACGGTTTGTAGTCAAATTTGGTGAAATACAATTTCATTGCAACAACCTTGAAGAGTGTAAGATTGCTACGTTTTATTAGAGTTTAAGATGCATTGGAACGTGAGCCCTATTATAATCAAGTTAATTTCGTCGTAAAAATATGACTTTGAAAAATAAATTGAAGACAAAAAGGGCCATCAAAATTACACTATTTCTCTTTATGAATTGTTTAAATTGAGAATTCTGTCTATAAAAATAGTAGCGTGAAAATTCTAAGAGTAGTTGTGAGTATGAACTCAACATCTAATGATGTTGATCCACTTATTTAGTAAAATTAAGAAACAAAACTTTTAAAGACAAAAAAAGTATTCTTTACAATTAATGAATTTTAAATAAGGATTTTTTAATGTTTTTTAAATGATACACTTTTTGTTTTGCTCTTATAAACTCGTGCAGTTAGGTTTTAAACTCAATGATACAAGTCCTATTTTAAAAATATCTCTTTTTTAATGTCTAAAAATCCCACCTAACCTCCCATATCTCGCTTTCATAGTTCTCTTAATCATTTCCTCTTTGATTCCTTTTTATGGGATATATATATATATATATATATATATATATATATATATATATATATATATATATATATATATATATATTTTTTATTATCGCAAAAGGATTGCATAGTGAAACGAATAATTGTGAAAGGTTATTTCAATGGTAGAAAAAGTATAATGTATTTAGGTCATCACGTATTCATCATCAAACTTAGATTTGTTAAAATAATTGTTAAAATTATATAGGCAGAAAATACGATACGACACAACACAATATTATAAATCAATGGATTTAGGCTTAATGTATTTGGATAAGTATTGGGTCAACATGATAGACCTATCACGATAATAATTTGTGTTTGAAAAATTAGATACACTCGATTAGATTCATTTGTACCCATTAAAACCTAACAGTACCTTAACTCTTTGTTCAAAACTTATATTTGATATATTTTGTAATACTTGTAAATTTGGGCATGGAATATTTTATTTATGAGATCCTGTTAGTGTTTATAATTTTTGAATTAAGAATGTATGAATTAATTACATTATTTTTCATGAAGAATTTTAGTTATTTAACGGGTGTTAATGGTTTGAGTCGCGTGGCTCGTAAACAATATCAGTTTGGGTTTATATTTGAAACTGATTTGTTAACGGGTCGTGTGTGGATTAAAGGGTTTTTGACATGAACCTGATATCATACGATACGAACACGAATCGTTGACAAGTCTACTCAACAACAATAAAGAGATGACACAAATGTTATACTTGCAACTGTATCTGGTGTATCTGGTGTTGAGCATGGACACGTGATACGCATAGTATATGATACTTTTTCTCATTTGATAAGTAATAATTGTTGTTTGCGTAAGAACAAATGGATCGTTTACTTCAATAAAAAGAGGCATTCACTAATTCACATTAATAACAAACATATGAAACATGTAGTTTAATTCTAAAATATCTTATGAGAAGGACAAAGTCTGTTACAGTAGTCCAAAATACGGTATTGCGCCTAACTAATTGTTCTACATATCTTATACCAGGTATTTTTCTCTCATTGTCACTGTTAAAAATATTCAATATAAAAGCAACGTCTACATTGTTAATTTATGTTATAGTAAATATTATCTTTCCAATTTGATTCATCATTTTCTTCTTACTCTCTTACTAGCAAAGTAAGTTTTTGTTTTCTGAGAAAATATTGACTACCAATGTAATATTGTACAAATAGTATTTGATATGCTATTAAAAAAATTCTTCAAAGTTTTACAGTGGTCATGGATCTTGTTTGACAGATGGCAACGAGTAAGTTTTACAAATATCAATTTTTTTGAAAAACGGTTTTATAAATTAAAAGTTGTAACTTTTTTACTTTTGAAAAGTAAAAGGAAAATAAAACATACTTCAACTGCTTGGGTATGTTTTCCCCTTATAATGTTTATTTCAAATTAAAACACAGTAATTAGGTAAGTTTTAGGAAACAACTTATTTAGTGAAAACAATTGATGAAAAAATCTTACCTAAATAAAAATTAGTGTGAAAACCCCTTCTTATTTCCTTTTTTGCAAAAAGTGTGATACTTATTATTATGTGGAGACTTGGTTAATTAGCGCTCTTTCAAATGTAAACTTGATGTGAAGTTAATTTCACAAACGGATTAACAATTTTACAATATGTATGTTACAATGTTTTCTTTCAAATATCTTTGTAGAAATTAAATGAATTTGAAATGTGAAAAAATGACAGAACAATTTGAAACTTATTTTACGTGTTTTAATGCATGATTTTATAAGATACTAATTTTATAAAATTAATTTATAGAATGAAAGATAAAATATGAAACTTCTTTTTTTATTGATCTTGATCTTGAGGAATGTTGATGGCGCAATTGTAGTTTGTTTCGTAGAGAGTTCCACGGGCCGAACCAGTTTATATGGAGGAGTACAGACCGGGCCGATTTAATCAGTTTTTAATTTTCTGACTGAGTACCGGACTAGTTTTTAAAATAATCTCAAATTTTGATTCGATCCGCTTTAGTCCCTTTCAGGTCGATTTTTTTTTTGTCCACCCCTAGTCACGTTTCTTAAGCACAGCGCACATCATGCATACAACAACGTGTTGCATTGTCTTTATTTTATTTTGTCAAGAATATATTTTAATTTGAAGAATAAATTTTGATGTTATTATGGTTGTTTGTTTTGTGTTTTGTATTAGGTTATTTTAATTTGTGTTTTGTCTCTCAATCTTAAGTACTATCTTATCATTTTATTTAAAGAAATTAATATATACACATTTTGACACTAACGTTTTTTATCCGATAATTTTATTATTTAATGAAGTTGATGGCAATTAATATTCTTTTACAAGATAGTCTTTTGCCATAACTATATCTCTTATATATTTAGTATAATGGGCTTGGTTGTATGGATGAGCCCAAACTTAGTTCTGATTGTGGGCACAAATATGAGCCTTGTGCTAAGACAGTATTTCTCAAGCCCTAAAAGTCGAGAATGTTAATAATATTATTTTACGCATTCTGTCATTTAAGACTAAAATTATGAATTTGAAAAAGAGTACTATAATTTTGTCAGGTATGAGGGGAACAAGCAAATGTTCGTTCAGGTCCCACCAATAAATTTTATCATCTCTATTAAGAGAATCAAGGAAGATAAAGCTTTACTCTTTGGAAAAGTAATTGTCATTACTTCTTTCTTCATGTTTGGTTACGTGGGAATAAAAGAATAGAGTGTTGATTAACTATATTGTTATTTAAAGTTTGGTTGTGTGGAAGCAATGTATTTTGTAGGTTTAAGTCCAAAATTTTGCACATTATGATTTTGAGGACTAATTTGGACTTATAAAATGTCGAAATTCACCCTTTATTTTCTTTACTTATATATTGGTACTTCAGTTAAATAATTTCTACCGAGTAGGAATAAACATTAGAGCTAAATACACATCATCTCATATTGCCCCGAATATCAAATTTTAACAAGTACTATCTTGATCATAATTAAACTATGCACTTAGTGAGTAACAGTATTTGATGAAAATGGCCATGTGCCTCTCACGTAAGGGGAAACATTGTCAATACATATTCTCTACCTACCCCCCCCCCCCCCCCCCCCAACACACCCACCCACCCACCCCTGTTAGACTGAGATCGAAAATGAAACCTATATAAAAAATTCAAAATCATAACACCAAAATAGGCGGATGGTCACAACAAGGTGGTTACGGCAATCGTGATCAGTGTAGAAACACATGTGACAAGTTCCATGACCATAGACTTTCGTGACCTAAATTGGAGCTGATCACGGCCCTAGACCGTGACTAGGTTGGATCACGACTATGGTCCGTGACCAGTGCGTGACCATTATGGTGGCAAAATTATGCTAAAATTTCCTCAAATTGTGGTCACGACTTTGGGTCGTGACCGTTTTGAACTGGTCACGACAGTCAGGTCCAATTATGATGACATGGTCACGGATGATGACGTAGAAAGAAAAGGGTCACGACATGTGATCACGACCCTGAGCCGTGACCAGTCTCGACCAGTCTCTTTATTTATAAACTTGAAACCCTTTAGCCATTTCACATGCAGACTCATTCTCTCTCTCCAGCTTTTCACTATATCTCTCGCTTCCTCTCTCTCTCACTCTCTTAGGTAATATATATACACACACACCGTGTGTATGTGTATTTGTGTGTGTTAGTGTGTACGTACACACACACACACATATATGTTTATATATGTAATGTATATGTGTATATGAGTATGTATGTGTATTTTAAATTTTAAATTTTCAATTTTAAATTTTCAATTCTTAAACCCTAATTAGTGAAAAATTTGCCAATTTTTTTAAAAACTGAATTAGTGGAAAAATACCTTAAACTCTATTACTAAATCCTAATTTAAAAATAATTTAGTGTGAAAATACCCTAAATCGTATTTACTAAACCTTAATTTAGTGAAAAACTACCCTCAACCCTACTAAACCCTAATTTGTGAACCAAATTGATGAGATTTACTATGAGATATTGTTATTATCGGTATGTGTTTTATCACGTAAATGATAGAAGGAGTTCGAGATAATTATTTGTTGTTGGCTTGGTTGTTGGATAGTGATGTTGGATTCCTAGATTGATGATACACATAGACTTTCAAACTTTCTCATAATAAACCCTAACAAAATGTGTTTTAACACTTATGACGGATTCTTGTTTGGACCTGCGTGAATTTTAACTAATTTGAAATTTTCAATTCTTAAACCATAATTAGTGAAAAAATTGTCCATTATTTTGAAACTAAATTAGTGAAAAAATATCTAAAATCCTATTTACTAAATTCTAATTTAAAACTAATTCAGTGCGAAAATACCCTACACCTTATTTACTAAACCACAATTTATGAAACAAATTGATGGAATTTACTTTGAGATATTGTCATTATTTGTATGTATTTTATCATATAGATGATAGAAGGAGTACGAAATAATTATTAGTTGTTGGTTTATATGTGGGATAGTGATGTTGGATTGCTTGGATTGATAATATACATAGACTTTCAAACTATCTCATAATAAACCCTAACAAAAAGTATCTTAATACGTGTGGGTTCTTGTTTGGATTTCACCTCTATGAGATCCAACACATACGGGGTTAAGCGAAGGCTGGTGATGAATCAAAACCTTAATCAAACTAATATACCCTTATATCTCATATGCTAAAATAAGATAAATATAAATTGGTTGAAAATGAATAACTAGTTATTGACTAATTAGAGTCATAAATTATAGGACTCGTATTCACGCCCTCGTATATTTTTCTCAGAAAAAATGAGGCACGTGATAATCACTGGCAATAAAAGTACGAGAGATTGCAATTGGATCCCACATATACCTCTTTCATTAGTGCGCGTCATTTAGAGGGTACTCCTATTTATATGTATGGAAATAAGAAGATCGAACAATTTACTAGCTTGCAAATCGTGGAGGTCATTTCTAGCAAGAGTACCTGTTCGACCGTATTCTATTTTCCCTATCAGAAAGTTGGGATGACGCTATAGAGAATATATTCCACATAGATAATCCCGATATAGCCCTGACCTTGCTTACGCTATTAGAGAAGGCGACTGAAAAAAATCACCCGTTATGGATACAACTACATACAGAGAGCTTTGACCTAGACTATGATGTCTCGTGATATATGCACCTGAAATTAAATATTTCTAGTTAGTTGAAGAAGATGGGATTCCAAGTTCATGTCACGGACATCTATATATCTATCATAGATACACTTCCTCCTAGTTGCCCACATGCAAAAACCCATACGTTTTTAAAAACTATTACCGAATGAATGAAGATTAGACAAATTGAACATATTTTAAAGTCTTACTCTAAAAAGGTAGATACATGTAAATAGTCATAAACTTAATTAGTTAATTATAATTTCATATTAGTATAATTATCTTATCACTCATTAATTTTTACTTTTGTAGATAATGTCGAGAGGCAATGGACAAAATGTACTAAGTGACGAGGTGACACCCCAACCAGGATTCTCATATCGTGTAACCAACGAGAATAATCATCACCAATTGTTGAGCGATTCTCAACTCCACCATTGGTTCAAGTATGATTAGAAAACAAACCCCGTTGCTCCAACACCCCCACCCAGCGCTCCCGACACCTCCCGATCAAATCAAAAGAAGCCCATTGGGTTCTCCTTTCTAAAAAATAATCCCATTGGTGATCAAAATGACCTCCAGAGATTTAAATCCTAGTTTTTATCGCTTGTGAAAATGAATGTGAGAGTCAAGGAGAGGAAAATTGGAACCAAGTTGAACAAGCCATCAAAGATAACATATATGACCAACACTACAAGCGGTTTTCATTTCCCGATCACTCAAAGAAGAAGGTTATTTTTCGGGACTAAGAACATACCAGAGAAACCTTCGGCAGAGACATTTTCCAAAGGAGGCGTCGAGCTACGACATTTTGGCATTGAGAGACAGAGTGCTTCCAAATATCGAAATGTCGGTTAATCAGTGGAATGATTTTTTTTGGAAAATAAGATGAAGGATAAAAAGATGGTCAAAAGGGAGAAAAAGAAACAAAATAGGGCAAAAAATTGATGTCTACAGGATGAGCTCCAAATTGTATAAAGATTTGAATAATGAATGGCTGAATAGGACATATGATGGTCTAGATGCCGGTAAAGAACCAAATCGATCCAATTTGTACGTGAATGCTCAACGGGATAAAGATAATAAATCCTAGTCGCACTTGGCTAAGACACTGGAATCAATAGAGGCCATTAGCAGTCAATTAAGTTCAAGCCCTTATAATGACATAGAAAATGATGACCTGACCCAGACCTTTGAAAAGGACAAAAGAGGGAGGACGAGTGGTGTTAGATCATATATGTTAAAAATAAAATTAAAACACAGTGCACCTCTCGTGTGGATGAGCTTTCTTCGGTCAATAATCGTAGCTTGACCCAAGAGAAACATCAGTCCAAGATCAATGGGGATATCCAGGAGATTAAAACTAACCTAGGAGCCTTGACGAATGAAATTGGGAAACTTGTGTTCTTTTTTACTCAACGTTTTCGGCCCCCAATGCCTCCTCAAGGTTTCCCTTAGCCTCCTTCTCAAGGTTTTCCCTTTCCCCCATCTACAAGTTTTCCCTCGCAAATGTCATCTCCCTAAACATTCCTATCATAAATCCCTCCTCCTTCAAGATTCCCCTTCCCAATGCCTCTGCCAATCACAGGTCTTGGATAATCGCCAACCACTCACCGTGATTATGGTGAGCAGTTATATTTTAAGGACCTGATCAGTAGTAGGATTGTTGGCGTATTCACACTCATCTTCGTAATTTTTGGAACTAAAGTACATAACCAACCTCTGCAGAAGGGTGAGGCTCATGTGATAGTTGATGAAATATACACCGATTGCAAAGATGTACTTGTGCACGTTGATAATGAAAAAGGAAAAGAATTTAAGTACTATGAAAATTCTTTTATCACTTGGCCAGTTTTTCTGTTGGTCAAGTTGTAATAATATATAATTTTTTAAGTTATAATAATATCACATGAAAATTTTGTTTAATTGGGGTTTAAATTGTGACATTTCCATAAGTTGTTTAATTTGTTTAATTTCTTGTATGTAACATGACATTTGTTTTAACTTATTAACACGTGACTTAAATTTGAACATTATTAAATGGATTTACCACAATACAAAGAGTAGATGGGGGAGACTAATCGAATAACAAATAATCATGTAAAGGGCATTCAAGAATCTGTTAAATACGCTTATAAGAATCTTAAAAGCAATAAGATTTCATATCCCTGCACATGTTGTATGAACGAATATATAAGTCTTTAGAAGACGTTGAGTTGCATTTACTAAAGTGGGGAATTTATTAAGACTATAAGATATGGACATACCATGGTGAAAAAAATATACCTTATGTTCTGAAAGAATTGCCGGAACCCGGCTGCGTAACGAAATGTCAACGATTGGAAGTGGTACATGATTTGCCAACACATCATCCATTAACCGACCTAATTGATGATGCTTAGGGAGTCCACCACCATCAAACCCACCAAACTATGGATATAGATAATGAACAGTATGACTAAATAATTAACAATTTGATGTTGAATTACTAGGAGATCAGGAATATATACGGTTGAAAGCCTATGTGGCTAGACCGTTGTATAAATATCGTGGTGAAGATCACTCGGTATTATATGCATTGATTTGTTTACAAAATTTGAAGAGTCAATTTTGTTTGTCTGTTAATAATGTAACCAGAAGTCTTAAGTGGGTTAAAGAAATTCTACCAAAAGAGACCACGTTAATAAATAATTATCGTAACATAAAGAACACGTCACCAAACAATTATTGTAACTCCTCAGTCTGAATTTATGGATTATCCGTAGTCAACTCATTCTGACCCGTGCGTTAGGGCTGAAGTGCGATGAGACAACCTATATACTATTGCTAGTCGAGATTTATTTAATTCAATGTTTCACTTGTTTAGCATGGGATTCCAATTTAAATCAATCTATGCGAGGGACCAGTGGAAAGTATTCCTGTAATCCAAGCATTCAGAGCTACTAACGTAAAATAAATAGAGGTACTTACCTATAAAATGCTCTTAAAACGCAGAATCGCACCTAACCTACCATAAGAAAGATGAGGGAATTAGTCGAATACCCAGTGAGAAAATACAATGATGCAATATAGAATCGAACGACAGAAGAGAGACTCTAACACATTAAATCTACATGCACATGCAACTACCTTATATATATATACTTTAATGCATGAACCCGTTTTTATTTCAAAAAGGTCACTTAATCTGATTAATTTTCTTTAATCTCATAAAAGAACCTCTTTTACTTTCCTTGACATTCATTTCTTGATTTAACACACCTGGTTAAATACTTTAAATAAATACCCTTCGTTTAAGGAAAGTCATTTCTTTTACCGAAGTTTCCTTGTTACTCATGCCGAATTTACCTTAGTATTTTCATTGAAAGTTACCTTTCAACACATGCAAGCACCGTTTTAGAAAATATTTATATTATTTCAAAACTTTCATAAATACACTCTTGTATTAGCTATGAATTAAACCTCTTTAACTTATTTTACTACCCATGTAGTCACTTCCCTTTCCCATTCCTTTACTTTATAGACATTGATCAATTTTCACATTTACTTGTCCACTTTATCCTTAATCGAAACATTTATTAATTCATTCAAGTTAGGTTATATTTTAACGTATTCACCACACAACCCATTTCTTGATGTGTTTCATTTTCATTATCTTTTTCTCGAAATCTTTCAAAATCTGCATACTTTGGTCGGCTCCACACCACCGGCTATGCTACCACATGCTCTGGCCAGTGATTTTCGATCTTTCACCCCAGAGCTTTGTGCTCTCCTTAATAATTCTTATGTCACCTGAGTCCATATTAATGTGTGTTAAAATTTTACAAAATGTCCACATTATTCCACTTTCTTTTACTGCTCGAAGCCAAAAATCTAGGATTTTACCTCAACTTGTATTACACTTTAAAATTATCATTCTTGTCCTTTATACACTTGCATTGATTTTATCCCAAAATCACGTTCATTTAGGACCATTTAGTGTAACACCTCTTCCAATATTTTTATTTCATAAAAATATTCCACTTTACATAAAACTACCATTTTACCCATTTGTTTCCAAACTTATCCTTTCCTCCTTTTCACAAGTGTTATTTCTCAAACACTATTAAGTTACCCACACTAACTTCTTAAGTATTTTTAACTCATTAACACTTATTTAACACTTTTGATTAACATACTTCTCAAGTTGAAAATCTTTTTATTTCATTACATTATTTTTCTAAGAAATCATTGAATATTTAAAGACTACTTTATAAGGAAAAATACCGTTTTGTTTACTAACATATGTAGTCTTGAAATCATACACTTATCACACTTTTAAAAAAAAATTCACATACTTTAAGGTCAAAAATTTCTATTTTTCTTATTTCATATTTACCCAATAAAAGCTTCATCAAACTTGTTTATATACACATAATCAAAATACTACAATTTTATATGCATGAGAAGATGAATTTTAAGTTCAAAAATCCTATTAAATGGGTCTAACATATAACTCATTCTAGAAATTTCATAATTTTTACGCATATATACCTTTCAAGATTAAAGACATTTTTGTTTCTTTAAAACTTGAATAAATATCCATTTACATTAAAATCCTAATTTTCTTTACATGAAGACTTTGAACATTTAATCACAAAATATTCTCAACAAAATAAACATTCCTCTAATATTTTACTCCATAAAAATGTTTAAACACCAAGTTTTCTTGAAATATACCATTTTACTCAAAACCATAGAAACCTTTTTTGTAAACCCATTTTCACAAGTGATAATAAATATCATTCTTAAATCATAAATGCATCCTACTCTCACAAACTCTAAATACAAGACCAACACACTGAAAAAAACCTTTGAAACGAAAGAGTAGAGTTTTACCACCTTAAATGAGGCTCCAAAATGTTACTATGAAGGTAGAATAAGATGGAAACCTCCCACCTATTAAGGTGACCTTAAAGAGGTTGCCTAGATTCACAAAGCTTGCCTCTATGAAAGTTCCACTAAAAAAAATTCAAGTTTCATACTTCTTTCTTCTTCTTCTCCAAAAACCCCATCAATAACTCCAAATTTCGTAGTTTTGCTCAATAATGGTGGAAATGGGTGTATAAGGCTTATATATGCTGGAATACTTGTAAAATATGGTGGCACGATGTGGTGGGATAGTGGTGTAGGGTGGGTTAGAAAGGAAAAGCTCCCAAGAGCTATAGAGAGAAAAAGAGAACAAGTCTAATTGTTATCCCCCCAAATGAGTTAAACACACCTTAAATACTTCCAAAAAACCCTAAGGGGTTAAATCCCCCAAATTCCCCTACACCCAACCCTTTAAGTCAAGGGTAATCAAGTATTTTACCCCACATTTGATATGGGCCGCTGAAAAGTCGACACATCATCAAATCCGTAGGCCCATATTGTGACAGCACATTAAAAATTATAAGATTTTCAAACTCAACTATGGTCTTATGAATGACACTAAGCCTCGTTTGAAGAAGATTGATCACTTGTTCGAACAACCCTTCCAACGAGAAGTCAGCACGCGCGAGAAATGGTTTAAACCTATGTCGTTAGAAGTCTCGTTCGAACGAGAATGACCCTCATTCGAACGAATTCTCTTTTTCTCTAAATAAACTTCAGGCCATAAAAACTCCAATCCAATTGTTTCGAGGCCACTACACTACTCAAATTTGACTTATGATTCACCTCAACAAATCCAAAGCCCAGTTGATCATACGAACTCATCAAATCTTACAAGTACGGTAAAATTACGAGGGCTGGGGTTACATTATCCTAGTGGGTAAAAACTTCGAACATCTCCCAAATATCCCCGTAACACATAGCAACTAATTACGTAGTCGCGGGACTCCCAGTTTGAGAATAGGACCGAAATTTGTATATAGGCACACTTAAGCTTGAAAATGTGTCGCTAGTGAGTAAAAACTCCGAACAACCCCAAATGGCCCCGCAAGGGGTACGAACACCTCACACATGACCAATGTAACTCGTAGCAACTGACCACATAGTCGCAAAAGTCACGGTATGATAATAGGACTGAAATTTAAAAATAAGCACACTAAGGCTTAAAAACATGCCGCCAGTGGAAAAAAATCCCGAACAGTCCCCAAACGGCCCCGCAAGGGGCACAAGCACCTCGGTCATAACCAACGTAATTCGTAGAAACTGGTCGTGTAGTTGTGGCTCGCGGGAATCCAAGTTTTAGAATAGGACCTAAATTCAAAAATAGGCACACTTAGGCTTTAAAATGTGCCGCTAGTGGGTGAAAATCACGAACAACTCCCAAACGGTCCCGCAAGGGGCACGAACACCTCGCACGTGACCAACATAACTACTAACAACTGGCCGCATAGTCGCGGGACTATTAATTTGAGAATAAACACCGCACATATTTTTTTAAATAAATATGATGACGAACTTAAATCGTGAACATATTTAATATATTTTTTTTTCTAATAAATATTTGGTCACGGACTGGGGTTGTGACCACATTGAACCATGTGCAGAAGATTGGTCGCAACTTAAGTTTATGGCTATATTGAACCATGTGTAAAAGATTAGTCACGGCTTAGGTCTATGACCACAGTGAACCATGTGTAAAAGATTGTTCACGGCTTAGGTCCGTGACCAAGGTTTCAAACTTGGTCATGGATTGGGTGTATGCCTATAGCTTCAAAGTTGATCACGGCCTTTGTCCGTGACTGATGACAAGCAGGGAAGAATCATGGATCAAGTGTATATGGACATACATCGGTCGTTATGCTCGGCTCCCACCGCTATACAAAAACCTAGACTATTGAATACACTCTTTTAATGGAGTACAACGGCCAGTCTGGGTATCGAAATCCAAAGAGACTAGTTGTTAGAATTATATTGATTTAATACTTCAGGAATAAAAGTGTAAAAGATAATTTGTTAACAAAAGAGAAGATAACCTAAGTGTGTATATTAAAAACTATAGATTGAGAATAATATCCCTCACCTCGGATTAATTGGTATAAATGGTTACATGGGACTATAAGTTTATCAAGATAGAATATAATTTCAACAAGTAATTAAATCTAGAGTTGCCACCCCCTAAATCGTCATAAAATCCTTCTTCGATTTTGACATCAACAAATACCCCAAAAACTACACACACAAGGTCATAAATACGAAACATACATGATATACCCTGTTATCTCCTAGGCGTAAAGTCAAGGACAACCCAATAGAATTAAACTCATAAACTCCAGCACCAAAGCAAAGCAACCAGATCAACCTAAGGTGAGTTCAATCAATATCAACCTAAACTAAATTAGCTACACGACATAATGAAAAACATAAATTAAATACAAGAAAGTGAAAAAAGGCAAGTAAAAATAAGCAATAAATAAAGCAATAAACCTAAGTTACACAGAAAATAAATAAACACCAAAGCAATAAATAAATAATGGAAGCTTGGATTAAAAAGGAAGAAGATGAATAATGTTCTTACACAACCTATATGGGTAAACCCTAGGAGGTAGAAATTACAAACCCAGAGTCTTCTCCAAAACCTAGCTTACCTAAGAGAACCAAAACCTAAAACTAAATAAAAGACTAGATGTAAAAATGACTCCCCACAAGGCAAACCAAAACTTGTTTATATAGTAAGCTGGAAAAGAAATAAAAGGAAAAGAAAACAAAATTGAGAAACCGCCCAATATCTGGCAGGATCGGTCGATCGCGGTCAGGGGTGGGTTGATTGGGGTCTTGGCTTGAGTTCCCATATTTCCTTAGTAGGCTAAATTCTAAATCACTAGTCTACCTGTGGATCAAGACCAGTTGACCAGTCCCTTATTTTCTGCCCTCCTTTGGTCTTCACATGGGAGGAAAAGTACTTTTCGAAAAGGACCATAACTTCTTCGTTCGAACTCGAAACTACTTGTCATTCACATCCACGCAGAGCTAACTCAACGAACTATGCTTCCGCGGAATTCCCATGAGCAGGGGGTGAAGTATGAAATGTCTAAAATTCCCTTGAAGTTAAGTCCAATGACGAAACTTTTCCAAAATGTAACCAATTGTGACACCCCGCCTAATTAAATACCGGGCGATCACTCCTTTATTAAATTAAAAATCAAGGTGAACAATTAGTTCATTCTTAGCATCACTGTCGTAAAAATAAACTTTTCCAAATTAACACCCTAATTAATTAAGTTAAGTGTCAAAACCATTTTTAAACTTTCTAACCAAATTGTATATTTAAAGAAAACTTATTTATTTAATTAGTAACAACATTTTCAATAAGTAATAATCATACAACAATTATCCTGGAACATAATCCAATTACTTTAAACATTCAACATCCAAAATCCCAACATTTAAAACAAAATCTAAAACATACATGCTGAATAAATCCCAAAGTAACAGTACTAGAAATAACTGAAATACAAATGACCCAACAGAACAGATAAATAGTGGAAAGGGCGACACATGCCCCAATAACTGAGAATCATAGGAGTGGAAACAAGTAAATGAAATCGTCTAAGCAAGTGGCCTGCAACTCCCACCTATGATGCAGTACGTTCCTTCCAAGGGATCCTAAGTAAGACGCCCCTGTGGCTGGGCACCTGTAGTACATACATACATATACAAGAGAGAGAGAGAGAGAGAGAGAGAGAGAAATGGGTCAGAGCCCGATAGTGTATATGATTTAAAAATTGTTTAGCAAGTATTTAAATTGATACAGGCCAATGCAACAACATATTAGTGCGACACTCTCTTGAGAAATTCTCACCTCTCTTCTAATGTGCACACCTAGCTCACTAACCTTCCTAGTGGTCTATCTCATCATATATCACGCTATCCTTTCCCAATGGTTTAACTTACCTTCGGTTATTCGTAAGATTTAAAACTGAACAAGACAATTATTTAAAACGTAAGATTTCAATTTGTAACCACAGTTCTCATTTTAACTTTATCAATAAAGTTTTCCAGTGTCATATTATACTTTCTCAAAACAAGTATTTATAATTTGAGTCATCACCCATGTCCTACTTACAAAATCACAGTAGGCAGTTCCAAATTCCAGAATTTCATATATATATTAACTACTCGTATAATATATATATTATAACAGCACCCCAAATAAACTATGGTGCGGGCATACTCTACTATCCAAAGCCCCATATCACTCATATTAAGGGGAATACGTTCGGAATCACTCTCGAATTTCTCCCCTAATAAGTAGTGCCTCCATCCTCAATGCAAAAACGACCGCTGCTAACTCCAGGTCATGGGTGGGGTAATTCTTCTCATGCGGCTTAAGCTTGCGGGATGCAAAAGCTATAGCCTTCTCCTCCTGCTGAAGTACTCCCCCAAGTCCCCGTAACGAGGCATCGGTGTAAACCAGGTACTCCGCACCCGGCTTCGATAAAGCAAGGACTAGCGCTGAAGTAATCTTGTCTTTCAGCTCGTCGAAAGCCAACTGACAAGCGTCATCCCAAACATATGGTACCCCTTTGCGAGTCAGGTTCGTCAATGGACCCGCTATTTTGGAGAATCCCCGAATGAATCTCCTGTAGTATCCGGCTAACCCCAAGAAACTACGCACTTCCGTCGGTGTCATGGGCTGTCCCCATTCCCTCACCGCTGACACTTTACTCGGGTCAACTGCAATCCCCTGCTCAGAAACAACATGGCCCAAGAACTGTACTTCTCGCAACCAGTATCCACATTTCTCGTACTTAGCATACAACTGATGCTCTCGTAAAGTCTGAAGAACCTGCCTCAAGTGCTCGGCATGCTCCTCCTCAGAGTGTGAATATATCAAAATGTCATCTATGAAGACGATGACAAACTGATCCAAGAACTCTCTGAATACTCGGTTCATTAAGTCCATGAATACGGCTGGAGCATTTGTGAGACCAAATGGCATCACTCTGAACTCGTAAGACCCATATCTCGTCAGGAAGGCAGTCTTTGAAACATCCTGCTCTCTAATACGTAGCTGATGGTACCCCGACCTCAGATCTATCTTCGAAAAGAAAGTTGCTCCCCTCAGTTGGTCGAACAGATCATCGATTCGAGGCAACGGATACTTATTTCGTATCGTGACCTTGTTCAACTCCCGGTAGTCCACACACAACCTCAGTGAACCATCTCGCTTCTTCACAAACAGAACTGGAGTGCCCCAAGGTGAGGTACTCCTGCAAATGAAGCCCTGACCTAACCGCTGCTCTATCTGATCTCGTAACTCTCGCATCTCCGCCGGAGCCATATGGTATGGAGAGTGTGCTATAGGTCTAGTATCTGGCAATAAATCTATAACAAAGTCTATTTCTCGACTGGGGGGTAGGCCTGGTATTTCCTGAAACACATCGGAATACTCACGAACAACTGGAATCGAGTCTAACGGAATCACAATCTCCTTAGAGGTATCCTCCTCTATATAATACAAATGAGCTATCGAACCTCCCTCTGGGCGAGGCATCGCCACTACAAACATCTCTTGCCCCGGAATGGCAAAAACAATGCTCCCACCAAAGCAATCAATCATGGCCCTATAAGCTGCGAGCCAATCCATACCAATAATAATATCATGCTCATGCATATCTAAGACTAACATGTCTGCAAGTAATACCAAACTACCAATCTCTACCCCCACTCCTCGGCATATAAAGAAGATAAGCGACCCACTCCCCAGTGGTGAGTCTACACACGTCACTGTGCTCTCTGTTGTGGCTAACAACCCTAAGGCCTTCGCAAAATGCGTAGCTATAAAACAATGAGTCGCCCCAGTGTCAAACAAAACTCGACCCATAGTACCATGGATAGGAAACATACCCTCAATCGCGGGTGGTGCCTGTGGAGTTGCTGCCTGGTGGACGTTATAGACACGTCCGTACTGTAACTTCCCCTGCTGCACTGGAGCTGCTGGAACGGCTGGTAGGGCAGGTGGAAAAAAGTGGCCTCTGTGGCTCATTATGGGCACCCTGCTGCTGTGGGGGCCCTATCTCCCTTCGGACAATCCTGGCGCCTATGGCCGTCCTTGCCACACATAAAACATCGGCCTCTGAAGTTACTCCTCCTATGACCCTGCTGCTGACGGTGTCGGCCTTGCTGACTTGGGACTTTATTCCTCTTTCGAAACTGCTTCACTTTACCACGTTGTTGACTAGACTCACTTTTTCCTTGGTCTTGCTGGCCTTGAGAGGAAATTTGCGGAAAAACTATGTCAGGGTGCGGACAATCCATCCACTTGTGACCCGGCTGTACACATTTATAGCAGAGTTTCGAAATTCTTCGCTGGTCGGATTGTAGTTTATCCCCAGTCTGATTCGGACAAGATTTACGTTTGTGATCGTCCATTCCACAACTGAAACACCTCTTTGTGACTTCACTCAGACCTTGGCTTTGTTGACCCTGATGCTTTTGGGTTTCCCCGCACAATTTGTTACCCTCGTGGCTCTTATGGGCCTGAAGAGCTTGTTATTGCGATTTTTGTGTCTTCACACACTTGTTATTGCCAGTCACGACAGACTGACTGTACTCTCTAGATCTTTTGCACCCCATGAGTTGTGTGTTGCGTTCTTGATACTGCAAGACCGCAGTGGTAACTGCTTGTGCCACGATACCTGCTAACTCTGCGATTGATATTCTCTCTGGGGATACCCGAGGTGTGAGTCGATTTTGCTCGTTGCCTCCCCCAACCGTTTTAGCTAGTTCTTCTCGACGATCCATCTGAAAATTTAAGTAAATTTGGATGATTTCATCATTCGTATAAACAATCGCAGAAGCACGAATTCCCAATGTATAGAGATGAACACAACATTCCAGATATTTAGGGCTCTATATCTAATAAAGCAACGCTGAAAGCATAATAAGCCGCACAGATCCTATAGGACACTAGAACCTGATGCTCTGATACCACCTGTGACACCCCCCCCTAATTAAATACCGGGTGATCACTCCTTTATTAAATTAAAAATCAAGGTGAACAGTTGATTCATTCTCAGCATCACTGTCGTAAAAATAAACTTTTCCAAATTAACACCCTAATTAATTAAGCTAAGTGTCAAAACCATTTTTAAATTTTTGAACCAAATTGTATTTTTAAAGAAAACTTATTTATTTAATTAGTAACAACATTTTCAATAAGTAAGAATCATACAACAATTGTCGTGGAACATAATCCAATTACTTTAAACATTCAACATCCAAAATCCCAACATTTAAAACTAAATGTAAAACATACATGCTGAATAAATCCCAAAGTAACAGTACTAGAAATAACTGAAATACAAATGTCCCAACAGAACAGATAAATAGTGGAAAGGGCGACACATGCCCCAATAACTGAGAATCATAGGAGTGGAAACAAGTAAATGAAATCGTCTAAGCAAGTGGCCTGCAACTCCCACCTAAGTTGCAGCACGTTCCTTCCAAGGGATCCTAAGTAAGACGCCCCTGTGGCTGGGCACCTGTAGTACATACATACATATACAAGAGAGAGAGAGAGAGAGAGAGAGAGAGAGAGAGAGAGAGAGAGAGAGAGAGAGAGAGAGAGAGAGAGAGAGAGAAACGGGTCAGAGCCCGATAGTGTATATGATTTAAAAATTGTTTAGCAAGTATTTAAATTGATACAGGCTAATGCAACAACATATTAGTGCGACACTCTCTTGAGAAATTCTCACCTCTCTTCTAATGTGCACACCTATCGCACTAACCTTCCCAGTGGTCTATCTCATCATATATCACGCTATCCTTTCCCAATGGTTTAACTTACCTTCGGTTATTCGTAAGATTTAAAACTGAACAAGACAATTATTTAAAACGTAAGATTTCAATTTGTAACCACAGTTCTCATTTTAACTTTATCAATAAAGTTTTCCAGTGTCATATTATACTTTCTCAAAACAAGTATTTATAATTTGAGTCATCACCCATGTCCTACTTACAAAATCACAGTAGGCAGTTCCAAATTCCAGAATTTCATATATATATTAACTACTCGTATAATATATATATTATAACAGCACCCCAAATAAACTATGGTGCGGGCATACTCTACTATCCAAAGCCCCATATCACTCATATTAAGGGGAATACGTTCGGAATCACTCTCGAATTGTATTAACATACATACACAAACAATATTGAGGTGAAGCATAGATTCCAAGTCTCTAAGAGGATGGCACATGCCTGCGTCTCTTAGGACCGTCTGAACTATCACATCGATAGCTTGTACCAAGGATATCTATCTTCTAGGGTACAAGTCAATATCCCCCATAAAGGTCCCATCGAGATAAGACTGTCCCAGCGCGGTAACCTCAGGGATAGCAAGTAGCGTGGGCATGATTTTCACACATAAATAGTATATGCATACACAATCATATAACTATACTAATATTACCATAACAATATTAGGTATATCTCAAATCCCATAGTTACGACATTTATCCTTATTTTCACATTATTGGTATCACGTATAAGGGTTCGTCTCTAACCTTAATTCGAAGGATTCTTCCATCTTATTACGTAACTCTCATGGACTCTATCTTCCCAAGTATAAAATTCAGTAGGTGTCCTTTTTATGTTCCAACGTAACCCTCTTATGTATCTCCCCCTTTAATACATAAATTCATCGACCCTTAAGTAATTATCCCCAAAAATACAATTCTCATCTCATATTAAAAGTCCCAAAATTATTCACATGTCCTACTGATCTTCCCTATCTCCCAAAACACTTTATTAAGGATGTCCAAGAATTATCTCACAATAAATTGAATTTAACTCCTTTAAAAGGAAATAGGAGTCTGCCAGGAGGGGTCGATCGATCGAGGTCTGGGGCTCGATCGATAGAACCTTCGATCGATCGAAGCTCTGGGCTCGATCGATCGATCAAGCAAGTATTGCGATTTCTACAGAATTGCAGTTACGGGTTCTAACACATTTCTTCATCCAAATCCATATTTTTCAATCCCAAACGTCACAAAAATTGTACTACCAACATTATATCATCCTACTAGGTATTTCCAATGTGAAGCATGAGGAATTCTATCATTATACATGGATTAACCAACCAAAATTATTATAATTATCAAGAACCCTAGAATTCTCTTAAACATGGTTCTAACAAGTATTTCCAGAAATTTCCTTCTTGTAAACATCAAAATTTCGTGGGAAATTCCTCTACATGGCAAGGGTTTCCAGAATTATCAATTTATTCATCACTACATGCAATTTCCTAACTCATATCTTAGGTTTCTTCCATAAAAACTCATTCTAATTACTCCTACACTAATATGAAAGATGCACCAACGAAATAAGCAAGATAAACACTTGCCTGGGATTTTTGGTGTTCTGATTTGCGGATGATTTTGGTGTGGTTGCGTTCCCCGTCGCGCGATCTACGCGTTGGTGGTGGTGGCGGTGCAAACGGATGGATTTTGGGCCTTGAATTTGCCTTGAGAGCTCTCTCCTTCCTCTCCTATGGCCGTTCTTGTGTTTGTGTTTTCTAACCCTAGCTGACTAACCTAAATGGCTGATATAGATTACTGATTTTCGTGGGTTTAATTACCCAAAAATGTGAAATGTCCAAAATGCCCTCCCGGGGTACCACTTAGGCCTAAAAATGCCCCGAGACCCAAACTAAACCCCCGGGTACACTTTTCTGACTATCTCGACCCTTCCGGACGCGTTGGCGCACTCAAAATGACCATACAAATGACTTATAAAATATTCACTTTTATTTATCAAAGTTTAGCCCCGACGCGACACGGGCGCGTCCCGACTCAAATTTCCAAAATTGTCATTTTATTCACTCGTGACATTCAATATAACCAATATTACATATTACTTTGCTCATTAGTAATATTCAACAAATTTCCCATAATTACTAACTCTCGTCACGTTAATAATTATAACATAATTAATTTCTGATAATTACTAACTCTTGTCACGTTAATAATTATAACATAATTAATTTTCGGATTTTTATTAAATAATTAACTCACATTAAATTTAATAAATCCCCAAATTAATATAGCATAAAAATACAGGGTATTACACCAATCTTCACTTTAAGCATTCCAATACCTACAAAAACTCAATTAACCCCTACAAAGCATATAAACATAAATAATAGAGGTTGTCTGGTTAGCGAGCATAAATATAGGCATAAAGAACACAAAAGTGAAAGAATGCATAAAGATAACCGGCGCGAGTATGCAATATTCGTGACGTATCAACTAGCATGCCATATACTGGCCTGTGCTCGGGTTCATTACTATGTATTTTGGTCAGGGATAAAGTCCATGACCAATGATTTTGGTCAATGTTTTGGTCACAGATTGAATATGTGCCCCGGAGGCTTAGTCACGACCCAAATATGTGACCATCCGCTTATTTTTCTATAGTGAATGCGATCACGAATGAATTGTATTGGAGTTGATGCAATGGAGGAATGTTGTGATAGTTTTTGAAATTAAAGATGGAGCAACATCCTCGCGTGTGTGTGTGTGAGAGAGAGAGAGAGCAGGATATATATATAATATGGCGGGTCTAATGGTCGTCCAATATAATTTTTTGTTTAACTTCAAAAGTATACGCCTATCACATAAAATGTCGATAGCACTTCTCCACTTAACCCAGCATGCTTTAATTTTAGGAGTAACATCATCACTAATATCTCCATCTTTTTTACTAATCGATACTAAATGAAAAAAATGATCATTTCTAGGTATCTCTTGACCCTCCAATTTTACCACATCTCCATTTTCCATCCTATTATTGCTAAAATCGCACTCCACATATTCTGTTTTAGTTCTGCTTATTTTAAATCCTCTTATTTCTAATGTTTATCTCCACAATTTTAACCTAGCATTAATCCCCGTCTTAGTCTCATCCTTTAAAACAATATCATCTTCAAATAACATACATCATGGCACCTCATCTTATACTTGTCCAGCAACTCTTCCATAACAAGAGCAAAGAGATAAGGACTTAATGCTGAACCTTGGTGTAGCCCTACCGTAATTGAAAATTCACTACTTTCTTCGGCTGATGTTCTTACTGTAGTCATTGCACCATCATACAGATCCTTGATCACACCATTTTTAACTATAATAAAAAAAATTAGGCAGAATTTCCTCTACTACTTGGACATTTTAAACCCTTAGCCGTGACTAGATCCCGTGAGAGGTATTGGTTTCGTGCGAGTTGATACCTCTCACAGGGCCGTTTGGAGGGTGTTTCGTGGTTTTTCCCTCTAACACCATATTTTCAAGACGAAGTGTAGATATTCTCAATTTAAGATTGTGCTCTCAAACCATGGGTTTTATCACCACACATTTAGTTCTTACGAGTTACATTTGTCCCTTGCGAGGTGTTAGGACTGCTCATAAGGCCGTTTGGGGGGTGTTTTGGGGATTTACCCTCTAACGCCATGTTTTCAAGCCTAAGTGTAGATATTCTTAAATTATCGTCATGATCTCAAACTGGGGGTCCCGTGACCACGCGGTCAGTTCCTACGAGTTACATTGGTCCCGTGCGAGTTATTGGTGCCATTCATAGGGCCGTTTGGGGGATGTTTCTGGGTTTTTCCCTCTAACACCATGTTTTTAATTCTAAGTGTTGATATTCTCAAACTATCGCCATGCTCTCAAATCATGGATCCCGTGACCACGTAATCAGATCCTACGAGTTACAATGATCCCGTGCGAGGTGTTGTACCGCAAATGAGGTTGTTTGGGGTGTATTTTGGGATTTTACCCTCTATCACCATGTTTTCAAGCCTAAGTGTAGATATTCTCAAATTATCATCGTGCTCTCAAACCCGGGGATCCCATGACCATGTGGTCAGTTCCTATGAGTTACATTGGTCCCGTGTGAGTTATTGGTGCCACTCACAGGGCTATTTCGGGGGTGTTTTGGGGTTTCACTCTCTAAAGCCATGCCTTCAGGCCTAAGTATAAATATTCTCAAATTATGATCGTGCTCTTAAACTTTGGATCCCGAGACCATACAATTCGTTCCTACGAATTACATTGGTCCCGTGTAAGGTGTTGGTGTAACTCACGAGGCTGTTTGGGGGTGTTTCATGTTTCACCCTCTAATGCCATATTTTTAAGCCTAAGTGTAAATATTCTTAAATTACCATCGTGCTCTCAAACAGGGAGTCCCATGACCACGAGGTCAGTTCTTACCAGTCACATTGGTCCCATGCGAGGTGTTATTACCGCGCACGAGGCCGTTTGAGGGGTATTTCGGGGTTTCACCCTCTAACGCCATGTTTTCAAGACTAAGTGAAGATATTCTCAAATTATCGCCGTGCTCTCAAATCCTGGGTCCCGTGACCACGTGGTCATTTCCTATGAGTTACATTGCTCCCATGCAAGGTGTTAGCGTTGATCATGGGTCGTTTGGGAGGTGTTTCTCCCTCTAATGCCATATTTTCAAGCCTAAGTGTAGATATTCTCAAATTATCAGTGTGCTCTCAAACCTGGGGTCCCATGAGCATGCGATCAGTTTCTACGAGTTATATTGGTCTCATTCGAGGTGTTAGTGCCTCTTACACGTTTGGGGGTATTTTGGGGTTTCACCATCTAACGCCATGTGTTTCAAGCCTACGGGTAGATATTCTCAAATTATCATCATGCTCTCAAACTATGGATCCCGTGACCATGCAGTGAGTTCCTACGAGTAACATTAGTCTCGTGAGAGGTGTTGGTGTCGCTCGCCCATTCATTGTTCTAAGAGTTACATTGGCCCCGTATCTGGACCATCATTTGTACTACTCGCCCATACATTCTTCAAATCCTCATATGACTTGGATCCCAGCCTGTGGATATCGATTTTTTATGCCCTATTTTTTTTTTCCTCCCTTTGGACCAACTTTTTCTCCTTCGCTTCATTCTTCAAAAACTTATTCCACTGCTCCATCGGCATTTCATCAATAGGAGGCACTCTCTCTTTCAAAGACAAAATATCAGAGCGCGCTGCCTCCTTCGAGAAATATCTCTTCCAAAGGTTTCTCCTTTATGTCCTTAATGATTCAGCAACCCGAGATAGAACCTTCTTCTTGGATCGATCGGGAAATGAGAAATATATGAAGAGTTGATCGTACATGTCATCTTTGATGGCTTGATCAACTTAGTTCTAGTTATCTAGTCCACCAACTCCCACGTTCATTTTTCCCAGTGACAAACATCGAGCTTTAAAGTTCAGCACATCATTCTTATCACCCGTCGGGTTATTCCCGAGAAGGAAGAACCCAATGGGCTTCTTTTGGATTGGGTGGGAGACGTCAAGAGTGTTGGATTGGGGTCGTGGAGCAATGGGAGTGCAGGGTGAGGGCGCCTGAGCACGAAGTTGGAGTTGGTGGAGTTGTGTATTGCTCATCAATTGGTGTTGAGAATTTGGGTTATGCACAAGATGGTGAACCTCGTTGCGGTGTCACCTCAGCACTTGGTACCCTTGGGTTGTTTCTTCAAGAAATTATCTACAAAAATGAAAAACCATAAGTGACTAAATAATTATAATAATATGAAATTATAACTAATTAATCAAGCTTATGACTAACTCCCCCTCTCTCTCCCTCTCTCTCTCTCTCTCCATGTGTGTGTGTGTGTGTGTGTGTGTGTGTGTGTGTGTGTGTACACCTTTTCAGAGTAAGACTTTAGAATATGTTCAATGTGTCTGATTTCCATCCATTTGGTATTAGCTTTTAAGAACCTATGAATTTTTGCACGTGGACAACAAGGAGGAAGGGTATCTATGATTGATGTGTAGATATCCGTGATATGAACTCGGAATACCATCATTTTCAACTTGTGGGCAAGATTCAATTTAATGTGCATATGACGCGAGACATCATAATCTTTGCCAATGCTCTCTGTACATGGTTGTGTCCATAAAGGGTGTATTTTTTTTATTCCTTATCCGATAATTTAACCAAGGTCAGGGCTACGTCGGGATTATGTCTGTGAAATATATTTTCAAAAACATCATCCCAGTTTTCTGGTAAGGAAAATAGAATATGATCTAACAGGTAATCTTGTTGCAGATTCACTCCACGATTTATAAGGTAGTTAAATTATTCGATATTTTTATTTCCATACCTATAAATAGGAGTACCCTCTATATGACAATCACTAATAAAATAGTTATGTGTGCGGTCTAATTGCAACCTCTCGCACTCTTTTTTCTAGTGATTATCATCGTACCTCATTTTTTCTGAGAAAAATATACGAGGGCGTGAATATGAGTCATATAATTAAAGTATAAGGGTATATGAGTGCTCCAATTAATTAATAACTATTAATTCAAACATCTGAGGTATTAGGGCATATTAGTTTGATTAGTTTGATTAAGGTCTTGATACATTCAAATATATAAGGGTATATTATTTTTATTAAGGTTTTGAGAATGGAAAGGATTTTGAGTCAGTGGGTGCGGAACCTAAAATACTCAACTAATTTCAAGCTCTAAATAAATACCAAGCCCTAAATGACAATACCCTTAAATAATGAAATTTATTTTAATCCTTAAGTAACCACATTAAGTCAATACTAATAATACTCAATTAATTTCAAACTCTAAGCCCTAATGACAGTTCCCTTAAATAATACAATTTATATTAATCCCTAAGTAACCACATTCAGTTAACACTGATAATACTCAATTAATTTCAAACTCTAAATAAATTTCAAGCCCTAAATGATAATACCCTTAAATAATGCAATTTATTTTAATCCCTAAGTAACAACATTCAGTCAATACCAATAATACTAGATTAATTTCAAACTCTAATTAACAATTCCTAATCAATGTTCAATCCTTAAATATAACATACCCAATCAAAATATGAAATTATAAAACATCCATTTTCTTGAAAAAAAAAGTATACACACATATGCACATATTCACACATATACACACACACATATACACATGTACACACACATTCACATATATACACACACATTCACACACACATAAACATGCATATACATACGTACATACGCATACACACACATACACAGAAATACACACACATTCACATACATATGCATTAGGGTTTAAAACAATAATAAAAACAAATTAGGGTTTACCTTTGGGATTGAGAGCAAAATTAGGGGCCAAAATTTAGGTTTGAGAGAGAGAATGCAAATCGCCGAACTGGAGAAAAGGAAATAGAGAGAGAGATTGACACGGGAAGAAATGAAATGGGGGCAGAGGGTTTTATTATAAGGACCCTGGTCACGGCCTAGATCCATCACCTTTAATTTTTTTCCACATCAGCTTGTAGGCTTCCCTGTGGTCACGACCCTCAGTCGTGACCCCGCGCATGAGCAAATTGAGATGGTCATAGCCCAAATCCGTGACCCAATGGGTGTGTATTGTGGCCTTGGTCACAACCTTTGTCCGTGAAATTATTGTAACCAATCTATGAGGGAAATTTGGCACGAATTTGGCTCTATGATGGTCACGACCTGGTCACGGCCGAAGACCGTGACCCATACTGGTCAGGGATTTGGTCCGTGACCACTTCCAATAGCATCCATGACCACATTGGGTCATAGATATGGTCATGCTAAGCTGATTTGGTCACGGCTTTGGGATGTAACCCCCTTGGGTTGACCATTTGCTGGATTTGGTGTAGTGTAAGGTTATACCATTTGGAAGGCTAAAGACGCAAATACCCTTTAAAAAGTCATGTGTGAGTTACGCGACTTTTTTCGTCCAAAAATTAAAGGTGTTAGTGTTAGGCGTTATTTGAATATGTTTAAGAAGTTCAGGGATAGATGTATAAACTCAAAGTTCGGGTGGTAAAATGAAAGGGGAGTAAAGTTTGGGGGCAAGTGTAACTAACCCTAAAATTAAACTAACTTTAAACAACACTGTACTCTTGTATGACAACTAGATTATTTGAATTAATTGTGAGTCGTGAATAAACAAGTAGAATTATAAACTAAATCGAACCAACCTGGGAACTTATGAGTCGGGTTGGTGCGGTTCGATTTTAATTATGGCTTTAAATTCAAAAAGTCAACCTACATTCATCATGATTCTAATTTAGCTATGGAAATGAATCTAACTGACTCATGCATAACTATAATATTTAACTTGTCTCCCACCACCGTCTTTCACATTGTCACCATTGAATTTTCTTAAAACTCCACATTTAACCAAAAACACAAGCACAAGAAGTTAGACTAAAATATTACCTGATTCCTGGTCAGTAGCACGGGCAACAAAAGACCTTACTGACAGTGAAGTTGCCTTCGTTAGAGCTTCGTTGGGGTGACAGGCCTAAAGTAGTCAAATTAATATATTTAATGCAATAAAAGGTTATAAGGACAAATTTCCGATCGAGTTATTTGTAGTATTGGCTATTCCGTTGGAAAACTTTTTTAGGTCTTAACAAGTCAAATCTATCATCCATGGAGATTTGGGCATCTGGCTTTTCACATTTAATCAAATCGCATTCCATTCACTTTTCTCAAAAGGTATATAACCCAAAGTCAGTTTTAGTGTTGAAGTTAATTTTAAAATACTTAAAATATTTATGGAAAATTTTCAAATTAATTTTCAATCATTTTTGGAGAAAAGGAATTTTCGTTCAAAGTTAGTCCAGGTCATTCGAACGACCTGAGTCTAACGAACCTGGCTTGATTGCACTGACATATCGTTAAAAGGTTCATTAGAATTTTTGTTAGAACGAATTTGTTCTAACGAGGTTTCTAACGACGTGCCTTATATTGCACTGGATTATCGTTAGAAAACTCGTTCGAACGAGTTTCGTCAGTTATGAAAAAAAAATTAAAATCTTTTTTACAGTTATTTTTCATAACTGCTTTGGTCCACTACTTTTCTCAGTTTCACAAAGTGGACAAAAATACAGTTTTTCAAGATAAGGAACTTGCATATTTCAAAAGAAGAATTCTTGTCTTTCTTTTTATGAAAAACTCTCCAACACAATTTTGATTTTTGAATGAACCAAAACCCGAGGCTTTCAACCTGAATTTCAGCATGGACATATGCGATGGATTTCTGCGTCCTAGTTGATTGGAGATGGTACTTTGGCCTTCGGTGGATACCGAGACACGTGCAGTGTCGTGCAACGCATTGAAGCTTCGCGTATTACAAATGGAGGTAGAGGAGAGGATATCATCATGTCTTAGTGAATCAAGTCTGTAAGTCTTTTGAGTCTCTTATAAAACCTTTATTTGTAGTGGATTTGTCTAGACCCAGTCGTCTGAGGGTTTTCCCATTTGATTTTTCCTCGTACATCGGCGCGTTGTGGTTGTGATTACTTATTTTATATCATTTAATCACCTAGATGTATATGTAGGATAAAAAGGACAAAATTTGGTTGAATTTATATCTCTTAATCAAGTTGATAATCACATCACTTTAATTGATAATTATTCATGCTAACTTACTAATTTAGAAAGAATATTAAATTGGAATACTTCTCTCTTTGCCAAATTTTTAATAGTGTAGTTTATGTATTCTACGAAGTAACCTTAGTTCATATAACCTTAAAACTTCAAAGTTTTTTCAAAAATAGTTTTTGCTTTATACATATTCTACTTCAACAAGACTTAAACCACTCACACACACACAAAGAGGATTATATTTTCTAATTATGAAAAACATAATTTGTGTGATAAAGAGTGCATAAGAGTCTTTAGGTCCTATTTACATTTTAAATGATTAGTATATAAAAGATATGATGTCATGAGGATATCCGATGAATGATCGATGCTTTGTCAAAACGACCACAAGTATAAGACTCAAACTATATTTTGAGAACGGAATAAGACAATCTGAAAATATGGGGCACAACATGAGTATAAGACATACTCTTACATAGATAGATGATCCAATTTACATCTCTTCCCCCTAACTTTCTAACTACAAAAAAGATGACCCTAACGGTGATTTCGTAAGATACTTAAAAGAATATTTGATGGGTATTAAGACACCTAGATAATGTATTTTATAGAATCCAATTTAATGGACGGGTAAGGACATATATATTATGTGTTGTACCATGAATTAAATTGTTTAGTGATCTCTTATTTTCGTGTACATACGCTTCTGTTATTATTCACATTGTTGTAATTTTATAAGGATTTTAAAATTATGTTTTAAATTATTTAAACTGATACAATAATACATTATCAATGGTATCATACATGCGGGGAAATGAAAGAGGATATGTTCGAACTTTGAGAAAGATTTTAAAAATAAAATGCATGGGTGGACAAAACTTTATCATAAATGCGAGATACAAAAAACCAACCTTCTTTGTTTAATTTCTTTTTTTTATCCTTGTTTTACTCCCACTCTACCTCCCACCACCTCCACTTTCATCCAGCCGAAATAAAAGAGGAACTTGAGCTTAGTTAAACAAGTAAGAGTTTGGTTTTTAAGAAAAACTTGAAAGATAATCTATATATCTCTCTCTCTCACTCTCTCTCTCTCTTAGAATACACACAAAATCGACAGTCTAAAGATAGACTAGAAAATTAGCTCTTAAACTTTATATCAGCATAATAGTGTTGAAATTTTTTTTTTCTCACAAAAATAGATTATCCCTCGTTATGAAATTGTGATAGTGAGAAATTAATATTGATTGGTTGTAGTATACAATATAACTAAGTGCACGGTTAAACGAGATAGAGTTGATTATGAGTTTGTTTTATCCTAATGATAACGTGATTGTACACTACTTGCACAGAGAGGATAGAGTCACGAAACGTCTTAAAGAGAGCGAACTAATCTGCGACTTAATACTAAAATCGTCTAAGACATATTTTCTAAAAATTGAGGTAATGTTGCTTATTTTTATTTTACAATAAATATTTGGCTTTAAACTATGAAGTTCATATTTGCGATAATTATATAAGGTAACAACTTCATTTTGAGTAGTAGACCAAAATGAAATATGATTTTAATTTTTCGAATTTTTTATAAAATCTTTGGCGCTATTTTTAATTACAATACATAAATTATACCAATAATTTTAAGACGTTTTATATCTACCAAGGAGATAAAAAAAAAAAAATTATAGTGGCATTTACAATCTGATAAAGGAACTTAGATTATTTGTTTGAGTTTAATTATCATTTTGCCTTTACAGTTTATGAAAGTTATATGTTTTGACCTTATACATCTAGAAATTATAGTTTAGCCCCCAAACTTCCTAAATATTATATTTTCAATAGTAAAAAAATAAAATTATGTATTTATGTCAATCCGGAATCGATCAATAATTTCCTGAGAAATTAAAATTTGGCTAATAATGAACTCCTTCATGGGAAACTCTTAAATAGGTTAATTCTAATTTTAGTTCTGAATGTGAATTGTTATTTCATATAAGATGTTATTGTTGGAAATTGAATTGTTTGCCTTTTTTAAACAACTCATTTAGAGCCACCTGTGGTTAAGAAATCAAATAAAAATAATAATATTTGGAATCAAATGAAAACTAGATCTTTGAAAATAAATGAAAATTTGTAATAAAGAACCATATTAAAATTTGATATATCGAATGAAATGAAAATTTCATATTTGAAAACAAAAGAAAATTTGTTATATGGAATCAAATTAAAATTTGATATTTATAATCAAATGAAAATTTGATATTTGAAAAGAAACAAAAAAAATTGTTATATGGAATAAATTAAAATTTGATATAAGGTTCGAATAATAAATATTTGTCGATTATGTTATGTTTACAAAATAAGTTTTTTCAAATATTTTTTGAAGTATTTATATAAAAAGTATACTCGGTAATTTTCAACAACACTGAAGTGATCGATAATGGAATGTAAACAAATCTAAAATTGTATATTATGAAGTTTATTGGAATATCATCTCAGTTTTTAATAATATACAGAATGAAATTTCGTGAATTTTGGCATGCTTATGGTATAAAGATATTATGAATACAGTAATTTGGAATTTCTGAAAAATGAGTTATATATCTTTTATGATGATTTTTACATATTGGATGTACAAAGCTGAAATTTTTGGATAAGTTATAGTTAAACGAGTTTATTTTAACTTATACTCACTATTTTGGAGTGACTCTAATTTTGTACAAAACTAGACTCATAAAGAATGAATTCTAAAAAATTTATAAATTTTCAATAAGCGATTTAATCGTGGTGAAATTTCAAACTCAAAGTTTTTGAATATTTTTTTTTTAATCTATACATTTTCTCACAAATTTGAACCACGTTATTATTGCTAAAAGACTTCAAACCGTTTGAATATTTTAGCAGTTTCAAATTGGAAGATTATGAAGTTTTAAGAATGAAGATGCGTGATATCGATTAATTATTTAATTCGCAAATTTTTAATTTAAAACTTATTTAATTAGAGCCAATCTTCAATCCAAATTTTATTAAACCCTAATCATGCAACTATGTGGATAAATTAAACATGCAATCATAAATCAAGCGGCAAACAAGATTCAGGGAAAAAAAACTTTTCGAGTAAAACCTTTTATTTCACAATCTAACGTAAATCGCAACCTAGCACCAGTAGTGAATACCCTCAAGTATCCTCAAAGACCGCAGTCGTCAACAAATATCCCACGTAAGAACTATCAATTCAGCAGTAGATATTTTCTTTACAAGAAAAACTTCAACAAGACGTGTTTTGGGTTCCAAACGATTCACAAATGTATATTGGATCTTTTGTGTGAATCGAAAACAAGGTTTTGTGCCCTAAAAGCAAAGACTCAAATTCTCCAGATTCGCAGTTTTCGTTTGGAAAAAGTCTTAATGAAAAAGTCTTCCAAAATAGGTATTTATAGTAAAACAACATATTTGAGGCAGCGGCGGTCGTTCGAACAACTTCTAAATGTCGTTTTAATGACATTTGATGTCGTTAGTAACGACCTAAGAAACAACCTTAAAAAACCAACATTGTACATGGTCATTTGAAACAATAAAGGAACGACCCTTTGCGCGACCTATCAAATGACATGCGATGTCACTAGATGGGTCATTTGAACAATATGTCAATGTCGTTTGAACGACATTTCCTTGTCATTTGAATGACAGAAGCGAAAAAATAATATTTTCAAAAGCTCACCTACAGGTCTTCTAAAAAAATATTTTTACTTAGAAAATTTTCTCATTTTGATTAAAAGCAGTTTCGAAAAATATCCCAATACAATCGTAAACCAAATTCGAAATATAACACAATTCTTACCAAAATCAATCTCCTACATGTCCATTGTTAAAGAAACTTGATATTCGAATCCGTCGTCTTGAACAAATGATCTTGAGCTTCTTTTGACGGTTGTAGCGGTATACGACATACTAAATTTAAAAGCATGAATATGAAAATTATGTTCTTACAAATCTCCCTTTATGTTTATGTTGGTACAAAATAAAAACAATACGAATTATCAATCAAATGCATATACAAATCTAATACCCTTCCATAAACCCAAAAGTGGAAAGATACTAAAAATGCAAGTCTTCAATTTAAATCTCTTAAAATCAAATCTTTTTACTTTCCTTACGCTTATTTTTGTGTGCTTTTCAAGTGATCATCAAAGTCCTACACACACTAAACAAAACAAATACCTTCGTGATGTATCGATTTTGAAATGAGATAAACATAAATTCAATCAAGTCAAGTAAATCTAGAATCTCCCCCATAAATCATAATTCGTTTTCCCTCTTTTTATTTATCCGAAATAAACATGGAAAACAAAACAAAATTCAGAGTGTCACAACAAGCATTGCAAATATATGACAATTACGCTCATGCAAGGATATAATAAAAAGGCTTTCATAATTTCTTTTTGAATTTTCAAAATTTTCAAGCAAATAATTTTACAAAAATAATACACACCATGAATTTACACTAAGATAACCAAATTGTGGAAACAAAATGAATGGGTGTGAACATATTCGACGGGAAAATTAACTCAAACATTTATGACAAATGTGCACAATGAATACGGATACTCCATACGAATGAACTGAAAACCGTCCTTAGGTGTAAAACCTGTTGAATTCAAATGGAATTAACTCAATCAAATTAACAAATGAAAGTCTAAAATGATTTCCACACCAATAACATCTAAATCTACATGATGATTTTTCAAGACTTTGTCAAGATGTGCAAACCCGTTGATTTCACTACACCAAATTGGGTGATTTGTGAGTGTTGTTAGGAGTCATAAATAACCTTTATAACTGCTATTTACCGTCATAATTTAGGGGGTGACAAAGGAAATCTTGTAACTCCTAACAGTAGTCACAAATTTTTATAACCCCTATGGGGGTTATGACTGGTGACCCCAATTTGTAACTACTTATTGTAAATGTTGTCAGCAGTTACGAATATAATTTTTATAACAGCTGACAGCAGTTACGAACCTTATATTTATAATTGCCAACAGCAGTTACGAATCTTATATTTATAACTGTTATTAGCGGTTACAAAATTTGATAGTAGTGATAAATTTATGACTATTATTAGCAATTACAAAAGTTGAATTTGTTAAATGTGATAAAAGCTATTATAATTAGCTTTAGGTTTTTGCAAAATGATGAAATAATGAGAGTAGAATAAATATCATGAACATATAACAAGGTTAAAAAATTTGACAATATTTCATTTATATTTCTAATATTCTAAATATCTGGTACAAAATGAACATAGAATAAAACAACCCCTTTTGGGGCGCCAAGTACAAAATGAACATAGAATAAAAACTAAATTAAAAAAAATAATGACACATCACTTCGATGACGTGAAATGTCATGAACATATAACAAATCATTCTAAACCTAGACCATGGGTCACCACGCGGTGGATACGCTTCATGAATTCTGGGTATATCAACCGTGGGGGGTATTAATGAGGTGACATCCTCCTTCGTGTACTTGGAGTACACCTACTGAGTAAGTTCAATGGACTCTAATTTTTTGAATACGGCGCCTCGGTATCCATTGACTTGTGCGTGTGTTGCTCACCATGAAGTCTAAACACCTAGATTTAGGCCTTTGAATACTACGTATGCCGGCGATTCCATGTACAAACCTGCAAACATGTATCAACCTTTATCAGTAGGAGTATTTGATTTGACAATGTTGAATTTCAGAATCTAGGAGATACAAATAGTTATGATGGTAAACAATTGGTCAGAGAAGCTGGAGTGTTTAACCAAAAATAACTAGGATCTACACCTACATATATTTTATACTAAGGGGTAGTATCTAAATGCCCCATAAAAATAAACTATAAAGCAAAAAGAAAATCCTAAATCTAATCTTAATATCAAATAATAATCCAAAACAATATCTCTGCCCTGAAATGTCTTCAACATTTAGCTACTTGTAACAAAATGACAAATATAAATTACATGATAAATCACCCAAATAAATAGAGAAAATCCTATGGTGTAACCACTCAAGATATCAGCATGCACATCATTAAATCATTTCGTAGACCTAAAATGGAATAGTGAATTATATTCTACATCCAGTACCAAATGAATTAATTCATGAAATTAACCAACCGTAAAAAAATATTCACAAGCAAGCTTCCTAGAAGTTGAACAAACTCATATTTTCGAAATATAATACAAAAGTGAATATCACCAATCACGCAAAATGGATAAAATAATAAGCAACAGATTCAAAAGAAGGAAAACAACTTGTAACAATAGGTCGGGATTGAAAAAGTAAAACAAATAGCAATAGCATTCCAAAAATGACAGTTGTATTCAGCGCATACTTGAAATCATTAAAAAACACAAAGCACTCTAAAACAAAAGAAAAAAAAAGTTTGATAGTGAATTAAGATTAGGTTAAGGCAACATCGTTACAAATATAATAATGAAGTAAATAATACGTATGCCTAAATCCAGGTCAAGACTCATTATCCTTTTCTAACCACCTTTTCGCACTTCAGAATATCTAAACTGATACTCTTTAGTCCCACAAGATATGTTATCATTTGGGTGTTCGATTCGAGGACATGTCGGAGACCCTGGCTTCCCATTATATTATTATCAGTGTGTACAGTAAATTAAATCTTCAAAATTCAGAACTATAACTAAAAATACGAGCAATTGAGTTTAGTCTGATAGAACATATACTTCTAATTTCTCACCACCCAGAATTCAAAAGGCTATTTACATAATAAGAAATCACATATGAGTCCAAAATGATGCCAGTGTCAACTGAGTCCAAAAGAAATCACACCCATCAGAAGATGTAGAGAAATTTGAGTTTGGTGGGGAAGAATAGGTCAAGAAACTAGATGAAATGGAAACATATAAGTCTGGATTGGAAGTGAAGTTAATAAACTGGGTGATAATGATATGCAAGCAACAATTTGTGTAGTGTGTGGGTTCAAATGTATATAAAAGGTATGCACACAGACACACGTATGAAAGAGTATAATTAGGCATGTCAATTATGTAGTGTGTGGGTTGAAATGTATATAAAAGGTATGCACAATATGTGTAGTGTATGGGTTGAAAGTGCAACATTAGACTATATGGTTTAGCCAACTGTAGTTGTGTTTGTTACAATTAGGCCTATCAATTGGGTTGAACTAAATGCACCCACCTATACATAACTTTTTTATTTAGTTGGATAATTATGGATCCTCGAATTATTCCCATATTGCAACGAGGATGAAATACTTCCACAGTGACATCACTGCAGTCCTTCTCAAGGGTGAAGAAAAATACCCTTATGTAGTCAGGAATTTACTGTGACAAGACCTAAACTCAATGGAAACCTCACTTGGCAAAGAAGGCCTTGGGAAACACTCATGTGCTCGAATTAAATGCAACCAACACAACCACTAGGGCTAGCCTAGTGGCTACAGCTCTGACCCTAAGGTTGAGGGTTTGATTCCCCTCCACAAAAATATAATAAATAAATAAAAATATAGGTTCAAAAAATGTAACCAATGCGTGATAATGCAATTAGACCATCTGCTAAAATATTTCCTGAAACAGAGGGAGAAACCATACAATCCCACGTGGTTTTAATACTATAAATACGAGGTGAACAACCCTTTTAAGGATCTCAGATACTTAGTTCACTAAAAAAATCTTTCATAATTCGACACTTGAGATCCCTTACTAAGGAACTGCTCACTCCTCACTATCTGCCTATTGTGGTCTTGCTAAGTCACTCTACTACCTCCATACATTATTTGTTACATTTTACATCCTATCACCCTACCCTAGTCCAGATGAGAAAAAACGAGCTTCTATCACACACATTTCCTTTTCTCTTTCAGGTTCTAAAATTCCAAAAACCGCCTCATGAATATGGACTAAAATACACAACACCATAATTTGTGATCGCAGATAAATGCTATATCAGAGAAAATGCAAGATATCTCATATAAATGAATAGGAACACTGAAGAAGAAAGAATTACATAACGATTACCAGAGATGCTTGATAGCTGAAGATAGTCAGACTTACATAACGGTTACCAAATGCTAAGGCTATAGAGAAAATGCAAGATATCTCATATAAATGAATAGGAAAACTGTCAACTGCTGATCTCAACAATCATATGCTGCCAAGTAAGCCAGAGGGTCCAAAGGAACTTTGAATACGCAAACAGATTAGAAGGAGACTATATGCAAAAATATGCTTCACTTATGACCAAAAGGGCAAACACTAGTAATTGAATCACGACAAATTACTAATATTCAAAACACACACTGGATACATTCAAAACAGATTACTAATTGATTCAAAATAGATTACTAATATTCAAAACAGAGTTCAAACACTACTAATTGTTCACTTTGACAATTTGCTCAAATTTTTCAAGACAAATTACTCCGGATCACTTAAGGCAAAGGCAGAGCAACGGCCAAACCACCAAAGATTTCTCGACATCCTTAATAGTATCTTCCCCATGACTTCAACGATACAACGAATGATTCTATTCTCCTGGATTAACACTACTAACATAAACCTTACATTCAAACATCAACAGTTAATGGCCATGCACCACCGTTCCAGTAGCAGCTGAAGCAATAACTTGTCCACTTGCAATATTCCTTTGACTTAAAAAATATAATAAATTGACATATGAATCATGTGGAGGATCAATTAAATATCCAAAGTTTGGCTCGGTTGAATCTCCAAAGTTTGGCTCAATTGACGGGGGGTAAAAGTGTAATCGTGGGCAGTTGGATGCGGGACTGGAGTGTAATCATGAGGATTTGGATGTGGGACAGGAGTATAATTGCGAGGAGTTGGATTTGGTATTTTGAATCCATTCGATTCAAAAGCACTTAAAACCATGGTAACGAATGATTTGATAAATTTCATATCCTCATCATGTTTTACTTCTCGTATATTTTCTCTTGTCAACAGTGATACTATAAAAGTAATGGCCTTAAGTTTACTTTTGGACACGGGGCCAACACCACGACTTACCCCCTAGTGTCTTTTCCTCTAAAGGCAGTCAATGCATCTTTATTAATATTGATTTGGCTTGAAGAACCTTGACTACTTCTCAGCTCAGTCAATTTTTGCTACAAAATTATTTATGAATCGATTAAAACGATTAAATGACTAAACTTAAAGGAATTTAACTATTACAACTAAGATTACGAAACTCACCATATCATCAGCTACCTTTGGGTGAAACTCTATAATTTTTTGCCTACTACTTTCGATATACACTTCCGAACGATCAACAAGCCATTTATTTTTAAGCACCTACAAATTAATTTGCCATTAACTATTTGAGCAAGACATATAATATATTTACACATTAAAATAAGAAAGTGTGTATACCATTTCCTCGATTTTCTCAACATATGACATCCGACCAAGATAATGGACGTCCGTATTTTTAGCCTGTTCACCCAGCCTTGGAGTCTTTGTCTCAATTTCGCCTCAGATGCTTCGTGCAAGATGAATTCATTCCACTCATGGACACGGATATTCTCTTTCTCCAAAACTCGATCCTTCAGGGCCTTTATCCCATCACTATCCAATCCCTTAAAATAAGTAGAGCGGATGTTACTTCTAAAAGTCTTTAATTGAATACCAATGGTTTTCATGGAGCCTCCTTCTGGTCGACCGAAAGATTGAACTCTTTCATGACCTTATCCCACAAGTTGTATTTTTTTACTTTCTCAACCGTATCCCAACTCTCATACTTTAAACCAATACAAGATTTTAACAAAGACAAGGCTCGAGCTTTGAAAGGATTCTTGCCACCTATTGGCAAACCAAATAGGTTAAGGGAAACGTCTGTACGAGAATCAATGGCTAAATGTTCATCATTACTTGAACTTTCTGGCCTGGATAATGGAATTGTATTCTCGGACTCCCATTTCTGCATTTATATATTTATGCATTAATCCATATGTTAATGCAAGAGTAAGGAAATAATATTAAAAAATATAATATAAGTTATACCTTTTCAACATATTCTAGTTTTGATAATCCGATAATGTCATAAGTTTCATACTTCATCATTTCACGCAAAGTTTTTATTAGGCGTGTTTGCGGAAGTGTGTTAATAATTGCATTTCTAACACCAAACATGTTAGGATGTATGCCTTCTCTCCTGAGTCGATAATAGATGTTAACTTTGTTATGCATATGTTACCTTACCCTTCCCTAGGGCCTCCTCATCCGTAAACTCTTCTAATTCATCAACAAAGCGTTCACGACCTACAATGTTTGGGTTAGGCCTATATTATTTTGCATATAAGGAAGCCTCTTCCATAATGTACTCCTTAGCAATGGACCCCTCATCGTCTGAACGGATACATCCATCGGGACCTTACTGGTCCACATAAAAGCGCTGCATCACATAAATGCACTAAAAGGTGGATGATTATATCAAAGAATTAGGGAGTAAAATACATCTCCAAAACACATGTAGCCCCGACGAAAGTTTCTTTCGCTGCCATTATGTGCTTCCTGTTGACAACTTTCTCACACAATAGGGAGAAACAAAAGCTAATTTTTAGAATGTCCCTTTAAAGATCCTCGTGTTAAAAAAAACAGTGTCCGAACAACAGAGGGACAAGTTACATTATCACAAGCCAATCATGAGACTTGCACTTTTTCAAATCTTTTATTGCGTCGCAGACAATCCTACGTAAGTTGGATGAGAAATTAGAAGGGACCTTCAAGCCCTTTAATGTTTGTAAGAACATATTTGTTTCTTCAATGCTCAAAGTATAAGATGCAACTGGAATATGATTTTTTCTAGTTTTTGGATCTTCTTTCAACCATAATGATCTTCTAATCTTCAAATCACGAAGATCTTCACGGGATTTTTCTCCATACTTGGAAAGAGAACCACCAATGCATGTGCCTACTTGATGCTCGATAATATTTTTCTCAGTGTGCATAATATATAACACATATCGCACATAATGTTCCTTCTAGTTTGGCAAATCAAACATTATTGATCTCCTCGACCACTCCGTCTTAACATCAATGTCCTTTCTTTTACGCTTTTGGGTCAAAATTCTGGGGTGTTTCCCCTCAACGTTTGATCAGCCTTTAATGACCTTTCTTTAATTTCCAAACCAGAAAGTCTTGGTGAAGGTGGCCTCGTCTCGATGCCTTCTGGGAGAGAATTTATTCGTATTGACTTTAATTTGTGACTTTGGGGCAAAAATCTCTGATGACTATGATAAAAAAGATTACCATTTTTCTTAAGCCAGCTGGCTTCAGTCTACTCTGCACATATAGGACAACCCAGGTAACCATATACATTGCACCCAGATAAGGTCCCATAAGCAGGAAAATTATGAATTGCCCATATCAACATAGCTCTCAAAGTGAATTCCTCCTTTTTGTAAGAGTCGAACGCTCTCACACCTTCAACCCATAACTCATTCAATTGATATATTAGTGGCGCTAAGAAAACATCAATGTCAGTACCCGGTGCTTTTAGACCTGGTATCAACAATGGAAAAATTAAAAACTCCTTTCTCTTGCATAATGACGGGGTCAAATTTAAAGGCGCCGCAAACATGGGCCATATACTCTTATCTGTGCTCAATTTTGCCAAAGGGGTCAAATCCATCGGTTAATATTTTGAGGCAAACATTGTGTATTTCTTTAGCAAAGTTTGGGTATCGCTGATTTGCAGATTTCCACACAAATGAATCAATTGGATGTCGCATGAGATTCTCACCCACCTCCGCTCTACCATGCCAAGTCATTCCCTCTACTATCCAAGGTATAATGTAAAGTCTCCTCAATCGAGGACCTAAAGGGAAATACTTTAACACATTCTTAGGTATTTGCGTATCTACTTTCAACAAACATTTATTATGTACTATCATCTTTTGTTCATAACTGGGTTCCTTACATACAGGACAAGCCCGTTTGTCCATGTGATCCTTACAGTATAAAATGCAATCATACTTTCAACAATGAATTTATTTGTATTTCACATCCAAATCTTTCAAATTACCCTTCATGATTGGATAATCAACTGGCAGTGTATTTTCTTTGGGGAGCAAATATTTTGCCCAAAGGAGTATTGTCGTCACACCTTTTCCCAATAAGATAAATTTTCTCTTTAAGTTGTGAAACCCAACAATGGTATATAACATTGTGTGGTCGGGGTTAGAGTTATGGTATTACGGTGTTGTGACTACTACTTTTAATCGTATATAATCCATATCTTGGTCAGTATCGTTGCCAACATGATCCTCACAACCTAAACCATTCCCTCCACTATCTTGTGCTATGTGCACTTTGTATGTATCATTTATGAGATCATTTAACCTATCATGTGCTAACGGATCACTATCTGTGTGAACCGTTTCCTTGACAAGTATTTCTTTTGGGATATACGTAAAATCCCTCTCCCCGTGGAATTTCCAAAATGTGTAGTCAGCTTGCATACCCCACTAAATCAAATGTAATTTTGCATCCGCTCCTTTCAAACGTTTACCATTAAAACTCAAACATTTATTTACGAAGTAAAAAATAAATAAATCGAAAACACAACATTTATTTACAAAATCAAACATAAATAAATATTTATTTACGAAATAAATCAAACTCAAACATAAATAAACATTATAGCAACGTAATGAAATCAGATAATAGCAACCAACCAACGAAATGAAATCATTATATTTACCAACGAAATAAACATTAAATTTAGATGAAACGAAATCACATAGTAGTCATTGTTATTTGCAATGAAACGAAATCAGATAGTAGTCACTGTTATTTGCAACGAAATGAAATGAAATGAGATAAACATTACAACGAAATGAACAAAACTCACTGGTAGGGTCGAGTTCTCACAGCAACGGGTTCTCACAGCAATGAGTTCTCGAAGCAACAGGTTCTTAAGGAAAATTAAAAGAGAGAGAAGAGAAAGGGCCAGAGTTGTGAGAAGAGAGAGAGGAGAGTGTAACACCCCGCTTATTAAAATAACGGGCCCTCTACTAAAATAAAATAGGAATGTCAGATGGATCATTTTTAGCATCAACTATCGTAACCAAATAATATAGCTAACCACCCAATATAATAATAATAATAAACGGATGCCAAAAAATTTCAGAACATATCATACATATGAATACAACAACAACAACAACCATTACTACAAAGCAAGGTAATGATATACATACAACATCTGAACAACAAAAGAATATACCCGAATAAGCTATTAGGCAACGGGCCATGCAATAACAAATATCTAAAGCATGATAGATACACATCTATATGAACCTTGGCTATACACACCCGAATATAAAAAATGAATCCTTAACTAAATATACAAAATAAGGATGCGTCTAATGCAAAAGTCCTGCAACATCCCGCACATGCTGCAGCTCCAAAAACCCTGAATCGGATAGGCATCATTGGCGCCCTTGAGGTGGGACACCTGTAATATAATATATGTATAGCAGGAGAGAAGATATAAATGGGTCAGAGCCCAAGGTTTGAAAATAATTTAGCAATTGAATAAAGTTCATAATAATTACAAATGCACGAATTCCATAATTAAAGTGGTGTTGCACTCTCTTGGGAATCAACCTCACCCCTCATCTATAGCGCGCACCTAAACTTATGCACCTCAATTAAACTACCTGACATATTCGAGGGATAAATCATCTGAGATCTACACATAAGTTACACTCGCGTAACCCATTATATCTAAAACATCACCATCTACATTCTTCTATCGTATCCTAATCTTATGCCCAAACTTATACATTACTATAACTCAAGTTTTATAACATCGATACCAAATTATTAGATCTAAAAAATTATCGGCATAAGATATCACCTATCATCATTAATGTTTGTATAATATTCTCCCATTATATCAACTAAATCTAAGTATTAAGGACCGAACTTCTCCCCATGCCCAAGCATAACTCCTATTTACATATCTATCTTAATATCGTCGTTAAATGTCATTCTCTATGATTATACAAATTCATTTGTAATATCTTTCTAGATATAGATAGATATAACGCACATCCTCTTGACTACTAGTAACAATATTTCCTCCTAATTGATCCTGAGCCCAATGGACTAATAACCAATCATATCCCCACTTCCAACATTGCGCTAGACTTTATGCGTGAGATGTCTCGCGAAGCGAAATCTAAACAAGGAACTCCTTAGATACACTACCACCTAACATTATCGATCATGGGAATCCGTTAGGCTCTCAACCCATAGTTCATACTCCTAAGATCTCTTCCTATTGACATAAGAGTATACTCATCCACACTCATGCTACGAAAGACAAAACACATTACACATCTATATAGCCTTCTCTAATTATAAAATTAAGATATCACACACTATCTATAAAGCTTGTTTAAAATTACCCACACATATAATACATGATTTACCAATCTCTAGAAAGTAGACATACATAACACACAAAATATGTGTACACTAATAGTCTCTATACTGCTATCAACTTCTAAAGATCACTCACATGTCTCTGGATTACCAATAGTCGGACTCTCACACCGAATCTTAGTAAAAACCTAATCATAACGAATGGAAAGAGGCCATAGTTCCTAACTTGAGAGCAAGACGAATAACACCCAAGAAGTCTTACCCCTACCTCACGCTTGGTAAAATACTGGACGCTATAACCTGGGGATTATACTCTCCCTGCTCCTCAAGCCAGGGAGATTCACCCACATCGCGTAACTTCCCAAGATAGCACTATAGGGGTATGATTCACACACACACACACACACACACACACGTATATATATATATATATATATATATATATATATATATATATATATATCATACACACTAGATACACATGAACATGCACATCATATATACAAACCATCACATAAGGTATATTCGTTCACACCATATATATATATATATATATATATATATATATATATATATATATATATATATATATACACACTATCTCATAACCGCATATATAAAAGTAATAAATCCAGCTATAAGTATACAACTCTCATTACACTAATCGATGCACTCTCGCATACCTTCACAATACATGTTGTTATGCCATCCCTCACTTGAAACTTACTAAATCATTCACACCTAAGATATGAATAGTCACCCAATTTTAACAACACTAAGGACACACTATCTCTCTCATCTAATCCATATCCGTCATTAAGTTAATTCCTATGACTCTGAGAATTTACAAAAGGATACATTAAGTTAAACTCCCAAATATACCTCCACAATAACCTCTACTATCCTCAAAAGAACCCTCATTCCTTGGTGGATTTCCTAAAAGAACACAACACAATCTACTCTTATGTATACCTTTATTGTAACCCCCAAAGTGATCCCTCTATTGTATCCTAATATCAACCTTCATCCTATCTTATAAACATGTTTACTACGCTATATTAAAGGGGTCTATAAGTAATGAAACTAATTGAGAAAGGTTAAAATAAGAGCTAGAAAAAAAATTGCAGGGACCGGACCGGACCGAAGGTCCCCAAAAACGAACCGGTCTGGTTCCTTAAAAATAGCAGAAAACTGAACATGACCTGATCGATCCGGTTTCCTTAAAAAATGAACCAGTCCGGCTACACCAGATTTCGATCCTACGATATTTTGTAGCCACAACCCTTATTTCTAAACCAATATACACCCAATCAACAATATGCTAACAACAAAAACCATCATACATGTGATCCCAACAATTTCTCACCCACAAAACCGTATATATATCATCAAATGCAAAATTTTCTCCAAAAACTCTAGGGTTTAATCATTAAAGCTCAAAATTAACTAAATCGTCAATAAATTATGAAACTACTCACACACTCAATCATTTAGTAAGTTTAATCACTTGCCTCAAAGTTGTAGAGGTTGGATCTTCCTTGAAATCACGAATTTGAGCCGAGAATCCAAAGCTCCCAAGATTTCCTCTTCTCTTCTTCTTCTTCTTCTTCTTCTTCTTCTTCTTCTTCTTCTTCTTCTTCTTCTTCCTTCTCTTATTTCTCTCTAGGGTATGTTCATAAAAATGAGATTGGCCACTCTCGTGGCCTAATAAGCTCTTAACTCAAAAATACCCAACTTTAAATGATAATACACACTTTAAATGACTCGTGGACCTTAATTCGAGTCAAACTAACCAAAAATATTCCAGAACCCAAATAAAAGTCCCTTATAGTCATTTTGACTATCTCGACCTATCTCGAATCAACCGTACACTTCAATTCACCATTCGAGACTCCAAAAATAAAAATCTAATTTCTTCCAATTAAATAATTCTATTTCTCTCAAAAATACTACAAATAATTAAATATCCATAACCTCAAGGTACGGGGTATTACAGAGAGAGAGGAGGGAAATTAAAGTTAGATGCAAATTTTTTTGACTCCTAATAGTAGTCACCAATTAAGTCTTGGGGCAAAGTTTATGACTTTCAGGAGCGGTAACAAATTTGTGAGTGCTAATAGAAGTTACAAATTAAGTGTTAGGCCAAAATTTGTGATTGCTACGAGCAGTTACAAATTTATGACTGTCGATAGCAGTCACAAATTTAATATTAAACCAAAATTTATGACTCTTCATATCAGTTATAATTTTGTGACTGCTCATCAGAGTCATAACTTAGGCCTACTGATAAATTTGTGACTGCTTATAATAACTATAAATTTATGACGACTTATAGGAGTCAAAAATTAATTATATGGTGATCTTTGTGACTGTCATTAGGGGTGACAAACTGGGAGTTACAGATAATTTTGTTACTGCTCCCGGGAGTGATAAGTTTGTCACCCCAATTAGTAGTCACAAAAAGGTAGTCATGAATGTAGCATTTTGGTGTAGATTTTTTTTTCCAAATAAACTCCCTCATATATAATGATGATCATATTTTCAATTAAAGTCTTTTCTTTTGAATGATCATATCAAACTAAACTATTTTGACCTTAGCTACTTTTTACAATGCCACACTTTTTTGGTTCTTTTCAAATGGTGGCTTTCACACAAAGGTCAATCGTAGCCCTTTCCCATGTACACTCATCATATTTTCATATTAAACAAAATCCTCACGGGTAACATTTTTTACATGAACTACTTTCATTGTCAAGTTTTATCACATATGGTTTGTTTTAAGGACATGATTGAGATGAAAATACTTCGACCAAAATATGATAGACACGCACAATAATAAAAAAAAATCGTAAAAGTGTGCATTAAAGAAAATCATAAGTCAAAGATGTAGAAAGTAATCACAAATCTCATCATAATGACTCCAAATATTATAAAGCACATGGATGAAATGATGTATCATCTCAAAACACTATCAAATAGTCACATGTATATGGAATGATGTTGTGACTTGGTCATCCTAAATATCCATCCATAAAAGGTATAAACCAAAATACAAAAATCTTTTTTTCTTTTCCCAATATATTATCAATATAAAATCTTTTTGGCATTTTAAATTTTTTCTCAAAAAAATAGAAAATCATTTTTATTTTTTCAAAAATTTTCAAAACCAAAAATCTTTTGGGTTTTTCAAAAAATATGTTAAAATGGAAAAAAAAATACAGAAGTGGTACATACTAGAAGCAGGTCCAAAAATATCATCATTAAAATCAACCTATGCTAGAAAACAAGTCTAAACATCAACCATTAGGTCCGGAGGAGTTTTCCAAAGGTGGTGATATCCTATGAAAAAGCCTATGAGACACACAACCCAACTTATAAAAAAATTCCCTAAGGTGTCCTCTCTTCTTGCTTTGGAAATAAACATCAACGGGTCTAGGAACACCTTTCTCAAAACGATTAGGACATGCTCTCCTATGAATAAACGGAGGCCTAGGCGGGTTCGGTCGAGATCCATATGGATATATTACAAACTCGAGAACCGGCTCAAGTTGACATGGAAAGTAGACGCACCGTCATAACCTATTCCCAATCTCTCAACATTACCCAAAGAGAGACTGAGGAGCATCTTTCCAACGTTATAGATGTTTCCTCGATAGTAACCTTAACCTCCTAAGCACGTTCGATATCTCTCTCGAGTTGGGACACACGAAATTCAAGTTCACTCTTTTCCCGACCTAAGACGATCAATTTCTCACTTAAAGAAACCTTAACCTTCTCAATTTGACTCACCGACGCCTCACATCCCCTCAAAACTTCTATCTATCTCTCAAAATCTAACACCTTAAGACTTAAGTCTTTATTCAACTTCTTCGTATTTAAGGTCTTGGCGTATAAATCTCTAAACGCTTTTTGGAGATCGCTTTCACCCTCAATTTCAATTTCACCCTCACTCTCACTCGAAACAATCAAATCATCATTGGGGATTTCACGTATACAAGCGTCCTCATCGTCGTGGGACAAACTAGATGTGCTCACATGACTAGCCATAAAGACAACACACATACCATGTGATGATTCATCCCTGGAATCATTGACCTCATTATTACTATCACTAAGAGTGGCTGACATAGCAATTTCCTTACCCTTTCTCTTTAGCATAGTGGGACATTCAACCGCTTTGTGCCATTTTCCGTCGCACTCAAAACATCTCGCCTCTTCCTCTTTCTCACCGTTCTCTTTGGCCTCTTCTTCCTTTTTGTTTTTCTCAAACATCCTTTTATTGGGAAAATTTTCTCTTAAAATTTTGAGAATTTTTTTAAAATTTTTAGCAAACATGGCCACATATTCAAAATCAAACTTTCCCTGAGACTCAGACTCACAAGCTCTCTCTTTATTCATCTTCTTAGACACTTCCTCACCTTTTATAGATTCTTCCCTAAGTGCAATCCATCTATCCTTAGCTTTAAAATTTTTGGGAAACATGTTGATCTCATAAGTTTTAAGGTCTGCTACGAGTTCTTCTAACCTAAGTTTATCTAATATCCCCAACGAATTTAGGACAGTGACCTTAGGAATAAAATGGGATAGGAGTGACCTCAAATTCTTTGTAACAACCCTCGTCTCCTCAATTTTTTCACCCAAATTAAAACTCGTATTGACAATGTTCGACAACCTATCATAAAGCTTGTCAAAACACTCGGACTCTGATATGGTGATAGTATCAAACTGGGTGGTCAAATATTATAATGTATATCCCTTAACTGCATTGGTACCCTCATGTGTCAATTGGAGGATATCCTATGCCTCTTTAGACGTGGTGCACATCATAATACGGCGAAACTCGTCATGGGTGACAATGCCAAAAATAGCGCTAAGGCCACGGGAGTTATAAGTACCCATTTAAAATTATCCTCAGTCCAGTCAGACACAGGTTAGGTATTGGTGACACTTTCAACGGTGACAATGGGATGAGTCCACCCTATTTCATAAACAATTCGGACTCATTCATCAATAGACTTTAAACCTAATTTCATGCGGGCTTTCCAATAGGCATATATCGTACCATCAATGACGAGAAATCGATTATATAAGTTCTTCATTGAAAAAATTGCAAAATAATTCAAAAAAAAATCGATATTGTAAATAATTGCAGAAAAAGAATCACTCGATAATTTAGAGCATCTGGCTCTGATACCAATTTTAAGATGCGTGATATCGATTAGTTATTTAATTCGCAAATTTCCAATTTAAAACTTATTTAATTAGAGTCAATCTCCAATCCAAATTTTGTTAAACCCTAATCATGCAACTATGTGGATAAATTAAACATGCAATCACAAATCAAGCAGCAAACAAGATTCAGGAAAAAAAAAACTTTCGGGTAAAATCTTTTATTTCACTATCTAACATAAATCACAACTTAAAATTACATAGCAAAATCTGCAATGAATCTCCCACTAAAAATCCACATAGACTGCAGCCTAGCACCAGAAGTGAATACCCTCGCGTATCCCCAATGGCCACAGTCGTTAGCAAATAGCCCCCACAAAAACTATAAATCCAGTAGTAGAGATCTTCTTTACAAGAAAAACTTAACAATAAGTGTTTTGGGTTCCAAACGATTCACAAACGTATACTGGATCTTTTGTGTGAATAAAAAATAAGGTTTTGTGCCGTAAAAGTGAAGACTAAACTTCAGCAGATTGCAGTTTTTGTTTGGAAAAAGTCTTAATGAAAAAAGACTTCCAAAATAGGTATTTATAGCAAAACAAAACATTTAAGGCGGCGGAGGTCGTTCAAACGACTTCTCAATGTCATTTGAATGATATTGGATGTCGTTAGTAATGACCAAAGAAATGACCTTAAAAAAACCAAAACAGTACATGGTCATTTGAAGCAATAAAGGAACGACCCTCACGTGACCTATCAAAGGACATGTGATGTCGTTAAATGGGTCATTTGAACGACATGAGCGAAAGATTAATATTTTAAAAAACTCGCCTACTGGTCTTCCAAAAAATATTTTCATTTAGAAAAATACCTCATTTTGATTAAAATCGGTTTCAAAAAATATCCCAATACAATCATAAACCAAATTCAAAACATAAACATAATTCTTACCAAAATTAATTTCGTAGATGTCCGATGTTGAGAATCTTGATATTCGCATCCATCGTCTTGAACAGCTGATCGTGAGCTTCTCTCGACGGTTGTAGTGGTATACAACATATTAAATGTAAAAGAAGGACTGGGGAAATTATGTCCTTACAAAGAATATTTTTGGGTCAGAAATAAAAGATGAATTTTCTAAAAACTGTATAAGGTAGTGTGTATTTTTTGCGATTATTTATATAACCTATGAAAATTACATAAATATTTTTCACCTCATGCAAATGATATAATCTTGATGAGTAGAAATCTCATATGTCAGACTTCATATTGAGTAAATATAATCCATATGTCTAAATAATAATAACTAGAGGATTTTATCACAATTTAGTTTGGGAAAAGTATAATCTTTACTTTAGTAAAGATATTCTAGTTGAAGGATTTGGAATATAGGTTTGAACTCTTATACGAAATATTATCTTATACACTGTAAAAAATTATATATGAAATCGCATATTTCATTTCCTTAAGAAATAGATTCTGTAATCTATATGGGACTTTTAGACAATTGAAAGATTGAACTTACGATTCGAACGAATGAACATGCATTTTTTGAATCAACTATACTTGAAAGTGTGAAGCATGTATTAATTTAAGAAATAAGATTAATTCTTATTTAATATTAAAACACTATGAGTTTAGATTCATTTTTTAAATGAAAATATAGTGGGGGCACATTTATGTTGTTTCTCAAAGCTATACCTAGATTGATGAACATCATAATAGAATTTAAAACTTTGATGATAAAAATGAATCTTTATTTAAAATTTTATGACCTTAAAATAAATATAATTTTTCTTATGCTATTAAAAAGGATTCCAAAAATTCTTAGAGAAATCATGTCATAAATGTTTGATTTGATTCCCTAGTATGAACTAGATTTTAGTTTATAATTGACTTATCTTGTAAATTTAATATAGTAAGGAGTGTGCATCTCATTTGAATGAATAATGAGACCATTATCATTTATGAATATATGCTCTGATTTATCGAGAGTAAGATAACTCAGTTATGCATGATGCAAGTTAACTTATTCTCAAAAACATGAAGTAACTTTATTTAATTTGATTTTCATTGATATTATACATGATGTTAAGTTAAAATTAAATGTATACAATATCACTTTTCGAATGGTGACCTAAGTAAGGCAAATTACTTGTCAATTTGAAGTTCGAGAACTTATTAGATGGAAGGTACCCATAAATTGCACGATATTTTGATAATTTCAAATCATCAATTAAGATTGAATTGAGAATGATATAAATGGTCATTATCATTAAGTATATTGAAATATTAATGCACTATTAAAGGTTTATGAAATAATGATTAACTAATATGTGGTTACGATATTTTTTTGCCAAGAAAACTAAATTTATGTTAAGTCAAAGTGCTGGCATAATGAGTTTCAATGAAATAAGAATATTACTTGCTAATACTACAAGGAAAAATATAGATCATTAATAGATCGAGTATCTTTAAGTACAAGAGTATGTATTTAATATATAACCATCGTGTACTCCATATGATCCAAATATGAATTGTTCAACAACACTGTATATTGTAATAAGAGGGATGAATGTACGAACATCTTAAGTAGACTCGACTGAGCTATTAAATACAATTGACTTGGAATTGTTAATTTCATGGGAGTAATATGGATGTTTATAATTGAAAAACGTGCATTCTTATGCTATCAAGAAGGATCATGTGTTTTGATAAGAATCATGAACCTAGAATTCATTCTGAATCAATTTATGTTTAAGTGTCTGACACATATTATGATGTTATTTTATGGAACTCCAAGAAATAGTAATTATTTACACAGTTAATGATGAAGTTTATGTGTTAAACTTCACCCATTTTAACCATGGGTGATAAGTCCTTTATCAAAATATATAGGAATCTCATTTGGTTCATTCTTAGCATCACTATCGAAACTTTTTAAATTACTAACCACCCACGTTAAATTAAGTCAATGCCAAATTTTATCTTTCGTTAACATATAACAACATGCAAAAATAAAATAATATAACTCAACTATCCACGTGATTAATAAAAGTCTGAATTATCACAAAATAAATAAATAAATGATAAACACTGAATAAACCATCGGTTCCATACTCATATCAAAACCATAAGTCTACTGGAATACAACTGAATTTAAATACATAGTCTGATAAATAAAACTAATTAAATGTAACAACTGAAGGGACACTATGCCCAAATAAATTACTGAATCATAGATCCTAATCTAGAAATGAACAACTCAAGTGTCTACACAAATCCTACAACCCTCTGAAATTAACAACTCAACTTGCATGTATTGAAAAATAGATTTGACACGAGTTAGAGCCCCAAACCTTTGAAAAACATTTAGCACGTATTTCAATTATAGTTATAAAAGCAGTTATTAGATAAACACGTTATTTCAGCGTACAGACCCTTGAGTTCCTCACCTCTCATCTATTGTAGACACCTAACGTCTCATATTAAACCCACCTAGATATATTACCCAGCCTAACTATCCATAAATATCTAACTAACCACAACAGGTTTAGCTCCCCCATACCGTCCATACGATACGCTACCATCAAGTCAATAATTCATATCACCCGAATATTAGTATTGCACCATTAATTAAGTTTCTCATACTTAAATTACTTTTAGATATACAATATCTATCTTTTCTACCATCACACATAAGTAGAATAATCACATCAGTATATATTTATCACACTCAAATATATATAAGTCCATGTATCTCTCGTACAAAATCAAGGACTATCGGTTCGGAATGTCTTCTCGGACCATAAATCAAACAACACACAATGGAGGCGAACGTAGTTTTAAGCCTTTGGTCTACGCACACACCTAACGTACCCAAATGACACGCCGATCCCACTAATACACTGCATATAGTGAGCCTCCCAAATTTCTATATTTTGGAGCACACATCCAGACCTCATTGAATTCGCTAAGGTTGGATCGCCCTTTGCGTGGAACCTCCAGTGATAGTAGACAGCGTAGATATGTTCACAGACATAACAAAGCACGTAATAGGTATTCACACAACCTATATATATATATATATATATATATATATATATATATATATATATATATAGGTATACAAACAACCTAAAATATATCTAGTACATAGTATTTATATCTCTCGAATACTCAACGTACTAAAAATTCACACACAATATTATATTTGTATTTTTCGAGTATCACTTACTACCTGAAGGCTTCCTTAAGTAAATTCAGTAGTTACCGCATCACTATTATACTGGTATTGATCTTAGGTTATCGGTTACTCCTACCAAAACCTAATTTTCGAATTCCCAATATGCAACACAATCAGTTAAGTTAACTATCGTCGGTCCTAATCCCAATTCTACACTCATTAAGATTAAACTGGGCCTTAACTACATGTCTACTGATCTTTTCCAAAGCTTTATAACATTAATAAACCATCACCAAAGTTCCCCGTAATTAGTTCCATGCGAAAGGATAATATAAAAATCAAATTAACAAAACTAGGAGGTCAAACATTTCTGTATAGTAGGTGAATCGGTTCATAAATCTGGGAAGCCGAATGATTCGATATAGGGTCTGAATCGGTCTGCAAATCTGGGCAGTTATCCTCCTTATTGCTGTTTCAAATTTTCGCCATTTTTACTATTTCAAACCTCATGAAACCTCACCAAAATTCAATCCAACATACCCAAACATTACACATATGTCTAGGGAGAATTTCTAATATAAATAATGAATCAAATCTAAAAGAAATCCATTCAAGAACTGATTAAATCTCAAAATTTATAAAACCTTGGTTTATGTATTCTTCATGCATATTGATCATTACACCCAGATTTATTTCAAGTTATTTATCACATACTCACTAATTTCATGTTATCTACACATAAGGATTTCTTCAACATGGATTCCTACCGTGAATCATAAATTTCACCCATCCAAATCCCAAGAAAAAACATTTAAATCATGAATTTTAAACCTTACACTCCATGTGTATTAAAACATGCTTAAAATAATGCAAGATAAATACTTGACTTGATAAAAAAGGTCTGGTTTTTGTTCTAAGATGATGAGGTTGATCTTTCCTTGCACCAATCACAAATCCGGCAATGTTGGTGGTGCGAAACGCTATAGAACGGCCTAGGTTTCTTCTCCTCTTCCTCTCGTATGGCCTCCTCTCTATTCCAAGTGTTGTAACCCTAGATCATAACTCAAAGGGGCTGATATAACACTCTATTTTTTGGAGTTTCTTCTGCCCTAGGCTCCTAAATGATCAAAACACCCTTACGTAGTCCCGCAATTGTCTAAACTCGCTCAGGGACCCAATCAGCACATCTGGGTATACTATTTTGACTATTTCGGCCCAATCAGAATCAACCATGATCTCGAAATCTCCATATGAATCACTCTACATAACTTTCCTATCTTAACCTCAATATAGTCTAAACGCGACTCTCGGTTGAGATATAACACAGTCACGTCGATATCACTCGCTACGATGTATAATAATTATCACAAGTTATTTACTATTCACTTAGTAACATTATTCCGTAAATATTAATCATTATCTCTACCGATTAATATTTTAATAAACACATAATATTCAATTCAATTAAATTATGGTACACGTGTAATTTAAAATAACCAAATTAATTAAACTCTTAATACTAAAAAAATACGGGGTGTTACATACTTCCCTCCTTACAAAAGAACTACGTTCTCAAAATTCGGATATGCCCGGTATGAAAAACTTTGGATCCTTACTCTTAATGCATTCGAACATATTCAAAGTTAACTCGCAAAAATATGTTGGTGTTTCCACTATACACCCGTCAGTGGTGCCATTGACTAAAGGTCCTCCATCCCAAGATTAGTGACAAGTCCATTCAAACTCTTTCATACCGATATATGAAGATACACAAAACTATCGTAAATACACTAAAAATGCCTCAAAAGATGAGCCTATACTCCATTGGCTTTATTATCTCTATTTTATAAAAGGTTTCACTTCTATAGGTGCCAATTTCCCTTGTTGCCAAACCCCATAGCTCCCTTCATAGGAGACACCCGCAACAACCCCTGATCGCTCATGTCAGACTTCAAACTTCGGTTCATAATGACATACTTTCACTACATTCCTGAACTATTCGAAAATGATGTAGATTAACCTAATCCTTATCAACAGACCATGAATTACTTCGGGTTTGAGAAACTCATTATTCCTCAACTCTAACCAACCAAACAGTGGATGATAAGATCTCCGTACGAAGCCATAGAAGGTGTCACAAAGATAATAAACTGGTATAAGGTAAAACACGTAACTCTAGTAGTGGTAATTAATGCTACCAATTACCCAAAAATCCCAAATACCCATTCCTCGCATTTTCTAACATTCTCGTTACCTCCCATCTACCCATCGAACTACGGGTGACACGTCTAGCTCAAAACCCAAATTCGTCCCCATCACCTCCTGACACTTTTTATCAGAGGTGGGACTCCAGGGTCTCACCCTGGTTCACAAAAATATTGGGTGGTGCCTTGTGCTTGTATATCTCTTCTCTCCGATGAAATGTTGGGCATACTACCCGATAGTATAACTCACCCCAAATGAATGACAATTATGTTATTTCAATCAATTCATTCCATAACTAGAAGGAAATCCTGACCTCTTTGCAATTTAGATAACTCATTATTGAACTTTATCAGTATGCGTATCCATTACATCACTGGAATCATCAATTTATTACAAAATTTTGGTTAATAATCTTGGTCCAACCTTTTTTCCATTTACGAGTGGTGAACATGGAGAAAAATTCACTATATCTCTCTCAACACCGATCCACATGCTTAACATTTCACATTACATGGCATGTCTTGCTCCCCTTTTTTGAGATATACTAAAACCATGTCCTGTGCGTCTGCTCTAAAATTGCGCACTTCCTGTAGTCTTTTTCATTTGGTAGAAATCAACATCTTATCTATCTACAAGACACTCTAGGAATTTGATTAAGTAATACTCTGCTCTACTTTCTAATAATTGTGGAGTCCTCCTTTATTAAGGTATATCTTTTACATGTGCCTCCACCGTCTTTCAACTCACCTTGATTTTGATAGTTCCCCTTGACATACACATAGTCGGACTATCATCTTTTCTCTAACGAACTTCAGTATATCATACCATTCCAATTATATTTCTAACTACCCCCTCCCCCTTAGACATACATTCAACACATTTATAACCACATCCCCTTATCTCGGATAATATTGAAAGTCAAGCTAACCAGGGCGCCCATACACCTTATATCATGTATGCATATTCACAATCATCACGAGTGTCACATATGTAACATACTTAGCTCAAGCTCGGCCACTACACAAAAAATAGCAATCTGGCACGATTTAAAACTGTGCCAAATCAAATCTGACACAGTTTTGAACTGTGCTAGAATTAGGTGTTCCAAAATGGCCATTTTTTCTGGCATGGTTTAAAAGTGTGCCGGATTTGACCAAATAGGAATAATTTTAAACCGTGATAGAATTTGATAATTCTGGCACAGTTTATAACTGTGCCAGATTGAGTACATTTTGGTACACTTTTGGCACAATTCAAAACCGTGTCAAAATATGATACACTTTTGGCACGATTTTGAACTGTGCCAAATTTTTTTATCAAAGAAAAAAATTTAATTATTTGAAAACAAGAAAATTCACAAATTGGGAATCTCGCACGTTGATTATAAACTAATGTATATACAAACTACAAAATATTACAAGTCTTAATAGTTCACACACCCAAAAAAAATTGGGCAAAGTTCCCTCTATTTTTTGGACATTCTAAAACTTGAGTAATATAAAGCCCGCACGACCATTAACGTTAACAATAAAACTACAAAAGCCCACACGGTCATAACATAAAAAATAGAATCCTGTATATTAACGACATTAAATAAATAACACCCTTGTTGTAAGCCATTGACTTCTTCGTGTGTTCCACGTGGATAAAATCTAACGATAAAATGTTATCCAGCAAAACAATAGGATATAAAAAAGAGATGATATTAGTAACCAAGTAATTTAAAAAAATTATTATTCAAGTTGAAAAATTGCATATTCGAGTAACAATTATTATTATATTTTCAAACTGGAAGTCTTGTGACTATGTGGTTAGCTCCTACGAGTTACATTGGTCTTATACAAGGTGTTAGTGCCTCTTACGGGGTCGTTTGAGCACTAGTTTGAGTTTTCACCCTTAAACGACATGTTTTTAAGCGTAATCTAAATATTTTCAAATTATTGTCATATTCTCAAATTGGGAGACCTGTGACTACACGATCAGTTCCTATAAGTTACATTGGTCCCGTGCGAGGTGTTCATGCCTCTTACGGGGCCGTTTGGGAGCTGATTTGGGTTTTCACCCTTTAACGGCTTATTTTTAAACGTAATCTAGATATTTTCAAATTATAGTCATGTTCACAAACCGGAAGACCCGTGACTACGCAGTCAGTTCCTATGAGCTATATTAGTCTCGCGCGAGGTGTGAGTGCCTCTTATGGGACCGTTTGAGGGCTGATTTAGGTTTTCACTCTCTAATAGCATATTTTTAAACCAAAGTTCATATATTTTCAAATTATTGTCATATTTCCAAACCGATAATTTCGTGACTACATGATTAGTTCCTACGAGTTACATTAGTCCCGTGCCAGGTGTTCATGCCTCTTATGGGGCCATTTGGGGGTTGGTTGGATTTTCACCCTTTAATGGCATGTTTTAAGACTAATCTAGATATTTTCAAATTATTGTCATATTTTCAAATAAAGAGTCCCATCACAACGCGATCAGTTCCTACAAGTTACACTAGTCCCGTGCTAGGTGGCTGCGCCTCTTATGGAGCCGTGTGGGAGTGTTTTGGGTTTACACCCTCTAACGGCATGTTTTTTAGACAAAGTCTAATTTTTTTTAAATTATCGTCATACTCACAAATTGGGAAGTTGTGACTACACGGTCAATTCCTACGAGTTACATTGGTCATGTGTGAGGTGTTCATGCCTCCTATGGGGATGTTTGAGGGCTAGTTTGGATTTTCACCCTTTAACAACATATTTTTAAGACTAATCTAGATATTTTCAAATTATCTTCATATTCTCAAGTTTGGAGTCCCATAACAACGCGGTCAGTTCCTATGAGTTACATTGGTCCCGTGCGAGATGTCCGTGCCTTTTACGGGACCGTTTGGAGTGATTTTCGATTTTCACCTTGTGACAGCATGTTTTTAGGCAAAGCCTAATTATTTTCAAATTATCGTCATATTTTCAAACTCGAAACCCCGTTACTACACTGTTAGTTCCTATGAGTTACATTGGTCCGGTGCGAGGTGTTCATGCCTCTTATGGAGTTGGTTTAGATTTCACCCTTTAATGGCATGTTTTTTAGACTAATCTAGATATTTTCAAATTATCTTCATATTCTCAAACCGAGAGTCCCATGAGTACACAGTCAGTTCTTACGAGTTATACATGTCCCATGCGAGGTGTATGTGCCTCTTACGGGACCGTTTGTGGGTGGTTTTGGGTTTTCATTCTCTGACGATTAGTTTTCGTGCCAAACTCTAAATATTTTGAAATTTTCATCATACCGGGAATCCCGTGACTACACGATCAGTTCCTACGAGTTGCATTGGTTCCGTGCGATAATAATAATAATAATAATAATAATAATAATAATAATAATAATAATAATAATAATAATAATAATAATAGTAGTAGTAGTAGTAGTAGTAGTAGTAGTAGTAGTAGTAGTAGTAGTAGTAGTAGTAGTAGTAATAATAATAATAATAAAATATAATAATAATAATAATAATAATAATAATAATAATAATAATAATAATAATAATAATAATAATGATGATGATGATGATGATAATAATGATAATAATAATAATGATAATAATAATAATAATAATAATAATAATAATAATAATAATAATAATAATAATAATAATAATAATAATAATAATAATAATAATAATAATAATAATAATAATAATAATAATAATAATAATAACAACAACAATAGTACCTTATCCCTATGCTACAATAGCGATTGTAATACACAATTACAACCGTGAAAATGCGATGATGTGAGACTTATTTTGAAATATAATGAGATGATATGAGACTCATTTTGAAATATAATTATATGTTTTTTCTCATAAGGTTAGAAACTAGGTCCCTAGCATGATATCAATTTAAACAAATATTACATATTAGAAAGGCAATTGTTATTGACCCCAAACACAAATGTATTGATTGAAATAATATTTTGCAACAAGATTATCATAATTTTTATCTATAAAGAGAGATAGACGTATTTTACCTTGACAACCAACAATAGGTATGTTGCGAGAATGGTCACAAGTTTTGCAGTAGATCCTACTAAGAAAACCTATTCACAGGCATTAAGGAATAAAATTAGAACAAAAATTAACAAAACATCACTTATATGTTTTCTTCAAGAAAACAAATTGAACATATGTATGGTGTTTAGGACTAGATTGTGTATACCAATAAAAAGATGTGAAATATACAAAATTTCCACCCCTAACGTCATTGGAAATAATGAATGATATTTTAAGAGAAATCCAACATATTTTCCAATCTTAAAAAAGTAGACATGAAAGTCTTACAAGAAATCTAAGTCGACAACAAGCACAATTTACTGACTAAGGGATATCTACAACAGGTACCAATCCGTGAAGAGCTCATTCACACAAAAAAGATGAAATCTTATTATTTCCTCTAGCCTTGGCAGTCACCATGCCTAGGATATCTGAGAGTATAGATGTTTGATTCAAAAAAAGTTGTTGAAGATCGTCAAGCTTCTTTTCTAGCTCACCAGAGAGGCCAATGAGTGTTTCAATCTCAGTTTATTTATTTTGGACATAATCAGCAGATTGAATCAAACTAGAAGAGTGTTGGACGGTCAGGTCTGATTCAGGAGGAGTAGATGTTGCGATAGTGATGAACTATTAACTTCATTCATGAGGCGTTGCACCGTACACTTCAAAGCTGAGATAGCCTTTTCACAATAAGTTACTAAAGCTCAACTGTACTCGTGCTACTTTCTCCGATCTTTACCTACACCACAAATGATAGAATAATGATTTGACTGGTGTTTGTTCTATTAAACCTTTCAACAGTAAATTTTGAAGCTATATTTTAATTGAAAGCTCCATGAAACTTATTTGTTCTTTGTATTAATAAACATCTTAATAAATTAAAGGAGGTACCAACAAACATTACAAAGTAGGTGAAATCAACTAAAGAAAAGGAAAATACTGTAACATCATCATAATAGAGGAGCTTTATATATATATATATATATATATATATATATATATATATAGGGAGAGGTTCACAAGTGGACCAAAAGAGTGGACTTTTTAATGGACCTTAACAAAAAACACATAATAACACATTAATTTTAATTCCTATAGTGTAATTGATCCGCGCCAGCGGCACCAAATACGCGTGTCGATCGATCCCCCCCCCCCCCCCATGGCAGCCCTGCTGTCATAAGGGCTGCCACAAAGGCTGCTTTGGTGATGGTGGGGGTTGGGGGGGGGGGCGGTGGGGGGTGGGGGGGTAGTGGGGTGAAGGTGTGGTCTCGGGTCCCGCTGGCGCGGACCAATTACACTTTAGAAATTAAAATTAATGTGTTAATATGTATTTTTTGTTAAGGTCCATTAAAAAGTCCATTCTTTTGGTCCACTTGTGAACCTCTCCCTATATATATATATATACAGCTATAACAACATTATAACTGCTATAATAGCATTATAGCAGCTATAACAGTGGCTATAATGCTGTTATAGCAGCTATAACAGCTATTATAGCAGTTTGTGAAAACCAAGTAATTTTCTCCAAGACTTTCATACAACAAGTATGTTGGGGTACCTAAGTTGAAATATTATTCCACGTTGTGGTTCGCTTATATTTTTAGGATCGTTGTTGCTCTAACGTATATGCAGATATTAATATATATTGCCCTAACATATAAAAGCAATTATTTTTCTTTATAAGAACAAAGATCTTCTCCACATAATATCAAACTCAAGCACAACAATTTGGTCAAGAATAAGTGCAACATGCAGACACTTTGACCAGAGAAACCTTTTTTCTTATCTTTTCAGTAGAAACAAGGGCACCCAAGATCATTTTTTGGAGATTTACAGAGTTTGTTCTTCATCGCATTTCAATGATTCACCAAATATCCAGAGAAATTCGAAATTAAATGAAATTATATCTCACTTAGAAGAGGGAGAGGGAGATGTATATGTGACCATACATCCCAACTTAGAAAATATAGTTGTATGTAGTGGACCGGCAAGCATAACTTGTCCCGAGTGTAATTTAATAAGAAATCAGTGTGATAAGTGTTTTGTCTGTATTAATAATCGCGGGCTTTATTCTGATAAAAGACTCATTTTGTTTCAAATCTCATGTGTAGTCTCTTAAGTTTACCAAAGACATGTCTATGAGACATTTAGACATGTCTATGAGACATTTAAACATGTATGATAGTAATAATATAATATTTCTTTTTCTTCCCCAATTGACAGCCAGTTAGAGGCTAGCACCCACTTTATATTTTAAGTTATGGGACAACACTAATGTGATACCAAAGAGATGGATTGGTTAGGTTGTTGGTTTCAATTCTTACTAATTTATATTCCTTTTATTTTTTAGGAGAAAACTCTACATGGGATGAATTCTCAATAGAGCTATATTTTATTACAGAAAGATGATTGGATATATAATTGGGGTATCTCTACCCATTTTAAACCCTGCCCACCCCTATTTAATGTGGATAGTAAAACCATGTGAGGCAGAGCTCATTAGTATTTGTATAGCCTTCGTTGGAGTGTCATATGTAAAATTATTTGGATGAGAAAACCCCTTTTATGAAATTGTACTAAACACTAGAGCAAGTATGATAGTGACTGGAAAGAATCCATAAATATATTGAGAAAAATCCTTTAGGGAAGTCATGGAAATGGGATAATTTAAGAGTGACATATATGTAAGAGTCGTGAAAAACATAATTCAAACAATTTTTTTTACGACTCTTTATTGATTGTCATAAAATTTGATTTGAACGTAATATAGTTCATAATGAAATAATACTTACGATGTCATAAAGAAAATTCAATGACCCCCCCCCCCCCCCCCTCCTTCCCATTTTAAATTAACCAGCCAAATCTTGAAGTCCAAACTAGTTTTTCATGGAAAAAAGTCATTCAAAATGGACTAGGTAATGAGTGTGATATAATATTGTGAATACAAAATGCTTACCGCTTTGTATATATAGAACATTCAAGTTCGTGCTGTTTTATTCCGTGTTCGTTCTTCACTCTAAATCTATTTTGATTTTCCTACAATTTTAGCGAATTAGCTATTTGAACTTAGTGATATTCATATTATGTTACAACTATTAACTGTTAAGAGCAATTGTGGGCATATTAAATATTGATACTTCTTGGGGAATATTAAATATGTCGACCATAGACCGACCACCCTAAGTGTTTTCCCTCCACACCCAATGCGTGAACCTAAACAATCAAGCAGAAATAAAAATTTGTAAACTCAAACAAATCTAAAAAGAATTTTTATTTGCCAAAATATAAACTGAACGCTACACCAAGAATTTGACATGCCAAAATAAAAACTGAAGCCTTCTGTCAAAAACATAGATGAAAACTAAAACCAATATTTGTTTCTAAAAATTAAAAGAAGTTCAAATTATCCAAAAATATTAAACAATATATGGTAGGAATGAATCATTGTAACAAATATAATGAACTATTGCAAAAAACCCTATATAGGAACTCTGGAGCTAACAAATATATATATTTAACTACTTCTTGTGACAAAATGAGCAAGGCATTTGAGATTACCAAATGTGATACCTGATCAACAACACTTCCCATTTTTCAAAGGAGTATCTTAATCCCTCATGGTGGCACAGTGCTAAACAATGAAATTTCACCTATATTAATGTTGTGATTCAAGGCTCAGTAATTCGTATGATATTATAAGTAAAACTATCAGACCTGCTCGATCCAGAAAAAAAGAGATCAAATATGTTTTAGGTCAAAGAAAAAGGAAATGGAAACTGGACCTAGTCGATTTAGACCTGCTCAATTGATAACAATATCGATTTCTCCTCTCGATCCAGAAGGATATACAAATCGATTCGTGTCACTGATGTTTCCGTAATAAATAATGGCGATTGGAGAGAAAACAGTTTCCTATTATTGATATTGGCTACTATTTAGTACCAATATAAGAATAAAGATTAAAAACCTCTTAATAGGTTAATCATGTGGCTGATGTTGGTCGTCTGGATTCTTAATTGGTCATTTTTCGCCAAAGATATCTAGGATTTCTTGAGATTTAAGGTAAAATTAACTCCATTCACCTCCAGATGGATTAGTCATGCTATAAACAACATCAGCATCATCAAAGTACATAATATGGACATTATCTTTGATCCACATGTAACTCCATGAAGTTGGGGGCCACCGAAATTTTAGAAAAAATCACGACAAAGAAAGTAACTATGCTTACACTTCGTGTCTATGACATAAATATACTATGGATATACACGTCTATAACATGCCCTGTGTCATGGAATATGAATACATCTAAATATTAGTCATATATGAATGCAAAAATTATAGTTCAAACACCAAACAAAAAAACTATAGACCCACCCAAACCAAATATACTTACAAAGATTCAATGAACAAAATTGAAAATGTGGTTTTCATTATAAGCAATGGCACCTAACATGAAAAATTACCAACTGTTTATCAACTTCACACCCTAAGGCCTCGGGAATACTTCGATTTCACACATTCAAATATGGGCTTGTAGATAGTGAGGCGAAGATATGAACCATAAAGAATTGAAAACTAACATATAATCATGTGTTATCAAGAACTCAAATTAAGAAAATTTTAAAAAGTGAAGTGAAAGCCAACAAAATAAAGATACTAATAATAATAGAGATAAATTAAATATCGCGATTATAGTTCTGACTTTTGATAAAGAATCCTGAACTTCCCTCATAGAAACTTCTCCCATTGTAAACAATATAGAAGTAGCCTCCATCAAACCAACAAAAATGCCACAAAAAAATAAAATGATTTCAGTCTATGATGATATTTTCCAATTCCTATACAAATTTGAGAATGCAAAAGAATAAAAAAGTCAGTGGAAAAATTTCCTTCAAATCAGTTAAATAAAAAGTCTCCACTTCTCGCATCAATGTCGAAGTAATTTGTTGTCCCCGGATGTGAATGACCTCAAATTTCACCCTCTATACCTGAATGAGCACACCTAGCTAGTTGTTCGGGTATGTAGAAAAGACTTTCTCTTTATTTTTGTAGAATGTGCAACATGTATACATCTATTTTTTTTTCTTAACCTATTTTGATATTTATTGAGTTGAGTTTGACGTTGTAAAAATTTTATTCAAGAAAATCACCACTCAACTTTACTCAGTTCTCTCAGAAGCAGTGCATGTCTATCCAGTACAAATTAATAGATGCTCATTCTTCAATAGATATCTAAAGTAAGAAATAAACAAACCAAATTGATAAACCCAAGGATTCACCAATTCTCATCAGAAGTTTCAAATCTAAGGTAGTGGATATACGTGGGTTACCGAATACGTAAATCGTTTTTGAGTTTGTTTATTACTTTCTTTATTGTATTACTGGACTTTTTTCTTGCAAGGGTTTCAACATTAAATTTATGTCTCGTGCAATTGCATTTACTTCTTGCATTTATCACTTTGTGATCACTGTGAAAATGAATTCAATTAATGGAATTGGCTAAATACTAAACTGAGATTAATCCCAACAAACTCAATTGAACCGATTATTGTTAAAATTGATCGAATTTGAAATTAACAGAGTTCATTTGATAAAATAGACAATTAAATTTTCAATAAATATGGCCAATAATTACGAAAGGATAATTACACACTTTTGATTACTCATAATAACTCTCAACCTCTCTCTATCTATCTTCATCTCTGATCAATACGCCCAAAATAGGATCTCATAATAATTTTGTCCACATCACAAACATTAGAATATAAGAATAAAAAGCACTTGGTACAAGACTGCTGCCAAGCACCCTAGCAGCTTCATTCTCAAATAATCGCATGCCTAAAACTAAAGCAAGATATATAGAAACAATGAGTAAAATATAATAATAAAGATAACACATATGTTGTAATATAAGAAATATAAAGACTTATACGAAATTTCTCCAATCGAGGTGATTAATCAACCGATTGACATCATTCAACCTCGTGGGAACCCCATCTGATTATTACGGTAACCATGAGCGCACCCCATTTTTGGACACATCAATCACTAGGATCTAGAATGCGGTAAAGGGGACGATGAATATGGAAGGCTAGAGTTAGGGTCGTAAAGAGGGGGCAGATGTGTGAGAGAGAGTGTGGGAGAGGGAGAGCGGGAAACCTAAAAATGAGGGCGGGAGACAAAAAAAATCTGGGGACTAAGTTTTTTAGGATTATTTAATATTTTAGTCAAGTTTACTCTATTTTGGCACATTTTTAAATCGTGCCAAATTTTGGCACTATTTTAAAGTGTACCAGATTGTCATTAAACCGTGCCTAAACTTGCCACAGTTTTAAGCTGTGTCGGACTTTTAATATCATAGTGTACCAAATTGTTATTTTTAGTGTAGTGGAACCCGCACTCTTGACGTGACTATACAGTGAGGTTGTAAAACGTTTCCTTACTAATCGTGAATAATATCTCCTTAAGACTGCCCCACCTATGAACTAATGGTGCAAAAGTTCTCCAGTAATTCCCACACAAAGCTACCGGCTCCACTAGCCTTATATAGTATAAGAGCTCTCAGCTTAATGTGTTTTCTCAACACGTTCAATGGTTAACATTCAATACTGATGTCCTAGTATCCAACAATGTCTCCGCACTTTGATGTTTCTAAAACTTCGTGCGTAGAACCTTTCACAATCGAAACTCAAACAAGGAACTCCCCCGATGTGCTAGCACCTAGAATTATCGGTCATCAAGTTCTGTAGGCCCAAGGCATATAATCGGGACACTCAAAGTCATATTCCCCCATCGTATATTTCTAATCATAAAATCCCCCACCTCTTAAGGAATCTTATAACACTGCTCTCAAACTATCGCTTAGTCCCCAACGCTAAATCAATAACGAGCTAAATCTCTGTACTTGATAGAAAACCCAATCTACCCTCAATCATCTCAACAAAGTGCCAATACACTGGGATCAAATATAACGAGACAACTATACTCTTTGAAGTATCCTCCACAATAGAATATAGACACGAGTTCGACCCTATTTCATGTGAGACCTCACAAAAGCACACATCTTGCCCTAAAACAACAATTATGATAGTCTTGCTGTGACAGCGCCCCATTGGTCAAACCATCGCTAATCAGTCCATTCCTAGGATAACATCATACTCGAATATCATCTCTCAAAATGAGCTAATCCACCAAAACATATCCTCCCAGTGTCCACATCCACTCCCCTGTAGATGGAACCAAAGGTAGCCCCGCTACTCAATGGTAATTATATTCACACATTGGTAACAATAACGATACACCCACTAAACCCATCTCATGTGCGAATCTAGTGCTAACGATCCACTGTGACTCACTTGTGTCACACAAAACATACGCCATTCACCCTAGGATAAAACTCACACTTTCAATTGCTCATAGCATTGGCGATTCAAATAGTTCCTGGACAGAACACTTTCGTCCAAACTGAACCAGAAACTTCTGTAACTGTTGTCCTTGTTGGGCATCATGATCATGTCCCCTAATTTTCTATAGATAAGATCAACACCTAGGACCCTACTCTCCATACATAAGACACCTTTTTGTGTCATTCCATAGCCTCTGACCCCACTAGACAAGTCTGGGTTATCCTTATCTCGGTGTAATACCCCGTACTTTTATGGATATTTAAATTAGATAAGTGGGCGTAAATTGGTAATTTGAGGAATTCTAATGAATAGTAAATTCTAGATTAATAAGTGTTAGATGCTTACCTACGTGTGTTACATTTACTTAGGGGACTGAGTAATGAGTCGGAATGTTTTTATGTCATGTCCCAACTGAGTAAACCGACGGGAATTATTTTACGTTGCAGAAAACGCATACTGAGAAGTGTCGGGTACGACTAGTGACTTTTAGTTAAGTGACTCCGATGGAGATTTTGAGTGCACGGTTGGTTTCGAAATGGCCAAAATAGTCAGAATAGAGTATCCGGGGGAAGGGTTTAGTTTCTGGGGACTGTTGGACTAGTAGGGACTCGCAATTGTGTAAACGAGTAATTTTTGGGTTTAATAGGAGATAAACCTCTTTTCTTTCATATAAGTCACGAGAGAGAGGGAGAGAAAGAAAGAAAAGAGAGAAAAAAGAGAAAGATAAAATAGGAAGAAGAAAGGGGATTTAGGCCCAAACTCCGCGGGATTCGACTCGAGGTCGTCGAATTTTATCCATGAGGCAAGTGTTTACTTACTTTATTTAATTGAGTGTGTGGATCTCATATTATAGTTGGTAAACTATATGATTTTTGGGTTAGAGCCCTTAAAATAAATTTGGGAAAATTGATTTTGAAATAACAAATAGATGTGTTATTAACTCTTGATGATTTCTAGTGTTAAATCCATGTTAATGGTGTATATATATGGATTGAAATTGGAGAAATGATAAAAATGGGGCTTTAATGGTTTTAGGGTTTAAATCTAAGAGAAATGGTTTAATACCACAAATAAATTGATGGGTTAGTTATAAATCAGTGTTAGGATGATTATAGTGATGTTGGTTGAGGTTAGAAACCATAAAATGGAAGTTGGGTTGTTATTTGGGTATTTTGGAGAAGATGAAATCGCCCAAACAGTGCCCTCCGAACAGGGCGAATTGATTCGGGTCTGGACCGAATCGATTCGCATAAGGGGACCTGTAAGACTGTCTCAGGCCGAATCGATTCGGATTGAGACCGAATCGATTCTCCTTTGAGGACCTTCTTGCAGAATGCTTTTCAAATCGATTCTGATGGAAACCGAATCGATTCGCTATCCCGAATCGATTCACATTTGGGGAGAATCGATTCTCTTTTGTTCAAATTAGCAGTTTTTCCTTCTTTGAGTTTAGGGGGAGTTAAATTGAAATTAGATATTATTATAGGGGATTCGTATTATGATATTAGGACTCCTAGATGATGGTGTTGAGGGTGAGTAAACCTTGTGATGAATGAGGGAACCTCGAGTTCATTTAGTGTACAATCCGGGGGATGGAACGAGTGAATGTTCGGGTTGAGAAGCATTCGAGAGAGAGGTCTTCGACAAGGGTGTAGAGATATTTATGCGGTTAGAATGTATATGGGCGGAATGAATTTGAGTAAATCCTAGGATGCTATTAGGATGGAATCTAGGATATGGACTAACGAGGATTGAGGGGCTATCCGGTACGTCTATTGATGACTATTATTATAGGTGATGCGGTACCTATGGAATCAAATAAGTCGATAGAATACTTATTTGATTATTACGAATTGGTATATTCAGGATTATATATAAATCCTTAAAAGTGATTAAGGTGCGAGTTATATATTAATTAAGAGAATACTTATATGCTATTACGGATGGGAACATTTGGGGTTATTGTCTATCGTTATAAGAGTTTAGCAATTATAGCCATATATATTGAGAAGTGATGTATATTATATACGAGAGTTGTTACTGTATATATATGATATGATACGGAATTAAATATATCTATATGTGAATGGTATATTTGTATCTTAGAGGCTGGTTCCACGGGCTTCCCCGGGCATAGGGATAGACAGCCGGATTATATATTTTCTCTAGTGATATCCAGGGAGGTTGCGCGATGTAGGTGAAACCCTTTAGCTTGAGGAGCAGGGAAAGTATATCCCCAGGTCATAGTGTCCCGTATACGAGTGCGATATTTGTGTTCCACTTTCAGGAGGGAATATGATTGCCTCCACCGTTGTGTATTTTTACCATAACCATGAGTGAGTTTGGCTTGGTATCGTGGTTGATTGAGTAAACCCGGATGCGGATAGGAACTATGAGACTGCATCCTCGAGTTATAGCTCGGTGGGATGGTTATTATACTTATGATTGTAATAGGTATAATTATACATGTTGTGTATAGTATATTACTTGTATATGAAGATGAGTTATCATATAAAGTAAACTTGTGTAAAGTGAAAAGAATGAATAAAAAGTATATCCCCCTTTGGTATATTTATATCCGGATTTATATTAATATGAATCATAGGTTCTAGTTATATATATATATATAAATATACGAGTTTTAATATATGCGTTATGTGCTGAGGTCCTAATGGATCTCGACGATCAACATTGTCAGGTAGTAGTGTATCGGGCGGGGTCCTTGTTTGGATTTCGCTTCGCGAGACATCCCACGCATGAAATATAGCGCAATGTTGGGAATGGGGAGAAGTTTAGTCCTTAGTACGAGGGTTTGTGAGGACTTTTAGAAGATGGGTTAAATAGATTAGTTAGGCGGGGTATTTTAACTAGGTTATTTAAAAGGTATGCGATAGGTGTGCACTATTAGAAGAGGGGTGAGGTGTATCTCATGAGAGTGCGATACCAATTTAAATATGAGAGATTTCATATTTTATAAATATGGCATTTATGCACTTGCTAAATATTTTTAAAAACTCGGGCTCTGACCCGTTTCTCTGTTTTCCCCTCTCTTGCTATATATGTATATATATTAGGTGTTTAGACACAGGGACGCCTAGATGATGATCCGTTCTAGTCAGACGTTTGCTGCAGCAGCTGTGGATGCATGCAGGTTTATTTTAGACACTTGTATTCTTGTGATCTAGATAGAAAGTATTGTAGTAACATTCGGGCCGATAGCCCAATTGTATTCATTTATTCTTTTATTGCCTTTTAGTGTGGCATTTGATTTGGTTGTATTATGTTACCAAGTGTTCGGTTATTTTATTTCATTTCAGTTTCGTATATATAAACTGTGTGGATGTTTTACTTGGTTGGTTTGGATAAAAAGATTAGTTAAATAAATTTTGACGCCAGCCTAATAAGTTATTAGTAATTAATTTGGTTTTCAATAGTGATGCTGAGAATGAACCATATGAGACTCCTATTTTAATTTGGTATAGGATTGATCACCCGATATATTATTAAGCGGTGTGTCACATTCGAGTCTGGTAGCCTTAGTCCCGATTACTACCCCCGTTATTTCTTTGGCTCTGTTAGCCCTGTTGAGCACATTACTGGCCTTGATTGAATCCAGTATCACTTGGTAGGAACTCCTTTGATCTAAATCATTTAAATGGGTCTCTTATTGGGTATCCCTCTATGGTGCCTCACTAGAACCAATTACATTCAATATTGATCTGCTGACTAGACTCTCCAATATCTGATCTCCCTTCATATGAAAGCTTTTATATTGCCCTTGAAAAAGTACAACATTGATGACATCACCATAAGTCATCCCAATCAGATTTCCCCCCTCAATGATGGCGTATTCTACCCATGCGTCCATTATCAACTCAAAGACACCCTCGTCGGGTATGAAGTTTGCTAAACAAGAAAATTCTCCCTCATGTTCGGACACTGTCCGGCCCTCCTGTAATAAGTACTAGAATTTTCTTCATATCTCTATTAAAATAGCTAATGAAAGAATTCACACTCAAACTGCACCCCAAATTTCTCGATATTCATGGAATCATCCTCGGATGTGGTGACTGACTCCCATCACTACAATAATGCTCTTTTAAGCCAAAAATTTTGTCCAAAATTTTAATCATAACTGTAGCTGCACTCCACCGTATTCAATTTCCTTTGGGTGATCTTTTTCTATTGGCCAATAACCCATCCTCACATTCCCAAACTCTTGCGGATAGCCTTTTAAAAAAAACTCCGACTCTCCCCCCTTACCGACTACACTGGGTGAGTCTGAATTTGTGCCACCGTTAGCTATGGTGGTACTTGGGAAAACTATTGCACCCTATTGGTTATCACGACGTCCACTTTCCTAATAATAATAGTGGTGACTTCTACTATGGTCACCATCCCCATAATATTCTGTGGTTCCGACCGAGCCTCTCCTCCTACTGTCCTCCTAACGACCCTCACTAGTCATGATATACGAAGCCCAACTGAACTCGTATATGATCCCATAAATTACACTCAATAGTAGGAGAATTTAACTCGCATTATGAATCGACAGTCCTAACCACAGGTCTCCATAACAAAGAAAAATTACACTGAAAATGTAGTAAGTCGTACAAATCCTACGGACTCTAGAACCTGATGCTCTGATACCATATGTGACCCCCCGCCCATTTTACCTACGGGTGATCAGTCCTTTATCAATATAAATGGGAATCTAATTTGGTTCATTCTTAACATCACCGTTGAAACTTCTAAATAATTAACCACCTATGTAAAATTAAGGTGGTGCCAAATTTTTTCTTCCATTAACATATAACAACATGCAGAAATAAAATAATATAACTCAATTATCCACACAATTAATAGAAGTATGAATTTTCATAGAATAAATAGATAAATGATAAACACCAAATAAACCATCAGTTCCAAACTAATATCAAAACCATAGTCTACTAGAATAAAACTGAATCCAAATATATAGTCTAGTAAATAAAACTAAATAAATGTAACGACAGAAGGGTCAACATGCCCAAATGAATTACTTAATCATAGTTTATAATCTAGGAATGAACAACTCAAGAGTGATGATGCTAAGTTTTAGCACCACTAGATAAGTGATGATGAGCTCAAACAGTAACAACAATGGCAGCCACAGTGATGTATATGTGTGTAAGTGTATAGAAGGGGATGAGTATAAGAGGAATAAGACTGAGAACATATGTGCTTGCGTTCAAATGAGAAAATTATATATTAAACCCTTTTAACCCAAACAAACCCTAAACATGCAACAGTATGTGATTGAATAAGATGATAATCTAAGAAAGAACATTCAAACACAAGCAATTGAGGAAAAATCCCCCAAAGGGGCAAAACCATTTATTTTCATTATAATATTGTAGGCTATACAATTTCGGATTACAATGAAAATACAAGTGACTAAGAATTACCCTCAGGTATCAGATTCTGTAGTCGCGGCTGGAACTATCCCTTTCCAGTAGGGCTGGCGGCTGGAACTATCCCTTTCCAGTAGGGCTGCAATGGAGAAGAGAACGGCTTCTCCACAAGGGTGTGAACAGCAAGAATGCGTTCCTGGGTTGCAAAGTGATTCACAAAGGATTGGCAATTGTGTGAATCAAAAAACCTAGAGTCTAGATGCTCAATAGGTGAAGACTTAGGGCTTTCTGTACTCTGAAAATCGTGTGTTTAAGTCTTAGAAAACCACTTCCCGTAGTGGGTTTAAATCAGAAGTCTCGGGCCTTAAAAATCTGAACACGATCGGTTGAAGTTTATCCCAAGCGGACCGGTCCGGGTCTGAGGAGGATCGGTCCGATTGACCGGATCGGTTCTTTTATTCTGGGCCGGATCGGTCCGTTGATGATCGGATCGGTTCGCTTCCATGCTTCATCGGTTCTCTTGCGGTCCGGGGTATACTGGCCTTCTGACAAACTAGCGGATTGGTCCGGGTCTTTAGGTGGACCGGTCCGGTTAGCCGGATCGGTTCTTTTATTTCAGCGGATCGTTCCGGCTGTCAGACTATGATTCCTTTTCTTCTTTTGATATTCGGATCCGTTGAATCTTGAATCTTGAATTTCTTCAACGGTGTAACGGCGTGCGACATAATACATTGATAATGGACAAAAATGTCCTTACAAATCTCCCCCTATGTCTATGCCGGTACATACATAAAAACAAATATCCGAATTATCAAACAACAAAATATGATGCCTATACAAATCTACCCTTCCATGAACCCAAAACTGGAAAGATACAATTGAATAAGACTACAGCGTTTGCTCTTCAATTCTGCAGGAATCTCAACGCTTTTCTCATCAGGGTGTGCAATCCAATGATAATCCATGTAGTACCTATACACATGAAACAAAGCAAAATACCAAGTGACATATCGAGTTTAAATTGAAATAGACATGTATACCAATTTATGAGCAAACTCAAACTTTCAAAACTCCCCCATAATAAGATAATTCATTCTCCCCCTTTTTATGATGTCCCCATAATAGACAAATGAGAGAAATAAATCCAATAAGCAAGTGCGGGGTGTCACTAGGATAAAATCACACCATGAATGAACACACATCAACCAAGACGATGATAGCGTAAATGAAGTGATGTGATTAAAGTCGATAGGAAAATCAATGCATACAAGCATGACATATGTGCACGATGAATATTGGATATTCCTAGCGAATGAACTCAAATGCTTCCTTTGGTGTAAAAAAATGACAATATAAGATATTGACTCAATCAAATCAACAAATCAAAGCTCAAAGTGATTTTCACACCAATAACGTCCAAAATAATTTTATGCTTTTTCAGGACTTTCAAGGAAGTGCAAACCCGTTTAAAGATTCTCCAACCAAACTCCCTCAGATATAATTTTGAATAGAGGCATTCTAAATTCTCAAACTTTGGAGAATTGATGGTGAAACCTAAGTGGCCCATATTTGGCATGAATTGATTTTTATTGCCTTTAAATTTTTTTCGGGCTCTTTTAACCTCTTTGGACCTCGGATATTAGAATTCATCCATTTTTTAGTTCCTTTTTAATGGTGGCTTTTGCGCAAAGGATAGATGATTACCTTTCGCAGCCCCTCCCCGTTATACAAAAACACACAGTCTCACCAAAAACGGTTTTTACATGCATTCCAATCTGTCAAGTTTTATCGCATATTGTACATTGTATAGACAGAATTGAGATGGAAACACTCAAGCCAACATGTGATACGACAAGTGCAATAATAAAATATAGCCGTGCATGTGTGCAATAAAGGATAGAGGAGTCAAACATGTAGGAAGATATCACTAATTACATCTCAAAGACTCCAACCAATGTAAATCACATAAATGAAATGATGTAGCCTCTCAAATCTCTATCAAACAGTCACATGGATAAATGAAATGAAGTTGTGACTTGGCTACCTTAAATGCTCATCCATAAAAGAAGCATAAAAATAAAAATCTTTTTGTGCTTTTCTAAAAAAAATTCTTAAAGGAAAATATTTTTGTATTTTTTCAAAAGCAAAATAAACAGCAAAAAGAATAAATAAAAGTTGTACAACTATACATATAAAACAGACTAGCAATAGGAAGCATATGATATGAACATGAAGAACCATCCTATTCTAGACATAGACCAACCCCTCAGTCAACTGTGCAAATCCCCAAAGACTTCCTAAGACTCTCAAATCTAAGGGAATCTAAAGGTTTCGTGAAAATGTCGGCTAACTGACGGTCGGTGGGAACAAAACTCAGGGATACAGTGTTCTCCTCAACTAACTGACGAATAAAGTGCTCACGTATCCTGATGTGTTTTGTGCGCGAATGCTGGACGGGATTACGGGATATGTGTATCGCGCTCGTGTTATCACAAGAAATGATCATGGTGTCTTGTGAAATCCCATAATCCTCCAACATTTGCTTCATCCACAAGAGTTGTGTGCAACAACTCCCGGCGGCTATGTACACAGCCTCTGCAGTGGACAAAGAGATGGAATTTTGCTTCTTGCTCAGCCAGGAGACAAAAGCATAACCAAAATAGAAACACCCACCAAAAGTGCTCCTACAACCATCTACATCCCCAGCCCAATCGGCATCCGAATAGGCGGACAAACGGTCATCGGTATCAAAGGAATACCAAATACCGTATGATAGAGTCCCACTCACGTATTTAATAATACGTTTTAGAGCAAGTAAATGTGACTCTTTCGGGGATGCCTGATATCGCGCACAGACTCCAACACTAAAGGCGATGTCGGGACGACTGGCAGTCAAGTAGAGAAGACTACCTATCATACTACGATATAAGGTTTGCTCTACGTCCTTGCCTGAAGTGTCCTTACTAAGCTCGGTAGTGGTACTCATAGGTATACGTGCATGCTTAGCGGAGTCTAAACCAAATTTCTTCACTAGGTCTCTAGCATACTTGGATTGGGAGATGAACATCCCATCCTCTAGATGACGAACCTGGAGACCAAGGAAGAATGTAAGCTCACCAACCATGCTCATCTCAAACTCACTTTTCATTTCCTCCTCAAAGTGGTGAGCATGCTGGGAGCATGTGGATCCAAAGACTATGTCGTCCACATAGACCTGGGCAACCAAAATAGCACCGTCATCTCTCCTGACGAACAACGTCATATCTACTCCCCCTCTCTTGAAGCCACGAGCTAAGAGATAGGAAGTAAGCCTCTCGTACCAAGCACGGGGTGCTTGCTTCAAACCATACAAGGCTTTTCAAAGATAGTAGACGTGCTCTGGGTGCTGAGGGTCTTCAAACCCTTTTGGTTGTTCCACATAAACCTCCTCCTGTAGAATGCCATTCAGAAAGGCACTCTTGACATCCATCTGGTATAACTTAAAGCGCAGGTGACATGCGATGGCGAGCAGAAGACGGACGGACTCAAGCCTCGCAACAGGAGCAAATGTCTCCCCAAAGTCTACACCCTCTATCTGTGTGTAGCCTTGAGCGACCAACCTAGCCTTATTTCTGATTATGGTACCATTTTCATCCATTTTGTTCTTGAAAATCCACCGGGTACCTATCACATTAGTCTCACTAGGCCGGGGGACAAGTTCCCAGACATTATTCTTTTTAAACTGAAGCAACTCATCCTGCATAGCAGATATCCAATGTTCATCCTTGAGTGCTTCTTTATGGTTCTTGGGCTCGACTTTGGACGTGTAGCAAAGATGGCTAACAACGTTCTCTAGCTGAGCACGAGTCTTGACCCCTAAAGTGGGATCGCCAACAATAGCAGACGGGTCATGACTCTTGCGAACCCAAGCAGGTGTGTCCCCTAACACAGGAGTAGGGTCCACAGAGTGTGAGAGAGGAACAGGTAAATCACTATCAGAGCAATCCTCATCCTCACACTGAAGGTTAGGATCAATAATCGTCGAAGGTTCGTCATCTTGCACGGTGACGTTTATTGATTCCATAACCTTAGAGCTCTTCAGGTTAAAAACCCGGTACGCTCTGCTAGTCGATGAATATCCTAGAAATATTCCCTCGTCGCTCTGGGAGTCAAACTTTCCTAATTGCTCTCTATCCCGTAGGATGTAGCATTTACTCCCAAAAACACGAAAATATGCCAGGTTGGGCTTCTTGCCAGTCCACAACTCATAAGGAGTCTGAAGTGTGTGTGGACGCAAATACACCCTATTCACCGTGTGGCATGCAGTAGACACTACCTCTTCCCAAAATCTCCTAGAAATTTTACAACCTAGAAGCATAGATCTAGCCATCTCTTGGATTGTTCTATTCTTCCTCTCAACAATCCCATTTTGCTGAGGAGTTCTCACAGCAGAAAACTCATGTTTGATTCCGAGGCTATCACAGTAAAGGTCTACCTTTGCTTCTCTAAATTCAGTGCCATTGTCACTACGCATCCTGTTAATAGTGACACCGTGTTGATTTTGTAGGACACGGCACTTGGTCGTTAAAAATTCTACAGCATCGGATTTCTCTCTCAGAAAACCTACAATGGAGTACCTGGAGAAATCATCTACCATCACGAGGATGTACCTCTTACCACCTAGACTCTCAGTACGAGTGGGACCCATAAGATCCATGTGAATCAAATCAAGAACACGAGAGGTGGTAATGGAATGTAACTTCCTATGAGGACTACGAATTTGTTTTCCCAACTGACAGGGTCCACAAACGGTCGAAGTTGACTTTCCAAGAGATGGTAAGCCACGTACTAGGTCCTTTTTAGCAAAACGATTAAGATCTCTAACGTTCACGTGACCTAGACGTTCGTGCCACAGATCCATAGGAGTGATCGTGGCACTGTTGAAGACAAGTGAGGATGTGGGCTCAGTCCCATAGCAATTATCCTCGGTCCTCACCCCTTGCACTAATAGTTTACCGGCTTGATTATAGAATTTACAAGTATCCCGGTCAAACTTTACTGCAAAGTCGGCGTCGCACAGCTGGCTAATGCTGAGAAGGTTTGCTTTCAAACCTTTGACGTACAAAACCTCTTCTAGCTTAGGAAATCCAGGTAACTCGACAGTACCTCGTCCTACAATGCTAGACTTGCTCCCATCTCCAAAGGTGACTCTGCCATCCTGATAGTCCTCAAGAGTCGTAAAAAATGAGGCATCACCTGTCATGTGTCTGGAGCACCCACTATCAAAATATCACTGTGAGGTATTATGTGCTTTGAGAGCAACATGAACAACAAAGGCCTTTTTATCTTTCTTAGGCACCCATGCAGAGATGACCTTTTGTTTGCCTTTGTTGTTGTTGGTTTTAGCTGGAATGTGAGAAGCATTCACTAACGGCAAAGACATCCGTCGGAATTCTTCCATTAAACTCTGGGACGTGGCAGCTAAGAACTCAACTCGCTCTCTCAGACTAGAAAACTCATCAGTATGATGTGGTGGAGCAATAGTGCGTCGTGTCCGACCCATGCTATAGCAAGACTCCCTAAGGTGGCCTTTTCTTTGGCAATAAGTACAAAAGAGTACAGTCAAAGGCGGACCTTGGTTTGCCTTTCTTGGTCGAACTCTCCTTCGAGGTTTTTTACGATGGCCATAGGGATTCGTAGTAAACTCAGGAGCTGGTCCAGGTGCAATTTGGGACTTGGAGGCACCATCATAACCAATTCCTTGCCGATCATCAAAACCTAACGCGGGGCCGAGGAGCATCTTTCCCATCTTTCCAGATCTGTCCTCGATTTGAACCTTGACTTCCCGTGCTTTCTCAAGATCATGAGTCAGCTGGGAAACAAGGGCTTCAAGTTTCTTTCGAGTCTCCACGGAGGAATGGAGCTCACTCGTAAGACTAGCCACTTGTTTAGTCAACCCCCCTCTCTCTTTCTCAGAAACACTATCTTTCTTGTCACAGGCAGATTCTCTCTCTCTCAGGGCGGTGAAGGTGGAGGACTCTCTTTCTCTCGCCTTTCTTAAATCTTCCTCTAAGGCGGTGATCTTAAGAACTAGCGCTTTGTTACGTTTTTTAGTTTTAAATGACTCAGAATATAACTCAGCGTAGGCGCGTTGAATATCACTCTCACTCTCACTTGAGTCATCCTCCCCCTCACTCACATCAATCTCACTATCAAGGTGTCCTTGTGAAGCATCATCTTCATCGTCGTGAAGAGAACTAGGAGTTCCCACTTGACTGGCCATGAATGCGGTGAAGTTACACTCATGCGGTGACTCATCTCCTGAATCCACCGTCTCGACCTCACTGTCGTCACTAAGGGTAGCATTAAGGACAACTTTCCCTTTCTCTCTATTCAGACGATTGGCACACTCAAAGGCTCTATGACCCCTACCATCGCACTCAAAGCATCTCTCACTTTCTTTCTTAGGATGATTTTTGGAGTCTTTTTCATTTTTCTTTTCAAACTTATTTTTCTCAAATTTCTTTTTATCTTTAAAATTGCCATTTTTCTTAAATTTGAGAATCCTCTTGAAATTTTTTGCAAAAAGAGCTAAATCATCTAGGTCAAAATCACACTCAGAATCTGACGTGTCAGTCTCTTTCTTTCTAGACGACTCTACCCTTTTTCTAGTCGACCCCTCACTCCTTCTCTCTTGGGCTTTAACTGCAATTCCCTTATCTTTAGATTTAGCAGTTTTAGGGAACATATCAATTTCATAAGTTTGCAAATCTCCTACAAGTTCTTCCAATTTTAGCGTATTTAAATTACCCATGGAATTTAGCACAGTGACTTTAGGGATAAAACGCTTAGGCAAAGAACGAAGAATCTTTTTAACAACTCTAGCATTAGGAATATGTTCACCAAGATTAAAGCTAGTATTAACAATGTCAGAAAGTCTAGCATAAAATTCATCAAAGCATTCAGATTCATGCATGGTGATGGTTTCAAATAGAGTTGTCAAATTTTGCAACTTAGATTCTTTCACAGCATTAGTTCCTTCATGGGTGAGTTGTAAAACATCCCATGCCTCTTTTGACGTGGAGCACGTCATTATACGTTTGAACTCATCAGGTGTGACAGAACCAGAAATAGCACTTAGACCCTTAGAATTAAAAGATGCCCATTTAAATTCTTCATTAGTCCAAGAAGTGTCAGGTTTCAAATTGATCACATTATCAACAGTCACGGAGGGAGGAGTCCACCCTCTTTCTACTAAAATCCAGACACGTTCATCAATGGCTTTTAAAGCCGACCTCATTCGGGCTTTCCAATAAGCATAATTTGTCCCGTCAAAAACATGCATTTTATTATATAACTTCTCCATTTGAACACGCACTTTTTCAAAAATCAATTTTTTCAGAAAATAGATATCTTAGAAAAATTTTGCGAAAAATAGGAATACGCGATAGATTAGCGTAACCTGCTCTGATACCAATTTGAGAACGTATGTGCTTGCGTTCAAATGAGCAAATTATATATTAAACCCTTTTAACCCAAACAAACCCTAAACATGCAACAGTATGTGATTGAATAAGATGATAATCTAAGCAAGAACATTCAAACATAAGCAATTGAGGAAAAATCCCCCAAAAGGGCAAAATCATTTATTTTCATTATAATATTGTAGGCTATACAATTTCAGATTACAATGAAAATACAAGTGACTAAGAATTACCCTCAGGTATCGGATTCTGTAGTCGCGGCTGGAACTATCCCTTTCCAGTAGGGCTGGCAGCTGGAACTATCCCTTTCCAGTAGGGTTGCAATGGAGAAGAGAATGGCTTCTCCACAAGGGTGTGAACAGCAAGAATGCGTTCCTGGGTTGCAGAGTGATTCACAAAGGATTGGCAATTGTGTGAATCAAAAAACCTAGAGTCTAGATGCTCAATAGGTGAAGACTTAGGGCTTTCTGTACTCTGAAAATCGTGTGTTTAAGTCTTAGAAAATCACTTCCCGTAGTGGGTTTAAATAAGAAGTCTCGGGCCTTAAAAATCTGAACACGATCTGTTGAAGTTTATCCCAGGCGGACCGGTCCGGGTCTGAGGCGGATCGGTCCGATTGACCGAATCGGTTCTTTTATTCTGGGCCGGATCGGTCCGTTGATGATCGGATCGGTTCGCTTCCAGGCTTCATCGGTTCGCTTGCGGTCCGGGGTATACTGGCCTTCTGACAAACTAGCGGATCGGTCCGGGTCTTTAGGCGGACCGGTCCGGTTAGCCGAATCGGTTCTTTTATTTCAGCGGATCGGTCCGGCTGTCAGACTATGATTCCTTTTCTTCTTTTGATATTCGGATCCGTTGAATCTTGACTCTTGAATTTATTCAACGGTGAAACGGCGTGCGACATAATACATTGATAATGGACAAAAATGTCCTTACAAAGACAATAATGTATAGTGGTTCAGCCAATTAGGCCTACATTCACTGTGAGTGTGTGATCCACTAAATATGGGCACTAATGGCCTTGGATACAATGCACATAAGCTCACTCTCTCTCTTATGTGTACAAGCAGAGTTTTAGCTAGGGTTACAATTATCGGGTCCCTTTGCAGGGTTGTAGGTGACAAGTATATATAGGTATGGGGGGGAGTAGTGTACCCCCCAAGCATGCATGGTGCATGTGAGTTATGATCTATCCAATCCCCTACTGACACCTGGAGGTGCCACCTGTGATTAATGATGACACAATATTCCCATACGTGAGGGGTTAATATTGTTATAACGGTCTTCCACGTGCCATATGAGTCCTACGCGCACTGTTCCACGCGTCTCCTAAATCACGCGTTGTGATGATGTCATCCTCGGCCTGCGATGTGAGGCCGAGGGCAAAGTTCCTACTGGCAGTGAGCCTGACCTAATTTGGGCCTCGTACTGTCGTACCCTCATAGGGTCATCCAGGACATGATGAGGGGTCAGCCCCTTGGAGGGTCGTCTGGACATGATGAGGGATCGTACCCTCGTAGGGTCATCTGTACATGATAAGGAGTTGGCCGCTTGGAGGGTCGTCTGGACATGATGAGTGGTCGGCCCCTTGGAGGGTCGTCTAGGCATGATGAGGGGTCGGCCCCTTGGAGGGTCATCTGGACATGATGAGGGGTCGACTGGACCATAATGAGAGGTCGGACCCTTAGAGGGTCGTATGATATTGGTTGAGAGATCATCTGGCCTCATCCAGGTGGAGGATGCCTTCGGCCCGACGAAGGGTATATATGGGTATATCAATCACCCCCCAGCCCTTAGCCATCGATGTTGTTGATATGGCTGGGGGATAGTGTTGTTTTGGAGATACGTGTATGATCAATTTGGTGAGTGACACCTATCAAGATGATGTGACACTTAGGCATATATCCACTGTTGTACCAGTTTCCCAGGCTTGACGCTGCACACTTGGCCTGGGACTTTGTGCCCTAATGATACCCTTCTCGTGGGCTGTGTTTTTCCTTGATTAATGGGCCCACTCATTAGCGAGATATTTAAATGCTTTTCTGAAGTCATTTTCTTTCTTCTTCGCGCTTTAACTCTCTCTCTAGATTCTCAACAGCTTCCATAGCCATTTCTGCAACCTTTCTGTATCAAGCTTCATTCAGCCATTGTTTTCGTCTCCAGGTAATTTTCTTTGCCATAGATTCTATTTTCAATCTTCAATTTCATTTCTTGTATTGGGGTTGACGCTCCCTTATCTTGTTTCTAGGGTTTCCTTGTGTTTTTCCACGTCTTCTTCGATGAGCTGAGTTCTTCCTTTTCTTGAGTGTTCTTGATCAAAAACCCTTTATTTCTTTGGTTTTAATCCAAAAGTCCAACTTAGTGAACTGTACACTTGTTTGTAGTTAGGTTAGCCAAATTCCCTCAAGTGTAGGGTCTTCCCCTTAATGCTTAGGAGGCTTTATGATTTAGCTGAGGAATTCCCATCCCTGAGAGAGAAGTTCTTAGTAGAGATTAGGCGAATAGAGGAAGAGGACGAGAGGAGACGAGGGGCCGACCCTAATTGGGTACGACCCATTTTCCCCATTCCTTTAGCCACAATAATACCATCTGAGTCATGTGGGTCATCTTGTCTTCCAGCCGAGAGTCATTCATACGAAGGAGAGATGGATGAGAGAGCGTCGTCACCAACAGGTGTTGGGCCCTCTGGGAGGAGAGAGACGCCTGATCTTAGCCCGTACAGACAGGCCGAGGGAGTGGCCCCTTCCGAGGTTGTTCCCGTGACAATATTATCCCCTTATACCCTCCAAATGGATTTCCCGAGAGGGCCTCCGACAGTTGATGAGGCCGAGGGATCTGAGGGCACGGGGGCCGAGGGCGATGGTGAGGATTCTGACGCTGATCCGGTTAAAACCTCCCATGCCTCAGCTTATGTTTCCACCGTTAGGGATTACGACCTCTTGCTGTGCAGGCATACATTTGGTGTGCAGCCTAATGTAACTATGAGGGTCACTACACCAAATCTGCCCATTTGTCAAGGTCATTGACCTTGACAAATTCACCTTGTCAAGGTCAATGACCGTGACATTTCGAGGCGAGACAACTTTTTTTGTCACGGTCGTGTCACGGTCATTGACCTTGACACAAAACTCGCGTTTTGTGTCACGGTCGTGTCACGGTCATTGACCTTGACACGTTTGTCACGGTTTTAAACCGTGACAAAGCCGTGACCCTTTTTTAAAAAATTTGTCACGGTCATTGACCGTGACAAGCCCGTGACAAAGATGTGACAATTCTGGGCAGAATTTAAAAAAAATCTGCTGGGCAGTATGGCCACCGCCACTGCCCAGCAGTATATTTGTACCTGTTATAACAACGTTGTACCTGTTCCAAACATCATATATCCAACACAAACTAAAGATAATGCAAATATATATTCATGACAGTATAATCCAAATCTTCAAAGTAAAAATAATATACATGACGATATAATCCAAATATAATTAAAATGGACAAACTTAAAAATAATGTTACTACATGTCTTAGATAAAACTGAGGAGGTGAGTAGGCCACACGACATACGAATTGACGCACCCACTAATATACGTCGTGCCGCATTGTTCGCGCAACCACAATAGGGAGTTCTCCTTCCCGGGTATGACATGCGTGACGAGCACCTTGGACTCCATCTCTTGAAGCACACGTCCATGGACTATTCCACCCTCGACGATGTTCGGGTCCCTCAACCCCCGCCCTATCCGCTGGCCATCAAATATGTCCAATATGAACACGCTCGGCCAACCAATTGTCGATAATGGTCTGTTGGAGGGCGTCAAATAGGGAAGTGGATCGTCGAAGTACGAACGTGTCGGTGATGAAGCAGCGAGGTCCACATCCTCGTCATCCTGCACCTCGTCCTCCCGCACCTCCTCCTCCACAGCCTTCTCCTTCCCTTTCCCTTTACCTTTCTCTTTACGGTCTCCACCCAACGTACGCTTCATGAATGCATACATATCTTGGACCGTCGCCTCCAAACGGGACAGCTTCGCGTCGTGTGAATCCACCGTTCGAGCCAACCCGGTGTCGCTCGTCTCCAATCCGATGATCCTAGATTTGGCCACCCGCGAGCTCACTCCCCTTGTCCTCCCCTTGCGATCAGAGCCAAGCACTTGGCTGAGTGCGTCTGTGGACAAAGATGCCTTGTCGGCATCAGACTGCGACTCATGCACTTCCTTAAGCTTTGCCTGAAACGACAAAAAGCACATGATTAGTAAAATAAGTAAACTAAAAAATTATAACGTAATTAAAAATAATTAAACTGTCGGATTACTTACAATCGTGGCCGCGACGCTCGGGGACACCTCCTTGTCCTTCCCCTTCTTCGTCCGAAGAGCCACATAAGTATCGAGCCTATGTGGCTTACCCCCTGGCCCACTCCCTACCCCCTGAAATAAAATAAAGTAAAGTAAAATTAGTATCGGCCCCGCAAAGTAAAATAATATCCAATAATATATTTTTGTAGTTATAGATAAATTAAATATTACCTTCATCCTATGCTCCACCTCAGCGTAAGAGGTCCGGCCGGAGTAGTGCACGTCCGTCTTTTTAGCCCGATTTTCCCTCCCCGATTGGCGAGATGCCAATTGTCGATCCTCGAGCTCATTGTCAATGAGCTTTTGCCATTGTGCCAATGAGATCGGCTCCTTGGGCGGGACGGATCCGCGCCATTGTAAAATGGTCTCTCGTGTTTTTCCAAAGTACCGTGTCCGCATATTTTTTTTCCACGTCTTGTGTTGCTCCCTCAACTGCTCAAAGACGGAATCGCGTAGCTTTGGATCCAAGTTGAATTGTTCCTGTCCAACAAATACAATGTTAGTTGCGAATAAATATAAATATAAATATAAATATAAATATAAATATAAATATAAATATAAATATAAATATAAATATAAATTGAAATTGAAATATTCATATAAATATTACCTGTAGTGCCGCCCAAACAGCTAACTTGAGCTCATACGGCACCTCCTTCCAACTCATAAACCCCGGGCCAATGACCGTTTTTAGCAGCTCGAGGGATCTCGCTAAAAGCTCCGACTTGTTTTCGACGGTAATCCCAAATTTTCCATATTTGGGGAGCCTAGGGGCGGAGGAACCCTCGTCGCCTCCGCTACCACCGAACCCAGACGACGACATCATCATAAACAGCATCATCATCTTCGCCCTAACATCTGAAGGAGACATTTTTGCTGTAAAAAAAATGTTATTAGTACAGATAAAAAAAAATGTTATTAGTACAGATAAAAAAATGTTACGTCTATATTATAACGTATGTGTAAGTTCCGTCAATACCATTTCGTTTCAATTTTGTAATATTATGTTTTTTCCAAATATTTAAAGAGTTATTAAATGGGTGCCCCACCCCTGCCCCCTCCCCCCGCCACACACACACGCACACGCACACACACATATAATTTTTAGATTATGTATAGGAATTGAATTTTAATATTAATCCTTCATAAATCCCTTGAATACATGCATAAATTTGTAGAGATTGAAATTAAATTGCTTGAGATTGAATTTCTATGTTTCGGGGTCATTATTTGAAAATACTTAATTACCCTTTGAAAACCTTTCATAACACACCTATGTATTAAATATGGGTTAGACCTCTTAGCTTGCTCAACCACCCATTTACACACTTACTTTTACCTCTTATCTAATACCAAGTTTTGACGACACGGATCTCTAGAAAGAAAAACAAGCATTTCCAAATTAATATGCCCTCTTTCTTGTTTAGTGTCTCGTGAATTGATCGTATGATTTTAAAAATAGTATACAAAACTAGGTGAGATTTTAGAATTACACGTCGAAATAATACATGTTGTATAATAATAATAATACAAGTGCATGCTTTGCAATCAAAGGTATTTATCTTTATAAGGAAAAAATTATCTTAAAATGATTGGTAGGGAATGTCTATGAGGTGGATGATAATTTATTTGATATTTTATTTTATTTCTTTTGGTTAGGTTATTAAGACTTTATTTGAATTGATATCTTAGTAATTATTATTTAATATTTATTTTGAGCAATTATCTTATAGTAGGATTATTATCCTAGAAACAATTCTAACATTCCATGAAGGAAAACTTTTATTGGATGGTTGAAAAGACAATAGTTCCAAATTTATTATATTCCATAACAATTTCATAGTTTCAATTCATTTTCATTTATTCTCTTAGTGCTACAACAATAATTTTCGTCCTCCACCACCCCCTCCCCACCCCCTGCCCCCCTCCACCACCCCCTCCCCCACCACACACCACCACACACACACACACACACCCCACCCCTCCACCACCCCCTCCCCCACCACACACCACCACACACACACACACACACACACCACACCACCCCACCCCCTCCCCCACCACACACCACCACCACACACACACACACCCCACCCCACCCCACCCCCTCCCCCACCACACACCACCACCACACACACACACACCCCACCCCACCCCCTCCCCCACCACACACCACACACACACACACACACCACCCCACCCCACACCACCACCACACACACACACACCCTGCCCCACCCCACCCCCTGCCCCACCCCTCATCCACCCCCTCCCCCACCACACACCACCACACACACACACACACCCCACCCCACCCCCTCCCCCACCACACACCACCACACACACACACACACACCCCACCCCACCCTCCACCACCCCCTCCCCCACCCTGCCCCACCCCGCCCCACCCCCCACCCCCTGCCCCCCTCCACGCACACACATACACACATATATATATACACATACACACATAAATATACACACAAACATATATATAAATGGAAGAGAGAGAGAGAGAGAGAGAGAGAAAATGGACCTGAAAGTAGAGAGAGAGAGAGAGAGAGAGAGAGAGCAGCGTCGAGAGAGAGAGAGAGAGATGGAGGGAATGGCGCGGGAGGGAAAAAAGAAGGGGGATAGGGTTTTTGCTGCGAACATTGTCACGGTCGTGTCAAGGTCATTGACCGTGACACGACCGTGACAAATTTACTTGCCACGGACTTGTCACGGTCTTTGACCGTGACAAGTCTTTGTCACGGTCGTGTCAAGGTCAATGACCGTGACACAAAACGCGTGTTTTTTTGTCACGGTCAATGACCTTGACAAGGCTGGCCGGCTGAAAGGTGACAATTTGCCCATTTTGGTGTAGTGGGTCCCCAATCCAGACGAGAGGGTCTTCCAAGGGGACGAGGGGGAAGTTATCGTTTATGAGCAAATGCTCAGGGTGGGTGTTAGGTTCCCTCTGCACCCTGCCATAGCCGACATATTATCTGCCCTCGGTGTTGCCCCCTCTCAACTTCCTCCTAATTCCTGGAGGACTAGCCTCGCCTATGTCTCCTTATGGAAAAATACCTTCACCGACGAGCCTTCTGCCGATGTGTTCTTAGCTTGTTACAATATCATTTCCTCGTCTAAACAACCTGGGTACTATCATCTGGGGGCGAGGAAGTCTGATAAAAAACTTCTCCACATGGCACAAACCTCTAACCATGACTGGAAGAAGAGATTTTTCTTTATTTTCAGGGATTGGTAATTCGCCGTCGGGGTCCAGCCTTTGGATGATGATCCGAGAGTCCCAAAGAGATGGTTTAACCCTTCTATGAAGGCCAGGTCAGACCCTGGGCTTAGTTTGGATGAGAAGGACATAGTCGATTATCTGAGGGAAGGAGGGAAAGCTTGCCAAATTCGAAGACTTGATGACCCCTCGCTTCCTCAAAGAATCTATCTTGAGGGTCGGCCCCTCGACAGAATTATATGAGTAGATTGTTGTTCAATTTTAATTTTCTCCAAGTGTTTCCTCTTTACCACTGTATCTTTTTTATGTGTCGTCTCCCTTTCAGGTCGTCCTGCAAACATAACTGATCAGCTCTGGGAGATGACTGTGCCAAGTTTGATGTCTGGTCTGGGTAAGAAAAAAGGAAAAGAGCCTCAGCAGCCTCCGAGGAAGACGAAGGCCATGGGGCCGACCCCTGTTGAACCAACCGCCGATAGCCACAAAATAAAGGAGCCAGAAGTTCCTATCGACCCTCGATTGGATTCTAGGACGAGGGCGAGGGTGGAGGCGTCTGAGGGGACTGGATCCTCCTCCAACATGGGGGCCTTTTGGTCCCAGAACTTGACATTTTTGAAGTCTGAACCGTCTACCCTCATAGCCAACCTGAGGGCAGCCAAGGCCTCGATATTTTTTGCTCATTTGGCCGCTGACTATGACTTCTTATCAAAGATGCCCCCGGCTAAGGTGTATGATTACGGTCTACATACGCTGGCCCAGGTGCTTATTTTTACTTCATTTCCACTGTCAATCTTTTCACTAACTGTTTCCTAGGCCCCTCAACATTTATCTTCTTTTGTGCAGTCTGTTTGTGCCTTTACGTTAGCTACGAGATGGATGGCCGAGAATCAACAAAAGTTCTATGAGGCCGAGAGGGCTATTCAGCATGAGGCTGATCTGAAGACCGAGTTTGATACTATAAAGGTCGAGTTGTAGAGTGCAAGGACCGAACATACAGGGTCCTTGATAAGTTGATAAAGCAGTACGATGCAGATCTGAAGGCGAGGGATGACCTCTTCAAGGCGAAGGAAGAAGCCTTGAATGCCCAGTTCAAAGGCGAGCTAGCCGAGGCAGTGAAGAAGGCCGAGGCCGATTCTGTGGAAGCCTACAAACTCTCGGACGAGTTTCAAGGCTTTGGTCTCGAATACTTAGAGAGGGGGATCAGGACGGCCTATCGGTGGGTCATCCTTAAGTTTGATGATGTTGTCTCTTCAGTCCGCCCCTCTCTTGAGGCGATTCAGTTAGACGACCCCCTGATTACCGAGGCCTTAACCCATGTGGAGTCCCAAGTGCATGCCGAAGGTATCGGCAAATCTGAGGATCGGCATGTCTTGGTCATAGAGGAAACTCCTATTGATGTTGAAGCCTTGACCTCCGATGTCGCTCAATAGGGTGGTTGTCTGTAGCCGATACTCTCTCTTGATGTAACGAATATTCTTGTACTTTATTTTTGTTGAACAAGCATTTGTAACAGTGTTTACATTATCATGTCTCTTTTCTGTCTTATATGCTTGTCTCTTGTATGATTTCTCTTGTGACGTTGTTTATAACTCCCCCCTCATCTTTCTTGAGGGTAAATGAGGGGTCGTCCCCACCATTTATCCTCATCATAGCCGAGGGTGTTTTCCCACCAACTTAATGGTTTTATATTTTTAAGTCCCTCCTTATCTTTCTTGAGGGTAAATGAGGGGTCGTCCCCGCCATTTGCCCTCATCATAGCCGAGGGTGGTTTCCCATTAACTTAATGGTTTTATATTTTAAGTCCCCCCTTGTCTTTCTTGAGGGTAAATGAGGGGTCGTCCCCACCATTTGGCCTCATCATAACCGAGGGTAGTTTCCCACCAACTTAATGGTTTTATATTTTAAGTCCTCCCTCGTCTTTCTTGAGGATAAATGAGGGGTCGTCCCCACCATTTGCCCTCATCATAGCTGAGGGTGGTTTCCCACCAACTTAATGATTTTATATTTCAAGTCCCCCCTCGTCTTTCTTGAGGGTAAATGAGGGGTCGTCCCTACCATTTACCCTCATCATAACCGAGGGTGATTTTCCACCAACTTAATGGTTTTATATTTTAAGTCCTCCCTCGTCTTTCTTGGGGGTAAATGAGGGGTCATCCCCACCAGTTGCCCTCATTATAGCCGAGGGTGGTTTTCCACCAACTTAATGGTTTTATATTTTAAGTCCCCCCTCGTCTTTCTTGAGGGTAAATGAGGGATCGTCCCCACCATTTTCCCTCATCATAACCGAGGGTGGTTTCCCACCAACTTAATGGTTTTATATTTTAAGTCCTCCCTCGTCTTTCTTGACGGTAAATGAGGGGTCGTACCCACCATTTGCCCTCATCATAGCCGAGGGTGGTTTCCCACCAACTTAATGGTTTTATATTTTAAGTCCTCCCTCATCTTTCTTGAGGGTAAATTAGGGGTCGTCCCCACCATTTGCCCTCATCATAACCGAGGGTGGTTTTCCACCAACTTAATGATTTTATATTTTAAGTCCTCCCTCATCTTTCTTGAGGGTAAATGAGGGGCCGTCCCCACCATTTGCCCTCATCATAGCCGAGGGTGGTTTCCCACCAACTTAATGATTTTATATTTTAAGTCCCCCCTCGTCTTTCTTGAGGGTAAATGAGGGGTCGTCCCCACCATTTTCCCTCATCATAACAGAGGGTGGTTTCCCACCAACTTAATGGTTTTATATTTTATGTCGCCCCTCGTCTTTCTTGAGGGTAAATGAGGGTTCATCCCCACCATTTTCCCTCATCATAGCCGAGGGTGGTTTCCCACCATCTTAATGGTTTTATATTTCAAGTCCCCCCCCCCCCCCCCCGTCTTTCTTGAGGGTAAATGAGGGGTCGTCCCCACCATTTACCCTCATCATAGCCGAGGGTGCTTTCCCACCAACTTAATGGTTTTATATTTTAAGTCCCCCCTCGTCTTTCTTGAGGATAAATGAGGGGTCGTCCCCACCATTTGCCCTCATCATAGCCGAGGGCGGTTTATCGAAGATGATACCAATCATACTAGAACTGAAAAACACAAGATGAGGGGTGACTGATATTCTCATTAACATTCCAAGTGTTCTGTTGGAGCAACACCCATTACAATTGTGGTCCGATAGGACATTACAACACTACTGATAGTATTTCTTCAAATGATCTGCGTTCCAGGGGTTGGAAAAGGGTTCCACCTCAAGGTTCCCTAGTCTATACGTTCCAGGGATAGCTTCATCAATGACCCTATATGGTCCATGCCAATTTGGGTGAAGTTTGTTAGGATTTTGCCAAGTCTTTTTGAGGACCAAGTACCCCACTGCGATTGGCCTTTGCTTCACCCTCTGGTTGTAAAAACTGACGGTCCCCTGCTGGTAAGCAGCTTGTCTTATCTCGGCGTCTTCCATCCTTTCCTCGATCAGGTCTAGGTCAAGTCTCCTCTCTTCCATATTTCTCTGGGGGTCATACATTTGGACTCTATGGGTAGGAAACCCAATCTCGGTGGGGATGACGGCTTCTGAGCCATAAGCCAACATGAACGGGGTTTCTCTGGTAGAGGTCTTTGTCGTTGTCCTGTAGGCCCACAGTACAGCGTACAACTCCTCAACCCATCTTCCTTTCGCCTCCTCCAGTTTTTTTTTTATCCCATTTAGGATTGTTCTGTTTGTAACTTCCGTTTGCCCGTTGGCTTGAGGTCGGACTGGGGTAGAGAAGAATTGTTTGATACTCACCCTTTTACAGTACTTCTCCAGAGATGTATTCTTGAATTGTGTCCCGTTATCCGAGATGAGGGTGTTGGGGAGACCATATCTTCATATAATGTTTTTCCATATAAACTGGAAGGTCTTCTGCTCTGTGATCGTTACCATCGGCTCCGCCTCCACCCATTTTGAGAAATAGTTAATTGCCACGATCAAGTATCGGTAGTTATTAACGGCCCTGGGCAAAGCTCCTACAAAATTGATTCCCCATACTGCGAATGGCCATGGGGATGTGATGGAGGTAAGAGGTTGATGGGGCTGCTGAGGGATGGTGGCAAATCTTTAACATTTATCACACTTTTTTACATATGTCGTGGCATCTTTCCCCAAGGTCGGCCACCAATACCCCTGGGGTACTACCCTCTTCGCCAAAGACCTACCCCCAATGTAGCTTGAACATGACCCCTCGTGCACATCTTGCAAGATGTTTGGGACTTCAGACGGGTGCACACATCTAAGTAAGGGGAGCAAAAACCATTTTTTGTACAAGGTGTCTCCGATGACAGTGAATTTCGCAGCTCCATGTCTCAACTTCAACCTTTCTTATTTTGCCTCTGGCATCTCCCCCTCTTTAATGTATCTGATTAAAGGGTCCATCCACGAAGCTTCCTTGTCGATGTTTAAGCAAAAGTCAAGTGTTCCCTATTCTTCTTTGATCGTTGGTCGAAGCAAAATTTCTACTGGGACTGTCCTCCTAACTTCTGCCCTAGTTATTAAGGCTAGCCTAGTAAGTGCATCGGCTCGGCCGTTATCATGCCTAGGTATCCTCTTCAACTTTACCTCTCTGAAGCTCTTTAATAGTGCCCTTACCCTTTTTAGATATTTATCCATTCTCTCATCCTTAGCCTCGTAGGCTCCTAGTATCTGATTCACCACTAGCCTTGAATCACTATGGACCACAATATGTTCGACACTAAGGGACTTAGCCAAGGAGAGGCCTGCTATCAAGGCCTTATATTCAGACTCGTTGTTGGAGGCTTTGAAGTTGAACCTTAGGGAGTACTCAATGTCTGTGCCATCAGGTGCTGTTATAATTAACCCAGCCCCACTTCCGCTTTTGCGGGAGGACCCGTCAACGAAGAGGTTCCATACGGTCTTTTCCTCTAAGAAATTTCCCTCGGTTAGGGACCCCTGTTTAAAGAGATATCTCCCCTCTTCATTTTCAGCCACTTTTCCTTTAGCGGTGCTTGTCTCAGCCATTTCTGCGGATGGGTCAACAATTCTGACCTGCCGTGTATCTCTCTTTTCGAGGCCCTCATCTTCAGCCTCATCATCATCCCACATAAATTCAGCCATAAAATCTGCTAATGCTTTCCCCTTAATGTCCACCCTAGGTTGATATATAATGTCAAACTCCCCCAACTATATGGCCCAGGCTATTAGCCTCCCTGACTTTTCTGGCCTGTGTAAGACCTCTCTGAGAGGAGAGTCGGTGAGGATGAACATTTTATGGGACTGGAAGTACGGCTTCATCTTTCTCGATGCATGGATCAAGGCATATGCTAACTTCTCCATCCTTGGGTATCTTTGCCCTGCCCCCTAGAGTGCCTTACTGTTGAAATATACGACTTTTTGTACCCCGTCCTCTTGTCTTACAATGGTTGTGCTGATGGATGATTCTGAGATGGCTAGGTACACATGTAGTCGTTCACCCTGTACTGGCCGTGACAACAGCAAGGGAGACCCTAAGTATGCCTTTAACTCCTTGAAAGCCAGATCACACTCTTCGCTCCATTCAAAAGCCTTTCTGAGAATTTTGAAGAATGGTAAGCACCTGTCTGTAGCTCTGGACACGAACCTATTCAAAGAAGCCACTCGCCCTGTGAGCCTTTGAACGTCTTTGATGGTCTTTGGGGTCTTTATTTCTATGAGGGTTTTTATCCTTTCAGAATTGGCCTCGATGCCTCTTTGGTTGATAATGAAGCCCAAGAACTTCCCTGCTCCGACCCCTAAGACACATTTGGTCGGGTTGAGCTTCATTCGATACTTGTCCATTGTGTTAAAGGTCCTCTCAAGGTCGGCCACATCATCCTCGGCCTTTAAGATTTTGGTCAGCATGTCATCTACATAAACCTCCATGGACTTCCTAATTTGGTTTTCAAACATTTTATTCACAAGGCATTGGTACGTTACCCCAGTGTTCTTTAGGCCAAAGGGCATGACCCTATAACAGTATGTCCCGTTGTCGGTAATGAAAGCCATTTTTTCTTAGTCTTCAGGGTCCATGAAGATTTGGTTGTACCCTGAATAGGCATCCATAAAGCTCATGAGCTCATGGCCTGCAGTAGCGTCTACCATCTGATCAATGCGAGGGAGAGGGAAGCTGTCTTTGGGATAATGTTTGTTGAGGTCTGTGAAGTCTACGCACATCCTCCACTTCCCATTAGCTTTTGGGACTATGACTGCGTTGGACACCCAATCGGGATAGATGACCTCCCTGATAAACTACGCATCTTCTAGCTTCTTGACCTCATCCCTAATGACCTCATACTTCTCTCGAGAATAAATTCTCCTCTTCTGCTTTACTGGCTTTGCACCCTCTACCACGTTGAGCTTGTGACTTATAATTGTAGGGTCGATCCCCGGCATATCTGCGTGACTCTATGCAAAGACACTCTGTCTCCTCCTTAGCAGCTTGATGAGGTCTTCTTTTATACCTATCTTCAGAGCTTTACCGACTTGGATGGTTTTTTCCAGCTCATCCTCATTGAGGATGATGGATTCTACCTCTTCCATGGCTTCTCCTTTCTTGAGTTTTTTCTCATCCCTTGGGTCAAGGGTGTCAATATTGTAAGTGGTTGTTGCATTCTTGTGCGCCTCTCTTTTTTCAGCGGAATTGAAGTAGCATTCTCGTGCCGTCGTCTGGTCTCCCTGGACTTCCCCAACCCCATAAGGGGTTGGGAATTTTATCATCTGATGAACCGTGGATGTCACGGCCTCGAATTCCTTGAGGGCCACTCGCCCCAATATATTGTTGTAGGCAGAGAAGAATTTTTCATCCATCACGAAAAAGTTGACCTTCTTGATGAGCCATCTCGGCCACTCGTCCCCCATCCTAACATCAGCCTCATACATTCCCAGGGGATGAACTTTTTCCCCACTGAAACCAATCAAGGGGTGATGGTATGGGATGAGCCTGTCACGGATGAGACCCAAGGCTTTGAAGCACAGCCAAAACATTACATCTGTAGAACTACCCCCGTCGACCAGGATCCTCGGCACCTCGCACCCGTGTACCCTAGTAGTGATGACAAGAGGGTCTTCATGTGGGGCTAAGAGGCCTTTAAAGTCCATCCTTGAAAATCGCACTATCAGGGTGTCCATGTCAACTTTCTTTCTCTTCTCTGACTTTTCTTCCAGAGAGGTTGAGTGCACAGTTTTTGTCACTTCCTTGGCCTTTGCTACATGGGCCTTCCTGTCAGCGACCTCTGACCCTCCTCCTGCTAGACCCCCAGAGATCATTCCAACACCGAGCGAGATCATATTAAGTCTCTTGACAGGGCCGTGGTCGTCTCTCGGAGGGAGGTCAGGGTCGTCCATTCATTTTGGAGGATCTTCTCTCCATGTATCACCTCTCTTCTTTCTGGGGTCGTCCCCTCGGCCCCTCTTGAAGGCACCTTTGTCATCGTACTTCCTAAGCTTCCCTTCTTTTAGCATCTTCTCCATTTTATCTTTCAGAGCAAAATAATTGTCAGTGATATGGCCATGGTCTTGGTGAAACTCACACCGCAGATTCTTGTTCCTCTTGTGGGGGGCTGCCCTCAGCTTCTCAGGCCACTTCAAGGACCGATCACTTTTTATCTCATTCAGGATATGCTCGCAGCTGACCGTCAGAGGGGTGTAGTCAGCGAATTTGTCATCTGTAGACCTCTTCTTCCCCTCTTTGTTCTTTTTCTGGTACTTGCCCCCACTGGTGCCTCCATGTTCGGCTTCGTATTTTGCTGTCATCGCCTCTTCGGCATTCATAACCTTTCCTGCTGTTGACAACAATTCAACCATCGTCCTCGGAGGGTCTTCAGCGAGCTTCCATAGCAACTTCCCCTTCTGGAGTCCTCCAATGAGAGTGGTCATGGCTATGCTCTCCTCATAGTCTTCAACCTCTAACTTTTCTTTGTTGAATCTGGCTATGTAGTCTCTTAGGCTCTCATTCTTCCCCTGCTTATAATAGAGTAGGTGTATGGTCTTCTTCTGTGGCCTCACTCCAAAGAGAAAGTTATGGATAAACCGGTCTACTAACTGCTTAAAGTTTTCAATGGTGTTCTTAGGGAGAGACATATACCAGACGTGTGCAGCCCCCGTCAGAGTGCCAGAAAAGGCACGACACCTCATCTCATCTAAGATAGAGTATATGTCTGTCGCTGATTGGTACATTTCAATATGATGGACAGGGTTGGTACTCCCGTCATACCGTGGGGTGACCATTGGTGGCTTGAACTTGGATGGCGTGGGGAAGTTGACTATCTTCGCCACAAAGGGTGAGCCTGTGGAGTATCCTCTTCGAAGAGTGTCCTGGCTCTTCAGAATATCACCAATCTTATCTTCCAACCTTTGGATTGAGTCGTTCCAGGGCCTCATATGGTCGGCTTGGCCGATATTATCCCTTGCCGCCTCCTTGAGGTGAACGGAAGGTTCTGCTGCGGCAGGTCTGTGTCGGCTATTTACTTCTCCCTGATCGTCGTCCCGTCCATGGGGTCGGCCCCCGTGGGGTCGGTCATCTGCTGCCTCCCTCCTGGACCTCGCAATACTTCTCGTTCGGGACAGTTTTTCTCGCAGGTCATTTACTGGGCCTAGCCTTTCAAAGGCCGACCGCCTGCTCAGACGATCAAAAGCAGAGCCCCTCGGGCGATCGTCAGGATTTTACCTTCCACACTTCCCTTTGCTCTCTTGGAGAGGTCGCACAGTATTATTGGAGATCTCATACGGCTCCCATCACTCTATGGGGGCCTCCTCCCCCTCCAGATCATCATACCTATCTTCTGGGCAAGGGTTTCCTTGCCTCTCCAGGCATAGACGCCGGGGTCAGCAACATCCCTCCATCGCTGAGGTGGCGGTAAGTCTTTGCATGGATCTTGGGTGGTCCCCTAGCCTCATTCTACCCTGGAGCTTCCGCTGGAGTAATCATCTCTGGTGAGACTCCCGGTGGTCTTAGTATGTTTTGACTAAGAGCTGTAAACTGCTCCTGCATAATCCGCTAGCTTGCAGCCAAAGACTTCAAGGCGGCCGCCACATCAGCCATCTCGGACTGAGGTGGTGGTTGACTGGAACTGGTTCCAACTACACTATCCGGTGGAGGAAGAGGCGGTGGTGGCATCTCTGATGCCATATGTTTGAGCTATGAAGAGTTGAACTGAAGAAAAAGACTGGTGAGCTTGAGAACCTTAATGGGTCTCTTTCAATGGTGAAACAACTCCACAAAAAGGGGGAGATCTGGTTCACTACCAGAGTGCCCGGTGAGTTCAAGTTGTATTCAAGAAAGAGCTGTCTTCTTGTTCCCACAAACGACGCCAAACTGATGATGCTAAGTTTTAGCACCACCAGATAAGTGATGATGAGCTCAAATAGTAACAACAATGGCATCCATAGTGATGTATATGTGTGTAAGTGTATAGAAGGGGATGAGTATAAGAGGAATAAGACAATGATGTATAGTGGTTCAGCCAATTAGGCCTACATCCAATGTGAGTGTGTGATCCACTAAATATGGGCACTAATGGCCTTGGATACAATGCACATAAGCTCACTCTCTCTCTTATGTCTACAAGCAGAGTTTTAGCTAGGGTTACAATTATCGGGTCCCTTTGCAGGGTTGTAGGTGACAATTATATATAGGTCTTGGGGGAAGTAGTGTACCCCCCAAGCATGCATGGTGCATGTGAGTTATGATCTAGCCAATCCCCTGCTGACACCTGGAGGTGCCACCTTGGATTAATGATGACACAATATTCCCTCACGTGAGGGGTTGATATTGCTATAACGGTCTTCCACGTGCCATATGAGTCCCACGCGTACTGTTCCACGCGTCTCCCAAATCACGCGTTGTGATGATGTCATCCTCGGCCTGCGATGTGAGGCCGAGGGCAAAGTTCCTGCTGGCAGTGAGCCTGGCCTAATTTGGGCCTCGTACTGTCGTACCCTCGTAGGGTCATCCAGGACATGATGAGGGGTAGACCCCTTGGAGGGTCATCTGGACATGATGAGGGGTCGTACCCTCGTAGGGTCGTTTGTACATGATAAGGAGTCGGTTGCTTGGAGGGTCGTCTGGACATGATGAGGGGTCGGTCCCTTGGAGGGTCATCTGGGCATGATGAGGGGTCGGCCCCTTGGAGGGTCATCTGTACATGATGAGGGGTCGACTGTACCATGATGAGAGGTCGGCCCCTTGGAGGGTCGTCTGATATTAGTTGAGAGATCATCTTGGCCTCGTCCAGGTGGAGGATGCCCTCGGCCCGGTCGAGGGTATATATGGGTATATCAAAGAGTATATACAAATCTTGTAAGCCTCCACATTTTTGGAATGAGTCATCTAGCTTGGTCTCCTTATGGCTAAACACCTAAAACGTTTTGGAAAATAGATTTGACACTGGTCAGAGCATAAACCTTTGAAAAACATTTAACAAGTATTAAAATTGCAGTTATAAAAGAAGTTATTCGATACACGCGTTGGTCAAGCGTACATTCCCTTGGGTTCCTTACCTCTCATGTATTGTGGCACTTAACGTCTTTTATTAAACCCACCTAGCTATGCTACTCAGCCTAACTAGCTATAAGTATCTAACTAACCACAACAGGTTTAGCTTCCCCATATCGCTCATACGATACGCTACCGTCAAGTCAACAATTCAAATTAATCAAAAATTATTTTTGCACTATTAATTAAGTTTCTCATACTAAAATTACTTTTAGATATACACTATCTATCTTTTCGATCATCACGCGCGAATAGAATAATAACATTTTTATATATTTATCACACTCTAATATTTAAAACTACAACATCCCCTGGAATGTCCATCGCAATACAGGCATACTCTGCTATCAAGTCCATGTACCTCTCATACCAAATCAAGGACTATTGGTTCGGAATGTCTCCTCAAACCATAAATCGAACAACACACAATGGTGGCAAACATAGTTCTAAGACTTTGGGCTATGCACATACATAACGTACCTAAATGACACGCCTATCCCACTAATACACTACACAGAGTGAGATGCCATAAGTTTTATATCCTGGGACACACACCTACACCTCGTTGGAATCGCCAAAGTAAGATCGCCCTCTACGCGGAACCTCACACATAAAAAAGCACATAACAGGTATTCACACAACTTTTATATATATATATACATCAAGGACTATCAGTTCAGAATGTCTCCTCGAACCATAAATCAAACAACACACAATGGTGGCAAACATAGTTTTAAGACTTTAGGCTACGCACATACCTAACGTACCTAAATGACACGCCGATCCCGTTAATACTCTGCACATAGTGAGCCGCCATAAGTTGTATATTCTGGGACCCACACCTAGACCTTGCTGGAATCGCCAAGGTGAGATCGCCCTCTACTCGGAACCTCCAGTAATAGTAGGCAGAGTAGGTATATTCACACACATAAAAAGCACATTAAAGGTATTCACACAACCTCTCTCTCTCTCTCTCTCTCTCTCTCTATATATATATATATATATATATATATATATATATATATAGGTATACACATATCCTACAATATATCCAGTACGTAGTATTTATATCTCTCAAATACTCAACGTACTAATAATTAACACACAGTATTATCTTTCTATTTTTCGAGATCATTCACTATCTGAAGGGTCCCAATTATCCCTTAAGTAAGTTCAATAGTTAACACATCACTATCCTACTGGTATTTGATCTTAGGTTATCGTTTACTCTTCCCGTAACCCAATTTTAAATTCTCGATATGCAACACAATCGATTAACTATCGTCAGTCCTAATCCCAATTCTACACTCATTAAGATTAAACCGGGCCTTGACTATATGTCTACTGATCTTTTCTAAGGATTTATAACATTAATAAACCAATACCAAAGCTCCCCGTAATTAGTTCCATGCGAAAGTATAATATAAAAATCAAATTTAACAAAATTAAAAGGTTGAACCGGTTCTGTATAGCAGGTGAACCGGTTCGCAAACCTGGGCAGCCGATTGATTCGATATAGGGTCTGAACCGGTGCACAAATCTGGGCAGTTATCCTTCTCGTTGCTATTACGAGTTTTCACCATTTTTACAATCTAAAACCTCCATGAGACCTCACTAAACTTCAATCCAACATACCCAAACATTACACATATGTCTAGGGACAATTTCTAACATAAATAATGAATTAAATTCAAAATAAATCCATTAAAGAACCATTTAAATCTCAAAATTCATAAAACCTTAGTTTATGTGCTCTTCATGTATATTCATCATTATACCCAGATTTATTTCAAGTTATTAATCACATATTCACTGATTTCGTGTTATCTACCTATATGGATTTATTCTACATGGACTCCTACCCCGAATCATGAATTTCACCCATCTGAATCCCAAGCAAAACCATATAAATCGTGAATTTGAAACCCTACACTATCTGGGTATTATGACATGCTTAAAATAATGCAAGATAAACACTTGCCTTGATAAAAAAAAAGGTCTAATTTTCGTTCTAAGATGATGAGGTTGATATTTCCTTGCTTTGGTCATAAATTCGACAACGTTGGTGGTACGAAAAGCTATGGAACGGCCTAGGTTTCTTCTCCTCTTCCTCTCCTATGGCCTCCTCTCTATTCCAAGTGTTGTAACCCCAGCCCATAACTCAAAGGGCCTGATATAACACTCTAACTTTCGGAGTTCCTTCTACCTTAGGCTCCTAAATGGCCGAAACGCCCTTACGTGGTGTCGAGTTGATCTAAAATCGTTCTAGAACCCAATCAGCACAATCGAGTACATTATTCTGACTATTTCGACTAATTCGGAATCAACTGTAACCTCGAAATTTCCATCCGAGTCACTCTGCACAAATTTCCTGTCTCGACCTCAATATAGTCTACATGCGACTCTCGGTTGAGATATAACGCAGTCACATTGATATCACTTGTTAAGACGTATTATTTACTATTCACTTAATAACTTTATTTCGTAAATGTTAATCATTATCTCTCTTGATTAATATTTAAATAAACACATAATATTTAATTCAATTACATTACGACGTACATGTGATTTAAAATAATCGAATTAATTAAATTTTAAATACTTAGAAATACGTGGTGTTACATTATAATGATACCATTAGATATGGCTAGTAAGGAAGTAAAAGGTTAAAAGACCTATGATAAGGACCCCTTTATGGGAGAGCTTGATACTAATTATTTTATTCACAACAATAGAACCGCGATTATTGTAAAATCTTAGAATCGTTATTATGACGGCAAGAACAACAAATATGTCATAAGCACAACATAGTTTGAAAATTTAAAACTAATCAACTGTGAGTGTGGATTATGTTCGAACTGATGAGAACAGAACCTGACTTATCCCTTGGTGAAATGACTAGTACATGAGAAGGTGTTTAACACCTAAAAAGGGATAGGACTAAAGTCCGTTCATATTTGAATCACTTGTGGTGGTAACCAAACCTATAGAATGGAGATCCAAAGAAACAGGTATAAAGGGTAATAAAAAGTCACAATTGATATGGGTTGAATCGTGCTAATAATTATATATGAGGTTTTACTCTGAATCCATCCATATGGAGCATATTATTCTAAAGAGAGTAAAGGTTAAGTTGATTGATAACTCTTAATGAAGATCTATAACTCTATTTTGAGTGGGTACCTAGCTACGGGAGTATTTTTTTAGAGACTCGCCTATGTGAAAGTGAAAGTGTGGTCACTTTCTATGATAATTTTGGGTAAATTTCCTAGAATGTTCACATACTGGGATAGAAGCACAAGATCGTAAAGTACTAGCTTGAGTACTACACCCAAGTAGGGTTCTTTGTGATATGTTGTTAGAGATAGAGTTCAAAACTACGAGTTACTCAAGTATAATCTGAATCATCTTTACCACGTAAAGGTTCAAGTCAAAAGATACATTTGCTTATGCACAATTCTATGAATTATTGCTCAATAAATTTTTAAAAGTTACAAGTGGGGATTATTGAAACTTTGTATAATATTTTTAAAATTAATGGCATGGGTGGACAAACTTTATCGAAAATAGGAGATTAAAAAAACAAACCAAGTAAGAGTTTTATTTTTAAGAAAAAATTGAAAGATAATCTCTCTCTCCCTCTTGAATATACACAAAATGGGCAATCTAAAAATAGACTTGAAAATCAGCTATTCAACTTGGTATCAACATAACAGTGCTAATTTTTTTCTTATGAAAATAAATTCTCCCCCATTACGAAATTGTGACATTGAACAATTAATATTAATTGGGTGTTAGTGTGCCATATAACTACACTACATAGTTATATGAAATAGAGTTGATTCTTGACGTGTATCATCCTGGGGATAATGTGATTGTACACTACCTGTAAAGATATGGTAGAGTCATGAAACATCTTAAAGAGAGCGACCTAGTCTGTGACTTAACCCAATAATCGTATATGACATATTTGATAAACGTTTGAGGTAATATCATTTATTTTTATTGTGGAGTAGATATTTGGATTCAAACTATGCAATTCATATTTGTGATAATCCTATAAGGTAACAACTTAATTTTGAGTAGTAAACTATAATGAAATATGATTTCGAATTCCTCATAAAACTCTCTAGCTTGATTTTTAATTATAATATATAAATTGTACCAACATGATACTAATAAATTACATCCATATACTATTAAAAGTTTTCAAAATAAGTGGGCATGTTCGTTCTTAAACCAATCACATTATCCAAATACGTATAACCATTAGAGCAACTACAATGGTGAGGGAAAAGAACAGAAGAAAAGGTAAGTTTACCAATTTATACAAATTGGTTGAATTAGAGTAGTGGGCAAAAACTAAGAGATTCTGTAAATGAGTTTGCATACGTTTTGCAAATATACAAAAGCCAAGCAGAATTTGTATATGTTTCCTACGAACTTCTGAAGTTCGTAGGAATTGGTACGAACTTCAGTTGTTCGTAGCAAATTCATACGAACTTCATTTCTTCGTATAAATTCCTACGAACTTCTGAAGTTCGTATCAACCATTTTTACCACAGTACGAACAAACGTCCGTTAAACTTAATTTCCTATATAAACCCAACAATCCTTCTCCCTAAAATCCCACCTCCAATATTTCTCTCTTTTTTCTTCCACCCCATTCCATTATTTTCCCAAAATATTTTCGAGTGAATCATTTTGTCTCTCCATACATTTTAATTATCGATCAAAATGTCTTCATCTCAACCCATTAATTCTAGTACTTTTAGAAAACAAAATATGACTCCTATCGAAGATGAAATATTATGAACTATTTATGCTAAATATACGAGTCGTGGTATTGAAGGCAACTCGATATCACATGGAACATTTTGGGATTCTGTAATGAATGAATATAACAACACGCCAGAAATTTATATTCAACGTATGAGGACTATGCTTTCAACACGCTACAATCATATTTCTTCCCGGGTAATGATATACGTTTCAAAACTGTCTCACCAAATAGACAATATAGGAAGCGGCAATAACGAGTTCGACGCGGTTACAGAGGCCCGCGAGGCATATCGCGTGGAAACGAGCAAACAATATGTGTTTGATAAATGCTACCAAATTTTGAAAGACTTACCGAAATTTGATTTGAAGAACACAGCGTGCAACAACGATGATCCTACGCCTCTAGACTCGGAGGACAGTCCGGGTGTACGTGACGTACCGTACAGACCCCCAGGTAGGAAGGGGGAGAAACAACGTGCCCGTCAACGTGCTTATTCAGACAGCCTCGATTGTAACACGACGGTTCTTAAACATTGCGAAGAATTCACCGAGATGTTTAAAAGCAAGCAAAAGTGGAAGCAAAATCGGGCCATGAAATTTGATTCTCAAATGGATGCTTTCATTGAGATGAAAAGAGCTGATCAAATTATAAGAAAATAAGATCAGCTTGTGCGTCTAGGCCGAGAACAGTCGTACATCATGGAGTTGGATATGACCAAAATGAATGAGATGCAACAACAATTCCATGTGAAAAGGTACACCGACCTATCAAATATGGTAGCTGTGACGGAAGCTGCGATTGCCGCGCTTATGTCAAACACTGTCGGCTCGTCAAATTCGGATTCCGGTCTGTCTGGTGCAAACAACCCTGACTAGTATGTTAAGTGTGTGGCTTGTTTAGTTTTCCGTTACTTCATAAATGTAATGTCAATTATCTTGTTATAAGAAGTGTGATGTTATTTTAATAAATGTTATTTCAGTTTAAGATGTGTTGCAATTGTTGTATTGTTGTCTGCTAAATTGAAGCAGTCGATTCAAAATAATTACATAAGAAATATAACATATATTATATTATTTTGATGCACACCATAAAAGAACAATGTTAAAAGTGATTGTATAGAGAGAATAGTTAACCCTCAAATACACATATACTATCTAATCATTAATCGGCCAACTCATCACCGCTCGTGTTCCAAATATGCTCCACCAAATCATCTTGTAGTTGTTGATGTGTAGTTGCGTCCCTAACATTTGCATCACGCGTTAGGTATTCGTAAAAATCAGTTTGCCCCCGTAGTATTTCAGGTGTGGGATCAGATTGTTCGTATTCATTTTGCCATGGGCAGTCTCTACGCTCATCGTCAATAATCATGTTGTGCATTATAATGCAAGATTTCATTATTGTTGCTAAGGATGCCCGATTCCATAATTTGCAAGGTTCACGCACGAAAGCGAATCGAGCTTGTAGTACACCAAAAGCACGTTCGACATCTTTCCTACACGATTCTTGTTTCTTACAAAATAATTTTTGTTTTTGTGATAGGCCAGGTTGGTTCCTAAAAGTTTTAACAATGGTTGCGTATGGAGGGTATATGCCATCAGCAAGGTAATACCCAATTTCATATATATTTCCATTAACATTGTAATTAACTGGAGGTGCAGTCCCATTGCGTAATTCTCAAAAGACGTTGGACCGGTGCAAGACGTTTATATAGTTGCAAGATCCAGGAACCCCAAAGAACGATTTTTAAATCCATAGGTCGTATGAGGCAACCGCTTCTAGGATTATAGTTGGATGTTCTTTTCGACCACTATATTGAGCGTGCCAGGCCATGGGGAAATTTTTCCACCGCCAATGCATGCAATCTATACTCCCTAGCATTCCCGAAAATCCTCGGCTTGCATTTTGTTCGAGTAACCTGGTGACATCGCCTGTTGTCGGATTTCTCCCATACTTGGGACCGAATACAGCCACAATTGCCTCAGTAAATCTAATAACTGTTTCTAATAGAGTTGTTTCACTCATTGCGTACTGCTCAGACCATACGTCATGAGATCCTCCGTTAGCGAGGAGTCGTATAGCCCCCATAATTTTTTGATGTGAGCTTAAACCTAGCCGACCGTACGCATCGTACTTTTGTACAAAGTAGTTATCGTACTCGCAAACAGAATAGAGGATGCGATTGAAAACGGAATACCGCATCCTAAATCTCCTTCGGAAATAATACTCGATATATACCTTATCTTCACCAAAGTAATCTTCCCATAGTGTTTGGTATCCCCTTTCTCTCCTTCGATTCACTCGACGTCTAAATTCGAGTTCTTTCCCATCTCGAATTATATTTTGATATGCAATCCAACGTGTAATCTCCATGCATATCATCATCTCCTCGTCTGAATCATCTGATGACGCGCCATCATTAAATTGAGCATACTGAAGCATTAGATTTCGTCCCTCGTCGCTTGAACTGGAGTAATCCATGATGTATTTTTCTCGAAATAATTATGAAATGTCAAAAGAAGTTATATTACAATATTTCATACATTGTATTTCTATTTATAATTGTATAATTACAGACTGATGTATTATGGAATTAATAAGTGGTATTATAACGTGCTGGTAGTAATTGGTAAGTGTGCCAATCTGATGTACAAAGGTTAACTGTCCTACAGAAAATAATAATTATGAACTTCTGCAATTACTGTTGTAGGAATTGGTAAGTGTGCCAATCTAATGTACATGATCTTAACTGTCCTATAGAAAACAATAATTATGAACTTCTGCAATTACTGTTGTAGTAATTGGTAAGTGTGCCCTTCAAAAATAATCTGATTTACTAGGGTAAGTGTGCCATTCTGACGTAGGAATTGGTAAGTGTGCTGGTAGGAATTGGTATTTGGCATTTACTTCTCACTGTATGGAAATTGGCATTTACTTTTCACTGTATGGAAATTGACGTATGGATTGGTAAGTTTGCTGCAGTTATATGTAATTATTACTATTTCTATATATTTACTTTTATTTATATTAACTACTACTATATATATTAACTACTACTATATATATTACCTAATTATATTTACTATATAAAATTACTAGTTCTATATATATTAACTACCGCAGTTATATGTAATAATTGTATGCAATTACTTTTATCATTTACTGATTACAATTACTTCCTAGGCAACCATGGCACACAACATAATGCATTCTCATCCCCCATTAACATTGTTGGTATATGATGTACTAAATCCATGTCCGTCTTGGCTCCTTTGTAATCCGACAAGTCCTTATCTGATGCATACATTGGATCGTCAAGTTCAGTATTTATCAAATATTTAGCATGCCACCGCTCTAGCATTTTCTCCATTTGTGCTATTTCGCGTTGCAATAATTGTAAACATTTTCCATTATCTTTGTTTGGATCTTTGCAAAATATAGCCGATTTTGCTTGTGGCACGGGTAAATCATGCCAATGGCAGTAGCACTCCAAATCGCAACGCCTATCAAATAACCTCGGCCACTTCAAATGATCATCCCATGGAATATTTCCTTTCGTCGGCGTTAAACATTCCATAACATGATTAACGTCGCCTAAAGAATGTAACGTGCATATAGGAATGTTTTCAAAAAGGATTTTCTCGCCAAACCAGCTACCTCCATGGGGATCTTGATAGATCCCTGGGTTAGTCAACACTCGTTCAACATTACTACGCGTTACCGCTAAATGTTCAACAACATCTGATGTTGACGCTTTTGCCTTACCCTTTCTTTTTGCGACGTGATGGTTCATACTTGTCCATCCAGTTGAAAGGTAAGCACTTCGCACTCCCTCTTTAGGTGGTGACCAATTATGATATGGAAGCTTCTGCCCGGACAGAGTTTTCTTGGGAACATGGGTAAAGAAGGGTGAATCTTCGTCAGTCAAGTACTCATAGTTATGCATTACGAGGTTTATGTACTAAAAGGAAGTATAACTCGATTTGTAGAGGAATACACATCTGAAACAACGAATATTTATAGGTCATGTAATCAATATAGATTAGTTTGCCATGTAATCAATATAGATTAGTGTGTCATGACATCTTATTTTAATCGCTTATCATTTACTGTGCCATGTAATTATTATCGTTTCAGTGTGTTATCGATTAATGTGCCATTGATAAGTGTGCCATCGATTAGTGTGCCTTTAATAATTGTGCCAACGGTTTGTGTGCTATCGGTTAGTGTGCCATCGATTTGTGTGCCAGCAATATAATAATATGAATACAATAGAATTAAGTTGTCTGTTGTAAATGAATTCATAATAATAAACTGAATAAAATACAATGAAATGAATACAATCAAGATGGCCTCTGCCCAAAGTCATAATCCTATCCCAAATCAACGCGCGACCCCAACAACGAATCCTCGCCAATATGGCTACCCCAACTCGGTTGCGTTCGATATCCTCCGTATGGTTGAGATGGTTGAGGCACGTAAACATCCTCACGGCTGTAGCTCGAACCACTAACGGTAGGACCACTACCACGCACATTACAGGCGGCAAGCTGTCGCTCGAGTTCCTCAATCCTATCCTCACGCTCTCGAGTCTCAGTAAGGAGTAAATGACGGAGACCACGTATGTTATCTGCTGCGTCGATGAATGCAGAACGCCATTCTAATTGTGACAACGCATGCGTTGGGGGAGCATTCATTGGGAACTCAGGTCGCGGCACACTTCTTTCGTATGAAGCACCCTGCGGAAGGCCTACATCTACCGTCCAACTTTGCCTGGGCGCATGTGTTTGTGTAGGGCCAGCCGATGCAAACTGTGTATGATACTCAGAAGGCTGGTTAATTGGAGTTGGCGCCCTTGGGATGCGCAATGTTGATGGTGCCACTGTCCCAATCCCAATCAAATCAACGTTAACATAACGTGCCATCGCCGGAAGTAAGGGCCCCTGCACAACTGCTTTCCAGTATATATCATACTCTTCTTGGGTCACAATTGATGTATGCGCATTTGCAAGAGGCCAATTCTGAGCAAGGGCGGCTTGGTATTCGGATTGTGGGACTGAGCTCAAATTTCGGGGAGGGTTGTCTGCTATACAAATTTGGCCTGTCAACTGTCGAAACCCCCGGTCACCCAAGTACCAAAATCCTTTAAATAATGGATCCCAAAAAATCATACGCAGCCCAGATAAATGATGTGCGTATGTAATGAAATTGTTATGTCGGTACATCGACGTCTCGTATGGTTGCCATATGATTGATTCAGGGGAACGCATCTCTAGTTGATGTTGGTTGCCCGATATATTAAACCGTTGCGCGCCCTTTGCCCGGCTCATGTTCGAATTTGGCCAACGAAATATTCGAGGCCATACATCTACGGTCTGATCCACGATAATCGGACACGCGGTCGCCATATACTCGTGATGTAAGTACTGCAAAATATATAGATAAATTAAATTGATTAGAATACATTTACATTCATTGTAACTAAATATATAATGCATAAACATTTAAATAATATTATTATAAATTGTACCTCTATTAATTGCCACATACACTCGACACTAGTTAATGACCGTCGGCTCGCTTTGTCCATTGACCATATTATACGGGCATAAATTGCCGAACCCCAATCGTAGGTGCCAATCGCCGCAACATCCTCCAAATAATGTAAATACCCGAGGTCCGCCGTGGAATTGGCATTTGGAAAGAATAGACTCCCAATTACATAAAACCAAAATGCTCGAGCTATGACTGGCATCATGTAATCGGGAAGGTCCGGTTGATTCACAAAATTGACAATGTATTTCTTAAGGTCTGCAACCGGGATTCCCGCACCCGAAAATCGTACTATATGAATTTGGGGGGAAAATTCGTTCACTGTATTTTGAAAATTTGTGTATTTTTCTATAGGCAAATTTAGAATGGGTAGCCCTTGCCCAATCGAGATACCTGTACAAAAATTAACAATACACGTCATATATAAAAATAATATGAAAATTATTTGTACACATTGAAATTATTTAAATTGAACATAAATAAAATTAAATAAGGGATTTAATACGAATTAAATAATACCGGAAAGCATCGTGAAGTCCATAGGCGTGAACGCAATTTCAACAAACGGCAGTTGGAAGGTATGTGTCGTGTCCCACCAACGTTCGATCATCGCCGTCACAATGCACTGGTCGGAATTCGGCATCACCCTTGAAAATAAATTGGACATTAAACCGGCACCGTCGATAAATTCTTTTATCGTCAGTTTATTCTCTCCGATCAATTTATATAGTTTCATTGGCCCCGCCCAATTACCCCGAAATTCATATTTATTACCATTTATAATGGGCGTCTGTCCGTCTGACGCGTGTGTATCACCATCGAAAATACGGGCGTAATGCTTATAGACGGGATCAACAGATTCACTTGCCGGAGGATGAGTAGGATTTGTCGTCGATGTGGATTCGTGCTTCTTGCTCTTGCCGATATTTAAATATTTTTTCCATCTTTTTCCATCCATATTGTTTAAATAAAAAAATTGTGAACTGAGTTGCTGAATTTTGGGGTAAAATATATTTTGGAAGGAGGAAGAAGAAGTTGGATGGAGGAAGCAGAAGGAGTAGAGAGGTGGAGAGGAAGGCTGCCTCGATTATTATTTATGGACACGACTTAACACTTAACTAGCCGTTACTAGCCGTTAGAGTGCCGTTGGAGCTTCCTACGAACTTCTGAAGTTCATAGGAATTCTTACGAACAATATAAGTTCGTATCAATTCCTACGAACTTTAGAAGTTCGTAGGAAGCCCCACCACTCCCACACAGCCAAGCGGGCGAAAGGTAAAATGTCCATCTATTTTGTATTATGCCTTTTGTGGAGGCATCACCATTGTTCATGCTCTTATACACTACCTATTTAATCCATCACGTGATCTCATCTAATGTGCTATTTGCTCTGACAATTCAGCTATTAAGGTCATGGATCGAGAACTTTCTTCCGGATGACTGGCCATTCTGAATCGAGGTTACATAACAATGACGTAAAAAGGTCAACCCTCCAGAATAGTAATTAGTCTAGCCCCTGGCGGTCTCCGCTTTGAAGTGGGAGTTGGTGTGTAATGGCACTTTGTGTCCATTTCCTCTATTTCAACCTCGTGGATTATTTTTCGTCACGATCAAGTTCGCCAATGGCTGCAACTTATGTGAATCAATTAATCAACAGACTTTGAGGTTGAAATACTAGAAATCTTAGCTTGAATAAATTTCATAGGTTATACATTACTATCAATGGATGGGAAATAATCTCCACCACATTGTAATTTATTTCATGCCGCGGTATCATTACTAAATATGCTCGCCAACTCTTCATAGTATGTGCATTTCTTTCATTTTGTCTCGGCAACATCGGGTTTGTCCTCCACAAGAAGAAGCGTAATTTATTAAAAAAAATACATCGATGTACATTATAGGGATTTTGACATATATTTCTTAACAATTAAAATGGAAATATTACCTTGTTGTATGCCTTATAAAGACTTTTCCAGGGGTAACCCTCTGTGGTACAATCATATTCAAATACACTAAGGGTGTGTTTGATAACACTTATTTTCCATGGAAAATACAATATATGGAGTCATTTTCCATCTTTTGAATGTTTGGTAAACAAAATTTTCCATGGAATTGATTTCCTTAAAACAACTCACATAACCACTTTTTCCACAAAAAGATGGAATTAAAAAACCTCCTCTCATCTTGTTATTCATTTTTCAGGGAAAAGAATTGCCACGCCCAAAAAATTGATAAAAAATTCAGAAAACGAGTAAAAGCCCAAAAATAATGAAAAAAATTCAGAATGTCAATAAAAACCCAAAAATAATGAAATTTTTTTCAGAAAGTGAATAAAAATCTAAAAATAATGAAAAAATACAGAAAGTGAATAAAATTTCAAAAATAATGAAAAAAAAATCAAAAAGTGAATAACCTCCCCAAAAAATGAAAAAAATTCAGAAAGTGAATAAAAACCTAAAAAAATTGAAATAAATCCAGAAAATGAATAAAATTCCAAAAATAATAAAATAAATCCAGAAAGTGAATAAAATCACCAAAAGCAATGAAAAAAAATACAGAAAGTGAATAAAATCCCAAAAAATGAAAAAAAATCCATAAAATGAATAAAATCCAAAAATAATAATAATAAATCCAAAAAGTGAATAAAACCCCTAAAATAATGAAAAAAAATCCAGAAACTGAATAAAAACCCCAAAATAATGAAAAAAATACAGAAAGTGAATAAGCCCCCCAAAAAATGAAAAAATTCAGAAAGTGAATAAAAACCCAAAAATAATGAAAATTTTCTAGAAAGCGAATAAAAACCCAAAAATAATGAAAAAAATTCAAAAAGTGAATAAACCCCTCAACATTCAAAAACGAGCCAAAAAATGAAAAAATTCTAGAAAGTGAATAAAAACCCAAAATATTGAAAAATATTCTAAAAAGTGAATAAATCACTAAAAATAATTAAAAAAAATCCAGAATTTGAAATAAAACCCAAATAATAAGGAAAAAAAAGTCCAGAAAAGTGAATAAGATAATGAAAAAAATACAGAAAGTGAATAAACCCCAAAAAATAATGAAAAAAAATCCAGAAAGTGAATAAAACCTCAAAAAATAATGAAAAAAATACAGAAAGTGAATAAAAATTTAAATATCATGAAAAAAATCTAGAAAGTAAATAAAAACCCAAAATAATGAAAAAAAATACAGAAAGTGAATAAAAAACACCCAAAAAATTATTAAAAAGTCCGAAACTTATTAATTAAGAAAAAAATAACATAAAATGAAAAAAATACATAAAAAAATATTAGTCCCCGAATTAATTTTAAAAAACATAAGAAAATAAAAAAAACAAGAAAAAAAGATAGAAATCAATAAAAACACAAAATAATGAAAAAATATAGAAAATGAATAAAAAATAGAAAATAAATATTAACCCCTGAATTTATTTTAAGAACTCCCAGAATTTTATTAAAAAGCCAGAAATTTATTAATTCAACAAAAATAAAAAAGCGCTCAAAAAATTTAAAAAATGGAAATGAATGAATACCCTAGAAAACTAATAAAAATGCAAATATGTGAAAAAAATTAAAAAAACACAAGAGAATTAAAAAAAAAAAAAAAAAAACAGACCTGACGACACGGGGGGATGAAACAGTTGGGGGTTGGGATGGGGGGGGGGGGGCGTGGTGGACTTGGTTTTTATTCATTTTTTTATTTTTTCTTAATACTCCGAATACATGTTTTTCGTTTTTTATATTTAATACCGGGGGGATGAAACAGTTGGGGGTTGGGATGGGTGTGTGTGTGGGGGGGGGGGGGGGGGGGGGGGGCGTGGTGGACTTGATTTTTATTCATTTTTTATTTTTCTTAATACTCCGAATACATTTTTTCCGTTTTTTATATTTAATGTCGGGTTAATATTTATTTCCTAGTCTTTTATTCTTTTTTTGTGTTTTTTTTAAAGTTTTTTGGTTATTTTTTATTAATATTCTGGAAATTTTATTAATTTTTTGCTATTTTTATTATTTTTTGGGGATTTTTATTAATTTTCTGTTTTTTATATATATTTTCTACTTTTTTTTCATGAAAAATATTAGAAATCAAACGCACAAAAGATGTAAAATAGAACATTTTCCACCTGAAAAATAATTGCAATCAAATAACACCAACAAAATTTTTCCATGGAAAATATTTCCAAGTTTTCAATTCCATGGAAATTGACTCTTAGGAGTTATTTTCCATCTTATTTATCAAACACACCCTAACTTGTAATGGGTCATGAACATCTACATATCCACATTTGAGTATTTTCAAGAGAGAACAGACGTAGGCTATATCAACATGCACATGGCATCCTTTGTTAACTGTATCGATAATTTTTTTTAAATTGGGCAGAGGTAAATCCATTATCAGCTCGTTCCATCCCACCTAGAACCTCTCCCATTAGTTCATTGATCAAATGAGTATATCCATTACCTCCGTGCAACGTATTTATGCTTTTTTGGCAATAATCTTAGGCTAAGATGAGACCGACTCCACTTTAATTTGAACCATCATTTTTGGAGGACGAAATGGAAGGTTCGTCATAGAGATTTTAAGTATTTAGCCTAATTTTTAAAGATTTATGTGTAGTCACTTTCATGTTTTCATTTCTTAGTTGTTGATTCTATTGTAATTGTTATGTGACAAGTGTTATTCTCTGCAAAAAGGAAAAAGGGTAGTTACAAAGTAGCTATTGACGTTTTTGTATGGTTATGAAATTTACTACAATTTAAAAAAAAAGACGTGAAATGAAAGCTTAATAAAGCATAAGAGATGACTAAAGCTAAAAAAATTATTTATTCCATTCCGAACCATTTCTGTAATGAAACTATGAATCAAGTATTAATGAAGCAGATCATACTAGATGCAATACTAGTATAAATCAGAATTTGTATAAATCACCATTTCCTGTAGTTTCACAGGTTTAAACTGATTCACTTGTATCCTTGACACAATAATACATATTAATTAAGCAATAAGAACATGACAAGACACAGTGACATAATTAATTAAAAATATTATTATTATTATTATTATTAGCATACAACCCGTGCGATGCACGGACAATATATAATAAACAAATATAATGATAATTATATAAATTAGTAAATATCATAAATTCAATATCTTATTTTAAAGCCATTATAAAAGGTTAATTTTTTTATAAATAAAATTTGTCTATTATTTTTATATATTTTTATTATATAAATACTATTTTTTCAACTGTGCATATTTTATATTAAAAAATTATACATATTTTTATTTATTGTTTTAGCCTAAAAAGCTGTAACTCATTTATAGATACAAACCTAAAGTTTTTTCTATAAATAAAACATTAAAAATGTTTTATAAGCAATTTTTTATTATCTTAAAAGCAATTTCTAAATTTTGAAAACCTTTTTTTAACTTAAAAACTATTTTTTATATATAAAAACTTCAAAACAACTGTACAGATTTTATATAAAAAAACTATACATATTTTTAACTTAAAATTTCTTATTTCATTTATAAATAAAAATTTAAAGTTTTTTTTCTACAAATTCAACGTTTAAAATGTTTTTACAACTAATAAAACCTTTTTTATTTATATAAAATATAATTTTGAAATTTTGAAATTTTGAAATTTTGAAATTTTGAAATTTTGAAATTTTGAAATTTGGAAAACTTTTTTCTAAAAATAAAAATATTATATAGATGTAGTAGTATTAGTAGCATAGTGTAATGTGATTTGAGTGAAAATGATGAAAAATGATTAATTGAATAAAGATTGTGTTGGATGGATAGATTAATTAATGGAGTATTATAGATTTGTTCATTTTTTAGTTGTCAAGAAACTTTTGATATATTCATTTTTTTATTTCAAAGAGATTTTTTATTTATTTATTTTTTTGGTTTCAAAAACACAATGTTCAAAATAAAAGAGAAAAAAAATAATAAATACTAAAGTCTTATTTAAATTTCATTAACTCTTCTAATACTATCGTATTAAGAATATAATAAAAATTATTATCATCTAATACTTAAACATAAACCAACATAACTCGATTATTCTCTCTCTGCGTCTAGTACTAAACAAATTACTACCCAACTTACAAATATGCTATTACTGTATCTCTTTGTTTCTTATGCATGTTTTTATTGTCTATAAGGCCATCTTTAGTGGGTTACTTTCAAAAATACTTAAAAAGGTCTTTCACCACGTAAAAATACTGAAAAAAAAGAGTTTCGATGGGAGTCCTTGGAGCTCCAGGGGGTGAAGGGTCGCCGCTAGCGCGGACCTTTAAAAATAAGAGAATATTTATTAAATTAGTGTTTGAGAAATTTTTTAAAAATAAAATAAAATAAAGTAGACTAAATATGTATTAAAATATATTTAAAAAATCTTTTGATAATTGATACAAATATAAAAAGATTAAAATTAAAATAATAAATAAATAATGTTTCCACATATGCAGCTTGGAATTTCATTGGTACTTACAGCATCAGCCATATAAAATGTCTAGTCTAGATCATTAAAAATTGCATTGTACACGTACATGGTGGAGGTAGGTCGGACCACATATGGATAAGCACTCAACAGCAACACTGCTGAACCCCACAAATTACACATCAGTACAATAAGTGAACACAAGGCCCATTCCTGCCTGTCCCACAAATATAAACATCTACTATTATGATACTTTAAATACCATTAGAAAGTACATACGTGTCATCAAAAGGTGATACTCCATGCAACCTTTAACATGGCATGGGTTCCTTATTCAGAAAAACATTTTTGTAATTTCCCCACCCACTCCATTTTATACATACAAAACAGTGTTCCATGAAAACCTAAAATTATGGTTGTAATTGTAAGAATAAAGCAATAATTTGACGTTGACCCGTCAATGAGTGCTGTTCGTATTTGTGTCGTTTTTTATTGTGTTCATATTTAAATAAATGATTTCATCTGTTATTACGCATTAAGAAAATAAAATGTTTTGAATCGTATATAAGTTGACACTTTATTCCATTATTAAATATAATTAATAAATCTTTAATTTTGTAAAACTCGTTATAATTAAATTAACATTAAGGGACATGAACTCTTTAGAGTCTCAACAATATATCTGATTTACTTAAATTACGGGCGTTAGCGGTTCTTAACGGGTATTAACGGGTGGAAGGGTTAATATTAACTCGACCCGTTAACTATCGTATTTTATCGAGTTAGCACTGATATGATCCGAAATCATTAACGATACACCCTTTAACTTGTAATTTCATGTCAGTGTGTTATGTTATCGTATCATGTCTCATTTTACAAGATTTAATTTGATATTAAACAATATATATTTGGTTGGAAATTACACGATTTAATTTGATATTAAACAATATATATTTGGTTGGAGATTACACGCAAATCGTATTTGTCTAGAGATTTTTAACACACAATCATATTGCAATGGGCTCGTGACCAAATTTTGATTTATATAGTTGTGTTAGTTATATTACTCATGTCATATCGTGTTTTTGTGTCTTACTATAATTAATTGCGTGTAAAAATATTGATTTATGACGATTGTACCGTGTCATATTATAAATATTTCATCAAAATTAAAAAAGCATTAAATGATGTTGGATCGTGTCAGTAATAATAGTCTTTGTCTTGTTTGGATAAAACGCGAGAAAAATAAAATAAAATAAAAAAGTTTTACTCTGAATCTTTATTAATATTTGTTATGATCGTCTAACGAATGAATATAAATTGGGGTTTCACCAAAATTTATGAAGAAACTCCTTCATTTGACCTTTAAATTCTCGCTTGCATGGATAGGTTGGCAACTGATCTGAATCATCTGTGTGTGTGTGTGTGTGTAATAATAATTTTAGGTTATTAACATTTGTACTGGTGACAAATATTAAAAGGAACATTCATAAAATATATCTTAGGGGTACATTTATTCATCATGGCAAGGTGCTCGCTACACTTTATATTAAAAAAATTTGTCGTTATAATATCACATTTTGTCTTATACTTCAAATTTAGAAAAGTACGATTTTCCGGTTTAACTTTTTTTGGCCGGTAATTTTTTTACTATAGTTCACTAACTCAATTTCTGATAATATATAATTTATACATTGAATTTTAAAATATATACAAAAAATATTTAATATAGACCTATTAAATTTGTATATACCTTAATTTATATATATAAAGGGTGAGAGACCTTAGTGTCACAAAATTATTAAGTAATATTGACCAATGACTTAAATAAAAAGCATTCTTTAATTTATAACTCTTATTAGAGTTTAATTTAGCATTAAGGGTACTTTAGTATTTTTTTCTTTTTTTATATATTATTAGGTGGTTGTAGTAGGCTATATCTTATCTCTTCTTCCTTTTATTGTAAGACATTCTAATGTATGGTAAGATGAAACCCTAGCCCCTCTTTTTCTCTCTTTCCATTTTGATTGTAGATCTTTGATATATTATCATGGTATCAGAGCGGGATCAAAGCTTAATTTTATCAATACAGTCCACAGATCCAACTCCGCGGTGAGTTGGCTGGGGGTTGCAGGGGGCAACGCGCCCCTACCAAGGTTCGGGGTGGAGCCCCGAATTTTTTTTTCGGAGGTACTTTTTCTGTTCGCTCGATTGTTTTAAAGGTAATTATGGTCGGTTTCCTCCTGTTTGTTCGATTAATTATTTAGTTCGTACGTTTTGGTTCCGTTTGAGTACTGTTTGAGTATTTATTTTCGCAATGGCTGGTGAAAGAGATGTTTCGCTGCAATCAATTAGTGTCAGATTAGATGGAAAAAATTATACGTATTGGAGTTATGTTATGAAGAATTTTTTGAAAGGGAAGAAGCTTTGGGATTACATTAATGGGGATTTGAGTAAGCCTAACAATAGGACGAACGTTGAAAAATATGCAGAGTTGTTGGGTGTTTGGGAGGCAAATAACTCGAAAATCATCACTTGGATCAACAACTCTGTTGCACCTTCTATAGGTATGCAGTTGGCTAAGTATGACTATGCAAAGGATGTTTGGGATCATTTGGGCAGATTGTATACAGAATCTAATTTTGCGAAAAAGTACCAGTTGGAGTGCGATATTCGGGCTCTTGAGCAGAAAAATTTGAGTATCCAGGAGTTTTATTCTGCTATGACGGATCTATGGGATCAGTTGGCTCTCACAGAGTCAGCTGAATTGCGGGCCTTTGCACCACATGTTGCCAATAGGGAGGAACAACGTCTGGTTCAGTTTCTGATGGCACTGCGTGATGATTTTAAGGGTCTTCGGGGGTCGATTATTCATCGTATCCCACTTCCAACTGTTGATTCAGTTGTTCACGAGTTGTTAGCCGAGGAGATTCGTCTCAAGACTCAGTCAGGGAAGGTAATTTCTTCGGACCCTAATCCATCTATTTTTGCATCCTCCTCTAGGCCAATTTCCAGTAATCAGAACAAGCCTTATTCGAGAGTTGCAAGTGATGAATCTAGCTACTGTAAGGAGAAGGGTCATTGGAAGTCTCAGTGCCCTAAGTTGCGAGCACAACAACAACAATCAAATAGTCGACCACCTCAGCAGCAGTTTTCTACTTGGAAATCCAACAACCAATCTCAGCAGCGTTCATATAGGCCTTCACAGTCTAATACTGCAGCAGTTGTACCGCCATCAAACTCATTTGCATCAGGTTCTTCATCATTAATTCCATCCATGTCTTCTCTTGCTGAGCAGTTTCAAAAGTTTCTTGCCACACAGCCTCACGCCATGTCCATCTCTTCACCCAGTAAGTCCTCAGGTATTTGGATTCTAGACTCCGACGCTTCTAATCACATGTCACCAAATTTTTCCTCTTTTGGTTCTTTTTGTCCCACTTCTTCGTTGCCCGTTATGACTGCTGATGGTACTCTTATGTCCTCAACGGGTGTTAGGACTATTGACTTACCCAACTTATCTATCTCTAATGTTTACCACATTCCTAAGCTTACAATGAATCTTGTTTTTGTTGGTCAACTATGTGATGCCGGTTACTCAGTTTCCTTCTCCTCTACCTTTTATCATGTGCAGGATCCACAGTCTCAGAAGGTTATTGGGACAGGCCGTAGGCAGGAGGGATTGTACATCATGGAGAAATTTAATATACCAATGGTTGCAGCTTCCAGTGTTGACTTGTCATCCTTTCGTTTGAGTTCTGATTCGTCTAGCTTTTATTTATGGCACTCTTGTCTTGGTCATGTCTCAAGGTCACGATTAAAATATTTGGCTTCTACAGGAAAATTAGAAAATTTTCATTGTCATGATATCTCTGATTGTAGCGAGTGTAAACTTGCAAAATTTTCAGCTTTACCATTTAATAAAAGTATTTCCTCTACTTTTGCACCCTTTGATCGTATTCATTCTGATGTGTGGGGACCGTCTCTTGTTATTACAAGAGGAAGGTCTCGATATTATGTCTCCTTTATTGATGATTATACGCGTTACTGTTGGGTTTTTCTTATGAAACGACGTTCGGATTTTTTTATATTTATAATAAATTTCGTGCTTTTATCGACACTCAACATTCTACTATTATCAAATATTTTAGATGCAATTTGGGTGGGGAGTATACTTCTCAAAATTTCGGTGAGTTGCTTGATTTAGATGGAACTATTCACCAATCATCTTGTACTGACACTCCTGAGCAAATTAGTGTTGCTGAAAGGAAACATAGGCACATTGTTGAAACTGCTCGCTCTCTTTTATTATCCGCATATGTCTCTAGTGAGTTTTGGGGAGAGGTTGTCCTTACTGCTGTCAATCTGATTAATAAGATTCCGACCTCTCATTTCTCAGGCTTGTCACCTTTTGAAAAGTTGTATGGTGTGCCCCTGATTATTCTTCCTTAAATGTGTTTGGTTGTACTTGTTTTGTTCTTCGACCTCGTGTGGAACGTACCAAATTATCTCCAAAGTCAGCTATTTGTGTCTTTTTTGGTTATGGTGATGGTAAAAAAGGATATCGTTGTTATGATCCAGTTACTAAAAAATTATATGTCTCTCGCCATGTTGTGTTTCTTGAGCATATCCCTTTCTTTTCTATTCCTGATAGCCCTCATGAACTCACTAAATCTGATCTCTTCAATATTGATCCATTCTCTGATAATGATGAGTGTGTGCCATCTGAAGCACCTTGCACCACCGACAGTGTGCCACCCCATGTTCCTCATGTTCCTATTATTTCTACTAATGCAGGTACTTTGCCATTCGATGTTCCTGATGCTCCCCCTTCTCATGTGGCCACCCAAGCACCTGCTGAAACGGTGGAACCTCCTTCTCATTATCCAAAACGTCCACGTAAGTCCACTCAATCACCAGATTTTGTTTACTCTTGTTATTCTGATTCTTTTGTTCATTTTTATCCTCTGTTCACTTTCTCTCTGAGCCTTTCTCTTATATAGAGGCAATTCTTGATCCTCTTTGACAGCAGGCTATGGTTGAGGAACTCTCTGCTTTGCTTCAGACAGATACTTGGAGTTTGGTCCCCTTACCTACTGGTAAGCGAGCAATTGGATCTCGTTGGGTATATAAAATTAAAACCAGGTCAGATGGGTCAATTGAGCATTACAAAGCAAGATTGGTTGCTCAAGGTTTTTCTCAACAATATGGTATGGATTATGACGAAACCTTTGCTCCTGTTGCGAAATTGACTACTATTCGTACTCTTATTGTTGTTGCATCAGTTCATCATGGCATATATCGCAAATGGATCTTAAAAATGTGTTCTTGAATGGCGATCTTCATGAGGAGGTTTATATGACTCCTCCTCCGGGTGTTCAACATGGTCCTAGTGAAGTTTGTAGGCTTAAGAAAGCCTTATATGGTCTCAAACAGGCACCACGGGCTTGGTTTGAGAAGTTTACTGTCGTGATTACCTCTCTTGGGTTCATTCCAAGTGAGAATGATTCAGCTCTCTTTATCAGGTGCACCTCTAGTGGTCGTATTCTGGTCTCTTTGTATGTTGATGATATGATTATTACTGGGGATGATGTTGGTGGAATTACAGCGTTGAAGTCTGAATTATCTCGTTGTTTTGAGATGAAGGGTTTTTGGCCCCTACGTTACTTTTTGGGTATTGAGGTAGATCATTCTCCAAAGGGTTATCTTCTCTCACAATCTAAGGACATCGGGGACATTTTTTAGCGTGCTCGCCTCATTGATACTAAGATTGTTGATACCCCTTTGGAGCTTAATGTTCATTTTTTCCCGTATGATGGTGTTCTTTTGCCTGATCCCACCTTATATCGCACTATTGTGGGCAGCTTGGTTTATCTCACTATTACTCATCCAGATATAGCTCATGCAGTCCATGTTGTTAGTTAGTTTGTTACTGCTCCTACTACAGTTCATTGGGCAGCTGTTCATCGTATATTGCGATACTTGAGAGGCACTCGATTTTAGAGTCTTTTACTTCCTTCATCTTCTTCTTTGGAGCTGCGTGCATACTCTGATGTTGTTTGGGCCAGTTATCCTGCAGATCGCAAATCAGTTACTGGATTTTGTGTGCTTTTGGGTGATTCTCTTGTTTCTTGGAAGAGCAAAAAGCAAGTTGTTATTTCTGTTTCTTCCACGGAAGTCGAGTATCGTTCTATGGCTTCTACCACTCGCGAAGTTGTTTGGCTACGTCGGTTACTTACAGATATGGGTGTCTCTCTTTCTCAACCCACTCCTATGTACTGTGATAATAAGAGTGCTATTCAGATTGCTCACAATTCGTTTTTTAATGAGAGGACTAAGCACATCGAGATTGACTGTCATATTACTCGTCGTCATCTTACGCATGGTGCCATCACTTTGCCCTTTGTTTCTTCATCTGCACAGATAGCTGATTTGTTTACGAAGTCTCATCCAGTTCAGCATTTTCATTTTTTGGTTGGCAAACTCTCAATGCTTCTCGCTGCAGCATCGTGAGTTTGAGGGGGGGGGGGGGGGTATTAGAGTTTTATTTAGCATTAAGGGTACTTTAGTATTTTCCCTTTTTTTATATATTATTAGGTGGTTGTAGTAGATTATATCTTCTCTCTTCTTCCTTTTATTGTAAGACATTCTAATGTATGGTAAGATGAAATCCTAGCCCCTCTTTTTCTCTCTTTCCATTTTGATTGTAGATCTTTGATATATTATCAACTCTCTCATTTTGGTTATAAGCATTTTAAAGTTGACAAATATAAGCAATATAATTTTAAGAAGGGTCATATGAGGAAAAGTCTTTAGACATTTTTTTAATTAACGTTTAATCAAAACTCTCTTTATTTTATTTCTAGAAGTTCATCAGCATATATAATACGCATAAACTCTTTTTTCTAATATCCTGAAACCTAAGAAAATTTATCAAAAAAAATAAACAAGAAACATTTTGGTACATAAAAAAATAAAATGAATTAAGTGTAAAATGTACTCAGTTCTTAGGGACTAGACATTAATTTTTCCTATTAATAATTATAACAACATATACATTGCTAAAGCGTGTAGAATTTTTATAAGTGTCATTTGGCAATTACCCATATTATTTATTTCATGTATGATTTTAAGCATCAAGTTTAATGTGTTATCACTTTGGATTTTATTTTCAATTTTTGTGAAAATAAAGTATTGCAAAATGTTACAATTGGCATACAAATGAGTCGTAAAAAGGTAAAAATGATATTACGTTAAACTTTGTTACTCAATATGATATGCCACATAACAAAAGGGGATAAAAGACCAAATTCCCCTTTTTTTAACACCTTCACACCTTATGTTTTGTGTCTAATAAAAGAAAATATCTCATTCAACTATTAAAATTACAAAATGATGGTAAAAAAAATGAGTACAACTACAGACACCTACTCACCAACTTAACATCGAATGCTTTTTGGATGTACCACATAGTATGACTCGCACCTTGACAAAAAAAAATTAAAACATATTCGGTTCTAAGTTGATATTAAGAATGTGTTTGAAAATCTTATATCCATATTGCGGAAATAAAATAAAATTATTTTCAGATTAAAATTTTCAAAAGTTAAAAAGAAAATTCTATAATTTCAATTACATAACACTGTATTCTATTTCAAACACGGAGAGTAGGTATATGTATTTTTATTATAAAAACATTGTTATAATTTAAATAAACCCCTTTTCAATTTTGAAAAATAAATATTGTAAGTTTCTAACTTTAAACCTTTTTTAGATCATAAACTGTTGCGATGGTACAAAGACACAAACAGTTGCATGCATATATATCATGTCACATCTCTGTCAAATAATGTCATCCAGTTCCCATAATTACTTTAAACCATACCCCACCTCAAATATAAATAAATAAAATAATACCATGTTCAAAAAATTCTACCAAACCTTTAACCATTAGAGCATGTCCAATGGTGATTTTCGACGAAAGGCATACTACAAATTCAAAAGGTCATTTTACCTTTCGTTAGTGTCATGTTTTTGCAATGGTGAAAAGGCAAAATAATTCCTATGAACATTTGTTGTTCGTAGGAAACAAAGTTAATATTTCTTACGAACAATAGAAGTTCGTAGGAACTCTTACGAACTTCTGTTGTTCGTAAGAACCCAAAAAATATGATAAAAAAATTATTTATATTTCCTACGAACTTTTGTTCTTCGTAAGAATTCTTACGAACTTCAGAAGTTCGTAGGAACCCTTTACAAATTCTCTACCCAAATTGTATCTTTGGAGAACCACTGCAAATCGACAAATAGAATTTGTTCACTTATTCCCACCACTACAGTGGTCCGAATTTGTAAACATACAAATTTTCTTAGCATGTAGCCTCCCCATTGTAGATGCTCTTAGTACAAAAAGTAATATTGAACAAATAAAAAAAGTAATATTATGTGTACTTTTTTTTACTTTTTATTTATTATTTGTAATTTAAATGAATTTATTATAAATGTTAATATATATATATATCAAACCTTTTGATTCAGTGGTATAACGGTGTCAGTGGAACAATCTTGGGGATGAATTGAATTTGGTCCTCAGATCGATTTTCGACACTGTCAAAATAATATTTGATCAGCGAAAGTCACGAACCACAAACGTAAATTAGTCGAGAAGTGTGTAAAGCGCACTTGAACAGCACGTGATATGATACAAAAAAAATAAAAATAAAAATTATAAAAACAAATGTGTACTAAATATTTGTCAAGCACAAAACCACCGTAAAACATCGTGTCTTTATGAAAATTAATAAGACAAAATTACCCCCTATGAGTATGAAGTTAGTTTAATTTAACCAGGGGTAAAACTGGTTTTCCAAGTCCCAAGACTCCCGTTCAAACCCTAATTAGCGGTTTTCAAAAAATATAATAAAAAATAAACAAAAGGCATGAAAAACAGCATCCATTGACATTTTAAAAAAAGAGAACCGAATAAAAATACCAAAGTAGGGTAGCCCTTGCCTCCTTTTCTAATAATTCCCTTTCTTTAAGAAAAACATATTCTTTATACTTTAACCTCTAAAATTTTCCTTCTTTAGACATGGGCCCCCTACTAATTTCATTTTTAATATTTGTGATTCACGTCCTCTTTAATCACTTCTTAAAGATTTCGACACATTTTATTCCCCAAAGTGTGAAATAAAACTTGCAAGTACAAAAGTTAAAAATAAATATGTCGAGACAAACTTGATACGTTTTAAATTTCATTATTGGCAGTTTGACGTAGAGTAACTATATGTAATTTTAAGTACGGTTTAAAATTTTCCGTATTTGTACATTGGGATATATTTTACTTTCTGACATATTTTGAAAGAAAAAAATATCACTAAAATTATTTAAAAACATCGTAAAACATAAATAATCCCCAAAAGACAAATATGCAAAACTTCATGCCCAATTTAAAATTACCTATTATTGTTAGACCTCAAAGTGTAACTAATTTTTTAAATTATATAGTGAGAAGAAATTTGTTTGAGTAGACTTGATTAATTTTAACTTTTTTATTTTACTTTTGCAACCTGACATATATGAACTTTATTAATAAGGAAATTTATCTACTTAGTCTTGACAATAAGATTTTTTTTCTACGTATATTATAAAAATTCATACACATATTCTACAATTTAACATCTCAAAAACAGAAAAATCAGATAGCCAACTGGAACAACACTAAAAAAAACTTTTCATCATGTCCTAAATCCCAAACAATTTTTTTTTTTTTTTGGAGTAACCCCTGTAAATAAAAATAATAACCAAAAATAGTCTCAAAGATTACTCTATTTTGTGTCTCCAAACAATGTCCCTCTAAGAGTATCAATGTGTAATTAGGGAAAACTTTGAGGGCAAAGAAAAAATGACTACAATAGCCAACCTATAAACAAAACTGTCAGAGTTTAATTGGCCAAGATGATAAATATCTACACCAACTCAAAATGCTTATGTACTAAGCAACATCAAACACACTAATCAAATAATATTTATATACTTCCCTTGGAGAAAAAAAAAGACATTCACTCCACTGATAAACACAAAAATTGATACACCCATCATTTTCTAATTTCCCAACCTACCCTTGCAAATTCAAAAATTACATTCTACCCCTACAAACTTTACACATTTGGACACGAAACACTCCGTTTAATCGAACTAAACAGCCCTATCACCTCCACCTCATTTTCCGGAAGGTCCTCAACTGCAATTTCCTCACTCTTCAGGAACTTGTCTTCAATTTTTTTCTTGCGGGTTTTCTTTCTTTTTTCTCCTCTTTAATGGACCTTATGCTAAAACTGCCTTAAAATAGGTGTCAAATGTCTAAATTGCCCAAAATTTTAGGAGCAAATAACAGTAATAACCTACCCATAAACAAATACAAGTGCCAAACCTCAAATTTAATAGGCTCACACAAACAAATATCTCTACAATTTCACAATACTTAGCTACTAAGCAACATTAAACACAATAACCAAGAAAATATATATAAAAAAATATTCATATATTTCCGTTAAAAAAACACATCAACCCAACATTGTCATTGGAAAATAGCATCCCCATCTTCTCGGGTATCAAAAACAAATAGAACTCAAAAAATGACTCCCCCATCATTTTCCACTTTACAAATTCAAAAATTACATTCCAACCCCCAAACTTTACACTTCCGTTTACTCGAACTAAACAACCCCATCACCTCCCCATCATTTTCCGGCATGTCCTCAACTGCAATTTCTTCACTCTCCAGGGACTTCTCTTCAATAAAAACACCCAAAATCAAAAAATGGAGTCCTGTGAATAAAATTGACTTTTTTGTTGTGGGTTTTCGTTCTTTTCCCCCCCACTTTAATGGACCTTATTATTATAAACATCCTTAAAATAGGTGTCAAATGTCTAAATTGCCCATAATTTTTGGAGCAAATAACCTACTACCCATTGAACAAAAACAAGAGCCAAACCTCAAATTTAATTGGCTCCTCAAACAAACAAATATCTATACATATTCACAATACTTAGCTCCTAAGCAACAATAAACTTTGATAAAAAAATATTTATATATTTTCGTTAAAAAACCATCAACCCAACATTTTCATTGGAATATAACATCCCCATCTTCTGGGTCATCAAAAACAAATGCTTAAACTCTAAAAACGATACACCCATCATTTTCAACTTTTACAAACTACCCCCTTAGAAATTCAAAATTACATCCCACCTCCCAACCTTTACACATTCGGACTCCAAAGACTCCACAAACGCGAACTCAATAACCCCATCACATCCGGCAACACCTTCCTCACTAGCCCCTTCTCATTCCCCACCACCGGTGCCACCGCCACCACCACCACCTCCTCCTCCTTAACCTCAGCCTCATTTTCCCCCAGGTCCTCAACTGCAATTTCCACACTCTCCAGGGACTCATCCGCAATTTTGTCAACAACCACTTTCTCCTTTCTTCTAGTTTTCTTTGTGATGACCCCCCCATTGTTGAAATGGTCCTCAAAGGCTTCAATGGCTTGGTGGATTAACTCACGGTTAGGAGAAGAATCCCACTTGTACCAATAGCTAGTGTAGCAATAAAAACAGCCACAATCGAAAAAAGGAGTCTTGTGGATAAAGTTGGGAGCTTTGTTGTGGTGGGGGGGTTTCTTTTTTTCATCCTGAATGGACCTTGTTAGCATGTAGGCTAAAACCTCCTTATCTTGAAGAGAAAGAATGGAAATCAGAGTTAGAATGGTTGAGGGTAAGAGATTGAGAACAGATAAAGACTGGGTGTTGGTGTTGGTGTTGGTTGGGGAAAATGGGTGAACTTTGCCTTTGTTTCTCATTTTCATGGGTGTTTTTGTTTTTGTTTTTGTGGGAGAAGAGAAGAGAAGAGAGGCAAGTGAGGGGAGAGAGAGAGAAAAGGGGTGATGGTTGGTGAAGAGGGGTAGGGTTTAATTTTCTTGATAGGCACGGCAGGGTCATCGTACCGTAGTTTGCAGGTTAGGGGATTAATTGGGGGGTTTCACATCATTAATTGGCGCGTGCTCAGTCCGGGGAACATAATTTGTATGATGCATCTTGTTTACTCTTTTCATTCAAGTTTTGCAAAATAATTGTCTTCTTTTATGGGATAATTTGATATATTCTCTCTATATTGCCGTACCACATTTATATTGATTTGTATTTAAATTTCATTCAGGTTGAAATTTAGACACAAGTTAATAATAATTCGACATATTAGTGTATTGTATCAAATGTGTTAAATTTGTGTATTTACTTAAAATTATCTTTATGAAATACAAGGAGAGATTTGGGGCTTGGGTTCATGTGATTGTCTCACAAATAGCTTTAACTCTCGCGTGTGTTTTAAAAATTATTTTTGAAAAATAAGTGGGCAGCCAGAAGGTCGTCTCTACTCATGGATGGTGTTGTGACACCCCGTAACTTTTAATGGATAATAATTTATTTTAATTCGGAATTCGGAAAATAAATTTTTTTGGATTTAATTATTTTTAGCAATTTAAAATGTTTTGTAAGAGTTTGAGTTAATTAAAACTTTTGATCTTTTTCATATAAAAATGACTCGGGGTTAGGTTTTTCTAAACACTTTTCCACTAACTTTTAAACTAGAACTCTCCCACGTATTTACCACCTCTCATCTACAATCCCTAACCCCAAATCAAATCAAGATTTAACCCAAGTTTTGAACGCTCAAATCGTGTTTTCTCAAGATCGTTTAAAAATAAATCTTTATTGATTTTTCGAGAGGATCGCAACCATCCAATCAAAATTTTCAACCGACTTTTCTATAGTCATGAATACTTCTATTCTTTCTCTTTAGTATTATGTATTTTAAATATCGTCTAAACATTAAATCACATGTTTTTCTTAAAATAAACTAGAAACCTTAATTAGGAAAAGTGAAACCTATATTGGGAATGATTTTATAAAAAACCTTGATATAAATTAAGACTTGTAACCCTTGTGTGCTTAGGGTAGAGGTTGGATTTTTATTAATATGGAGGTAGATTTGCATGTAGACAATTATACTAGACTTGTTAATTAGAAGTAACTTGAGAAGTCACATAAAATTATGTAAGTGTGACAAAAGGAAAATTATTGATGAATGCACTATAAACTTGCATGATGGTGAAATTATATTAGACGCATAAAATAAATTATTTTAATTATAAAAGTGGATTGAATGAATTATATTATATTAATTTGTGATCGTTCGAGAAATTGGTAGAATTGTTGAGAATATGTCATATGTGAATTATTGATTTAATTATATTTGTCACCGCGGGGACTACGGAATTTTCGGGTAGTTATATTCTCACCCTAATTTTAGGAGTGATTGCTAGGTATGGGACTAGTAAGTATGTCTTAGTTGTGGTTAACACTTTCTAGATTTGGAATTAGCACTACACCATAACAATAATTTTGTGACTGCCTACTTGTAACTGCTAATGGAGGTAATAAAGTTTATAACTGCTCGTAGGAATAACAAAAGTAGTTGTAACTGCCATTAGGAGTGATAAAATTTTTGGGTTATAAAAAATTTGAGTAAATCAGTTTGTCACTACTAATGGCAGTCACAAATTTTGGCGTATGATTAATTTATGACTGCTACGAGCAGTAACAAATTTATGACTGTCATAAGCAGTCACAAATTTTGGTCTAAGACATAATTTGTGACTACCGCCTATGGCTTAATTTGGAACCGCTCTAGCAGTCATCAATTTTAGCTCGAACTTTCCCTAGATGGACTTTCCCTCTTCTCTCTCCACTCTCCTCTTCAATATCCCGCTCTTTACCATTCTCTCCTCTAAACGCAAGGTAACACAAGGTAACGCAAGATGTTTTGCTCAGGTAACGATTATGGTATAAATTTGTTGGCATATCGTTCTCAATCGATTTCTTCCCATGTCTGTTCTTAATCAATTTTTCTCAGGTTTTGCTCTCTCAATCGATTTGTTCACTAGGTACGTTGCAATCGGGTTTTGCTAAAAAAATTTATACCATGATTTTTAGATTTGTTAAATATACGTTGTTTCAATGTATTTTGGCACAGTTAGTTTATACCATAATTTTTATATTTGTTAAATATACGTTAGTTTTGCTAAAAAAATTATACCATAATTTCTAGATTTGTTAAATATACGTTAGTTTTGCTCAAACATTTATACCATAATTTGTGACACAGTTGGAGGTTTGGGGTTTGCAATCTGTTATGGTTTGGGTTATTATGTTAAATTTTGTACTGATAACTCTTAAACCCTAAATCAAACAATTGTTTCTTTCATCTGTATTACATTTATTTATTAGTTATGGGTTAGTTTGTGATTTGTTTGTTTCCTAGAGATCTATGAGATATGAAGATTATGTCTCGTATTACCTAAATTGGCGAATGGGCACTACAAACTTTTTGAGACGGCTAAAATTCAAGTCTCGTAAAATTAACGATCTTAAAAACTACTAGTTTTTAAGATTGCTAATTTTACCCCTCTCAAAAAGTAATTTAAAGAGACCGTAAATTAGTATTTATCTCAAAAGATATACCTTATGAGATGGCTAAATTATTTTTGGGATCTCTCCTTACCATTTTTAACTCCCTCAGATTTTCTATTAGCTTTGTAAGAAAATAAAAAAAAGGAAAAACAAACCAAAACCAATCCCCGTCATTTCAACCTTCAACCCGGACAAAATCCTACTCTACCCCACTATCCCTCGCCCTAGCCATACTCGTCACGCTCACACTCCCTCTTCCTAAGCTCATCCTAGCCCTAGCCTATTTTTTGGTTCAGTTGACAAGAACGAGTAAGTCGCATTCTTTTTTTTTTTGTGGTGGGATTCCTATGCTGTAGGTGGCTAGGTAGGTAGGGTTTCAAAAATGGGGTTACGTGTAATTGAAAATTATCAAATGGGATTTTATGGTTGGAGACATTAAATTAGTTTTTGTTATCTATTGTTTTTAAATTTTCTTATTTGGCAGCTGTTAAAATTAAAAAAATGATAATGAAAAAGTAACGTGATGTCTAGTTGTTGGAATTGGTTGGTTATTGGGATAGTTGGAGTTTTTATTATAATATAAATTAATTATTTATTTTTCTTCCTTATATCGTAATTTTATGTTCTTTTAATGACAACCATATATTTTTCATTGATGGGTAATTGACAGGGTTCATTGGCGTTTAAATATTTGATCTAATATCGGGCATTGAAGTCATAGTATCATCGAATTTATACGGATAAAAGGTAATTTTAATTCTTGGCTTTTGATTAATATTATTAGTTTTTGTAATGGATTTATTTGTAGTGGTGATAGGAGGTTGAGGGTGAGCCAATCGAAAACTCGGATTGTTAATTGGTTATTGCAGTATAGTTTTAGGATTAATTTATGGGAATATTTGTATACTTGTTTGTTTGAATTTTAGTTACAATTATTGATCTGTTTGTTTGTGTTAATTAATTCATGTCACTTGCAAGTAGTTTATGCCATTAATTTGATAAACAATTCCATTATAATTTTATTTTGTAATACATGTTATGGACCCAATTAATTCAAGCACGCATCGCCGTTGAAAAGATCGCCAATGTTATCCAATAGCATATAAAATTGAAAACAATAATGAAGTGGTCCGAATAGAGAGACAAATACCCCAAAAGGTACCAAGGTAACCTAAAAGAAGTAACTGTCCTTGCCAAAATCAATTTTCGAAATTGATTAGTTTATACTTGTTTTGGTGCTAAAAATATGATTTAAGGGGCAAAAGCTGAAAATAGCAACCGAGTTTTTTGGAGAGATGTAGGCACAACTCCTCAAGAGATTCAAACGTAACTTATAAGAAGTGTCTCTGTCCTCATCGAACTCCCGGTTGTTTGAAATTGACTAGTAGACATTTATTTTGGGATTAAATATGGAATTTAGGTGGGGAAAACTCAAATCAACAATCGTGTGGCCCGGATAGATGTACATACACCATAAGAGTTATAAAGTAACTTGTAGGAAGTGGCGTGTCTCATTGGACTCATGCTTTTTGAAATTGACTAGTAAGTGTTCACTTTGAGGCAGAAATGGGATTTAGGGGATGAAAACTTAAAATATCAATTGAGTGTCCTAGATAGACCAACAAACACCCTAAGAGGTACAAAAGTAACTTACAGGAAGTATCAGTGTCCTCATCAGACTCCCGGTTCTCGAAATTGACCAGTAGATGTTCGTTTATGGGTTAAAAGAGGGCATTGGGGGTGTGAAAATAAAAAACAACAATGAAGTGTCCCGAAAAGGCGCACGCATAACTGAAAAGATACCAAATCAATTTAAAGGAAGTGCCCATGTCCAAGTTGGAATATCAATTTTCAAAATTGATTAGTATACGGTCGTTTCGGGCTTAAAATGAGATTTAGGGGTGAAAACTCAATATAGTAATTGAGTGGCCGAAATGAGGAAGGAAAATTCAGATATATTAAAAAATAACTTGTAGGAAGTGTCTGTGTCCTCATCGGACTACTGGTTTTCCAAATTGACTCGTAAACGTTCATGTTGGCATTAAAAGTGGGCTTTTGAGGGATTATACTTAGTAAGATCTAGCTAAACATACCGTTCTTAATCCTAGTTATATTTACTTGACACTAGTATATTATTAATGCATTCATATTACTTTTGTTTATAAGTATAGTTGGAGTGTTTACTAAATAATTAGCAAATTCTTGTGATTGTACACTACTCGTGTTTAAGGTACTATTTGCGGCTACCGAATGAACCACACCCATGTGGGATCACAGTCCAATTGTGGGTCATTTTTATATGTTTTAGTAAGTTTGTGAGCTACAATATAATTTCTTAAAGTTATATAGACGTATAAAAGGAATTTTTTGGGGGATATCAGAATACAATTACACATGTATGTGTGATTTTTTCTCTTATAGTGAACGTAGCCTACATGAAAGATTTTATTATATCAGGTTGTGATATCCGGGATGTATTATGATTGTAGTTTGTATATACATCTTCTCTATTGGTGTTTAATTGTCTACTTTAACTTTGTGTAGAGTTGTTAAGTGTGGACTATTAGTTCTTTTTTTTGAAGTATTTTTGTTTAAATATAAAAATAAAAAGGGATATGGGGCCCGAAGCTAGCCTTTCACCTAGTACCTTTTAGAGTATTGCTTAATGCGCAGGTTTCCACTGAAGCCCATAAAAACTGCATTAATCTAACAAATCTTTCTGTAATTTGAACTTAAATGTAACCAGTGAGTTCCTTTTAGCTCAAAATGTATCTCAAATTAGTGGTGTAATCAATGAGTATTTACTCATGTAGTTTAAATCGGTCTGATGTTCGAGAGGTTTAGTTTGCCAATATTACCAAACTAAATAATGGCTTTGGCCATGTGGGTATATATGTGTATATATATAGCATATGCTTTGCTTTGACACTAGTGATCCTAGGACACTCGCCATCTATATACACTAACTGAAGTTATCATCGAATAGAAATTATAATGATGTAATACACAAATAAAAAGTCAACTTTTCAATAGTCATTTCCCTATTTTTATAGAAGGTATTGACGACATAAATGGGAAAGGCACTTCAACCAAGTATTCTATAAATAAAAGCTTCATGTGAATTTTGAGCCAAATTTCACATTATGTTAATATATTCTGTTGTTTAGAGTGAAGCTCAATCACTATTTATTTTCATCAAGCTTGTTAGTGTCTATCCCCTAAATTATGGGATGGATATCTATAACATGAGTTAAGTGATAATATTATGCATTCTTCTTGTTATATCGTAATTGGCTCGGTATAAAATCAAATGTAGTGTAAAATCTGGAGCTTACAGGTCCACAGTGGGTTTAGTTGTTTAATTATTGTTTTATTTTGGTCTCTTCATGGTGAGTTTGAACTGGAATACATTTGCTTATTCATTTACTATTCAACAATGACTTGAATACTAGGATCTTTCATCTAACTAGATACCAAAGTCATTAAGAAGCCGATTGCAAACTGATTGTGAATGGTATCTTTATTTTTCGCAAGACAGAAAAAAGGTTCATATGGTAGAACTGAAAAGTTTGACGACTTGATGAGTATTCTAGATGAAAAGGATAATTTAAGGCCTAACAATCAAGCGCATTCAAACATTATTCCCGCCATTTTCATTGTTAAAATGCTTATTGCCATAATCATTTTCTTTCTTGATATCACGTAATATATTCTGCTAATTTATCGCTCATGATTTTATGAATGTAGAAAATGAACATTACCGTGTAATGAGGTTATGTTGTACCGACCATAGTAAGTATGCTCGTAAATTATTTGATTCAAAATTTATGTATGGTTATTGATAAAGCTATTGAATTGTTGTCGAGTGGTGTCACTCTTTATTGCTAATCACTTTCTTATTGTTCAACCCTATGAAAATATCAACTAGAAAATCCTCTAGAAATAAAAGTTTCCTGCATTATAAACTTGCAAAATTAATGCAGTGAAAGTTTGAGGCACACATTAAAACTGTCAAGGTCTTCAACCTAACCTTCATTCATCAATTAAATTCCTTTGTATTTTTATTCTAATTTCTAATTCAAGTTTGTGTGCATTATTCGGATTATTATGTGGATCTATGTGAGTATACATGTGTACGTGTGGATTATTATGTGGATTTGTGTGATTGTCAGAACAACTTTGCTTTGGAAAAGCTTAAAGCTGTTAACGTTGACGTTTGGTGCAAAAGTTTGAAACAGCCTTTGGGCTGTGTCCCACATCGGTGGGAAAGAAATATTGTGTTGTGTATATTTACAATTTTTTGGGAACAAAGGTTCAGCCCTTTGGGCATTCAAGTTTTTGTGGGTATGTGGGGCAGACCCAATGGGCCAAGTCACACACGCGCGCGCGCGCCGCCGCCGTCCGTCCGGCCCGGCCCGTGTCCGGGTCCGGGTCTTGGGTCTTGGGCTTGGGCTCATTAAGAATTAATTTTTTTGGACAAATACATAACTGTTTTTTTGGGCTTTAAAAATTATTTTTTTAACGGTAATTAAATTCGAAAAATTAAAACGTGTTTTATTCCGTGTTGATTTCTTCAACCGAGTTGCCCACTATTTCCAAATTTTTCTCCACGTTGTTTACCAACGTCTCTTTTCTTTTTGCCCCATAAAAGAGGTTGTAGCCTCCGTTTCTAAAACACCAGTTATCTCCTAACAGTTTTCAAGACAGAATTTCCTCTACAGTTCTGAAAAAATTTCCTTCTCCCAGAATACTTTTTCCAGAATAATTAATCTCGTTCGTGTACAGATTAATTATAGAATCGAGCAATTAATACATAATGGGTGTATACAGACCGGATTGATTCTTGTGCTTTATCAATCCGTAATTTAATTTTGGAGGCTATTTTATCCTGGGGGTGACGGGGCTTCGAGACTGTCAGCACACTTTGGGCAGAGCCGCGAAACACCTTAAAGAGAGCGACATTGTCCGCGACTCAGCCGTGTTCTTGACTGTCCGGTTCGGGATTTCTTATATTTTTCTGGCCCAGATTTATTTGCTCCAAAATTGGGTAATTTCGTTCCTAATTTTAATTCTGCATTTAATTATTTAAATTGCTGCTACAACAATTTTAAGGTGTTCTATATTCTGCCATGGACGAAATTAACTCTAGTAACCTAAATAAGCCTTTCAAATATGCAGGCACTCATTTTAAACGTTGGAGCAAAAAATTGCTATTTTATTTAACTACGAAAAAAGTCGCATCATGTGTTCAATTTGACAAACCCGTAGTAAATAATCCACCTACTGTTGAGGAAAGCAAAACAATTAGAACTTGGGAGGAAAATGATTTTTTGTGCAAGAACTACATTCTGAATGCTCTAAGTGACGAACTTTATGACTATTATGCCAATTATAAAACTGCGAAAGATGTTTGGGTTGCACTCTTTAAAAAATATGACACGGAGGAGGCGGGTCCTAAAAAATATGTCGTCAGTCGTTATTTGAAATTTCAAATGACGGATGACAAATCTGTTGTTGCTCAAACCCATGATTTGCAAATGATTGCCCATGAAATTATTTCCGAGGGCATGGCTTTAGATGAACAATTTCAGGTGGCTGTAATTATTGATAAATTGCCTCCACTGTTCAAAGAGTTTAAAAATATTTTGAGGCATAAGTCTAAAGAATTTTCACTAGAGTCATTAATTACTAAATTGAGAATTGAGGAGGAATCCCGAAAATAGGACTATAAAGATGAAATTCTTGTTGTGTCTAACAACAAAAATCAGAAAAAGAACCACACTCCAGTTGTTTTAAAGGCAAATGGAAAAAATATGAAAAATCAGAAAAAGAGCCACAACAAGAATTTTAAAAATCAGACTCAGACTCAGAATAAGTATAAGAACCCTGGAAATGGACAGTCTAGCAACTCGGGACATTTTCTCTGTTTCAAGTGTGGCAAGCCTGGCCATATGGCTCGCAAATGTCGCAATGTGCCACAAGCAGAAGCGAATTTGACCGAAGAGTACCTATGTGCTATGATTTCAGAAATCAACATGGTTAGCGGTGCCGAAGGGTGGTGGTTGGATACTGGCGCTTCCCGCCATATCTGTTATGACCGTAGTCTGTTTAAGACTTATTCTGAGACTGCAGATAAGAAGGTGTTGTTGGGTGATTCTCACTCCACTGAGGTTGCTGGTACTGGAAATGTGGAATTGAAGTTCACTTCGGGAAAGACTGTTATCCTCAAAGATGTTCTTCACACTCCCGAGATAAGAAAAAAATTGGTTTCGGGTTATCTTCTCAACAAAGCTGGCTTTACTCAAACTATTGGTGCTGATTTATTTACTTTGACCAAAAATGGAATTTTTGTAGGCAAGGGTTATGCCACTGATGGGATGTTTAAATTGAATGTTGATGCAATGAATAAAATTTCTCCTTCTGCTTATATTGCTTGTTCATTTAATATTTGGCATGCTAGGCTTTGTCATGTTAATAAACGACTTGTTAAAAATATGAGCACTTTAGGATTAATTCCCGAATTATCATTAAATGATTTTGAAAAATGTGAATGGTGTAGTCAAGCAAAAATCACTAAGACACCACATAAATCTGTTTTTAGAGAATCTGAACCACTTGATTTAATTCATTCAGATATTTGTGAATTGGATGGTGTCACAACTAGAAATGGAAAACGTTATTTTATAACTTTTATTGATGATTGTTCCGATTATTCATTTGTGTATTTAATGAAAAATAAAAGTGAAGCGTTTGACATGTTTAAAATTTTCCTAAATGAAATTGAAAATCAATTTAATCGGAAAATAAAAAGGTTACGTAGTGATAGAGGCACCGAATATGATTCTGGACCATTTATTGAATTTTATAAAACCCACGGTATTATTCACGAAAAAACTGCCCCTTATTCACCCGAAATAAACGGTAAAGCCGAAAGAAAAAATAGGACATTAACTGAATTAGTTGTTGTTATTTTATTAAATTCAGGGGCTGCCTCACATTGGTGGGGTGAAATTATTTTGACTGTGTGTCACGTGCTTAATAGAATTCCTAACACTAAAATGAAAATATCTCCTTATGAAATTTGGAAAAATATTAAGCCCAACGTGTCATACTTTAGTACGTGGGGGTGCTTAGCCTATGTACGTATACCCGACCCTAAAAGGTCTAAATTGGCAAGTAGAGCATATGAGTGCGTTTTTATAGGCTATGCTATTAATAGCAAAGCATACCGATTTTATGACTTGAAAAATCAAGTAATTATTGAATCAAATGACACCGATTTTTATGAAGATAAATTTCCTTTTAAATTGAGGAATAGTGGGGGCAAGTCATCCACTAATATTTCTTTAAATAAAAATAAAGAAAATAATGAATCCATTTTAGAAATTTGAAAAAGTAAAAGGGCTCGTGTAGAAAAAGATTTTGGTCCCGACTTTTATGCTTACACCTTAGAGGAGGATCCTAACACTATTCAAGAAGCCTTATCTTCTTTAGATGCCGATTTATGGCAAGAGGCTATTAATGATGAAATGGATTCTTTGGAAACAAATAAAACTTGGCATTTAGTGGACCTTCCTCCTGGATGTAAAACAATTGGGTGTAAATGGATTCTTAAAAAGAAATTAAAACCTGATGGCACTGTTGAAAAATATAAGACACGTCTTGTTGCTAAAGGTTTTAGACAAAGAGAAAATGTAGACTTTTTTGACACATTTTCACCAGTGACTAGAATAACGTCTATACGTGTACTATTTGCTATAGATTCCTTAAATGATTTAATTGTACACCAAATGGATGTTAAAACTACATTTTTAAATGGAGAATTAGAAGAAAAGATTTATATGGATCAACCTGAAGGTTTTATTGTACACGGTTAAGAAGATAAAGTGTGTAAATTAGATAAATCTCTTTATGGACTCAAACAGGCACCTAAACAATGGCATGATAAATTTGATAGCCTAGTCATCTCTAATGGGTTTAAAATTAATGAAAGTGACAAATGCATTTATTATAAATATGTTGAGAACATTTGCACTATCATATGTCTTTATGTTGATGACTTCCTTATATTTGGTTCTAATATTCATGCCGTAGAAAATGTTAAATCATTATTATGTGCCAACTTTGATATGAAGGATTTGGGTGAAGCTAGTGTAATATTAGGAATTAATATTACTAGGTCAGAAAAGGGACTTTCTTTGCATCAATCTCATTACATTGAGAAAGTTCTAAAGAAATATAATTACTTTGACTGTAAACCTGCTAGTACTCCATTTGACCCTAGTGTAAAGTTATTTAAGAACACTGGCGACAGTGTAAACCAAAATGCCTATGCAAGCATTATTGGTAGCTTACGTTATGCTACAGATTACACTAGACCTGACATAGCTTATGCTGTGGGAGTACTATGTAGATTTACTAGTAGACCTAGTATGGAGCATTGGCATGCTATTGAGAGGGTCATGCGGTACCTTAAAAGGATGATGAACCTTGGATTACACTATAATAAGCATCCCGCTGTCCTTGAAGGATTTAGTGATGCAGATTGGAATACCCTATCTGATGATTCTAAGGCTACTAGTGGATATATATTTAGCATCGCTGGTGGTGCGGTTTCTTGGAAATCTAAGAAACAAACTATTTTGGCTCAATCCACTATGGAGTCTGAGATGATAGCGCTAGCTACTGCTAGTGAAGAGGCAGGTTGGTTAAGAAACCTCATGTCAGATATCCCATTATGGGAAAGACCGATTCCAGCCGTTTTGATTCATTGTGATAGTACTGCGGCTATTGCAAAAGTTGAGAACCGTTATTATAACGGTAAAAAATGACAAATACGTCGTAAGCACAGTACTGTTAGAGAATTTATCTCTACGGGTGCTGTGAGGGTGGATCATATACGGTCTGAACAGAACTTAGCTGATCCTTTGACGAAAGGACTAGCTAGGGAGAAGGTGTGGAACACCACGAAAGGGATGGGACTAAAGCCCTTGGATAAATGAGTCATTTGTGATGGTAACCCAACATATAGACTGTAGATCCCAAGAAATATGTTCAAAGGGTAATAACAAGTCACAAGTGATATGGGTTGAATCATGCGATTATTAATTAAAATAGAACGGGGTTTTACTTCGAGTCCATCCCTAAGGAGCATGATATCCTGAAGCGAGTTAAGGATGAGTTATGATAACTCTTAATGAGATCTATAGCTCTATTTTGAGTGGGGTACTTAGCTACAGGAGTATTCTTGATAGACTCACCTATGTGAATGTGGAAGTGTGGCCGCTTCCTATGGATATTTTGGGCAAATTCCTAGAGCGTTCACTATACTGGGATAGAAGCACATGGTCGTAACGTGCTAGCTATTAGACTTACACCCAAGTAGGGTTGTGTGTGGGATGTTGTCAGAGATAGAGTTCAAAACTACGGTTACTCTAGTATATTCTGAATCATCTTTACTACGTAAAGGTTCAAGTCGAAAGACACCTTTGCTTATGCACAATTCTATAGACTATTGCTCGATAAAATGTTTTCAAATTTTGCAAGTGGGGGATTGTCAGAACAGCTTTGCTTTGGAAAAGCTTAAAGCTGTTAACGTTGACGTTTGGTGCAAAACTTTGAAACAGCCTTTGGGCTGTGTCCCACATCGGTGGGAAAGAAATATTGTGTTGTGTATATTTACAATTTTTTGGGAACAAAGGTTCAGCCCTTTGGGCATTCAAGTTTTTGTGGGTATGTGGGGCAGACCCAATGGGCCAAGTCACACACGCGTGCCGCCGCCGTCCGTCCGGCCGGGCCCGTGTCCAGGTCCTGGGTCTTGGGTCTTGGGCTTGGGCTCATTAAGAATTAATTTTTTTGGACAAATACATAACTGTTTTTTGGGCTTTAAAAATTATTTTCTTAACGGTAATTAAATTCGAAAAATTAAAACGTGTTTTATTCCGTGTTGATTTCTTCAACCGAGTTGCCCACTATTTCCAGATTTTTCTCCACGTTGTTTACCAACGTCTCTTTTCTTTTTGCTCCATAAAAGAGGTTGTAGCCTCCGTTTCTAAAACACCAGTTATCTCCTAACAGTTTTCAAGACAGAATTTCCTCTACAGTTCTGAAAAAATTTCCTTCTCCCAGAATATTTTTTCCAGAATAATTAATCTCATTCGTGTACAGATTAATTATAGAATCGAGCAATTAATACAGAATGGGTGTATACAGACCGGATTGATTCTTGTGCTTTATCAATCCGTAATTTAATTTTGGAGGCTGTTTTATCCTGGGGGTGACGGGGCTTCGAGACTGTCAGCACACTTTGGGCAGAGCCGCGAAACACCTTAAAGAGAGCGACATTGTCCGCGACTCAGCCGTGTTCTTGACTGTCCGGTTCGGGATTTCTTATATTTTTCTGCCCCAGATTTATTTGCTCCAAAATTGGGTAATTTCGTTCCTAATTTTAATTCTGCATTTAATTATTTAAATTACTGCTACAACAGTATACATGTGTACTGTGTGCATTGTTTATGTATGAAACTTCTGCAATTAAGATCAATCTTGTTACAATTGTTTTACCAAGCCATTAGGCATTAGTATTATGTCCTTGAGCAGTGTTGGGTACATGGTGTCGGAAGATTGATGTGCAGCGTCTTTGGACGTCAGCTGACCAAAATTTCATTGGTGATGTGTGTCAAATGGCCGACATGTAGTATTGTTTGAGTGTTGGTTGGTCGACTTTCTCTGGTGCATTGCGTCGTCTGACCGCCATGCAACATCATTTAGGTGCCTGTTGGTCAGCGTGCGACGTCTTTTGAATGCCGTCTGGTCAAAATTTCATTGGTATTGTGTGCTATTTGGCCGATATGCACTATCGCTTGAGCATCGATTGGTCGACTTACGTTGGTGCATGGCATCCGTCGACTGGCATGAAGTATTGCAGTTTATAACGAACTAAACAACATTTTTATACATTTGAGGTACTTATCCAAACTTGGATAAAATCATCATCCAAGCATGCGAAAGAAGTCTCACCAGACAATGAAGGCCTTATATGTATAGGGGTCTCCTGTGTGTTGCAGCAGAAATTAGTGCTACTGTACTGCTGTTGCTCTAATAATTTTGCTTTTAAGGCCATATTATGGGCTTACTCTACGGTCTAGATGACGTGTAGCCCAATATGCCTCCTTAATGCCTGTTTTAACCCATCTAGATAACACATTACACATTGACCCTCCATTTCTTCCAGATTATTGTTGTGATCTAACAGGCGCGTGAACTCTGCAGTGTAATCGAAAATGGTTCTACTGCCTTAATGGAACTATTGGTACAGTTGGAAGAGGTACTGCTCATAGTCAGGGAAGAAATCTTTCCATCAATAAGTGCTTCATGTGCCTCCATGCTCGGACTGGTTGCTTTCCTTGACGGTGCTTGGTTATTTGACTTGATCCCACTAAACCGTCGCATAACTTTTTAAGCAAAAAGCCACCAGCGTAACCATCTTTGGTTCAGGAACATTCATCAGTTACTAAAAGTGTTCACACTCGGTCAAATTGAAGAATTATTTGATTTGTATATGTTGTAGCAACAATTTAAATGCAGAAATAAATAAGGAACGAAATTATTCAATTAGGAGTCTTTGAGACCAAAAATTATAAGAAATCTGGAACTGGCCAGTCTAGAATTATGGCTGAGTCGCGGATAATGTCGCTCTCTTTAAGGTGTTTTCGCGGCTCTGCCCAAAGTGTGCTGACAATCTTAGTAGCCTCGTCACCCCAGGATAAAACATCCCCAAAAATTATGAAATGGTAGCACGAACCAGATTCATTCAATGAACAACCATTCTTAAACATATGTATTGCTCGATTCTGTGTAGTATAATTAATTTGGGAGAAGATTAATTATTTATGTGGTATTATAATTATCCAAGGGACAGATAATTATTTTTGTAAAAAAATTTCTGAGAACTATTTGTAGTTTGGAATCTGTGTGTAAAAACGGAGGTGTTCACCTCCTTTTATTGTGAAAAATTATTAACGTTAATGGGCAAAAACGTGGGTCGAGTGGAAGAGAAAATTTCGAAAAACGTTTTTTAGTTGGAGGAATTTTTCAACTGTTAATAACCACATTTTTATTCCAGAAAAAAAAATTACCGTTAATAATTAATTTTAAGCCCAAAAAACCGTCCCAGGACCTGGGCACGGGCCGGCCGAACGGCGGCTGCGGCGTGCACGCGTGTGTGACTTGGCCTAATAAGTCCCCCATCCATACACACAAAACATTGAATGCCCAAAGGACTTACCATTTACACTCACAAAAAGGGTATATTAACACTACCCATTTTAAAGACCCCACTGATGTGGGACAAAGCCAAAAGGCATTTTCATGTTTTGCACTCTATCAGCTTAATAGCTATTCTGTTCCAACAGTATGTTCCCGTTAAGTTAGGAATGTCTACCTTTAAGCGGTAATCTTCAAAGTCTTGAGCCCATGATCACAATGATGTTAAGTTGAACTTTTATGGTGTTAACCTTCTTAGGATTTACTGAGTCAATGTTTGTGCTCTACCAATGTATGATCATGTATCGTATTGATGATCACAATGAAGAACTACATCTAAAGGATGAAGCTTCGGAATATGTGTGATTGAGCTGGATCATAGAAATTTGCTATAAGACCAACAGAAGTTTAATGATGTGCAAAGCTATGTTTATACTCCCTTGGTTAATCAAGTTTATAGCAGAGTTGTATGTACTTAAGCTTAGACACATTCATTTATGTTTTCTTTTTGAGTTTGTTATTATAACTCTACATATCGACATATATGCATGAGGAGCTATGGGATACAAATTGCAGTAGGCACGTTTGATTATATTAGCCTGCATAGTTATGTTATTGTTAATCTAAATTATTTTCTTTGGATAAACATTGTTTGTTGAAAACTAGCTTTCTGTTGCATTGTGTTGCTTTTTATATGTTGAAAATTAGCTATCTATTCAAATTATCTATTTGTTGCATTGTTTTTTGTATATTGAAAATTAACTGTCTATTTTTTTGTGTTGAAATTAGCTGTCCTTTTCAAATTCTACATGCCACTGTAATATATCCGTTGCGTTATTTTTTGTATGTTAAAAATTCGCTACTCTTTCAAAACTGCTCCACATCATTTTACGGCATGCGTCACGAAGCCTAGAACTCGTCGGACATGGGTCACATCACAAAGCCACAAGAAGACTAGAACTCTTTGGAAATGCGTCACGAAGAGAAAATGTCAAGAATCGATGGGGGAGATCCTATTTTGTGTAATCTAACTATCTGATATGCGATATGTGTTTAGGATTCAGTAACTTTACTTTGTGTTCTTGCATATTCTTTATAAAAATACATTTAGGCCCTGACTCATTGACCACTAAGCATGTAGTGCATTGTATGTTTTGTTGAGCCTGAGCTGCTATGCCTATCAATATTATTCAAGATAACCAATGGCCCACGTGGCATGCTAATTTCACTATATTGTTTATATATTTATGTTCTGACTATATTATTCAACATAAGTTAGCATGACACGTGTATAAATATCTATGTATAGATATGCGTAGATATATATACTTCTCCTTGTTATGCATATCTATATTGTAATAATTTTTGGAGATGATTACGAGTTGTAGCTAGTTCGTGAATATTTTTTCTCTTTCGTCCAGAGGATGATGTGGCAAGTACCAATTTCATGACTCGATATCATTAAGCGACATCTCAAACCTACTGTGGCAAGCACCAATTTTAAATAATGTGAGTACCAAAACACACTTACCTATCTCATATCTGACTTCACTTATGTATGCCAATATAATATATGCGTCAATATCTTTGGAAATTGCAGATGATATATTGTTACACACTTACCTATCTCATATATGACAAGAAGGGCGTGGTTATAGAAAGACGATGAAGATCGAGAGGCTCAACATCGACAAGACGCTGAAGATCGAGACGCTCAATATTGACACGAGCTTGAAAAATTATAGATTCACCACTAACAAACGCTACTACAGATAAAGTTTGACATGAGAATCGAATCGAAATGAAAAGTTTGTTTCAGAGTATTATTCCTCATCACCCTTCCATTACCTCAACAACATATACCGACTAGGTAATAACAAATATTTATTTTGTTTATATATGTGTATTTGATGGAGTGCGAGGGATGATATATGTTGTGGTTATTTTGCCCTTAGTTTTTTACAGTGTTGTGATTATTTTTGTCAATTTTATGTTAATTTTTATGTTTAAATAGGTTGGTTTTCATAAATAAACAAAGGAGATTATGCTAAATTTTAAAAAAAATAATAAGTGTTTTAAAAAGTAAACAATATGAAGATATACAAATTTGATATGGTTTTTAAAGATTTTCATCTATAGGAACTATTAAAAAATATTACTTCTTTGTTTAAGGTAACTAACACTAAATAAATTTTATTGCAAGTGAAAATCTTTTATGGACAAGGCAAGACATTGAAGTCGTTTTTTTGGAGGTCGTACATTTCAAGACAACGAGTTTACTCTGCTTACTTAATTTTATGTTAGGAGTAGATGGGTTTTTATGTATTTTTTCTAATGAGATGAGTGATATTGTGTAGAGATACTTAGGTTGGTGGACACGATGTTGAAATTGTGTTTTTTTTCTTTGTATGAACTATAATTATAGTTTAATGAAATTTTTTATGTTATATATGTCGAAATAAAATGCCAAATATGTTATATATTATTTTTAATAGGTTTTGTTTATAATTATATAGATAATATATTTGTAACAACTCTTACCACATTTAACAAATTCAATTTTTGTAACTGCTAATAGCATTCACAAATTTATCACTACTGTCAATTTTGTAACCGCTAATAGCAGTTACAAATATAATATTCGTAACTGCTGACAGCAGTTATAAATATTATATTCGTAACTGCTGACAGCAGTTACAGATAGCAGTTACAAATTGGGGTCACCAGTCATAACTCCCATAGGGGTTATAAAAATTCGTGACTGCTGTTAGGAGTTACAAAATTTCTTTTATCACCCCCTAAATTATGACGGTAAATAGCAGTTATAAAGGCCATTTGTGACTTCTTACAGTACTCACAAATCACCCATTTTGGTGTAGTGTAGTTAGTGTAGATTTTTACGAAAGAGATATTCCAGGGTGGGGCTGATTTTTGGATCGTTTCGTTGATTCGATAGTCTACGCAGCAAAACTAAAAGGAAATAAATGGTAAAGATTCATCATATATGATAGGGTAGGACGTACTGGTACTTTGGAGACCTCTAGGTATGGGACTAGGGGTAGGCCTGAGGATTTATGCTCTATAATAGGGTGGGGCTAAAATAAATAATGAGAGCTTGAAAAAATTGAGAATTAATAACTAAGATAATAAATGAGTATTAAAAATAAATTTGCAGCACAAGTATGTGAAGGACTGATAGATTACGGACCGACTGGTTATAGCGACGTGAGTGTGTGTGGCGTCACGAGTATGTGCGGCGCTGACAGAATACGGGTTGACTGGCTATAGTGACGTGTCGTGTATGGAACCTCATGAGTATGTGCAGAGCTGACAAAAATTGGGTTGACTGGCTATAGTGAGGGGAATGAGTGTGATGTGTAGAACCTTAAGCATGCTAAGAGTGTGTGCAGGACCGATAAGGGGTAGACTAGCCGTAGTGGTGTGGCATGAATAATAATAATTGAATAATTAAATTAAGTAAGGATAAGAGCTAATTTTTAAATTATATTGCTAATGGAATAATTGTACTTACACTTTAGAGTAGATTAGTTATATGGGCATATGGTAGTAGTTTATTTTACTCGAATGTTAATTTATATCTCGTTTGAATTAAAATACTCTATTGTGATGTTTATTATATATAATGATACTTTTTAGGTTCACGGTCCCTAATACGGTGGGCTCTGACCCATTGTGTTGATTAACATTTCAGGTATAGCGCTGGAGTAGCTGCATATGAGTGATTTGAGATATTTTTTTAGATGCAACAGGAGATTTATTTTAGATGTTTTAGTATTTTAGTATTTCTTTCTATTCTGTCGCTTTTATTATGAGACTTTAATTTAAGAATTTGGTCAGTAAATCGGTTCCACAATTGTTTATGGTTTTTTAGTCAGATATTTATAGTTGGATAATTTCATTTGAGTTTATATTTATTTGGAGTTGAATTTATTTTTGAGATTAGCATGGCGATGGATTTTAATATTTCATGAATGGTTATATTTATTGGATCAATTTGATTATTATCTCACTGAATAAAATTTAAATGTCTCACACATCTATCACTTTCTAAGAATGATAACTTATTTAGTGACCCTCGGCGTAGTTTGGGGCGGTGGTGGATGGCCACCTCACTTGCTAGAATGTGCGGGATGTTACAGGTTTGACCACGATAAAGAGTTGAGATGTTATGGTGTCATTTATGATTCGTTACATCGGGGGCCAAGTCGCGATATCAGTGGTTCCTTTCATGGTAGCGAGGGCCATCCACTACGGTGATAGGTCACGTTTGTGGATTTCTTCCTTGTGTGTGAGACTCTTTTTATTTGTTGTTTTTTCGTTTTGACTATTGTTGTGTATTTAAACAAGTGACAAAAAGTTTAATCCATAAAGTTTTAGAGACAACTTTTGTGAGCAATTTCAAAAATCCTAAAAAACTCTCTGGACTTTCTTAGTTATTTTTGCCTCACTTTTGATTGTGAAAACCTTTTTTACATGGTTTTTGGAATCAAAATCTCAAAATTATTATTCATTCGTGTGGAGGTTTTGGTCTATTTCAAAGTAATTTGTCAGTGAATAATTCATTAAAGGATTCGATCTACAGTTTAGATTTAGATAATTCCTATAATACCTCGTATTTTTTAAGAAATATAATAAAATGGCTTAATATATAATTAAAATAAAAAGTAGAAATTTAAATGACTTTATTATGCAATTTGAGATATTAATATTAAAATTTGTAATTGGTAATTACTTGCTCTTAAATTGGAATTATGTAATTTAAATTTAAAAATTGTTAAGTTAATTTGGGGGCTTGTGTGAATAATGAATTGTTGGGTTTGGGCTTAAGTTGTTTGGGATAGAACCTTCTTGAAAGGGTATATGGGGGGATCAGGATGAAACCCAAAGGGCAAAAGGGCATTTAGTGCATTTATAAGGTAACAAGATTAAGGTTTGGAAGATTAATTCACATGGGTAAAATATGAGATGAAATTTAAATAGACTGCAACTTTTGAGCCATGACCGCGGTATTTTAGGGCGCAATATAAGGATGTGTGTTATCAACGCAAATGTTTAACCTAAAAGAAATCTAGAGGGGGTGAATAGGTTTGATCGCAACTCATGACCAATTTTTGAAATACAACGATTTTGCTTGCAAATTCAAATCACCTAACACATGTTTTAACAAAGTAATTGAATTATGTCTTGATTAACTCCAACGACAAGGTAATTAAGCAAATCTAGATGATAAAACTAAATTTGAAATATTTAATTCAATTTTAATCAATTTCACTATATTCTAGTGTGAAGTGATGTGTGTGATGAAATGTGTGCAATTGAATATAAAGCAATCACAATCATCCATAAGACAAGGTTTATGAGGAAAACCCTCACCAAGGGTAAAAATCTTTGATGCACTCCAATTTTCATTTCTACTTAAAAATATATTTTAAATAAGGGAAGAAGATACCTCTCACATAAGCTCTATCTTGTAGTTACCTATAGATTTTGCATCTTTCCCCCATAGATAATATAAATCCACACTAAGCTCCATGTTGCGAATGAGGAACTCCAATATCCTCCTTCGAATCAACGCCACACTCTAACTCTTCTAACGAATCAAAGTGCCTCCTCTCATAGTAATTCAAAAGTAGATTGATAAATTGTAATAGGCTAGTGATGATCTGATCAATATCACTCTTAATTCACTCACAAAATACTAAGATCGAGTTAAGACTAAGTTTGAAATAATTTTTGGGAAACAAGTGAATTTTGTGAACAAGAGAGGCAAAAAGAACTATCGACTTTGAAAATACGCTCATATAAGTTTTTCAATTGTGTAAATTTCAGATCATATAAAATGGGAGGGAAAATGACCTACTTATAATTTTAAAAAATAGAATTTAGCACCGTCGTGTCCATATTTGACTTTTATCGTGCGCATAAGTCAAGAAGTAAGGAAATCTAGCCAGCATCGTGTGCACGGGACCAAATGATGGTCGTACAAATGGAGACGCACACACGGGCCCAATATATGGTCGTGCGAATGGTTAAAGGAAAAATAGTTTAAAAAATGCCTTTAACTTTAATAATACAAAATGGTCAACTCATAAAAATATTTTTCAAACCCCAAAGTCATTTTAACACTTGTCCATTAAAATTTTAAAAGCATCTCACAAATTTTAAAAATCGTGCACCTGTGTGTTAGCCATAGACAATTCATAATAGCTACAAAAAGGATATAGTCTTCAATCCTAGTGTGCGTATAAACAAAAGTCTTTTGTTGGAAATTTAAATGGCTTTAAAATGTAATTTCGCATATTAATAATGAAATATGGAATTGGTAATTACTTTCTTTTAAATTGGAGTTGTGTAATTTAAATTCAAAAATTGTTAAGTTAATTTGACGCCTTATGTGAATAATGAACTTATTGGGCTTGGGCTTGGGCTTGGGTTTACCTTTTTTAGGCTAGAACCTTCTTGAAATGATATATGAGGGATTAGGGTGAAAACCCCAATGGCAAAGTAGCCTTAATTATTATTATTTTGGCGGATTTATTTATGAGAAATACTACAAACATCCTAGACAATAAATATATGTCTTAACAACCAAACTTAAATATATTTAGCCGACAAATAATCAGACGATTGTGCTATATTCAAATGCTTCAATTAAGAAGAACTTTTTGTAGAGTGCTAAGTTATTTTTTTATTTTTTTTAGAACTAACATAAATCACGAATTTAAAATAGGCAAACTATAGTTAATAAACAATAAAAAAATTATTAAAAGAGATGAAAAAAGTGCATTTGGAGATTAAGGTAAAGTAAGTAGTTCGAGAGTGAAATGAACAAATTTAATGTTGGAAACTTGAAGTTAAGGAAATTGAAATGAAACTAAATCTAACCTTGCACACTAACTAAAAAAAATAAACTAATAAAAGTGGAAAACCCTGGTGAAATAAACTTGGCGAAATTAAAGTGAAGTAAACTTATTTTTTGGAGAGTCCTCTTTTAAGTTTGTCCTCCAATTGATTATCTATAGTCCTTCGAGTTGTAACTACTTTTGTAAAATAGTTTCGGGAAAGTTTATTTTTGAATCCTAAGAAATCTGCGTACCCGCACATGTTGCCACTCTCTTTTGGTAACTACTTTCATGCACCCATTTACACGTGCATCCTTCAATGGCACTCGGGTATCCTTGCATGTACATGATTGTTATATTATCTTTGGCCATTTAACTCACGGCATTAATTTCTTATTTATTTTCCACATGTCTCTAATACATTGGTCAGCTGGATATGGTGTAAACATACCCCCGCACTAGTTAATGTTTTGAATTTTTTTATCTAGTGGACTATTGCTCTTCCTTATTAAATTGCCATGCCTCCTTAGCTTTAAAAATTGATAATTGGTTGGTCTTCCTATGTTTCAAAATTGGTGATAATGATCACAGTATAATAGCTACAATTGTCCGTTTAAACATCTTCTAGGGACTTAGTTTATCCCCGTCCTGTAAGATTTTTAAATTCTAGTATATTTCCTCTTGTCTTGGTGCTCTTATAGCTTTGCTCAACCTTTTTAATTTTACATCATACTGCATATTATATTGTTCTAGGCGCACCAAGCCTCTTGGAACCTATTCTAAATGATTTTGGAACCCTTAGCTTGACTTCTTTAACGGTGGCATCTTTTTTTAATACCGGTGTTATTGAGTTAACTATGGTAAATAATATGCACTTTAGGGTTATATACTTTCATGAGTGAGTTAAATTTTTTACTCATCTTCCACAAACTACGGTGGAAGAAAACCCCTCGATTTGATAATTGAAGGGCAGTCCCTATTCTGCCACCCACTATTGAGATTGAACCTCCCCAATCTGAATCCTTTTTTGTTCAACATAGGGACCAAACATCTCAGATCTTTGCTGATAATTTTTCCCTTGACTCTCATCACCGAAGGCTTCTCATCTCTATTACTAATCGGCCCTATCTAGTTCATCCCTTAACATCTCAAGACCCTGAAAGTTAAAAATTTTGACAGGTAAAGTTGCTCCTTATTGTAATTTTGATGCCTCAAAAAGTGTGGAGGTTAACTCGCTAACCACTTGGATTTATTAAAGGTCCTATACTTTCATAGACTCTTATTTCGAGGGGAAAATCCTTTATTCATCCTACACTACCACTATGGTAGTTTCTTCTCGGCTCAAGGGGAACTTTTCTGAGGTTTTGATGTCCTATTATTTATTTTTTTGGTAAACATTGAAACGGAAAATGATTACACAGAGATTACATTACGAAACCATAGGCCATCAAGGCAACAAAGAAAACCAAAGAAAGAAACATAAATAAAAGGATAGCAAAGCATAAGATGAGCCAAGCTACATAGTAGGATTAACAAGGATCCTGCACAAAGCATTGGGGATCTCCTCAATTTCCACGAAGGTCTCCTCCTGGACTTTAGCCTCCCGTGCCAACCAATCCACACCCCGAAGCATACCAGGATTGACATATATGAAGTCAGCGCCCACCTTTCTCATGAGCTCATAACAGTCGATCCTAATATTTTCAAAGTCAGTTTCACGATACTAGACCCCTTTAAAGATGTCAATAAGCTCGTGAGAGGTAGTTTCGACAAGGATATCCTTCCATCCACGCATTTTGGCCGTATTAAGGCCGTGAAAGAGGCCTTCCATCAGGGCACGAAGGAGAGAAGGAGTGCCCCTGAGTTGTCCGTAGTAGCCAATCTTCCAGTGCCCCCGGTCGTCGAGGACATAACCCCCAAAAGTGGCAATGCGGTAGGTTGGGTCAGTACAAGTCTGGAGGGCCACCTTAGTCTTACCCCGATCGACATGCTCCAGGAGGTAGAAAAGAGCCTCCGGGATCTCGTCATACTCAGCATAGTCGTGAACCTATCGTCTCCCAATTCGAGCTAAGCCTTCAGCCCACATATTGTTCGACCTCCTGATATGTGAGACCTTGATCTCCATCTCCGCCATGATAGCAATGCATTCATCGATAATGTTAGTCAGTGGATGGTTCTGGTGACCCTGTCTATTAAGAAAGTGAATGGCATCCAGGTAGTCACTGCGAAGTAAACACCCCATCCAGCCCTTAAGTTTTGCCATGTTCAGCCCATGCAGAATGCCCACTAGTTCCGCTTTTATGGGGCTGCTATCGCCAATGATATTTCCACTAAAACCAATAATCCACCGTTTCTCATTACTACTGACCATGCCACCAAAGCCACCAAGCTTGCTGAAAGGGTCATAGCTGCCATCTGTAAAAATCTCATAGCCAGAAAAGGGATAGACACTTAAAGAGGAATTAGGGATTTTGCCCGAAACATGGTTTGGACTAACTTTGGGTTTAGCTATAAGTTCAAGCTCACTTACGAGGGCCCTTGAGTTAGCCCAAACCATATTCGAGGAGATATTTTTCTTATAAAAAATGCGTTTATTACGTGCAGTCCAAATGAGACATAAAGTGGAAATAAAAAGGAACTGTCCAGTATGCATAGGCCTATCCCAAATGTTATCTTTAATCCAATCAAAAAAGTAGATATTTTTCTGGGTGTTCCACACCCGTGGGGTGAGGGTGTGCTCCCAAACATCAGTGGCAAGGTGACAGTTTCTAAGCACATGATCAATGTCTTCATCATACTCACAGAAATCACATAATTTGGAATTAGAGATGCGTCTATTAAATCTCTGGCAAGTAGTAAGGATTTTTTTGTGAAAAATTAGCCAGAGGAAGGTTTTAAGTTTCTGAGGGATTTTATGTTTCCAAATGACGTTCCAGTTAATAAGATAGGGGGTGTTGATGTCAATTTTGACAAGGGATTCATAGGAAGATTTAATCGAGAATTTTCCGTTGGGGGAGGGTCCCCAACTAGGGCTGTCAGATTGATTCAGAATGTGGGGGAGGGGAGTCCCCATAATTAAGTTGGAAATGTCATTAATGAAGGTGTCCTTAATGAGTTGTTCGTTCCAGGCCCCTTCATTTATTAGGTCACAAACAACGGACACGTGGTGGTTATTGTGGGGTGTGGATAAGGTGGAAGTACCCACCCACCAATCATTGAAAATGTTCGTGGACTTTCCATCACCAATAATCCATTTGGTATTTTTCACAATATCACTTTTACACTTAGAGATGCTCCTCCAAATATTGGATGCTTGGGCCTTACGAGTCCAGTTTCTAGGATTGTTGTGTGAATTATACTTCTCTCTAAGCACACGAACCCATAAGGAATTTTTATCGTTCATAATTTTCCACCCAATCTTGGAGACGATGGCACGATTATTTTCCTCACTACTCCTAAGGCCAAGTCCTCCAAGCTCTTTGGGGCAGCACACAGTGTCCCACTTGATGAGAAGGACTTTTTTCTTATCATCTGACTCTCCCCAGAGGAAGTTTCTATTAAGTTTGTCAAGTTTTTCATTGATCTTTTTAGGGAGTATCGAGGTTTGCATATTGTAGACAGGGATGGTGGCGGTGACAGCTTGGATGGGGGTAGAACGGCCTGGGAGAGAGAGGAGCTTGGATTTCCATCCAGCAAGTTTCTTTTGGACCTTCTCAATGATATGGGTGAAGTGGTTTGTTGTGACTTTTCCATGGATTAGGTTATTGCCAAGGTACATTCCCAGATCGTTGGTGATATTAATTCCGCAGCTTCTGCCAATGTCCCACGCACTCTGCTTTGGGATGTTAGGGTAGATGAATTTTTTTGATTTTTGAAGGCTAAGGGTCTAACCAGAGATGTCACAAAAATGGTGGAGGGTCTCCATAACCACACTACAACTAGTATGTGAGGACTCAGTGAAAAGCATGAGGTCATCAGCAAAGAAGAGGTGTGATATTGTAGGGCCATTGGGGGAGGCCATAAGACCCTTCCAATTGCCCTGATCCACCTGGTAGTTGATGGCCGCTCCTAGATAATCCTTACACATGACGAATAGGTAAGGGGATAGGGGATCGCCTTGTCTAAGGCCTCTAGAAGGCTTAAACTGCGGGAGCGGTGCCCCATTCCACAGAACTGAAGTGGAAGCACTGGTTATGAAGCTAAGGATGAGACGTTTAAGTTTAGCGCTGATATTGAACCAGATGAGGACACGATCCAAGAACTCCCAACTAATTTTGTCGTAGGCTTTCTCAAGGTCGATTTTAAAAATAGCACCCCCTTTCTTTTCTTTTCTTTTATTGAGAGTATGTATAATTTCCTGGGTAATAATAATATTATCCGAAGTCTGTCAACCCGGAAGAAAACTAGCTTGATTAGGGCTAATGATTTTACAGAGGATTGGTCGGAGTCTATTAACTATGATCTTAGCTAGAACTTTGTAGGGCACATTACAGAGGGTGATAGGTCTAAATTGGGTAATATTCTCAGGATTGTCAATTTTCGGAATAAGAGTGATGTGGCTGGAGTTATCCTTTTTCGGGAAGGATAGAGAGGTAAAGAATTCCTCAATGAATTTAAATAAGGATAGTTTGGTAGTCTCCCAAAAAGTATGGTAGAAAATGGGTTGGATACCCTCCCGACCCGGGGCTTTGAGCCCATTCATACTAAACACCGCACGTCTGACCTCGTCAATTGACAAGGGGAGGTCCAGAATGTTATTGTCAACATCCTCAAATCGGGGGTGATTGAAGTTAATGAAATTATCACTAGTAATTGGGGGGTAAGTGTTGGTGAAAAGAGATATAAAGTAGTTATTCGTATGAAGCGAGATCATCTCACAATTATCAACCCAAACCCCATCAATTTTTATTCTATCAATCTTGTTACGACGCCTTCTAATGATGGTAGAGGTGTGGAAAATTTTTGTGTTTTTGTCTCCCTCACTAAGCCATTTGATGCGAAATTTTTGTTTCCAAAGAAGTTCTTCATGCCGAAGGATGTTGTTGAACTCGTTTTTAAGCTGATTTTCAAGAAGATTGAGGTTGTGTGAAAAGTGAGTTTCTTGTGCAATTTCAATACCACTAAGTCTACGAAGAAAACTTTTTTTATTTGAGTTAATGTGGCCATAGACAACATGGTTCCAATGTTTAATTAAGGGAATACAGTTATCAAGATTGTGTTGGAAGATGAGGTATTTATTCCAGTTATTTAAAATAATATTAGGAAAATCAATACTTTCAAACCAGCATTCAAGCAGTCTAAAGGGGTGGGGAGTGAAAATATTGGACTTTTTACCTTCGAAACGGATGAGCAAGGGGCAGTGATCCGAAGCGGTTCGAGGAATATTCTCGACCGCAGCATCCGAGAATTGTAATCGCTAAGCCGGGTTGGCCAGCGAGCGATCCAGTCTCACAAGGGTGTTGGCAAACCCGTCTCTACTATTAGTCCAAGTGAGGCGAGGACCCGTGCTGCCAAGGTCAGTGAGGTTGCAGTTATTGATGTTCTCCACAAATTTATTACACATATACTCCTTGTTGTGTCTGGAATAACTTCTCTTCTAGGAGGAGTCAAAGTGGTCGTTAAAGTCACCCATGACAAGCCAAGGGGTATCAAGGTCTTGGGCCAGGTTTTTGAGATTGTTCCAGAGGGTTTGACACAAGGTGTAGATAGGGCTAGCATTGATAGCGGATAACAACCAGTAATCGTAGTCCTTGAGAGTAACAAGGAGATGGATGGCCTGGTCGGAAACATTGATAGAGCGAAGCTGGATGTTACTTTGGTTCCATAAAACCCAGATACCACCGGAGCGGCCTCTGGACTCCGACACCTCCCAGTTGGTGAATCCCAACCCCTCAAAAAACCTAGAGAATTGGAAAAAGCAGTTTGAGTTTCGATAAGGATGATCACACCAGGCTTGAAGTTATTGCAGAGTTCAATGAATGTGGGTTTAAAAAGGGGTTCCCCTGCCCCTCTACAGTTCCATGTGATCACAGACATAGCCAATAGGTTTGTTGTAATAGGGAGATCCACATTTGGTGGCCATGGGAGGAAGTTTTTGATCCTACTGATGGAGTCATTGGCTGAAGCCATTTCCATCAACCTCCTTATCATTTGTCTGTCTGACCCTATCGCTTCTGTGGCTTTGAGCAGAATGTGTGTCTGGGTTACACTCCATTTCACCCTCGTGCAGATTACCATTTCCGTCTCTAGGTTTAGGGTGAATTCCTCCCTTCCCTCCAAAAGGTTCAGATACTGTATTTGGAGGTTTCCTAGCATTGCTATAGGGAATGGGGAGGGGGGGACTCCATTAGGGACGAGTATAGAGTCAGGGGGAGGATCAATGATTATGGAGTTGGCGCTAAGTGGTTCACAGTGGGATGGTTCGCAATTGTGTTATCTTATAAGTAAGTTGGAACCATTTTCGTTAATAGCCGTATTTAAAATATTAGAGTAGTGGGTGGGGGAACTTAAATTATTACGTACCTTGGTGGTAATCAATTTATTACCTGAGGTCTCAGTCACTGTGGCAGCGTCAAATGTTGGGAGATCAGTGTGAGACGACGGTTGATTTAATTTTTGATGTGGCCCCTGCGCCGTTGTCGTGACATTACCATGCCTACCTTTCGTGTTGCACAGACTTGGAGCAGAATTTAGAGTCAGACCATCTTTGCAAAAATTTGATGTCAACGCACCATTGGTTGTGGGGTGGGAGCTGTCTTTCATATAGTCACTTAGTACTGTCGAAAGTCTTCTTTTATCTGCAGCATGATTACTGTTTTGCTTTATAGGTTGTCTTGTCCTAGCTTGATTAGTTGTCCTTTGTGTATTCTCGTACCTGTTTTCCTCAGAGTGCTGGGAGAGGCTATCAAACCTATTATGGGAATGAAGTCTTTTTTGGTTATTCCCTAGGGTCTGTCTTCTGTTACTAGTATTACACCTGACAAGCATCCACGACCCAAAGCTAGTGTCCACTGTGTCTTGTCCGTTCAGTCCCGATGTCATGCCATGTTTCCCTGTAGCTCCAGAAATATTTTCGTTAGAGGTTTCGTTCGTTTCGTTCATGCTTGGTGGCGTCGTAATGCCTGTCGGAGGTAGGTTGTGGCTCTCCGGAGGCACATCAGAATTTCTCACGGTCAGGTTTGAGTGGCAGTGTTCACTTTTATGACCAATTCTCCCACATATGAAGCAAATGTATGGGAGGAATTCATATTCCACACTGTACTTCCTTCCATCCAATTTGTAACATCGGATGAGTGGTTTAGATATATCTACTTCCACACAGATCCTCGCATATTTGCCCCTAGACGAAGAAATTGAGTTGAAATCAGTTTTGATTGGTTTACCAAGTTTACTACCTATGTGGAAGAGAATTTTTTCATCGAACCATTCGATAGGTAATCGTGGTAGTCTTGCCCATAGTGCAGTAGTAACTCCACAGGTATCTGTAGGGTTAAAGTTTGGTGTCCAGTTTCGGACTATAAGATAGTGACCATTGATTATCCATGGTCCCCTTGTGATGACATTGTAGTAGTCGTCTTTCATGTTGAACTTAAAGAGATAGTGTCCTTCTTCAAGGTCTATAATCTCATAGTCCCCCTGGAGATTCCAGATTGTGGGGACTCTATTGATAAGCATTTTAAACCCTATATTCCGTCATAGTAAGCTAACAATGACACTTTCCTTCCACTTGTTCCTGAGTTTATCTACATGTTTCTTTGGGATAACAACTGATATGCCCCAAGTGTGACCTCGGCCCAGAGACACCAACCTCGACCGAGATTATGGCCGACGTTGGACATGTCTTGGACACGCGATATGAGCCCTCGGCCATAGCAAGGTCGGCCCAAGACGACACTACCATGAGCCTCTCCAAAGGACATCACAAGGATCATCAGCATTCTCGTATACCTTGGAATGGAAACCTCGGCCAGACATAGGCCGAGCTCGCAGGAAGCCACCAGCAACCTCATCAAGACATTAGTCGATACTCTAAACACTCCAGCTCAACCTCGTCTCAGGCCGACCTTGTCCATTGTCTCGGCAGGGATTAAGCCGAGACCTCCATGGAATACTCGGACTGAACAAGTACCTAGACTTACCAACCTCGGCGTCTCCCAGGCCGATGTCATACACCAGGCGCGATAGCTAAGCATCTGCTGACATTTAGATAAGGACACGTGGACACAAATCAGTTATAACAAGATTATTCCCCACACGTGGGGAGAATATTGCATCATCTTTCTGTACATGTGACAGTGACAGATGGCTTTCCCATATTGGTGAGACAATCACACACATGCACATTACATGCATGGGGGGTACATTACACCCCCCAGGTACTATATATAGAGGTCATCCCCTACCTTACAAGGGATCCAGATATACAACCCTAGCTGAAACTCTGTCCAAATACACAATAGAGAGAGAAAGTTTGAGAGATTGTATCCATGGCCATTAGTGCCTTATTACAGTGAGATTATTCACACACACAGTGGACGTAGGTCAATTTAGGCTGAACCACTTATGTCCTGGTGCTCTCTCCTCTTCTCCTCATCTCTTTCTCCTACCTTTTACATAACTATGCTGCCATTGTTGTTCTTAGATTGAGCTTGAAAACACCTTATCTGGTGGTGCTAATTCCAGCATCATCATTTTGGCACCGTCTGTGGGAAGAGAAAAGAAGCTCTCTTCCTCTTCTTCAGCTTAACCTCACCGGAGACTCTGGTGGTGAACCAGGCACCGCCCCTTGCGTGGAGCTTCTTCACCATTAAAAGAGGTACTTTGAGGTACTAATCTCATCTGCTACTCAAGCTCTATAGTGTTAACATATGGCACCAGAATTACCATCGCCTCTTCCACCACCTGGGGGTGGAGGGCCTAGTTCCAGTCAGGCGCCCCCAATCCGAAATGACGGAGGTAGCTGCAGCCTTGAGATCTTTAGCTGCAACACAACAAGGTATGCAGGAGCAATTTGCACAGATCAGCCAAACTATGATGAGGCCATCTGGAGTCTCACCGGATATGATCACTCCGGTGGCAGTTCAGCCTCATCCTGACGCCAGGGGACCACCCCAGGCACCAATGAAGGACCAGCCTACACCCCAGCGGAGAAGGGACGTTGCTGACTGATATACCCATATTTACCCCCTGACTGCCGGGATCAAGGCAACCCCTTCAGACGACCCTCCGAGGGGCCGACCCCTCATTTGGCTCCATATGACCCCACCTGGACTCGGCCTTCAGCAGGACCCGGACGACCCTCCGAGGGGCCGACCCTTCAGCAGGCCCCGGACGACCCTCCGAGGGGCCGACCTTTCAACAGGCCCCAGACGACCCTTCGAGGGGCCGACAGTACGAGGCTTAAATTGGACCATACACTACCAGGGGGAACTTTGCCCTCGGCCTCATATCATAGGCCGAGGGTGACATCATCTCAGCGCGTGGTTTGGGAGACGCGTGGAACAGTGCGCGTGAGGCTCATATGACACGTGGCAGACCGTTATAACGAATCACACCCTCACGTGAGGGAATATTATGCCATCATTTGGCATCTACAGGTGTCAACAGGGAATTGGTTAGATCATCATTCACATGCACCATGCTTACTTGGGGGGTACACTACACCCCCCAAGACTTATATATACTTGTCACCTACAACCCTAGAGGGGATCGATCAATTGCAACCCTAGCTAAAACCCTGCTTGTATACACAGTAGAGAGAGAGAGAGTTTAGGTGCATTGTATCCAAGGCCATTAGTGCCCATACTTAGTGGATCACACACTCACAGTGGATGTAGGCCAAATTGGCTGAACCACTATACATCATCATCTTGTTCCTCTTATACTCATCTCCTTCTACACACTTACACACTTATACACTTATACATCTCTATGGCTGCCATGGTTACCACTGCTTGAGCTCACTATCACTTACCTGGTGGTGCTAAATCCACGCATCATCAGTTTGGCGCCGTCTGTGGGAACGAGAAGATATCTCTTCCTTTGTATAGCTTGACCTCACTGGGCACTCTGGTGGTGAACCAACACTCCCCCTGAGAGGAGGTGTTTCACCATTGAAAGAGACCCACTAAGGTTCCCAAGCTCACCAGTATTTTCTTCAGTTCAACTTTTCATAGCTCAAGCACATGGCACCTGAGATGCCACCGCCGCCACTCCCCCCGCCGGATGAGGGGGGAAGACCCGGTTCCAGTCAGCCGCCGCCTCAGTCTGAGATGGCTGATGTGGCGGCAGCCCTAAAGTCTCTGGCGGCAAGCCAGCGGATGATGCAGGAGCAGTTCACAGCCCTGAGCCAGAACATACTGAGACCGCCGGGGGTCTCACCTGAGATGATTACTCCGGCAGCAGCTCCAGGACAGCATGAGGCCAGGGGACCACCCCAGGCGCCACGCAAAGACCTTCCACCCCCTCAGCGGCGTAGGGATGTTGCTGACCCCCGGCGTTTACGCCTGGGGAGGCAAGGAAACCCTTGCCCTGAGGACAGGTATAACGATCTGGAGGTGGAAGAGGCTCCAGTAGAATGCTGGGAGCCGTATGAGGTCTCCAACAATACTGTACGACCTCTCCAGGACAGTAGAGGAAAGTGCGGGAGACCAAACCCTGATGATCGCCCGAGGGGCTCTGCTTTTGACCGCTTGAGCAGGGGGTCGGCCTTTGAGAGGCTAGGCCCAGTAAATGACCTACGGGAACAGTTGTCTCGACCAAGAAGCGCTGCGAGATCCAGGAGGGAGGCAGCAGGCGGCCGACCCAGAGGACGGGATGATGACCAAAGGGAAGTAAACAGCCGACACAGGCCTGCTGCCGCAGAACCTTCCGTCCACCTCGGAGAGGCGGCAGGGGATAACATCGGCCAGGCCGACCCTGTGAGGCCCTGGAATGACTCAATTTAGCGGTTAGAGGATAAAATTGGCGACATACTGAAGAGCCGAGACCCTCTTCAGAGAGGATACACCGTGGGCTCGCCCTTTGTGGCAAAGATAGTCAACTTCCCCACGCCATCAAAATTCAAGCCACCTGTGGTCACCCCCAGGTATGACGGAAGTACCAACCCCGTCCACCATGTGGAGATGTATCAGTCGGCAGCAGACATATACTCTATCTCAGATGAGATGAGGTGTCGTGCCTTCTCTGGTACCTTGACAGGGGCTGCGCATGTTTGGTATACATCCCTTCCGAAAAATTCCATTGGAAACTTTAAGCAGTTGGCAGACCTGTTCATCCATAATTTCTGCTTTGGGGTGAGGCCACAAAAGAAAACCACCCACCTGCTCTATGTCAAGCAGGGGAAGAGTGAAAGTCTGAGGGACTATATAGCCAGATTTAATAAAGAGAAGTTGGAGGTGGAAGACTATGAGGAGAGCATAGCTATGACAGCCCTGATTGGAGGACTCCAAAAGGGGAAGCTGTTATGGAAGCTTGCTGAAGACCCTCCGAGGACGATGGCCGAGCTGTTGTCAACAGCAGGAAAGGTGATGAACGCCGAAGAGGCGATGGCTGCAAAGTACGAGGACGAAAGAGGAGGTGCAAGTGGGAGTAAATACCCCAAAAAGAACAAAGAGGGGAAGAAGAGAACCATGGATGACAAGTTCGCGGGGTACACCCCTCTGACGGTCAGCTGTGAACAAATCCTCAATGAGATAAAGAGTGACCGGACGCTGAAGTGGCCTGAGAAGCTGAGGGCAGCCCCCGGTAAGAGGAATAAGAATCTGTGGTGTGAATTTCACCAAGACCACGGCCATGTAACGGATAAATGCTTTGCTCTGAAAGACGAGATCGAGAAGATGCTGAAGGAAGGGAAGCTCAGAAAGTACGTCGACAAAGCCGACTTCAAGAGGGGACGAGGGGACGACCCCAGAAAGAAGCGAGTCGATGCCTGCAGAGAAGGTCCTCAAAAAAGAGGGGACGACCCCTCTGATGATGAGGACGACCCTGACCTCCCGTCGAGAGACGACCACGACCCTGTCAAGAGGCTCAATATGATCTCCCTCGGAGTGGGAATGATCTCCGGGGGACTTGCAGGAGGAGGGTCTGAGGTAGCCGACAGGAAGGCCCACGTTGCTGAAGCTAAGGCAGTGACGAAGACGGTGCACTCGACCTCCCTAGAGGTCAAGTCAGAGAAAAGGAAGAAGGTTGACATGGACACTTTGATAGTGGGATTTTCAAGGATGGACTTCAAAGGCCTCTTGGCCCCGCATGATGACCCTCTCGTCATCACTACCAGGGTGCATGGGTGTGAAGTGCCGAGGATACTGATAGATGGAGGCTCATCCGCAGATGTGATGTTTTGGCCATGCTTCAAGGCCTTGGGCCTCAGTCGTGCCAGACTTGTCCCATACCACCATCCATTGATTGGGTTCAGTGGGGAGAAGGTTCACCCCCTGGGAATATATGAGGCTGATGTCAGAATGGGGGACGAATGGCGGAGATGGCTCACCAAGAAGGTCAGTTTCTTTGTGCTGGATGAGCATGTGTTTTCGGCATACAACATCATACTGGGACGTGTGGCCCTCAAGGGGTTTGAAGCTGTGCCGTCCACAGTCCACCAGATGGTTAAATTCCCTACCCCTTATGGGGTGGGGCAAGTTCAGGGAGACCAGACAATAGCGAGAGAGTGCTACTACAACTCCGCTGAGGAAAGGGAGGCACACAAGAGGGCTACAGCCACTTACAACATTGATACCCTAGACCCCAGGGACGAGACGAAGCTCAAGAAAGGAGAGGCCGCTGAGGAGGTAGAACCCATCATCCTCGATGAGGATGACCCCGGAAAAACCGTCCAAGTTGGCAAGTCTCTGAAGCCCAGTATCAAGGAAGACCTCATAAAACTGTTGAGGAGAAGGCGAAGCGTCTTCGCGTGGAGCCATGTAGATATGCCAGGGATCGACCCTGAAATCATGTGCCACAAACTCAATGTGGTAGAGGGAGTGAAGCCGGTAAAGCAGAAGAGAAGGATTTACTCTAGAGAGAAGTACGAGGTCATCAGGGATGAGGTTAAAAAATTACAAGACGCTGAGTTTATCAGGGAGGTCATCTACCCTGAATGGCTGTCCAACGCAGTCATTGTCCCAAAGGCCAACGGCAAGTGGAGAATGTGCGTTGACTTCACAGACCTCAACAAGCATTGTCCTAAAGACAGCTTCCCTCTTCCCCGCATCGACCAGATGGTAGACGCTACCGCAGGCCATGAGCTCATGAGTTTCATGGATGCCTACTCAGGGTATAACCAGATTTTCATGGACCCTGAAGACTCGGAGAGGACAGCCTTCATCACTGATAAGGGGACATACTGTTACAGGGTCATGCCCTTTGGTCTAAAAAATGCGGGGGCAACGTACCAGCGCCTCGTAAACAGAATGTTTGAAGACCAAATTGGGAAGTCTATGGAGGTCTACGTGGATGACATGCTGACCAAGAGTTTGAAGGCAGAGGACCATGTAGCAGACCTGGAAAGGACCTTTAACACGATGGACAAGTACCAGATGAAGCTTAATCCGACCAAGTGTGTCTTCGGGGTCGGAGCGGGGAAATTCTTGGGGTTCATTGTCAACCAAAGAGGCATTGAGGCCAATCCTGAAAAGATAAAGGCCCTTATTGAGATGAAGACCCCCAAGTCCATTAAAGACGTTCAGAGGCTCACAGGGAGAGTGGCTGCCTTGAACAGATTTGTGTCGAGGGCCACAGACAGGTGTCTACCATTCTTCAAAATCCTCAGGAAAGCCTTTGAATGGAGCGAAGAGTGTGATGAGGCTTTCAAGGAGCTAAAATCATACTTAGGGTCTCCCTTGCTGCTGTCACGACCCGTGCAGGGTGAACGACTTTACGTGTACCTTGCTGTCTCAGAGTCCGCTATCAGTGCAGCAATCGTAAGAGACGAAGATGGGATACAGAAACCCGTATATTTCAACAGCAAGGCACCCCAGGGGGCAGAGCAGAGATACCCGAGGATGGAGAAGTTGGCCTACGCCTTGATCCATGCCTCAAGGAAGATGAAACCGTACTTCTAGTCCCATACTATGGTCATCCTTACTGACTCTCCTCTTAGGCAGGTCCTACACAAGCCTGAAAAATCAGGAAGGCTAATGACCTGGGCTATAGAGCTAGGGGAGTTTGACATTGTGTATCAGCCTAAGACAGCCATTAAGGGGCAGGCCTTGGCAGACTTCGTGGTTGAGTTCACCTGGGAAGATGATGAGGCCGAGGGTGAGACCCTCGGGAAGGCAGATACAGAAGACAGACCCGCAGACGCACCCGCAGAAATGGCTGAGACGAGCACCGCTAGAAGGAAAGTGACTGAAAATGAAGAGGGAAGATACATCTTTAGACAGGGGTCCCTCTCTGAGGGAAATTTTTCTGAAGGAAAGACTCCGTGGAGCCTCTTCGTTGACGGGTCCTCCTGTGATAGCGGAAGTGGTGCTGGACTGATACTATCAGCACCCGATGGCACAGACGTCGAGTATGCCCTGAGGTTCAATTTCAAAGCCTCCAACAATGAGGCTGAGTATGAGGCCTTGATAGCTGGCCTCTCCTTGGCCAAATCCCTTAGTATCGGCCAAATTTTGGTTCACAGTGATTCAAGGCTGGTGGTGAATCAGATACTAGGAGCCTATGAGGCCAAGGACGAGAGGATGGCTAGGTACCTTGAGATGGTGAGGTTATCGCTGAAGGACTTTAAAGAAGTGAAATTCAAGAGGGTACCTAGGCTCGACAATGGCCGTGCTGACGCCCTTGCAAGGTTAGGCTCAGCCACTAGGACAGACATAAGGAGGACAGTCCCGGTAGAAATCTTGCTTCGACCAACAATCGAAGACGTTGAGGGAACACTTGGTGTTTGTATGAATGTTTCTCAAGAGCCTTCATGGATGGACCCCCTGATCCGATACATTAGAGGGGGAGAGATGCCAGAAGTGAGCCAAGAGAGGAAGAAGCTGAGATACAGGGCTGCAAAGTTCGCTGTCATCGGAGACACGCTGTACAAAAAGGGGTTTCTGCTCCCCTTACTTAGGTGTGTGCATCCCTCAGAGGTCCCTTCCATTCTGCAAGACGTGCATGAAGGGTCGTGTTCAAGCCACATTGGGGGTAGATCCTTGGCAAAGAGGGTGATCACCCAAGGCTACTGGTGGCCGACCTTGGGGAAAGATGCTGCCGCATACGTTAAAAAATGTGATAAATGCCAAAGATTTGCTACCATCCCTCATCAACCTCGCCAGCCTCTCACCTCCATTACATCACCATGGCCGTTCGCAGTATGGGGGATTGATCTGGTAGGACCCTTACCGAGAGCAGTCAATAACTATCGGTTCCTCATCGTAGCAATTGACTACTTTTCAAAGTGGGTAGAGGCCGAACCGATGGTCACGATCACGGAGCAGAAGACCTTCCAGTTCATCTGGAAAAATGTGATATGCAGATATGGTCTACCCAACACCCTCATCTCGGATAACGGGACTCAATTCAAGAATGCCTCTCTGCAGAAGTACTGTGAGAGGGTAAGCATCAAACAATTTTTCTCCACCCCAGGCCGACCTCAGGCCAATGGGCAAACCGAAGTTACGAACAGGACAATCCTAGATGGGATTAAGAAGAGGCTTGAGGAGGCAAAAGGAAGATGGGTCGAGGAGTTATATGCAGTGTTGTGGGCATACAGGACGACAGTAAGGACCTCTACCGGGGAGACCCCATTCATGTTAGCTTATGGATCAGAAGCAGTCATCCCCACCGAAGTGGAGTTTCCTACTCATAGGGTCCAAATGTATGACCCCCAGGGGAATACGGAAGAGAGAAGACTTGACCTAGACCTGATTGAGGAAAGAAGGGAGGATGCTGAGATAAGGCAAGCTTCCTACCAGCAGAGGACCGCAAAGTTTTACAACCAAAGGGTGAAACAGAGGCCTATCGCAGTGGGAGACTTGGTTCTTAAAAAGACTTAGCAGAAACCCAACAAGCTCCATCCTAATTGGCATGGCCCATATAGGGTCATCGATGAAGTTTTCCCAGGGACCTACAGGCTAGAAAACTTAGAGGGGGAACCTTTTTCAAACCCCTGGAATGCAGATCATTTGAAGAAATACTATCAGTAGTGTTGTAAGGTCTTGAAAGGCCATAATTGTAATTAGGGTTGCTCCAACAGAACACTTGGAAAATTAATGAGAAATATCAGTGTTTCCTTCATCCTATTGTCAGTCCTAGCATGCATGGGAAGTTGAACCCTCGGCTATAATGGGGACCAGTGGAGGGGACGACCCCTCCACTCTCCTCAAAAAAGACGAGGGAAGACTAAATTAAAATCCATTAATTTGGTTAGTTGAACCCTCGGCTATAATGGGGACCAGTGGAGGGGACGACCCCTCCACTCTCCTCAAAAAAGACGAGGGAAGACTAAATTAAAATCCATTAATTTGGATAGTTGAACCCTCGGCTATAATGGGGACCAGTGGAGGGGACGACCCCTCCACTCTCCTCAAAAAAGACGAGGGAAGACTAAATTAAAATCCATTAATTTGGTTAGTTGAACCCTCGGCTATAATGGGGACCAGTGGAGGGGACGACCCCTCCACTCTCCTCAAAAAAGACGAGGGAAGACTAAATTAAAATCCATTAATTTGGATAGTTGAACCCTCGGCTATAATGGGGACCAGTGGAGGGGACGACCCCTCCACTCTCCTCAAAAAAGACGAGGGAAGACTAAATTAAAATCCATTAATTTGGTTAGTTGAACCCTCGGCTATAATGGGGACCAGTGGAGGGGACGACCCCTCCACTCTCCTCAAAAAAGACGAGGGAAGACTAAATTAAAATCCATTAATTTGGTTAGTTGAACCCTCGGCTATAATGGGGACCAGTGGAGGGGACGACCCCTCCACTCTCCTCAAAAAAGACGAGGGAAGACTAAATTAAAATCCATTAATTTGGATAGTTGAACCCTCGGCTATAATGGGGACCAGTGGAGGGGACGACCCCTCCACTCTCCTCAAAAAAGACGAGGGAAGACTAAATTAAAATCCATTAATTTGGTTAGTTGAACCCTCGGCTATAATGAGGGCAAGTGGAGGGGACGACCCCTCCACTCCCCTCAAAAAGACGAGGGTGGACTTGATTTAAAACACCAATAATTTGGTGGTAAACACCCTCGGCTATGAAGAGGGCAAATGGGGGAGACGACACCATTTACCCTCAAAATGACGAGGGAGGAGTTGGTAATATTGTTAATTTCTAAGCATCACAAAGCAAAGACAGGAATAGAAGACAGTGATTATATTACAAATAAGGGAAATGTTTGATCAACAAAAATACAAAAAAAAAATGTTACAAGAAGAGGGTGTGGGCTACAGACAGCCACCCTATTGAGCACACTCAGAGGGCACATCGATTACAGGGGTCTCATCTACGACCACCAGAGGCTGATCCTCAGATGTGCCGGTACCCTCAACGTGGACTTGGGATTCAATCTGTGCCAAGGCCTCAACAATTAAGGGGTCATCTAGCTGGACGGCTTCAAGGGAAGGGCGGATAGTCGTCACTGCATCAGCAAATTTTAGGACGACCCACCGACAGGCCGTCCTAATTCCCCTCTCAAGATACTCAAGGCCGAAGCCTTGAAACTCGTCTGAAACCTTATAGGCCTCAACAGCATCGGCCCCGGCCTTCCTTACTGCACCCTCAAGCTCAGTCTTGAAGTGAGCCCCCAGGTTATTCAAGGCCGCATCCTTGTCTTTAATAAGGTCGTCCTTGGCCTTCAGATCTGCCTCATGCTGCGTCTGTAGCTCATTCAAGACCCTGGTATGCTCAACCCTCATACCCTCCAGCTCAGCCCTTGCAGTATCCAGCTCAGCCCTTGCAGTATCCAGTTCAGTCTGCAGAAGAGCCTCGTGCTGAATGGCCCTGTCAGCCTCTTGAAATTTCAGCTGATTCTCGGCCATCCATTTTGTAGCCGACGCCCAAGCACAAATAGACTGCACAAGAACAAGCAAACATTAAGAGGCCGAGGGAACAGATTGACAAAAAATTAACTGAGGAAGTACGGTAGAAACAAATACCTGGGCCATGGTATGCAGACCGTAATCATACACCTTGGCAGGGGGCATCTTCGACAAAAAGTCGTAGTCAGAGGCCGAAGGAGCAGAAAACATGGAGACCTTGGCCGCCCTTAAGTTGGCTATGAGGGAAGAAGGGTCAGACTTCAAGGATGCTAAATTTTGAGACCAAAATGCCCCCATGCTGGAGGCAGACCCCTCAGACACTTCTGCCCTCGCCCTCGTCCGTGCATCAGGACGAGAGCCCTCAGGAGCTTCAGGCTGCTTCCTTTTCCGACTATCCACGGTCGGCTCTACCGGCCTCGGTCCCTCGGCTGTTGACTTCCTCTGGGCTTGATGAGGCTCCTTCCCTTTCTTTTTGCCAAGACCGGACAACAAGCTGGGGGCAGTCATCTCCCACAATTGGTCAGAAATGTTCGCAGGACGACCTGAAAAGAAGGAAATATGTCAGAAAGATACAGAGGCAAAGAGGGAACACTTAGAAGGAATCATAATGCGAAAATGGAAAAACACTCACATAATTCTGTCAGAGGGCCGACCCTCAGACCAGCTTCTCTGAGGTGATGAGGGGTCATTAGATCTTCAAATTTTGGAAGTTCACCCTCTTTCCCCTGGTCCCTCAGATAGTCAACAATTACCCTCTCTTCCTGACTTAATCCAGGGTCAGACCGTGCCCTCATGGAAGGTTTGGACCATACCTGGGAAACCCTCGGACTATCTTCAAGAGGTTCAACCCCAGAGGGGAACTCCCAGTCCCCAGAGATGAAGAAATACCTCTTCTTCCAGTCATGATTTGAGGTCTGGGCTACATGAAGGATCTTCTTGTCAGACTTCCTGGCCCCTAAGTGGTAGTAACCAGGCTGCTTGGATGATGAGGTAATGTTATAACAACCTATGAATAAGTCTGCCGAGGGCTCATCTGTGAAGACACTCTTCCAAAGAGATATATAGCCAAGAATTGCCCTCCAAGAGTTGGGGGGGAGCTGAGAGGGGGAAACCCCAAGGGCAGACAGGATCTCAACAATGGTAGGATGCAGAGGGAACCTAACACCTACCCTAAGCATCTGCTCGTAAACAGCAACCTCCCCCTCGTCTCCCTGATAAACTCGCTCATCGGGGTTGGGAACCCTCATAGTCACAGAGGACTTTATGCCGAACTGATGCCTCCACAGCAAGAGGTCGCGATCCTTCACAGTGGAAAAATAAGCAGAGGCGTGAGAAGTGTCAATGGGATCATCATCAGAGTCCTCAGCATAACCCTCGGCCTCCTGTCCCTCGGCCTCTTCACCTCTTGGGGGCGAACCGTGAAAAGTCATTTGAAATGCATGGGGGGATAGGGCCGTCACAGGGACAGCCTCAGAGGGTCCCACACCCTCGGCCTGATGGTCCTGGGCATACTCAGACGACCCTCTCCTTCCAGAGGGACCAGCACCTGCAGGTGAAGACGCACGCTCGTCCATACCACCCTCAAACGTCTGACTATCGGATGGACGATAGGACGACCCTTGTGGCTCACAGGGCAGAATTTTCTTCAAGGGGAGGGGAAAGATGGGCCGTACCCAAATGGGGTCGTCCCGTCGTCTCCTCTCCTCCTCTTCCTCTATGCGCCTGATCTCTATGAAGAACTTCTCCCTCAAGGATGGAAACTCGTCTGCTAAATCGTAAAGCCTCCTAAGCATTAAGGGGGAGACCTAACACTTGAGATGATTTTACTAATCTAACCACAAACAAACTCCAATTGACCAACCTATGACTTTTGGATCTAAAACTGGGAATATGAAAGGTTTGCTCAAGAACACTCAAGAACAGTCGAAGTCGTTCGCCGGAAAAGATGCCAGAAAAATGCGAGAAAAACCAGAAAAATGATAAAAGGGGTTCGACCCCAACACACAAAGTAAATGGAAGAGCTAGAGGAGAGTTCAGGCAAAGAAGAGTACCTGGAAACAAGAGCAACGGCTGAGTGAAGAGCGATGGAGAAATCAGCGAAGAAACGGCTATGGAGTTAGCTGGAATTGTAGAGAGAGAAAGTAAGGGCGCGAAGATGAAGAAGAAGCTAGAATGGGAAAAGGATTTCAAAATCCTTTAAATATCTTTGCTAATTGAGGGGGCTCACTTCCCAAAGCAAAACACAGCCCACGAGGAGGATATCATTAGAGCACAAAGCTCCAAGCATAGTACAGCCGCCTTACCTAGGGAACTGGAGATGACAGTGGGCAACCGCCCAAGTGTCACCTCATCTTGACAGGCATCCCTCATCAGACTGACCATACATCCGCCTCAAAAGCAACACTATCCCTCAGCCATCTCAACAACATCAATGGCTAAGGGCTGGGGGGTGATTGATATACCCATATTTACCCCCTGACTGCCGGGATCAAGGCAACCCCTTCAAACGACCCTCCGAGGGGCCGACCCCTCATTTGGCTCCATATGACCCCACCTGGACTCGGCCTTCAGCAGGACCCGGACGACCCTCCGAGGGGCCGACCCTTCAACAGGCCCCGGACGGCCCTCCGAGGGGCCGACCCTTCAGCAGGCCCCGGACGACCCTCCGAGGGGCCGACCTTTCAGCAGGCCCCAGACGACCCTTCGAGGGGCCGACAGTACGAGGCTTAAATTGGACCATACACTACCAGGGGGAACTTTGCCCTCGGCCTCATATCATAGGCCGAGGGTGACATCATCTCAGCGCGTGGTTTGGGAGACGCATGGAACAGTGCGCGTGAGGCTCATATGACACGTGGCAGACCGTTATAACCGAATCACACCCTCACGTGAGGGAATATTATGCCATCATTTGGCATCTACAGGTGTCAACAGGGAATTGGTTAGATCATCATTCACATGCACCATGCTTACTTGGGGGGTACACTACACCCCCCAAGACTTATATATACTTGTCACCTACAACCCTAGAGGGGATCGATCAATTGCAACCCTAGCTAAAACCCTGCTTGTATACACAGTAGAGAGAGAGAGAGTTTAGGTGCATTGTATCCAAGGCCATTAGTGCCCATACTTAGTGGATCACACACTCACAGTGGATGTAGGCCAAATTGGCTGAACCACTATACATCATCATCTTGTTCCTCTTATACTCATCTCCTTCTACACACTTACACACTTATACACTTATACATCTCTATGGCTGCCATGGTTACCACTGCTTGAGCTCACTATCACTTACCTGGTGGTGCTAAATCCACGCATCATCACTGACCCTAGGCCCTTGCGCCTGGGGAGGCAGGGAAACCCTTGCCTAGAGGATATGTATGACTGCTGGGAGCCGTATGAGGTGTCAAATAACACTTTACGACCTCTTAGGCAAAGTCAAGGTTATGTCGGCCGAAGAGGTGAAGAGGCCCAACAAAGAGGGTCAACCTTTGATAGGTTGAGGAGAGGGTCGGCCTTTGAGAGATTGGGCCCGATGAATGACCTAAGACAGAGACTGTCGAGATCAAGGAGCGCAGCAGGCTCTCAGAGAGGGAACAGGCAGGGTCGGCCAGATCAAGGCCGACACTGTGAAAGAAGAGGCAGGGAACATGAAGAGGTCAACAGCCAACGTGCCGCGGCAGGGGAACCCTCGGTCCATCCCATGGAGGTGGCAGGGGATAACCTCGGCCAAGTCGATGGCAGAAGACCATGGAATGACTCTATCCAGCGCCTTGAGGAGAAGATAGGAGACCTCATCAAAAGCAGGGACCCATTTCAAAGGAATTACTCAGAGGGCTCCCCATTTGTGGCTAGGATAGTGGGTTTCCCAACCCTAGCTAAGTTCAAGCCTCCTACGGTGTCTCCCAAGTATGATGGCAGCACTAACCCTGTACATCATATCGAGATTTACCAGTCGACAACAGACATCTACTCGAAACCCGATGAGATGAAGTGTAGGGCCTTATCTGGGACCTTAACGAGGGCAGCGCACAGTTGGTTAACCTCCCTTCCGAAGAACTCAATTGAGAACTTCAAAGGCTTAGCTGAACGATTCATCCACAACTTTTGCTTTGGGGTGAGACCTCAAAAGAAGACTACTCACTTGTTGTATGTCAAGCAGGCCAAGGATGAGAGCCTAAGAGACTACATAGCGAGATTCAACAAAGAGAAGTTAGAGGTCGAAGATTATGAAGAGAACATTGCCATGACCTCCCTTATAGGAGGTCTCTAGAAGGGGAAGCTATTTTGGAAACTTGCAGAAGACCCCCTAGGTCTATGGCGGAGCTGCTGGCAACCGCAGGGAAAGTAATGAATGCGAAAGAGGCAATGGCCACCAAGTATGAGGATGAGAACCGCGGTGGCAGTAGAAAGTCCCAAAGCAACAAAGATGGGAAGAAGAGGTCGGGTGATGACAAGTTCGCTCACTATACACCTCTGACTGTAAGCTACGAGCACATCCTCAATGAGATTAAGACTGATAGGACTCTGAGATGGCTAGAGAAACTGAAGGCCCCACCACATAAGAGGAACAAAAACCTATGGTGCTAGTTTCACCAGGATCATGGCCATGTCACGGACAGATGCTTCACCCTGAAGGATGAGATTGAAAAGATGCTAAAATCTGGAAAGTTGAGGAAGTATGTGGACAGTAAAACTCCTAAGGGTGGAAGAGATGACCCTAAGAAAAGGAGAAATGACAGATGCCGTGACAAATGTCCCGGCCAGAAGAGACGATGATTCAGAAGGTGATGACGAAGACGATTCGGATATTCCGCCGAAAGATGATAACACCCCGGTAAAGAGGGTCGGTACGATCTCCTTTGGTGTTGACACCATATGTGGAGGATTCATAGGAGGTGGCTCTGAAGTAGCTGATAGGAAGGCTCATGTAGCAGAGGCCAGGTCAGTGGCCAAGCTTGAAGTTGTGAATCTAACGTCTTCCGATACAGTGCAGAAGAGGAAGAAGGTAGACATGGACACCCTCATAGTTGGGTTCTCCAGACTCGACTTCAAGGGTATCTTAGCCCCCCATGATGACCCTCTGTTCATAACAACAAGGGTGCATGGGTGAGAGGTGCATAGGATCCTCATAGACGGGGGGAGCTCGGCAGACGTGATGTTCTGGCCTTGCTTCAAGAGCCTAGGTCTTAGCAGAGCAAGGCTAGTACCCTATCATCACCCATTGATAGGCTTCAGTGGTGAAAAGGTCCACCCCTTGGGCATGTATGAGATGGACGTACGGATGGGTGATGAGTGGCCTAAGAGGCTGACCAAGAAGATAAATTTTTTCGTTTTCGGCCTATAACCTCATCATAGGAAGGGTGGACCTTAAAGAGTTTGAAGCTGTGCCGTCGACGGTCCATCAGATGCTAAAATTCCCGACTCCTTATGGGGTAGGGGAAGTGAAAGGTGACCAGATCACAGCGCGAGAATGTTACTTCAACTCGGCCGAAGAGAGAGAAGCCTATAAGAGGGCAACCACCACTTATGGCATCGATACGCTTGACCCAAGAGATGAAACAAAGTTGAAGAAGGGAGAGGCCGCGAAAGAGGTAGAATCCATCGTCCTCAATAAGGACGAGCCGGAAAAAATCGTCCAGGTCGGTAAAGCCCTAAAGGTAAAAATCAAGGAAGATCTGATAAACTTCCTCAGGAGGAGACAGAGTGTCTTCGCATGGAGTCACGCACACATGCCCGGCATCGACCCTGAAGTTATGAGTCACAGGCTCAACGTGACCAAAGATGCCAGGACAATCAAACAGAGACGAAGAGTCTATTCCAGGGAAAAGTACGACATCATCCGAGAAGAGGTCAAAAAGTTAGAAGAGGCTGAGTTTATAAGAGAGGTTACATATTCGGAATGGTTGTCGAATGCAGTCATCGTGCCCAAGGCCAATGGGAAGTGGAGAATGTGTGTTAATTTCACTGACCTGAACAGATCTTGTCCAAAAGACAGCTATCCCTTACCTCGGATAGATCAGATGGTGGATGGGACGGCGGGACATGAACTCATGAGCTTCATGGACGCGTATTCAGGCTACAACCAGATCTTCATGGATGCGGAAGACTCGGAAAAGACGGCCTTCATTACCGACAAAGGGACGTACTGCTACAAAGTGATGCCCTTCGGCCTGAAAAATGTAGGGGCGACATACCAACGTCTTGTTAATAAGATGTTCGAAGAGAACATAGGTAAAACTATGGAGGTGTTTGTAGACGATATGCTAACAAAGAGCTTGAAGGCTAACACTCATGTAACGAATCTCGAGAAGACCTTCGACATTATGGACTCATACAGAATGAAACTCAACCCCGCAAAGTGTGTCTTCGGAGTAGGAGCTGGGAAGTTCCTAGGATTTATCGTCAACCAGAGAGGGATTGAAGCAAACCCCAAAAAAATCAAGGCTTTACTTAATAGGAAGACACCGAGGAGTATCAAAGATGTTCAAAGACTTACAGGGAGAGTGGCTGCCCTTAACAGGTTTGTTTCTAGGGCAACAGACAAGTGTCTTCCGTTCTTTAAGGTGCTGAGAAAGGCCATCCAATGGGACGAAGAGTACGAAAAAGCCTTCAACCAACTCAAGTCTTATTTAGGGTCTCCCTTATTGCTGTCTCAGCCTGTAGCAGAGGAGAAATTATACGTGTATCTGGCAGTCTCTGAATCAGCCATCAACGCAGCCATAATATGGGAAGACACTGGAATCCAAAGGCCTATATATTTCAACAGCAAGGCCCTTTAAGGGGCCGAACAAAATTACCCTCGCATGTAAAAGTTGGCCTATGACCTGATACATGCTTCAAGAAAAATGAAGCCCCACTTCCAAGCTCACTCCATGGTAGTCCTCACTGACTCCTCGCTAAGACAGGTCCTGCATAAACCTGAGAAATCCGGGAGGTTGATGACCTGGGCCATCGAGTTGGGGGAGTACGATATTGCCTACCAACCTAGGACAACCATCAAAGGGCAAGCCCTCGCAGATTTCATTATTGAGTTCACATGGGAAGAGGCCGAGGCAGAGAAAGGCCCGGGGGGAATGGAAGAGACAAATCGCAGTGTCTTCCGAAATCAGGAAGAGACGACACCAAATGTCTTCCGAAAGTAGGAAGAGACGACACCAAGTGTCTTTCGAGATCTGGAAGAGGTCGCATCTAAAAAAGTTATGAGCAGAATTACGGAGGATGAGGAGGATCGATATCTCTTCAAACAAGGAGTCATGACAGAAGGAGCCTTTTCATCAGATACAAACATCTGGAGCTTCTTCACTGATGGCTCTTCCTGCGACGGTGGAAGCGGTGCGAGGTTGATACTCTCGGGTCCAGATGGTGCGAACATTGAATACGCTCTGAGGTTCAACTTTCAGGCCTCAAACAACGAGTTCGAGTATGAGGCCATGATAGCAGGTCTCTTATTGGCAAAAACTCTTCGCGTAAAGCGACTCCTACTCCACAGTGACTCAAGGTTGGTTGTCAATCAAGTGCTGGGGATCTATGAGGCCAAAGATGAAAGGATGGCCAAGTACTTGAAGAGGGTAAGAACGATGTTAGAATATTTTGAAGAGGCAAAACTGAAGAGAGTGCCTCGACAAAGTAACAGTCACGCAGATGCATTGGCAAGGCTGGCCTCGGCAACGAAGACGATGCTAGAAGGACCATTCCGATCGAGGTCTTGAGAAAGGCAACCATCGAGGAAGAAGAGGTATGTAACCCGTGTCAAAATTTGAACCTAGGAGACTCATGGATCGACCCCCTCGTCAGGTATATTAGAGGGGGAGAGCTACATGAGTCCAAGCTAGAGAGGAGAAAATTGAGATATAGGGCTGCCAAGTTCTCGATGATAGGAGACGTCTTGTACAAAAAGGGATTTCTATTGCCTCTCCTTAGATGTGTGCATCCCACGGAAGTTCCCCGGGTCTTACAGGAGGTTCATGAGGGTTCTTGCTCTAGCCACATAGGGGAAAGACCCTTGGCCAAGAGAATCATCACACAGGGGTACTGGTGGCCAACTTTGTCTAAGGACGCCGCAACTTACGTAAAGAGGTGTGATAAATGCCAAAGATTCTCCATTATTCCTCATCAACCCCATCAGCCTATGACGTCAATCACCTCTCCATGGCCATTTGTAGTATGAGGGATTGACTTAGTAGGACCCCTACCAAGAGTTGCCAATAATTATAGATTCTTGATAGTTGCCATAGACTACTTCTCAAAGTGGGTGGAGGCAGAGCCAATGATAACGATCACAGAATAGAAGACTTTCCAATTTATTTAGAGGAACATCATATGCAGATACGGCCTTCCAAACACTCTCATCTCGGATAATGGGACCCAGTTCAAGAACTCCTCTTTAGAAAGGTATTGCCTAAGAGTTGGGATAAAGCAGTTCTTATCATCTCCTGGACGACCTCAAGCAAACGGTCAGACCGAGGTTACGAACAAAATAATTCTCGATGGAATCAAGAAAAGGTTAGAGGATGCGAAGGCAAAATGGACTGGAGAGGTCTACGCTGTGTTATGGGCCTACAGAACCACGATAAGGACACCTATAGGAGAGACCCCGTTCATGTTAGCGCACAGCTCAGAAGCTGTCATACCAACAGAAGTAGGACTACCAACTCATAGGGTTCAAACATATGACCCCAATAAAAATGGGGAAGAGAGGAGGTTATACCTAGACCTGATCGAAGAAAGAAGAGAAGACGTTGAGATCAGACAAGCCGCCTACCAACAGAGGGCAGTGAAATTCTACAACCAGAGGGTTAAGTCAAGACCCATTGCAGTGGGAGACCTAGTGCTAAAAAAGACCTTACAGAAAGCAAATAAGCTTCACCCAAACTGGCATTGCCCTTACAAAGTGACAGAAGAGGTTGTGCCTGGCACCTACAGGCTAGAAAACCTAGAAGGAGAACCTTTCGCTAACCCATGGAATGCTGATCACCTAAAGAGATATTACATATGATGTTGCATAAAGTTTTATGTAAATGTACCATCTTATTATAAAGATGATATTAATAAAGATCAGTTCCCATGATAGTTCTTGCTTCATTCTTAGGTCAGAGATTAGTTATGGGGATAACATCTTAGGTGATGACCTCAGACCCTCATAACACCATTCAGTGGTGATGAGGTCTGAGCTCAGACACCATAATGGGATGACTTCAGACCCTTAACATCATTAATTTGGTGAGATTAATTATGAGGATAACATCTTAGGTGATGACCTCAGACCCTCATAACACCATTCAGTGGTGACGAGGTCTGAGCTCAGACACCATAATGGGTTGACCTCAGACCCTTAACATCATTAATTTGGTGAGATTAATTATGAGGATAACATCTTAGGTGATGACCTCAGACCCTCATAACACCATTCAGTGGTGACGAGGTCTGAGCTCAGACACCATACGGGATAAACTCAGACCCTTAACATCATTAATTTGGTGAGATTAATTATGGGGATAACATCTGAGGTCAGACCATTGATTACGTTTAAACAAGATATCATTGCAACAAGACTAAGAGCGAAAACATCACATGACATTCAATAAAAGTAAGTGAGGATGATCCTCCTCAGAGGTTGATACATTCAGAAATAATAGATGATCAAGGATTACAGAACAAGTTTCAAAATGTTATGGGTTACAAACAATGTTCAAAAATTATCTAAGGGTTTGAGGGGGGAATGTTGATATCCTCGGCTTGGTTAGGTTGGACAACATTGGTCACCTCGGCCACGTCATCATGATGGTTTGCCCCTTCAACCTCAGTGCCGTCCAATGTGGCAGTCTCGACAGGCGTGGCAGCCTCCTTCTCCACCTCCTGAAGGGCCTGGGCAAACTAGGGATCGGCAAAGCCGAGGCCTACGAAATCTGAGGCTTTCAAAGTACCAGCCCCCCTCTCCTTGACATCAGCCCACTTAATAGTGGCTTTGATACCTCTTTCAAGGTATTCAAAGTCGAAGCTCATAAACTCGTCAGAGGACTTGTAGTCAGAGATTATCTTCTCAGAGGCATCATCGAGGGCATCCCTAACAGCTGAGTTGACCTTCTGTTGCAGAACATCATCCTTAGCCTTCAGAGCTGCAGTATGATCCTTACCAAGCTGAGAGATGTCCTTCTCCAGCCCCCTCACCTTCTTCTCAGAATCCTTCAACTCAGATTTGAGGCGGTCAATCTCTGCGTTCAGAGTGCTCTGGACCTTCTCGGCCTCTTGACCCTTTTGGATGAGGGGCAATTTCCTCAGAGTCCAGTTGGATAAGTGGTGCATAGCTGCCAGGCCCTACATATTTTGTGATCATGAATGAGCTGAAGAACAATCAGATGTTGCACTTGGGGTGAAGAACAATCAGAAAGATCAAGTCATACCTGAATGGATCTGTGAATGCCAAACTCAACCAGCAATGGGGTGTCCAGTGACCTGAAGAAGGGTTTGTTAGCCTCGTCATTGCAGAGCTGAAGGCATCTAGGGCCTGAAGATTGTGGCCGACTATGCTGTCAGTTATTTTCAACTGATCTAGACGAACCGACAGGGCATCAGCTGAAGAGATGGGGATGGCAGTGTCAGCATTCTTCTTCTTCGACCTCTGATCCTCAGGGGCATGACCTTCTGGAGCCCTCTTCTTTGTGGCTAGGGGCTTAGAGGCAGAGGGAGCTGGGGGAGGAGCGTTAAGGCCTGCTTTCTTGGCAAGTCTCGTCAATCTGGGTGCAACCATTTCTCAAAGTTCGTCCGAAATAGCATATGGTCGCTCTACAAAAAATTAGTAAGTCTGAGTTAGATAATCAGACATGAATAAACTCAGAGGTTCAACTTGAAACAAAAATGCTTACCAAGCTCGGAAAGGGGACTTCCACCTAGACCTATCCCAGATAGGTAGTGGGGAGTCATCAAGTGTTCGAACTTAACAAACAGACCGTGTGCCCCCTATCTTGAAGGGCTTTCACCTTCTGGAGGTTTTGTAGGCTTAGGCCAGGGTCGGCCCTCGCAGACATTGTGACTTTACCCCACCTCAAGGGCATCCTCAGCTCTAGAATAGATGAGGGAACACATGGGCTAAATTCCCATGGCCCAGAAGCAAAGAAATACCGGGGCTTCCAGTTATGGTTGGAAGTCTGAGTTATTTGAAGCATTTTCTTCTCAGGCTTTCGAGCTACAAAATGGTAGTAGCTCGGATGATTTTTGGCCGAGGAAGGGACATAGCAACCTACGAAGACCTGAACTGGAAGGTCTGAGTGGTGGACAGCCTTCCATAAGACTATGGCCCCTATTATGACTCTCCAGGCATTAGGGGATAGTTGAGAGGGGGGTAAATTGATATAGGAAAGGATGGATTTGATAATGGGGTGAATGGGAAGATGAAACCCCAACTTGAACATCTGCTCGTACAGGCAGATCTCGCCGTCTCGGCCATGATAAGCCCTCTCCTCCCTCAGAGGTCTCCTAAGCTTTATTGAGGGACTGATAGAATACAGATATCTGAAGCAGAGAAGGTCTACCTCAGTAATAGTACTCTCAATCTCGGCCGCCTCAGAGACGTCGACATCGCTCTCAACCTCATCATCATCATCCAACTTAACGTCGACCGGAGCAGATGTTGATGGGTTACTCAGGAACCTCTGAGCGAACTCTGCCCCGGTGACGACCGACAGAGGGATGGCGTCAAGTATGGGTGGTATAGCCACACTTGGCTCGACAATTTCAACCTCTGAGGAAGAGGCTGAGGTGCTTGAGCTATTATGGGATGAGGCTCGGCTGGAGACCTCGGCCTAATCAGGGGCCTAATCATGTCGAGGTGTGAAGTCCATGGCCTCTTGAAAGGAATCCACAGACATGGGGTCTGAAGTAGAAGATTCAGACTCAGACATCGGTATGGGATCAGCAGGAACCTCTGTCTGAGTGAAAAACTCTGGGGGGTCAGGATATATCACCTTCAGAGGTGGTGGAAAGATGGGTCTAATGGGAAATTCTTGTGACCTACGAGCCTCCTCCTGTGCTCTTTCTATTTGTCTAATCTTTTCTAAAGTCTTATCTCTAAGGGAGGGGAACTCCTCAAGAAGCTGATATAAGGGTCTGAGCATCAGGGGCTGACACTACACTTAGGAGACTTCCTAAAACTACAAACAAGATTGGCTAGTGAAGTAAAGCAGTAAAAGATCAAACTACCTAAATGTGGCAAGAATTGTTTGCCTGAAATAATGGTGGTCTCACCAGAAAACTCATAAACTCGCCGAAAAATGCGAAAATAAGGAGACTTGTAGGAAAAATGAAGGAAAAAGTATGGCGAAGGTTACCTGAGGATGAAATAGTAAGGAGGAGACGAGAAGATGCGAGAAACCGCCTTCTAAAAGCCTTAGCAAAGATCTTTCTAGAGAGAGAAGGCTGCAGGAACGAGTTTGGCTAGAAACGAGAGAAGTGAAGAAGAAAGAAGAGAAATAGGGTTCAAAACCCTTAAATATACAGGCGCAATTCCTAAGGCCCATCATTGCCTTGGGATCCCCAAAGGGCGGCTAACAGCACATGCCCACCAAGCAAGCATACTTCAGCATTGGACAAGTGTCAAACAAATATTGGCTCGTAATAGACAAGCCTCGGAGGTATGATAATCCCCTAGTCACCTGCTCCCACATATGACTAAGGGCTGAAGGGTGATTGATATGCCCCAAGTGTGACCTCGGCCCAGAGACACCAACCTCGACCGAGATTATGGCCGACGTTGGACATATCTTAGACACGCGATATCAGCCCTCGTCCATAGCAAGGTCGGCCCAGGCCGACACTACCATGAGCCTCTCCAAGGGACATCATAAGGATCAGCAGCATTCTCGTATACCTTGGAATGGCAACCTCGGCCAGACATAGGTCGAGCTCGCAGGAAGCCACCAGCAACCTCATCAAGACATTAGTCGATACTCCAAACACTCCAGCTCAACCTCGTCTCAGGCCGACCTTGTCCATTGTCTCGGCTGGGATTAGGCCGAGACATCCATGGAATACTCGGACTGAACAAGTACCTAGACTTACCAACCTCGGCCTCTCCCAGGCCGAGGTCATACACCAGGTGTGATAGCCAACCATCTGCTGACATTTGGATAAGGGCACGTGGACAAAATCAGTTATAATAAGATTATTCCCCACACGTGGGGAGAATATTGCATCGTCATTCTCTACATGTGACAGTGACAGGTGGCTTTCCCATATTGGTGAGGCAATCACACACATGCACATTACATGCATGGGGGGTACATTACACCCCCCAGGTACTATATATAGAGGTCATCCCCTACCTTACAAGGGATCCAAATAAACAACCCTAGCTGAAACTCGGTCTAGATATATAGTAGAGAGAGAAAGCTTGAGAGATTGTATCCATGGCCATTAGTGCCTTATTACAGTGAGGTTATTCACACACACAGTGGACGTGGGCCAATTTAGGCTAAACCACTTATGTCCTGGTGCTCTCTCCTCTTCTCCTCATCTCTTTCTCTTACCTTTTACATAACTATGCTGTCATTGTTGTTCTTAGATTGAGCTTGAAAACACTTTATCTGGTGGTGCTAATTCCAGCATCATCAACAACCACTGGGCACAACGGATCATGGTCGCTATCCGGGTTATGGTTGATATCAAACTCCTCTTGCACATTGAGATCCATCTCATCATCAGACTAAGACCTAGTAGACTCATCAAAATATATATATGTGTTGTTGCTTTTTTTGCTCTTAATAGCATCCTTATAGGAGCAGGCAGCTTTCGTTATCTTTTTATCTGGCTGTAATGGCTCACCTGAGTTTTCATTTGCAGGGATATTAGCCTCCTCTCTAACAAGGGAAGGAGGTTCTGCATCACAGTCCATCGCAACGCCCGAAAGATGCTCCATAGGCATGGATTCGTGGTGGTTTTCTTTTTGCTTTTTCTTACTATGTACACGGATATCCTCCTCATCTTCTTTCGAGAGCTCAGCTTCAGAGGATGGGGGACAGACAGTTGAGTTAGGGCCATCAAAGCCATTGGAGCTCATGCTTTCTAGAGAGAGTAATATCGAAATTATATTACATGTGTGCAAGTGATAAGGTGGGGTCTCCACAACATGGATATTGCCTAAAAGGATGCCCTATTATTAAAGTGGCCCTTAAACTAGTTTACATGGATCACCTATCTTTCTACTTGAGTTGACATAGTTTAGACTATGGAGTTATTGCATGTTTTCTCCCATCTCCCTTTTACTATCCTTCTTACGTACACCACATTCAATAACTTTAAATGGGATATTGAGGTCATAAGATATTAAAAGGGACTTCTGCCTACAGTCAAGGCTCAAGCTATCTTCTTCTTAATTATCCTTCCTACATTTCTAAGGTCGTTTGAGGAATTTTCCTTTCGAATGGATTTCTTTGAGGCTCGTAAAGACTCTTTTGATGGACTTTTAAAGGAGGAAGTGACCCTCTTATTGGATAGGGAGAACTTTAAAAAGATATATCTTACTCTAGTTGTTCCTCTTGATGACGATGGTGTAAATCCCTTCTTATCCACTGTTGAGATTGCTGCAAGAGATATTGAACTGAAGGAACAGTCCAAACAAGCTCTCCAGAGGCTGTTGAATAAAGGGGCCGTTTCTCTGAGACTTCGTACAGAGCAAGAACAGTGGGATAAGGAGAAAATTTATATAATGAAATTTGGGATGCTTTTCACTAATTTGTAACTTATGACTCCCACATTCCTTTGCCATAACTTTTTCCCAGCCTTAAAGGCTTGGGGGTCCAATTATTGTCATTTATTTTTGTTGTATAATGTCAATGGGAATTTCTTAACCTTTTATGACATGTTTTTATATATTTATTAGGAATTGCATATTAATATTTATGTTAGAAACCAGTCTCCTATGACATGATTTGGTCATTTTACTAGATTGGCTTTTTTGAATGTGTTTAATGACATTTTGATTGGACAACTCTAATGATTTTAAACAATGGTCAATTTATTTTTCGAATTTGTAAACCAAACAAGGTCTTTTTGAACTTCAAAGAAATACTTGATTTAATCGAGAATTGATGACATTGTAGTTTTTCTAGCTAAACTATTATCAATTTTTGTCATTTCATCATAAAATCTATTTGATTGTAATTTAATCACAATTTTATCCCTAAAAATATTTTGTTTCCATACCGCTAACTTGCCATTCTAAATTTGGTAGGAAGATTTAGACACATGGCCACGCTAATTTCCCAACCAAGATATAAGTAAAGTTTTTATTTATACCCAAAGCCATTTTTGGCTTTCTTCTTTTTCTAACGTTGATTAACATTTTTTCTATCCAAACTCTTGATCTCTCACGGCTTCCAAACCTAAATCCTTCACTCCACTTTTCGAAGAGTTTGACCAACTAGTAGCCGATGACATGGAATCTTATTAAATGCGAAAACAATCATCCATTCTCGATGAGATATTAGTTATTGTTGATTTTCTAGACGAGGGCATTCATGTTGCCATTGGTCCCATCTTTGGTAAAGGTCTACCTTTGAAGTACTCTATTTATGACCCCAGTTTTGATGATCAAACCATCTCTTTCTATGATCCCATTGTGGCCCCTTCTTCTTCTAAGTTCAGGTTTTATCCAAAAACCCTTGATGCAAATGGGTTAATAGAATGTGCGTTGAGAGAGGTACATACATGGAGGCAATAAGTATATTCCAAGATATATATTATCCAGAAATGACATTGGATAATACTACCGCTGCTAGTTGTGCGTATAGGGATTATACAAAAATTCTAAAATTTTATACCAATTAATTTAAACCAAGTGAGGAATTAATCTAATTTTAATTTTAGCACCAATTAAACATAAATTGTGTAAATTTGACCAATTTTATCTTGACTAAGCATACATCTAGGTGAGCATGAAAGAATAAAAATAAATAATTACACAACACTACGATGTACAAGGAAAACCAGCAATGGAAAAAACCTCAAATGTCATAGCCTATGCAAATTCACTATGATATAGGGTATATACAATATTGATAGACAAACTTACTCACTGACTCGATGCATTCAAGCCTCATGCAGTCTTTATTACTTGAACCTTCTTCACAATAACATCGTAGGAATCCATCAATGACTTCACAGCGTAGTCCTCCCACTTCTCGGTGTCACCAGTCACTTACTAGAATCCATCACTAGCGCAACATGGAATCCACCATGCCAAATAGTCTCGCTCATAGAAGAAAAAACATTCTTCGGTACGTAAACATGAGATCTAAATTGAACATATTTCTTAATTCTTACATCTCAAAATTAGGTTGTAAACGGGGTTAATTAGGCTTTGTATTTTCTCTTTAGAAGACTATTTTTGAAACCCTGCTCCAAAATAAACTGTACCAACCCTTGTTTATATGGAAAAATGTGAAAAGGCGACGGTATAAAAAACTAAGGCAACTCATTAGAATAAAAATGGGATCTCGTTATGACAAATTAGTCCATCTCGTTAAAACAAAGTCAAGTCGTTCGAATGAGATACCCAAACTTGTTAAAACAAGGTTCATGCGAAATTTAATCGAATACATATTGTCTTAGCAAGAATGCACTCGTTCCATGCTCGTTTGAAGCTCGTTCAAACAAAAAATATCAAACTCTTTTAAATGACTCGTTCGTACGAAAGTGTTAACCTCGTTAGAACAAAAAATGTAGAGTGTTTAAACGACTTTAAAAACAAAAAAAAAAAAAAATTCTTGAAAATTCTTTTCCGAAAAATGTCATAAATAAACTTTAACACCCAAAACATGAAACCCAAGGATCAACATAATAAATCAAATATACCTTTCTTGAGATCCCAAGGTTGAAGACGAGACTCATCATGAAGTTGATGTCACTTTAAATCGAGTCGCTTCGTATCTTCATTACATATGCTTGAAGATACAAACTAACTCACCCTAACCTATGACTCAAACGATTTCGTCCAAACAGAATAAAGTCAATATTATAAATTTTACAATAAATATTGTAAATATGACACATTGATAAAATTTATTCTTACAAATCTCCCTTTTGTCTATTCCGGAACAAAAGTCAAGCTTTAATGCCCAATCCCTAAAAGGAAAAAGATACGATCATGACTTGGTCGACTCTATGTCTTGAGTATCATTTCCCTTCTTATCCACTATTGAGATTACTGCATGAGATAGTGAACTGAAGAAACAATCCATTCAAGCTCTCCAGAGACTGCTAAATTAAAAGTCCCTTTCTCTGAGACTTCCTACAAAGTGAGCAAGATTTATATCATGTAATTTGGGATACTTTTCACTAATTTGTAACTTATGCACTCCCACATTACTTTGCTATAACTCTTTCGCAGCCTTGAAGGCTTATAGTCCCAATCATTTTCCTTTGTTTTTGTTTTATCTTCTCAACGGGAATTTCTTAACCTTATGTGACATGTTTTGGTATATTTATTAGGACTTATATATTAATATTTATGTTAGAAACCAATCTCATATGACACGTATTGGTCATTTTACTACATTTTCATTTTTGAATGTCTTTAATGACATTTTGATTGGATAACTCTAATGATTTTTAAAAAATGGTCATTTTATTTTTCGAATCTGTAAACCAAATAAGGTCTTTTTGAACTTCAAAGAAAGACTTAATGACATTGTGATTTTTATAAATAAACTATAATCAATTTTCGTCATTTCATCATAAAATCTATTTGACAGTAATTTGATCACAATTTCACCCCTAAGAAATATTGTGGGTCCATACCACTAACTTGCCATTCTAAATTTGGCTAGAATCTTTAGACATGTGACCATGCTAAATTTCCCACCGAGATATAAGAAAAGTTTTGATTTAAACCAAATGATACTTTTGGCTTTCATCTTTTTCTAACATTGATCAACATTATCTTTATCCAAAACATTGACCTCTCATGGCGTCCAAACCTGAATCCTTTACTCCACTTTTTGAAGAGTTTGGCCAACTAGTAGATGAGCACGTGGCAGCTTATTAAATGCAAAAAAATCATCCATTCTTGATGAGATATTAGTGCCCGTTGATTTATTGGCTGAGGGCATTCATGTTTTCATTGGTCCTATCTTTGATGAAGGTCTACCCTTGAAGTAATCTGTTTATTACCACGGTTTTGATGATCAAACCATCTCCTTCCAAGATTCCATGAAAGCCCCTTCTTCTTCTTCTTCTTCTTCTTCTTCTTCTTCTTCTTCTTCTTCTTCTTCTTCTAAGTTTATGTTATTTCCAAAAACTTCTCAGTGGTGCAAATGGGTTAATAGGATGTACGTTGAGAGAGGTAGATACATGGACACGATAAGTATATTCCAAGTTATATATTATCTAGAAAAGAAATTTGAGAATGCTATAACTGTTAGTTGTGCGTATAGGGATTATACCAAAATTCCAAATTACATACCAATGAATTTAAACTAAGTGAGGAATTAATGCCTCGACGTTTAATTCCAAAGGTGTGAACATAATTTTTGTGTTATCATTGCTGAAGTGTTTTGGATAATTATGACTTGTGTGAGCGCGAAGCATGATCGGGATATTTTGAAATCCACTTATAAGGGTACAAACACGGTCAGGGTTTCCAACTTACAAAATTTAAGATGATTAAAATGGGAGAGCATGAGTCATTTGATGAATTTCATGCTAAACTATTGGATTTTGTTAACTCCTCGTTTGACAACCTGTCCATGAGCTATAAGTTATGAGACAAATATTAAGGTCTTTACCTGAAATATTGAATGCCAAGGTCATGCTCCTAGATTCTCTTTGCGGTGTTGATACTATGAGATTCTAAGAACTTGTAGGTGATCTTTAAACCTATGAGATGAAAATTTGCCCTCCTAAGAAGAAGAAATAAAAAAAGAGAATAAATTATCTTTGAAAACCAGTAAAGAGGGTATGTCGGATTCGAACAATGAGTTTGAGTTATAGCCGAGAGAGATTGCTAGGTTTACGAAAGAGATAAACAAAATCATCAAGATTAGAGAAGATATGATCTTTAATAAGAAATATAATAACTTAAATAATGATCATAATAGGAAGAATATGGATAATTCTAAGAAGGTGGATGATCGGGGTAAGTCTAAAGAATGACAAGGTTTTCGGCATCATGCTTTTGAGTGTCCCATTAAAGTAAGGAAATAAGGTTAGAAACGTAAAGCTTAGAGTGAAACTCTTAGTGATAATAATTCGAAAAAGGAAACCAATTCGTTCATGGCTAGTTAGTGAAACTCTCAGTGATAGTAACTACATCATTTTCATGGCTAGTTATGCGAGACTAAATAAAAAATCTTTCGACAATGAACATAATCATGTACATGATAGTTCCAAGGCCCCATCTTATGACACCCAAGTGTGTGAAGAGGAAAAAAAGGAGATTAATGATGAGGAGGAGAGTGAGCTTCAATTTGCTTTTCGCGAGTTGTGTACAGAGTCCTTGAGATTGAAAAAAGGCGAACTTAAAATTAGAGGCTAAGTTGAAAGAATATTTCATACGTAATAATGATAAATTGATTGAGTACTTAAGGTCACGTGAGAAGAATTTTATAGAGAAGCTCACATCTGTTGAAGGGGAGAGAGATAACCTTCTAGGAATGTTTGAAAATTTGAATAATGAGTCCATAAATTTAACGAGTTCAAAATTTTGCTTGATTCTAAAATTATGGAGTTAAAAGATGAATTAAGAAACTCAAGTCATGTCCAATTTGATTTAAAATCTAGGTCAGAAAGTTGGATAAATTCTAGTAACCGTCCACATAAAAAATGACACGATAGGTCCAAGATACAATGATCCTAATTCTTTCGCTCCTAAACATAAGACCAAGACTGTGAGAGAGTCAACTGTTACCAAGGACATTCCCAAAGGTCATCCCAACGGTAGATTTTCTCATGTTTACACTTGCACAAACTATGGTAAAAAGGTCATCTTAGGATATTTTCCTTTGATATTAGAAGAGGTCCTAGAAAGTCTAAATCTCATGTCAACATGGTTTCGAAAACCCAACTTCATCATGCTACTCTATGTGGGTTAGGAAATCTGATTTGGAGGCACTGGATGTTAGACTTGTTGATTCTCACATGCCTTCACATGATTCATCACATGATATATCTTTATGTGTGATTATGTTTAAATATTTTCATACACTTAGTTTTGTACTTCACACTATATGTTATAACTAGTGCTATGATATTTATGTCTTTTGTATTTTGATTCTTCATTTTTTTGAGTATATATGAAAATATAATTAAATTGTGTTTGCTTTTGAGTCATTTTTCTTTTGAAAAATTTATAAAAACTCAAAAAGATTTTTTTTCTTTTGTTTAGTAATTTTACACATTTTTGGTGGCATATTAGTGTGCTTGAATTCCATTCATTCAATGTTTTCCACGTGGATATAACATTTGAGTATGATTTACAATGCTTTAGATTGTTTCTTGATCATGCCTTGCCATGGAGTTGGTCTCATTTGGTTTTGATTAATTGATTTATCTCCGTATATGCCTCCGTACACACTTTCACCAGATCTTTTGAAATTTAACATCTAATGTTTCATGAGCTAAGTGAGGTGTTCTCCTATCGAACTTATCAAATACATATCTTTATATATAGGGGATTTATTCATGTAAGAACCATTGCAGTGAGGATACACTTAGGTTAAAAAAATAAGAGTATGCAATGGAAAGGGCTATGAGTGAAGTAAATCTCTTTTGTATGCTAGTCCACCATCGACAAAAGTTTTTTAAAAAGTGAAAAAAATGAAAAGAAAAAATGTTTGCCAAGGTCAGAGTTTAGAAATTAATCATCAAAATGAAAATTGAATATTTATATTTTGAGGGTGTTATGAGTTAAAGATCAATGGGTTTGAAAAAGTTTGTCCTAGATCATCCTTAATGTCTTACGCTGTTGGTTTGAGAATCATCAACATTTTCTAGGCTTATGTTCATTTAGTCCGTTTGTCAATTTTAAGTTCACATTATCTGTCACTTGAGGCTGAATCTAAGTTTGATAATTAAGAGGATCGAATTTGTGCTCCTTGGACTATCTTGAGTATTTGGGACATATTTATTTTATTTCTTGTTCTCACCCCTTTACTCCATACCACATTGGTTTGGATACATTTATGCCACACGAGCATGGAAAACTTGTTTTTACATGTGGTTTATAGTTATATATATATGGTGTTTGTTTGAGTCGTTGCATACATTTAATCCATGTTCGTCATTATTTCATCTTTTGGATTATTTTTAATCATGCTGCCATGTGTTTTTTGTTTTCGTTTCTCCTCACACCGTGTGATGTGATTGTTTTCTATGTGATCATTTGTTTCGTATTATGAACATTTAGCTTTGTCTATTCTTAAACAAAAAGGGGTAGAAGTTTGGATTAAGGAAAATGGATTTCTTATGCAATAAATTTTTTTGTTAACAACATTAAATATTTCATATTCTCTTCGTAATTGAAAGGTGTGTTAAGAGTGAAGGTTTATGCTTCAATGCGAAAAAGTTTCATAAGAGCAACGCTACTCAATACATAGAGTCGACCAAGTCATGTTTGTATCTTTTTCCTTTTGGGGATTGGGCATTAGGGCTTGACGTCCTAGTATTATCTTTGGTTTTGTCCCTGAATAGCCAGAAGGGGAGATTTATTAGGATAAATTTTATCAATGTGTCAAATTTGTAATGTTTATTGTAAAATTTATAATATTAACTGTATTTTATTTTGACAAAATCATTTGAGTAATAGGTTAGGATGAGTCAGTTTGTACTTTCAGGCCTATAAAATGAAGACACGAAGCAACTCGAGTTAAAGAGGCATTAACTTAATGACGAGCTTCATCTTCAACCTTGGGATGCCAAGAAAGGTATATTTTGTTTATTATGTTGATCCTTGGGTTTCATGTTTTGGGTGTCAAAGAATATTTATGCCATTTTTTGAAAAAAAAATTAAGAAAAAATATTTTTTGTTTTTAAAGTCGTTCTAACAAACTAGGTTTTTGTTCTAATGAGATTAACACTTTCGTACGAGTTTTGTTTCTCATTTAAATGAGTTTGTTATTCTCTTTTAAAAAAGTTTGTTTTTTATTCTTGCATGCTCACCTAGATCTATGTTTAGGCAAGATAAAATTGGTTAAGTTTACACAACGTATGTTTAATTGGTGCTAAAACTAAAATTAGATTTTTTCATCCTTTGTCCAAAGGGAGTACGCTTTCGGTAAACCACCTTCAATTAGAGGAGACCACCCTTATTACACCAAGTTCCAAACACTTTCATTGACAGATTTAATGAAAAATATAATCTGAGCCTTCCAATAAGGATAGTTTGAACCATCAAACATGGGAATCTGGGTAATGGAACTACCCTCATGATTAAAATCCATGTCAATCCCTAAAACACACAAACCTATGAATCAATATGATAACTTAATGCAGACAATCTGATACTAATTTGAGAATGTTGTGGTTGCTAGTTGTGCGTATAGGGATTATACCAAATTCCAAATTTTAGACCAAATGATTTAAATCAAGTGATAATTTTAATTCTAGCACTAATTAAACATACGTTTTATAAACTTAACCGATTTTATCTTGCCTAAACATGCATCTAGTTGAGCATGAAAGAATAGAAATAATCAATCAAACAATGCCGCGATGTACAAGGAAAACCTACAACGGAAAAAATCTTGGATGACTAAATTCACTATGATATAGGGATTATACAATAGTGAGAGACAAACTTGCTCACCGAATCGACGCCTTCAATCTTGATGCAGTATTCACTACTTGAGACTTTTTCACAATAACAACATAGGAATCCACCAACAACCACCATCTCTGACTAGAATCCATCATCGCAGCAACACGAAATCCACCGTGCCAAATAGTCTCGCTCAACGAAGAACAAACGTTCTTTGGTGCTCAAAACTTGAGATCTCAATTGAACACATTATATTGATTCTTGGATCTCAAAGATAGGGTGTAAACGAGGTTAAAGAGGCTTTGTATTTTCTCTCTAAAAAATTATTTTCGAAAACCTAGTTCCAAAATAAATTGTGCTAGCCCTTATTTATATAGAAAAATAAAAAATGGGGGAAGAATAAAAAATGAGGCAAATTATTCGATCAAAACTGGGTTCTCGTTCGAACGAGTCAGGCCATCTCATTAGAATGAAGCCAAGTCGATCAAACAATATACCTAAACTCGTTGGAATGAGGTTCACGCGAGCTTCAATCAAATACGTACTGTCTTAGCCAAAATGTACTCGTTCGATGATCGTTTGAATCTTATTCAAACAAACAATACAATCTCTTGAACAAGAAACTAAACTCCTTCAAATGAAAGTTCTAATCTCGTTAGAATGAAAAACCCAGTTTGTTAGAACGACTTTAAAAACCAAAAATATTTTTCTTTAAAATTCTTTTATGAAAATGGCCTCAATAAACTTTAATACCCAAATGGAAATCCAGTGATCAACATAATAAATCAAATATACCTTTTTTGCGATGCCGTGGTTGAAGACAAAACTCATTGTCGCTTTAACTCAAGCCACTTCATGTTGTCATTGCATAGGTTTGAAGGTACAAAATAACTCACCCTAACCTATGACTCAAATGCTTTTGTCCAAACGGAATAAAGACAATACTATAAATTTTACAATAAACATTGCAAATATGACACATTGAGAAAAAAATTCCTTACGACATTGCATATGACTCTTATGTTGTATCCAATGTTTTCTCTTTTTTGAACACCGCCTATAAGTGTTTTAAGTTTAAGTTTGACATAATGGCACTTACCCTTGATATTTTCAAAATATTGGGATTTTTTACTAGTGGAGAAGATGTCCCGCCGTTTATATCTGAATGAGAACATATTTTCTATCAAACCAGACAACTCTTAGTTGTCTTTTCCTATATTCAAGAAAAAACAACAGGTATTCTCTAGCGGTACATGTGTAGGAGTACTACTGTTTCCTCTACATCTTTTGCACCAAATCCCATTATGTCATGTTAGAATGTTCTTTTATTGCTAATGCTGTGATTGCTGGTTGAAAACTTGCTTTGGCCTGTTTCTTTTTAAGTTATCTCTATAGGAGCTATTCTGAATGATAGGGGGACTTTTTAATACCAATCTAAGAGGTCCTATGTGTGCCCTATAGAGGAGATCATTTCCCTAAAATTGGACATCAAATGCAAGGTGAAATTTTTTATATTCCTAGCAGCAATTATTACAGTTGTTCACCTGCCCACAAGACGTTCGAAGAGCATTTAGTCATATTTAAAAGGCTGGACAAACTGCGAGCTACCAAACTACTCAAACCTATGATGGAAATTTTCCTTAGGCATATGCCTAGTTGGATTGTCCCCATTTTTTAATAGGTTTGGCCTTGCATGACCATTTGTGATAATTAGGGAAGCTTATTAATTTCCAGGTATTCGTTTTGTCGAACTAAACCCCCCAACCATTGGAAGATAAATCTACAGAGGATTTATACTTTCCATATCAATTTTCAAGGCAATATAAGTTGGTTCAAAATGTCCCCATGTCTTGAAGAAATGTGATCAATACTCTTCTTTTCACTAGGTCCTCATGTGTGCCTGAAGAGTTTATTTTAGGCAGCCTGCTAAGCTATCAAATGACATTCCAAATAATTAGTCTAAAGGACTCCAACTTTTTGATTGTAACCACTTCTGCCTTTTATCATTGGTGGTTTAACCACTTGTATGTTCATATCAAACTCTCAATAATGATTTCAAGACATCTTACATTTTCCTTATTTATGTATTATCTCTAAGACCCCTAAAATTTTCCTTTTTTGTTACTGGCTTTGGGCATCTTAATGATTGACTTAACTGAATTTTACATGCAACTTCCGTAGAGGGGGATTTTAAGAAAAAATCTATCTCGTTTCGTGAGACTTTATCCACTGGTAATAAGGTTTCGTTGAACCCTTATCTTATAAGAAGAGGAAACTTTTCATATCAGAAGACAATAATGAAAATGAACTAGTGGATGTATTCGAGGAAAATAATTCTCATGTGATAAAATAATTTGTCATACAAATGAGTGTAGAGGAAGAGGAACAAATGGAAGAGCCTTTGATAAGGAGACCCTTGCTTGTTCTCCTTCGTTGAATCAATTATTACGAGAGATTCGAAGGAAGAAGACTAGATCCAAAAGGATTTCTTCCAAGGTTTGAAAAACTACCATTTTCCATAATCCTAGTGTGATTGAAAGTACTCCTCTCCATATATGTTGTTTCACTCCTATTGTTTTGGTAATGCTTTTTATGGGCAATTAATTTGAACCTTCTTTTACCTTTTTAGACATTGATTTCATTTTTATTGATGATTCCACATTTGTGGATGATTCTCTACCTCCTAGCCGTCTTATGCCTAATATAAAACCAATTAAGGTTCTTTTACTTTGTGCTGAGGATCAAGGTGTCATTCCCCTTATGCCAATTCATTTACCGGGGAGATAATACCAGATATTTTTATTCATATAAAAAAAAATTATTCTTCCATTCCCTCAGTTGATTCACCTAATTTTAATGAACCTAGTGCACAAATCATTTAGTTTATTTCGACCTTATATCCTTTAAGGAGTTGGTCAAATTACAAAAGAAAATACACGTTGTTTTTTCACAAGGCTCTTGCTCTAATGCAACATTAACCTCTCTTATTGATGCACACAACATTTGAATGAACTAATTGGGTATAGCCTTTCCAAGCCAACATGCCTTTTAGATATTTCTCAAGCTTTGAACGTGATTCAAATCTTTGTAAGAGACCTATTTAAGGTGTTAGATGACTTTACTTTCTCTTATATCTTCCTCACATCTTCTAAGACTCTTTTGTAAAGCTAATTTTTTCGACCGATCAAGCCATGATGAGGTTTTCTTCCTTTTTGAAGTTTCACATGTCTTTGAAGATTTAAGTTAAGGATAAGGAATCTCGGTTGACAGATGACCAAGCTCAATTTTCTTTTCAAAAGTCTAAAGGTTGTACCCTCCTTATAGCCTTTCAATCTATAAATTATTGACAAGTAGTACTACTTGCATAGAGGAAAAGATGGAAGAAAAGGTGGCCAAAGTGAATAATGAATTAGGAAATACTAAGGAATAGGTCACTGATCTATCCTCGAAGCCAAACTTTATGGTAGCAGAGTTGAAAGTCTCATCCTACAAGTCACCATATTTTGATGATAGATGAGTTAGAATTATGGCGCAAACGTCATTGCATTATACCTTCTGGACCAATTTTGCGTCCTTTGCACTGCAACATTTTAATGATAAGTGAATGTAATATTTTCATTTTCTTATGATTCATTTATTTATGGCCTTGATTCCCATATCATTAGATGATATGGATTTACAAATCTGGCATTGGTCTTATTCATGTGAATATGATTATTTTGGTCTTTAAGGGGATAAGATCCCACTACACCAAATCTGTCGAATTGTCATGATCATTGACCTTGACAAGTTGGACTTGTCAAGGTCAATGACGGTGACAATTCTGGGGGTGACAACTTTTGTTGTCACGGATTTATCACGACCATTGACCGTGACAAGTTCGTTAAACTTGTCACGGTCATGTCACGATCCTTGAACTTGATAAGTTTTGTCACGGTTCAGGACCGTGACAAACCCGTGACAATGTTTAAAAAATTGCCACGATCAATGACCGTGACAAGCCTGTAACAACAATCCTTTGTCACGGACTTGTCACGGTCAATGACCATGACAATTTTGGGCAGAATTGAAAAAACATCTGCTGGGCAGTTTGGTCAATGACCATGACAACAGTATATTTGTACCTGTTATAGCAACATTTGTTCAAGCATCATATATCCAAATAAAATAGAGATAATGCCAATATACATTCAAAATAGAGACAATATGCATCACGATATAAACCAAGTACAATTCAAATGTACCAACTTAAAAATAATTCAATTCAAATAATATCACTACATGTCTTGGGTAAGGTTAAATCTGAGGAGGTGAGTAGTCCACATGATATACTAATTGACACACCCACTGATATACATCGTGCCGCATTGTTCGCGTAACCACAATGGGGAGTTCTCCTTCCCGGGTATCACATGCGTGATGAGCACCTTAGAATCGATGTCTTAAAGCTCGAGTCCATGAACTAGTCCACCCTGGACGATATTCGAGTCCCTCAACCCCCACCCTATCCGCTAGCCATCAAATATGTCCAGTATAAACACGCTCGGACAACCAAGTGTTGACATCTGTCAGTCGAAGGGAGCCAAATAGGGAAGTGGATCATCAAAGTCCACACGTGTCGACGATGAAGCAGCGAGGTCCACGTCCTCGTCCTCCTTCACCTCGTCCTCCCATACCTCCTCCTCCTTCACCTCCTCCTCCACCACCTTCTCCTTCCCTTTACCCTGGCATTTTCCGCCCAACGAACGCTTCATGAATGAGAACATATCTTGGACCGTCGCCTCCAAACGGGACAACTTTGCGTCATGCAAGTCCACCATTCGATCCAACCCAATGTCACTCCTCTCCAATCCGATGATCCTAGATTTGTCCACCCGCGATCTCACTCCCTTATCCTCCCCTTGCGATCAGAGCCAAGCACTTGGATGAGTGCGTTTGTGGACAAAGATGCCTTGTCGGCATCAGACTGCGACTCATTCACTTCCTTAAGCTTTGCCTGAAACGACAAAAAGCACATGATTAGTAAAATAAGTAAATTAAAAAATTATAACGTAATTAACAAAAAGTAAACTGTCGGATTACTTACAATCGTGGCCGCGACGCTCGGGGACACCTCCTTGTCCTTCCCCTTCTTCGTTCGAAGAGCCACATAAGTATCGAGCCTATGTGGCCTACCACCACGGCCACTCCCTGTCCCCTGAAATAAAATAACATAAAATTAGTATCGGTCCCGCAAAGTAAAATAATGCTGAATAATATATTTCTGTACTTATAGAAAAATTAAATCTTACCATCATCCTATGCTCCATCTCCGCATAAGACGTCCGGTCGTAGTAGTGCACGTCCGTCTTTTTTGCCCGATTTTCACTCCCCGATTGGCGAGATGCCAATTGTCGCTCCCCGATCTCATTGTCAACGAACTGTTGTCATTTTTATAATGAGATAGGCTCCTTCGGCGGGACGGATTCACGCATTCGGATAACGGACTCTCGTGTCTTCCCAAAGTACCGAGTCCACATATTTTTCTTCCACGTCTTGTGTTTCTCCCTCAACTGCTCCAAGATGGAATCGTGTCGCTTTGGATCCAGGCTGAATTGTTCCTGTCCAACAAATACAATTTTAGTTGAGAATAAATATAAACATAAATATAAAATGAAATTGAAATTGAAATATTCATATTCATATTCATATAAATATAAATATAAATATAAATATAAATACATTACCTGTAATTCCACCCAAATATCTAACTTGAGCTCATATGGCACCTCCTTCCAACTAATGTAACCCAGGCTGATGATCGTCTTTACCAGCTCAAGGGATATCGCTAATAGCCCCGACTTGGTCTCGATGGACATCCCCAATTTTCCATATTTATGGAGCCTAGGGGACGAAGAGCCCTTGTCGCCTCTGCTACCACCGAGCCCAGACAACATCATCATAACCAGCATCATCATCCTCGCCTTAACACTTGAAGGAGACATTTGCTGTAACAAAATGTTATTAGTACAATTCAATATATTTCGTACAAGACTCTTAATATCTTTCGAGCAAGCGCAAAATATGAAAACCTCGTTGAAGCTGAAATGATTTACTATGGTGTAATCCGAAATATATTTGAATTGGATTATATAAGCTTCAAAGAGGTTGTATTTTACTGTAACTGGGTAAGAGTTGAGGATAAAAATGCTTGTAAGTTGATCCTGTCACCAATTTGATCATGGTTGACTTGTCCAAGTTGAAGAGAAATGACCACGTGAACGATGAGCCGTTTGTTTGTGCATTTCAAAAGGTTAACCAAGTGTTTTACTAGGAGTATATCAATAACGAGCCGTGGTCAATTGTCCAACACGTGCCAAAGCGTCTAAATAGTAGTGTGGATGACTTGGTTGCTCCTACCGAATATCAATCCATTTTTTATGATAACCCGAATTTTAAACAATTTTTCAATTTGTAATAAATATTCCAATTTGTACCGAAACATCCATTTTTAATTGATTTGTACTTTATCATTTTCACTCTTATATAGTGTGCGTGTGTGTGGGAAGTAGGGGTGGGGGTGGGGATGTGTAGTGCGCATGTGTGTGTAGTAATTGTACATATTTGTAGTAACAATTCATTTTGATTTGTACATATATGTGTGTGTCTGTGTGTGTGTGTGTGTGTGCATGTGTGTGTGTATGTGTGTGTGTGTGGTGGGGAGGGGGTGGGGTTGTGTGTGTGTGTATGTGTGGTGGGGGTGGGTCAGGGTGTGTGTGTGTGTGTGGTGGGGGTGGGGTTGTTTGTGTCTATGTGTGGTGGCGGAAGGGGGTGGGGCGGGGGGAGGGGGAGGGGGAGGGGGAGGGGGAAGGGATAGGGGTGGGGATGTTTAACAGTAACAATTCATTTTTATTTGTAGTAATTGTACAAAATGTTATTAGTACAATTCAATATATTTAGTACAAAATGTTATTAGTACAATCCTCAACTCTTACCCAGTTACAGTAAAATACAACCTCTTTGAAGCTTATATAATCCAATTCAAATATATTTCGGATTACACCATAGTAAATCATTTCAGCTTCAACGAGGTTTTTATATTTTGCGCTTGCTCGAAAGATATTAAGAGTCTTGTATAAAATTCCAGAGTTCTGTACATTTGTACTTTTCTCGTACACTTTAGCGCCGAAAAGGTAACCGTTCAATCGATAATTTTTATACTCTTGTACCACGAACAAGGGTCCAGTGGCTAGACGAGCAAGCCTTTATGTCGCATCACCCATCTTTAAGAGCTAAGAATATAGATAAATTAATTATATTAGTTGTAAAATTTGAGTGTAATGTAATGTTATGTAACGGACATTTTCATTATAATTACCTAAATTTGCTGTCTGATTGAAACCATCTGTTGATATAGCAAAACGAATGTTGCGTTGTTCTCGAGAAAAATCGAGATACTCATAATTCATCCTCCAACAAGCTGTAGAATCAATAGGATGACGCATGATATTACCCCTACTTCTGCCCTAGCATGCCAAGTCATTGCCTCAGCTATCCATGGTATTGTGAAAAATCGCTTTAATCTAGGCCCAAGGGGAAGATATTTCAACACTTTTTGAGGCACTTTTGCACTTGTGCCTTCCTTACTAGTAGATTGGACATATTTAGGTTCATCGCATACCGGACAACGATCAAGATTTTCATTCTCCTTTCGGTATAGTATGTAGTCATACACACAAGCATGAATCGATTTATACTTCATTTCCAAACCTTTTAAACTATTCTTCATAACATGATAGCTATTTGGAAGTGTATTCTCCTTGGGTAATAAGACCTTCACCCATTTCAGAATTCCTGTCACGCTATCGCCAGATAAACCGTACTGCGTCTTCAAACTGTGCAAACCAACCATGACATGTAAAGTTATTTGATCTTTCTCACAGCCAGAGTATAACAGTTGGGTCGCCTTATATTTTAAACTTTGGTAGTCATCGTCAAGTTTTATCGTGATATCTTCATGAGCACTTGAACCTTCTACATCATCAGTAACCTCATTCTCCTCAGCTTCATAAACTCCGTACACATCATCAACTAAATCCTCTAACAAATTATGATCTACGTCGTCCCCTTCTACATCTATCCTACTTATTGAAGGTTGTTGTGAAGGTTGGTCGGGGACAAAAGGAACTTTCAATTCACCGTGAAAACTCCAAAATCGATAACTATATTTCATACCCGATCTTAACAAATGTAGTTCAACTATTTTCCACTCAAACACCTTACCATTCTTACACCTAGCACACGGACACGAAAAATCTTCATCATTATGACATCTCTTTGCGTATTTCACAAATTCGTTAGCACCTCTGCGAAACACACCCCACATTCTATTTGTCTCACCCATCCACTCTTTGTATTTCGGATATCCAATCACAGCTACCACAACTAATCACCTATTAAAGGTAAACAAAACTTAGATTTATAGTATGTTTTATTTAATTATGTCTTATTTATACTCGATTTTTAAATTTCAAATTCAAATTCAATTTATAATAGAAATTTCTATTTCCTCCATCTCCTCTAAAGGGTGAGTGGTCCTACCCCATTCAAGACCGCATTTTTTTGTAATATACTTAACAGCTCATGCACATGGTTAGGATTTGAGAAAATTTCGGCAGCATATCCCCGTAGTTCTCCAAGTACACGACGTAGATTGGCAAGTGTGAGTGTTATTTCAATTGCTCAATTGAAATAACAGTCACACTTGTAAATCTAGTATGTACCCAGAGAACATTAGGATACGACTGCAGGACTTCCTCCAAAAGTAACAACTTTAAGCCACTAAGAATATTATACAAAAATTATGCAGTCCCAAACTGTCCAAACGGGACAATTCGAGATATCTCTCGAACAGGTCTAAGGGATATTGAATGAGTACGCATAAGGACTAGAAGGCTAGTATCTATGCGCACTATATGTAATTTCAAGTATTTTCATTTAATTATCATACTATATATATATTGTTCGATATACAAAGTAATTTTCAAAAAAAGTTAAAAAATCCCAACCCCATTTGGACAATAATCCAGTGGTCATGCCACTTTTAAAATTAACAAACCCAACGTCGATCAACTATAATCCAACAACAATGTCAACAACAAATGTTTATCCCGTACTCCTTCTAATTCATCTACTCAATTAATTATTTTCATCAATTAAACTAACAATTAAAGTATACAATTATTAATTTACTAATTTACAATGAGGGGCAATCCTACTTTCATAATTAATCATATATTAATTTACTAATTTACAATGAGGGGCAATCATATATTAATTTACTAAAAAAATTAGTAATCAATCAATTCGTTTACAAGAGACACTATGCACAAACACGCACATACATGCACACTACACACACGCGCACATACACACACACACACGCAGGCCCCCATCCCTACCCCACCACCCTCCCACCCATCCCTGCCCCCTCCCCCTCCCCCCACCGTGCCTCACCCCCTTCCCCCACCACACACACACATAAACAACCCCACCCCCTCTCCCCCATCCCCCCACCCACCACACACACGCACAAACACACACATACACACACACACACACACACACACACACACACATATATATATATATATATATATATATATATATATATATATATATATATATAAATGGAAGAGAGAGAGAGAGAAACTAACCTGAAAGTAGAGAGAGAGAGAGAGAGAGAGAGAGAGAGAGGGAGAGCAGCGTAGAGAGAGAGAGAAAAAAGGAGGAAAGAAATCGGTGGGGGAAAAAAAGGAGGGGAAAGGGTTTGTTACTGGGAAATTTGTCACGGACGTGTCACGGTCCTTGACCGTGACAATATTATAAGAATTGTCACGATCAATGACCGTGACAAAAAACACGTATTTTTTTTGTCACGGTCAATGACTGTGACAAGGCTGACCATTGGAAGGGTGCTAATTTACCCATTTTGGTGTAGTGTCCACCTTTGAATACTTTATATAATTTGAATAGTCCTTCTTATTTTAAAGACCATTTTCCATAGTCTAGTAGCATGAATGCTTTCCACACCAAATCCCCTTAATTAAAGGTTCTTGTCATTACTTTTTTGTTATAACTCTCAACTCTCTTCTTCTTTTAGACTAAGAAGTTCTCTGACCGTCTCTTCACCTATGTTTTCTATTTCCATGTACATAGATTTTTCATATCCTCAATTGTCAACTCATTTTGGGCCATAACCCTTAATGAATTCATTGTGATCTCCATTGGTAATATAACATCATTACCATATGTTAAGCATAAGGGTTTATTCTTGTACCTAACCTTTTTTAGGTCCTATATTCCCATAAGACCTGAGACAATAAATTATTCCAAATCATGGTATTCATTTCTATAACCTTGCACATAGTATATTTTATCACTTTGTTTATAGCTTTTGCCTATCCATTGGGTGGCATTATAAGGTGTTGATTTGGTTTAAGGTTATTCCCAAACTAGAGGTAAAGTCAATTACCATTTCTAACTAAAAATGGTTGCAATATCGAAAATGATGGTTTGTGGAATCCTAAACCTATATACAATGTCTTGTAGAAAGTTGACAGCTTCATTCCGATTCACTGTCTTTAGAGATTTGTCTTCAACCCATTTAGTGAAATAGTAGTTGCCACTATGATGAAGATGTGTAATTTCGAAGATGGGGGATATATTTTTCGAATAACATCAATTATCCATCCTCAATATGGACAAGGTTTCACTAGATATTGGTAGTCAACAACTAGAATATGTTTATGGGGGTCATGTCAGTGACATTTTTGGCATCCCTTAGCAAATTCTATATAGTCTATCAGAATGATAGGCCAATAATACTCATGCCTTCTCAACAATAACCTCATTTTATGACCTACTTGATGTTCCCATGGAAACCGTCATGAATTTGGGCTATGGTTGAATTTTCTTTACTCAACCATTCTAAAATCACGACATTTGAACCTCTTTTGAATAAAACTATAGTCCAAATTCATGAGGATCAATGTTATAAGCATCGATGGTACTAATTTCCAACAAAGGTAACCTATTTTGAAGCAAATGTAGAAGTTTGGTGATTGAACTCAGTTATAAGTTCCCTCTCAAGCTCTCATCAGGATTGAAATCGGAAGTATTTTGAGCCATTTCATCAGCCTCTTCATTTACAAATCTTGAGATATATTCTGGGTGAATTAAACAAATTTTGACAAAAAATGTAGGGTTGTTGTGGACACCCCAATTCGTAATCGGGGTGTGGATCGTATTCAACCCGTCTATAAAAATACCCTTCAAAACACAACCCACCAAAACCCCATAAACCTCAGTAACAAAACCTTAGGGACTAAAATTCAAATTAGGAAAAAAACCAAAAAAGCCCAAAGCACTCTTTGGGGGTCCTTTAGCTATGCGGTTAAAGCCCTCCAGCCCTTTAACCGCGTGGCTAAAGAGATTTGATCATTCAATTATCCGTTTCCCTTGTAATGATTGCAAAATTTGGGGAGATCTTTTCTCAGCCATACATGTGGCCTTACCCCCTTTTAATTTCACACTTGTCCTGTCCTTTATTCGCGAGGTTAAAGGATATAGTTAACCACATGATCAAACATCCCAAATCATACCTTATTAATAGAGGTCCCCACCAACCTTTCAAAGTACCCCAAACTCCAACGTTGATTTAGTTTTCTAACTTTCTCAATCCCTAGAGACTGAGATACTCGAGCTCATTTTAAAAAGCCCCAAAAGAAGTACGCATTTTAGAAAAGTCTCTTCTCTAGTCCTAAATGAGGTTCGTACTTCTAAAAAGTCACCTACGAGAAAACAGAGGCAAACCTATGCACATTTAGTGGAAAAATTCGTAGGGGATGGTCGCCCAGGAAAAAACAGTTCATAAGGGTAAGGAGACTCCGCTCGAATCTTGGATCAAACACCACATATATGTTATGATAAACTTTCCATATTTGTTTATCTCTGTTAGCTCCGCTCCCGTTTAAGGGACCGAGTATGCACTTTACAATGTTTATATTTTAAAGTCTGATTTTTAACCCAACACCTCTGTTAATTGAATCGAAATGCTTATATGTTATTTAAATATTAATCAATTGCCAAAGCGACACTTGTACAACACACACTATCAATATCATTCACAAAAATAAGAACAAGAGAGAGTATATCTTTCACACTATCAACACACACTATCAATATCACCGAAAAGGCACTGGGGGTACTCAACACCTTCCCTCACCATATTTTATTATGCTTAGTCCTCATCCCAGATGCAGGTCCTATTGGAATTTATTATTCATACTAGGCAGAACATAATGCAAGTGAAACCTTAATAATAATAAACATCAGGGATTATTCTCATTATTATTCCTTTCTCATATTTTCTCATCATATAACCCCTCCCACAAAAGATCAATTTCTAAAAGTTTCTTCTCTCTTCAGGAAAATTTGTACAAACTTTGGTATGGGTTCTTAGTGACTATGATTATTTATTCCCTACATGCACACTTACATGTATACAAAAATCTCATTCATCCTTATAATTTCATCATAAAAATTCCAATACAAAAAACCCACAATAACCCGATGCGTTGACCATCCTCATTAAAATCCTGGTTAACTACCACACCTTTCGATCCTAATTGACTTCTATGTCCCAAGAGACCACCTATATTAATTCTTTATTAATACCACTTATAGGAGGTCCTAAATATTTCAAGCCTCATTATTCGAATACGCAAATGAATCTACTCGCCTCTCGTACCAACATACCATCTCAGTCAGCTACTCTGCTATATATACCTAAATCTTCCACAATTCAGTATCCTTATTCTTCCTTTATGGATATCTCCTTCACCAAATGCATGCCCTCTATTATTCCTAAGATTTTTCATACTCACCTTACTTTCAAAGTTTATATGTGTAAACGAAGTGATATAATTCAAATTTTCTAGAAAAGGCTACATAAGGTCAATCATCATAATGTAGAAAATTGTCGGGAAACCGAGTACCATAACTTATAAATTGATAAATAATGACCCAAGTTCAAAATTAAATTATCTCTTCTATGAGGGATATAAATTATCCAATCACTACTCTATAAGAAGAGAAGCAAGACTCTAGATTCAACAATCAAAGCCAGCTATAATGCTTTGAAAGAAAATACATAACTTTGGAAACACTCACATATCAATGAAATATTCCAAGTCCTAAAAGGGTAACCGAATCCTCTGGATCCTAAAACTATGCCCATACCCTCCCCAGATGATTCGTACTTGACCTATACTGTAAATATTATCATGATTGGGGTCATCCTATAAACAAATGTTATGGAGTCAGGAATGTTATTTAAAACTTCATGATAAACCCATCATCTTCTTCAACTCATATCATATGGGAAACTAATGACTTTAACACTCCTAAGCAACCAGGATTAGCTCTTGCTGAGTTGCAATCACCATTACGTGAAGTGCGTTATGCCCCATCATCCATTGGGTATCTGAAACACCTTCATACTAAACCTCTACCAAGTACTCTACTTAGGTATATAGTTAACCTCCTTTAAGAATACCGCAATGTTACAAACACTCCATTGATCATTATTTTTCTTTAAGGAAAGAAAGTTCAACTTCCTATTCTTAGCAAAGTGAGTGAAAGCATAGTGATCTTCTCAGTAAAGGAAATTCAACCCCACTCTTCTCGACAAAGGACGTGAAATCGCACTGATCTTATCAACAAAGAAATTTCAAATTGTGTTGTAAAACGTATAATGCAGTGTGTGATATCGATTCAAATTAAATTCGTAAGTTTCCAATTAAACCTTATTTAATTAGAGTTTACATTTAAATCAAATAAATTCATCCCCTAAATATGCATCTAAATCAACCCATCAAATATAAAGCATGAGATACAGTAAATATGTTGAGACACAGATATCTGGAAAAAAAACGGGTAAAAACTTTATTTCACTATGAATTTATAAATCGCATCTTATAATTACATAGAGAAATCTGCAAAGAATTAACGCGCATCTAACCCACAAAGACTCACAGTCTTGAATTCAGCAAGAGAATACACACAGTACCCTCCAAGGACTCGTAGCCCAATCTTCAGTAAAGAATCTTCACGCAATAAGATCCTCAATGACACGCAACCATATGTTGTAGAGACGCACTCCACGAAAGATGAACAAAAGAAGTTATGTTCTTGGGTTCCAAAAGATTCACAAAAGTATATGAGAATTTTGTGTGAATCGAAACATGAGTTTTGGGACTAAAAAATATGAAGACTTGAGCTAATGGAACTCTCGAAAATGTCTCTCAAAGTCTTATGAAATAACTCCCCCGAACTTGGCTTTTATAGGAAACCAAAAGGAATTTCACGATTTTAAAACACTTGCCAGCATCAGGTACCCCGAACCGGTTTGGGTGTACCGCAAACTGGTTCGCCCCCCAAACCGGTTGGCCTTCGGTTCGCAAAAATTCGCTGGTTTAGGTCTTAAAGGACTCAACATTTTTCCAAGTCTTTTTCTCAGAATTTTTTCCATTTTCAAAGGGCCATAATTTCTTCACCGTAGCTCGAATTGAGGTGACGTTTCTTCCAGTGTATTCGTGGTATCGAGCTCTTCAACTTTACAGTTGACCGAACCTATGAACAGTGGCTGTAAAATTACCAAAATACCATTGAACTTCCATATCTTGCCTTCTTTCACTGTTTTGACTTCTCCTACGTACCACTTGCATTAAGTCCCTAAAATCGTGGAACGTGAAGTCATTGAGGCAGATGTGGGACATTTGATGGAGATGATGAATGCTTGATTCCCAGAATTCGGATTGAGGCCGTCGTGTGAAATCGTGAAGAGACATGCCTTTTGTAGCGGCGTACGACATATACAAATGTAAGATAACGGACATGATAAATATGTCCTTACAAATCTCCCCCTATGTCTATGCCGGTACATACATAAAAAATCCGAATTATCAAATACAAAATTGCCTATAAAAATCTACCCTCCCATGAACCCAAAACTAGAAAGGTACAAATGAATAAGTCTTCATCGTTTGTTCTTCAGATCTTCAAAAATCTCAAAGCTTTTCTCATCAGGGTGTGCAATTCAGTGATCATCAATGTAGTACCTACACACATGAGATAAAGCAAATACCAAGTGATGTATCGAGTTTGAAATGAGATAAACATAGAGATACCATCTTAAAATAAATCTGAACATCTAAAAACTCCCCCATAATATGATAATTCTTTCTCCCCCTTTTTAGTATGTCCCCAAATAGACAAATGAGAAGAATAAATCAAACAAGCAAAGTCGGGGTGTCATGACATTCAAAACAAAGCATCAATCAAATGGCAAACGTGCTTTTACAAAGAGATACTCAAAAAAATCTTCACAAACTGTTTTTGATTTTTCAAATTTTTCGTACAAAAATAAGATACAATTTGTAAAAAATAACACAAAAATCGCACCATGGAATTAAGCTCAAACAACCAAGTCGTGCAAATGGAATGAATGGGTGTGAACACATTCGATAGGTAAATGAACTCAATCAATCATATATGCACGATGCATATGTGTACCCCTAACAAATGAACATCAAAAGTATCCTTAGGTGTAAAAATTACTGAATTTAGATGACATCGTCTTATGAAAATCAACAATTCAAAGTCAAAGTGATTTTCACTCCAATAACGTCCAAAAAATTTTAGCGCTCTTTCAAAATTTTCAAGGACGTGCAAACCCGTTATAAAATCTCCAACCAAGCTCCCTCATATATATTTTCTTTTAGAGGTGTTAACCCGTTATAAAATCTCCAACCAAACTCCCTCATATATATTTTCTTTTAGAGGTGTTAAACTAAATTCTCAAACTTTGGAGAATTGGTGCAAAAACCTAATTGGCCCATAATTGGCATGAATTTATTTTTATTGCCTTCAAATTTTTTGAGCTCTTTTAAATATCTTTGGACCCCGGATAATAAAATTCCTCCATTTTCTAGGTCCAATTTAAACGGTGCCTTAGTATTCGTAAAGGCCAAATGAACCTTTCGCAGCCCTTCCCCATTTTTTGAAATAAAGAACACAAACTCACAAAACGGTTCTTATATGCACAACTTTCTAATCAAATTTTATCGTGCTTGGTTCATTTTAAAGGACAGGATTGAAGGGAAAACATCCAACCAACATGTGATAAGACAAGCACAATAATCAAGAAAATCCATGCATGTGTGCAATAAAGGAAATCATGAGTCAAACATGTAGGAAGTAACACTTAATTACATCTTAATGACTTCAAACATTATAAAGCACAAAGATGACATGATATATTGTCTCAAAATACTATAAATAGTCACAAAAATGCAATGATATCGTGACTTGGTCATCCTAAGTGTCTATCCATAAACGGTGCAAAAAAAATACAAAAATCTTTTGGGTTTTCTCAAAATTTTGTCAGAATAAAATCTTTTTGTATTTTTCAAAAAATTTAAAAAAAAATAAAACATACAAAAATGATACATACTAGCAATAGGCAAATAATGTCATCATGAAAAACATCATATTCTAGTAAATAAGTCAAACCTCAATCGTTAGGTGCAGAGGGGTTTTCCAAAGGTGGTGCCAACTTATGAAAAACCTCCATCAGATTTTGTGAAGTTTTGACCAAAAACTTAACTTGCTCACCTAGATGTGCAAACTCTCTCATGTAGTCTCCAGGAGCATGTAAAGTATCATGAGTGGGTGCATGTGTAGCAGAAACATGTGTAGAAGCAAAACGTGACACATAACCCAACTTGAAACAAAATTCCCTAAGGTGTCCTCTCCTCTTGCAATGGGAACAAACATAAATAGGCCTAGGAACACTTTTATCAAAAACTCTAGTACACACTCTCCTAGTAGGAATGGGACGCCTAGGTGGGTTAGGGTGAGACTCACGTGAATCTAACACTAAAGTGGGAACCATATCGGGTGCTAGTTGGGAAGTAGAAGCACCGTCATGACTTATTCCTAAATTCTCACCTTTACCCTTAAGAACCACCTTTTCAACCTTCTTAGGTGTGTTCTCAAAATTGACTTTGACCTCCCTAGCACGTTCGAGATCACTCTCGAGTTGGAATACACGTGTCGTCAGAGTAGACCACGTGTTGGTCAAATCACACTTCTCCTTTCTTAAAACCTCCTTCTCTCTCTCCAAATCTAAAACCCAACGACCTAAATCTCTATTATACTTCTTTGTTTTCAAGGTCTCGGTGTATAAATCTCTAAAGGCTTTTTGGAGCTCACTTTCATCTCCACTCTCAAAATCGCTCTCATCTCCACTAGAAACACTCGAGTCATCAGTGGTGCTCTCATGACCTCTATCAACGTGAGACAAAGTGGGTGTGCTCACACGAATCGAAAAAGCTAAAAACTTCTCGCCACTAGTTTCATCACCCTCACCTTCACTACTATCACTAAGTGTGGCGGGCATGGCTACTTTCTTTCCTTTCTTTCTAAGCCACGTAGGACATTCAAACGACTTATGCCCCTTACTCCCACATTCAAAACAAGTCACGTTCTCAAACTCCTCATCTGAGTCATTCTCTTTTTCCCTCTCACTGCTTTTTTGGCATTTCCTTTCTTTTTATTTTTCTCAAAAAATATCTTTTTATTGGAAGAATTATTTTTGTTCATGTTGAGAAATTTTTTAAAATTTTCGCAAACAAGGCCATATCATTAAAATCAAAGTCTCCCTCAGAATCGGACTCACAAACTTTTTTTTTCTTTTTCTTAAAATGAGTCTTTAAAGCAATGCCATTATCCTTAACCTTAATGATTTTGGGAAACATGTCAATCTCATAGGTTTGAAGATCTCCTACAAGTTCTTCCAACTTAAGTGATTTCAAATTTTCCAAAGAGTTCAAAACAGTGACTTTAGGAATAAAGCGTTTTGGGAGGGATCTCGAAATCTTTTTAACGACACGCATGTAATCAATCACCTCACCCAAATTAAAATTGGTGTTAATGTGCATAAAAATCATCAAAGCATTCAGACTCAGACATGGTGATAGTCTCAAATTGGGTGGCTAAATTTTGTAACTTTGATTCTTTAACCGCGTTCGTACCCTCATGTGTCAATTTTAAAACATCACAAGCCTCTTTAGACGTACACGTCCTAATTTGACGAAACTCATCAGGAGTGACAGCTCCAGAAATAACACTTAGACCACGGGAATTAAAATTAGACATTTTATAATCATCTTCAGTCCAGGCTGACACGGGTTCTAAAGAGGTGATATTATCAATGGTGACCGTGGGACGAGTCCACCCATTTTCACAAAGCAACCAAACACGTTCGTCAATGGATTTTAAACAGGATTTCATACGAGCTTTCCAATAGGCATAGTTAGACCCATAAAAAATAGGCATCATATTAAATGAATGTTCCATGGGAAAAATTATGATTTTTCACAAAACTGATTTTTCAAAAGAAATATCACACAATTTTGCGAAAAATAGGAATACTCGATAATTTAGAGTAACCCACTCTCATACCAATTTGTAAAACGTATGATGCGGTGTGTGATATCGATTCAAATTAAATTCGTAAGTTTCCAATTAAACCTTATTTAATTAGAGTCTACTTTTAAATCAAATAAATTAAGCCCCTAAACATGCATCTAAATCAACCCATCAAATATAAAGCATGCGACACAGTAAATATGATGAGACACAGATATCAGGAAAAAAAACCTTTCGGGTAAAACTTTTATTTCACTATGAATTTATAAATCGCAACTTATAATTACATAGAGAAATCTGCAATGAATCAACGCGCAACGAACCCATAAAGACTCGCAATCTTCAACTCAACAAGAGAATACACGCAGCACCCTCCAAGGACTCACAACCCAATCTTCAACAAATAATCTACACTCAACAAGATCCTCAATGACACGCAGCCATATGTTGTAGAGATGCACTCCACGAAAGATGAACAAAAGAAGTTATGTTCTTGGGTTCCAAAAGATTCACAAAAGTATATGAGAATTATTTGTGAATAAAAACATGAGTTTTGGGACTCAAAAATATGAAGACTTGAGCTAATAGAACTCTCGAAAACGTCTCTCCAAGTCTTATGAAATAACTCCCTCGAAGTTGGCTTTTGTAGGAAACCAAAAGGAATTTCACGATTTTAAAACACTTGCCAGCATTAGGTACCCCGAACTGGTTCAGGTGTACCGTGAATCGGTTCGCCCCCCGAACCGGTTTGGCCTTCGGTTCACAAAAATTCGCTGGTTTGGGGCTTAAAGGACACAACATTTTTCCAAGTCTTTTTCTCGGAATTTTCTCCATTTTCAAAGGGCCATAACTTCTTTACTGTAACTCGGATTGAGGTGCCGTCTCTTCCAGTGTCTTCGTGGAGTCGAGCTCTTCAACTTTACAGTTGATCGGACCTTCGAATGGTGGCTATAAAATTACCAAAATACCCTTGAACTTCCATATCTTACCTTATTTCACTGTTTTGATTTCTCTTGCGTACCACTTGCATTAAGTCCTTAAAATTGTGGAACGTGAAGTCGTTGAGGCAGATGTGGGACACTTGATGGAGATGATGAATGCTTGATTCCCAAAATTCAAATTGAGTCCGTCGTGTGAGATCGTGAAGAGACGTGCCTTTTGTAGCGGCGTACGACATATACAAATGTAAGATAATGGACATGAGAAATATGTCCTTATATGTGTCTTTTTAACAGAGAAAAATGAAACTAATCTTCTTATGAATGGAATTTCAACCCCACTCTTCCCAGAAAACAAAGTGAAAACATAATTATCTTCTCATTAAAATATGTTCAACATCTTTCTTCTCAGGATTATAAGTGAAAGTATAGTAATATTATCATTAAATGAAGTTAAAGTCTTCTCTTCACATCAAAGGGAGTGTAAGTATACTGTTTTTCTCAAGAAAGGATGTCCAATCCCGCTCTTCTTAGAAAAGCAAGTGCAATAATATTGATTTTCTCAGCAAAGGAGGTTAAATTCAACTCTTCTCATCAAAGGAAGTTTAAGAATACTTATCTTTTCAATGAAATAAGTTCAACTTCATTATTATCAACAAAAGGAGCGCAAGTATACCGATTTTATTAGAAAATTAAGTTTAAACTTGCTCTTTTTAATAAAGGAAGTGCAACGTATCGACCTTCTCAACAAAGAAAGTCTAACCCCTCTCTTCTCAGAAGAGGAAGTGTAAACATAATGATCTCCTAAAAAAAGATGTTCAACAACAATGTTATTAGAAAATGAACTCCAAGTATATTTATATTATTAGAAAAAGAATTTCCCCCACTCTTATCATCAAAGTAAGTTCAACCCCGTTCTTATCAGTAAAGCAAGTGAAAGCATAATAATATTCTTATCAAAGGAAGTTCAATCCTATTCTTCTTAGCAAAGAAAGTTAAATAATATTAAAATTATCATCAAAGGAAGTTCAACCTCGCTCTTTTGAATAAAGGAAGGGTAAGCATACTAATTTTATCAATAAAGGAAGGGACATCATATTGTTCTTCTCAACAACTGAACTTCAACCCCGCTCTTCTCAAGAATTAAAATGCAAGAATACTGATCTTCTCAAGAAAATAAGTTCAACCCCGATCTTCTTAACAAAGGAAGTGTGTGAATACTAACCTTCTCAACAAAGGAAGTATAATTACGGTCTTCTAATCAAAGTAAGTGCAACCATATTGATATTCTCAGTAAAGGGGGTTCAACCCTACTTTTCTGATAAAAGAAAGTGCAAGCTTATTGATCTTCTTAGCAAAGGAAGTTCCACCCCATTTTTATGAGCAAAGGACGTCAGAATATAACGATCTTCTTAGAAATGTAAGTCCAACCCCTCCATTCTGATCAAATAAAGTGATGTCATATAGATCTTCTCAATAAAGTAAGTTTAACCTCGTTCATTTTATAAAAATGTGAACCCACATCGTTCTTCTTAATGATGAAGATATAACATTTTCTCTTCCCTATAAGGAACCAAATACTATCCCCTTTATCATCAATAAAGGTATTCCTACTTTTTTAATTTTATCCCCAACATGAATAATCACATTCATGAAACTCGATTCTGATCTCTAATCAAACCAAACTTGAACTCAATTCTTCCACCCAATAACATGATGAATAAAGTCCACCTTTCTCTCGAGGTGTCTTTTTACGATGGATGTCAATTATACTAAACTCACCCTTGAAAGGATTTATAGACACTCCATTTTGGTAGCCTTATTCCCTTACCGACATTTACAGTTTCCTTATGACATCTAGGCTTGTCCAAGACCTCATACCATACCCCAAGTATATCTATATATTATTTTTATAAGACCTATGAAGATTAAACTTCTTCTTAAGACTCAACCAACCCTAAAACATTTGTAATATGAACTTTTGTACCCTTCACTTCATTTTCAATCAAAATTTTAAATTATGTTTAAATCGAACACCCGAGTAAAAAATTATGGCCAAAATACAAAACTTCACCGAAACCCTAACTAAATTAGGATAGGGTGCCTATTGCAAGCCACGTGGGGTGACAATTGGTAGACCCCAAATTTGATTGTCTCCTAATAAATGAGAACACACTATATGGTTGACTTACTTGAGTCTGTTCCATATAGGAGTTCCAACTAGTTTGGATATCGAGACAAAATAAGATTAAATATTTTTTAAGTTACTCTATCTCAAAAAGGCTCCAAGATTCATCAACGGGTGAATCCCAGTCCAAGTACTCCAATGCGACACAAACAAAAAGGGAAGTATTTGAACCACATTTAAGACACACACTGCATATATCTTTTTATGTGTGTACATATTTTATTTGGTGGTTACACCTTTTAAAACATTTTTTTTAAAATTCATTTTAATATTTTTTAATCATTTTAAATGATTTTTTATTGAGTTTTTAGAAGGGTTGAGGCTAAAAGTAGAATTTGTTTTTATGAAGAAAACTTTGGGGGTTGCAATTTTGCTTTTTCAAAACCTTTTAAAAATAACACGCGTCCCTTTCTTTGTTTTAGCCAAATGCATTTTTTTTTTCATCTCAGCTGTAAGCAATCCTATCCCTTAAATCTTATCGACGGTTCAAAAACCTTCTATTCACGATCCGTGTGTTCCCAATTTAATCCAACTAGCGTCTTTCTTTCCACCAACTTGTAGACTCCAGCTCTTGTTACGGTTCTGCAAAGCCTCGCTGATTTTATACCCTTGGATTTATAGTTGGTAAACGCAAATCATCTACACCATTCATTTGTAACGAACGCTTCTCGATCCTTTAGGTGCTGAGTATATAATCTTTTTTAGGGTTTGCATTTTTTTGGTTGGAGAGAGATAAGGTCGGCGTTAGGGCCGAGAGAAACAGTAGAGATAATAGAGAGGTGAGGTCGCTATTAAGAGAAATCGAGAGAGAGAGTAGTCCCCGGTGTCTCCAATAGTATAGAGAGAGTAGATTGAGAAGATAAAGCCCATCTGCTTTTCCAAACCAAATACACCAAAGCCAAATATAAATTACAAAGCGTAAACCCACTTTGAGAGTTAATATGTTTGGGATTTATTTGAATTGGGGCGTTGCTGGTTTGACACAAGATTGAAGACCTTCTTCAATATTATATCTCTCTAAGAACCATATAGTTCACATAGAATATTTTTAGGGTTCTTTATTTCAGATTTGTTGGATATTATTGTTGTTGTAATATTTTAACCCAAGATTGTGATATCAATACATGTTGAGAAATTATACTTCTTGTTGTATATATTTTCAGATTTGAAAATAAAATTGTCTCATATTGTAATTTCACATTTTAGTGAAATAAGTTTAAATATAAATAATGTGTTGAGAACAAATTTTGATAAGAAATTTTTGTGTGTCAAATATGAAAATTGGTGAAGTTTATTACTCAAATTGAATTTGAAATAAAGTTGCACATCATATAGAAGTGGCTTGTAATTCATAGGAATTTGCTTGTATATTTTATTGAGAGATGTGAGATGCATTTTTGCATTTAGTTTAATTAACAAACACTTTCACTCTTACACGAACACTTAGGATTTGTGGTTCTTGGTGAGACATATTGTTTCTTGGAGCTGCTTTAATCAAGTGGACAACGAAAAAGCAAGGAAGATGTGGGAGGAAGATCAATATCAAGTCATAAAGCCTTTGAGAGTGGAGTAACTCGTGTAGGTAATTTTATGAGCTTAGATTTAGGATATTGTATTGCATTCTTAGTGCTGTAACTTGTGCCTTGTGATTTTAGTGGATTTTTATTTTGTGGTGTAGAGGTCACCGTGGATGTTTCCCTTATTTGAGGGTTTTACCACGTTAAAAATCCCGTGTTAAATTTTCTTGAATCTTCTTAATTGCTTTGGCGAACATTATCAAACTTAATACTTAATTGAAGGTTTTAGTTTTAAAAACCTAACGTAATCAAACTAACGAATCTAGAGAACATATTCATAAAAAAGTTTTAACACATCTAGTGTTGTATTTTGAAAAGTGTTTTGTTAAACGAGTTTATTTCGGAGTTTACTCAACTTATAACTTTTTGTTATTAACTTAGTAAACATGTTTTTCAAGTGGTATCAGAGCGGGTTTATCAAAAGATATTTTGATCCTGACACTCCAGAAATTAGTTTCAAAATATGTTTTTCAATATGGATGAAAGATTTGAGAAGTTAGGTAACCTTTTCCTACCACCACTCTTTGATGGAAATAACTTTTCCTATTGGAAAGTATGAATGGTTGCTTTCATTCAAGGAACTCTTGGTGATGATGTTTGGGATATGATTGAAAATGGTTATTAACATCCAACTAAGTCTTTGTCTGATATTGATCCCACAAGGGTTAAGAAACTTCTTAGCGAATTTACTACGGTAGAGAAAAAGAAGTCTCTCGATAGTAATAAGGGCAAGAATGCTACCTTTATGTCCATTAATGTGCATACGTTTAAAAGAATATCTATCTGCTCTACTTCTAAGGATGCCTGGGACACTCTAGTCACTGCACATGATGGTGATGAACGAGTTAAGGCCGAAAAAACACAAATGCTAATCCAACAGTACAATACACAAATTATGGATGACAATTAATCCTTTGACGATTTCTATCTTAGGTTAGCCGATATTTCTACCAAATTACATGCAAATGATATAACCTATAGTAGAAAAGAAATCGTTCAAAAATATTCTTAGGTCATTACCTGCTAAGTTTGATAATAAGAGATATGCCATAGAAGAAGTCGGTGACCCAAACCTGACTCCTAAATTACTAGGCAGCAAATTAAGAACTGTTGAGATGGAGTTAGAGTTCAAAAAACAATTGACTGCCCGAAACAAGCGACTCACTGAATCTAATGTTGTGTTTTCATCACAATTGAGTTCACCTAAAGTCAGTACCTTAGACTTTGACCTTAACATAAATGATGACTGTGATTTGGATGATCTTGATAACCAAATAGCTCTTATGAGCAAGCATTTAAAAAAGATGATCAAATTTAGAAATGCATTAGCCTATAAACAAGGAAGAAAAAAATTATGAAGGTAATCAAAATCACCGACCTCATGAAAGACATGACAAAAAAGGACCTATGACAATAGCATACCTAAGATAGACTTAAAAGATGTGAAATGTTATGGATGTGGAAAAATGGGTCATGTTGCTAATAAATGCCCAGATAAACCTACCAACAATACTAGGGCTAATTTGTGTAAGACATGGGACGACTCTAGTGATTTTGATGAAGATGAAATTGAGTCAACCCATAATTATAAGTCTTGTATGTCATTCTATGCTAGGATCATATACCATGACGATGATGAATATGTGACTACTTATGATTCTACTGCACCTATTGTTACATCTGTCGTTGAGAATGTTGTGACTGTTGATGATGTAAACAACATTGATAGTGATAGCTTAAGAGTGTGTCAAACTAAAGCATTGTCATTAAACCTGAAGTGTGTGTGAGTTCCACATATGAAATGAACGCTATGGGAGACCCTCCACACGATACACTTAGTGAGTGCGACGATGATTTTCCAGATTTTCAAGAGCTATACATGAAAATGCTTAAGAAAAGTGTCTGTATTGATTAAACGATTAAGCTTCTGAATGAGGGTATTGATTTACTTAATCAGACTATTAGGAATAACGCTGAACAATTTACAACACAATGTGTTGCCCATGAGACTAAAATTGAAGAATTTTCCACAAAAATAGGAGATCTTTCTGAGAAAAATAATATTTTGGAATAAAAATACAAGTCTACTTTGGTTGAACTTGAAGAATCTAAGAAAAAAGTTTCAAACATGTTAAAAAAATCTTACCCTTTGAAACTCAAGCTAAATCCCATGAAGAAATTATTGTAGGAGGCAAGTTTGATTCTGACGACAAATCTGGTTTTGGATTTGAAGAAAAAGTTGATTCTGACGACAAGTGTGACTAAAACGGGTTTGCACCTTCTTAAAAGTCTTAAAAAAGCGTTAAATAGTTTTGTACATTATTGGCGTGGAAATCACTTTGACTTTGATTTTTTGATTTGTATAAGACGATGTCATCTAAATTCAACAATTTTACACCTAAGGACAACTTTTGATGTTCATTCGTTAGGGATACACGTATGCATCGTGCACATATGATTAATTGCGTTTCTTTACTTATCGAATGTGTTCACACCCATACATCCCATTAACAAGACTTGGTTGTTTGAGTATAAATCCATGGTGTGTTAGTTTTTGGTATCTTATTTTTGTATAATAAATTTGAAAAATAAAAATTAGTTTGTGAAAATTTTGAGATACTCCTTTGCATGCGCGTTGATTGATTCATATTTGCTATGCATTTTTATCGTGACACTCCATGTTTTGATTGTTTCTTCTTATCTGTCTATTTGGGGATATCATAAAAAGGGGGAGAAAGAATTGTCATGTTATGGGGAGTTTTTGCATTATGGTGGAGATTTGATTATTAATGATTTATTCTTATATCATTTCAAACTCGATGCGTCACGAAGGTTTTTGCTTTATCTCATGTGTGTAGGTACAAAGATTGAAGATCATTATTGAATATCATTATGTTGCACACCCTGATGAAAAAATCTTTGAGATTTGATGAAGACTTTTTGAAGAACAGTTTGAGATCTTGCAAATTTATTCAATGGGAGGGTAGATTTGTATAGGCATTTGGTATTTTATAATTCGGATGTTTTTATGTATTTACCTGCATAGACATAAGGGGAGATTTGTAAGGACATATTTTTATAAGTCCATTATCAATTTAGTATGTCTTATACCGCTACACCGTCGAAGAGCATTTAAGAGCATTCAAGCATCAAAGACGGATCCGAATATTAAGTTCTTCATCAAAAAAATTTCGCGAAGTTTACTTGGTAAGGTTTTATTTTTAATACCTTAACTTACACTTAAAGCTTTTGGGATATTTTTACAAAATATTTTCTAAGTGTTGGAGTGGACTTTTTCGTCAAAATTTGAGAATGAGTATTTTTTCTAAGTTTGGGTGCGGACATTAAAATAATATTTTTTTGACGCAACTGTCGTTCAAACGACATAGCACTGTCGTTCGAACAAGATAAGGATGTCGCGCGATCCCGTTCGAGCGACACGTGTCCTTCGTTCAAGCGACAAGCTTATCTCATTCGAAGGAGCTCTAACACCGAGGCAGCACGATTTTGTATAAATACTCATTAAATGGTTTCGTTTTCATTAAGAAGTCCCAGCATTTTACAGAACGGAAAAACTACGATTTGTAGAATTCTTTTGGCTTCTTCCTTTAGGGTTTAATCCATTTTTTGTTTTCAATTCACAGAAATCCCATATGCTTTAGTGAATTGTTTTGGTGTTCAAGAACACAACCTTGTTTTTGTTCAACCTCTGTGGAGAAGGCATCTCCATATTTGATCGGTGAATACCAAGCGTAGTCATTCTGCGTGTGGACGAGCCGAAGACGACGAACCGACACTTGGAGGGTATTTCACTGTCTCTCATATCTTTTAAGGTTTTCTGAAGGCACCGTGCATTACACACTTGTGGGCGATTATCAGGTTGTAAGTAAGTCAAAGGTCTTGTAAATTCTTCAAAGTGTTATAAAAGGTTTTACCAAAAAGGTTTTTTTTCCTGAATCGGTCGTCTTTATTTTTCATGCATGGTTTGAATGATTTATGACATTTAGATGCATGTTTAGGGGTTTAATTATTTTTTTTTAAAAATAGACTTGAATTAAATAAGGTTTAATTCGAAACTTGCGAATTTATTTAATTAATTATCACACACCGCATTTATTCGTCTTTACGAATTGGTATCAGAGCGGGTTACGCTAATTTATCGCGGGATCCTGATTTTTCAAGGATTTACTTTCTGATACAATTTGTCTACTCACGTTTACAAATCGGTATCAGAGCGGGTTATGCTAATTTATCGCGTGATCCTGATTTTTCGAGGATTTACTTTCTGATACAATTTGTCTACTCATGTTTTCAAATTGGTATCAGAGCAAGTTACACTATTTTACTGTGTATTCCTATTTTTCGAAAAATCGTGTGATATTGATTTTTTTTAATTAGTTTTGAAAATCGCAATTTTTCCGTTGGAGCACTTATGTAATCGGATGTCCCCCTTTGATGACACGAGTCAGAGTTTTGATGATATAAATCATTTGAATTTGACGTTTGTGAAAAGAATTAAAGTTTTGAAAAAAGAAAATTCTCGTTCTAAATCCGCAATGGATCTTTTGCAAACGGTTCAAAATCAAAGGGATTTTTATCGTGAGAAACTTATTTTCTTGGACCATGACTTTGTTTCTTTAAAATTGTCCAAGAAGGAGATTGATGATAGGGTCTTATTTTTAGAAAAAAGAATTAGAGGACCTTAAAAATTCGATGGTTTGTGTTTGTGCAAAGAGGATAAAAATATTTTAGTCAATGAGTTTGTGGCACGTGAAGAGACTCTTAGGGAAAGGTTTGCTTTAATTGAGGGAGGGAGAGATACCCTTATAGGAATTTTTGAAAATTTGAAAAATGCATCCCTTAAATTGGAAGAGTCTAATTCTTTGCTTGAGTAAAAAATTTTGAAGTTAAAAAATGATATGACAGACTCGAGTAGGTTTGATAGTGACGACAATGGCTCATCTTGTTCTCATGCTTCTAGTGATAAAGCCAAAACCATTATTTGTTTTACAGGGTCAACCAATTTCAAGGATGTTAGAAAAGGTCAATCCATAGGTGTCGTTCCACCTGTTTACACATGTTCATATTGTGGTAGGAAGGGTCACCTTAGGCGTTTTTGTTTTGATCTTGAAAAATGTCCTAGGAAGTTTATGTCTAGTATTCCCTTAGTTCCTAAATCCCCCACACGACGTTTCACATCTATTTGGGTTAGGAAATCACTTTTATAGGCACTAGATTTTAGACAAGTTGATTTTCGTTTGCTTGCACATGATTCTTATCTTGCCATATCATATAGATGATTGTGTTTGCATGTTTGTCATACACTAGTTGTTATTTCATGATATATATTTCCTAGTGTGTTGACATGTACTTTTTGTATAAATTTTTATTTTTGAAAAATACAAAAAGATTTTATTTTGATAAAATTTTGAAAAATCCAAAAAGAATTTGTTTTTTGTTTGCACCTTTTATGGATGGACACTTAGGATGATCAACTCACAATTTCATTCCATTTATTCATGTGACTATTTGATAGTGTTTTGAGACAATAGGTCAATTCATCCATGTACTTTATAATGTTTGGAGTTATTAAGATGTAATTCGTTGTTACTTCCTACATGTTTGACTCATTATTTCCTTTATTGCACACATGCACGGATTTGTTTGATTATTGCGCTTATCTATCACATGTTGGTTGAGTGTTTCTATCTCAATTCTGTCTATACAACGAACAAAATGAGATAAAACAAGACAACAAAAATTGTGCACCTTTGAACCCTATTTGTGAGGATTTGTGTGTTTTGTTTGAAAACGGTGAAGGGCTATGAAAGGTTATTATTTATCCTTTTCAATTAATCCTTCGTTTAATTGGACCTAAAAAATTGAGAAATATATTATCCAGGGTCCAAAGAGGTTTAAAAGAGCCTGAAAAAATTAAAAGGCACTAAAAAGAAATTCATGCCAATTTTAGGTTTTCACCCATTCCCCAATGTTTGAGAATTTAAATCACCTCTAAAAGAAAATATGCACGAGGGAGTTTGGATGGAGAATTAAAACGGGTTTGCACCTTCTTAAAAGTCTTAAAAAAGCGTTAAATAGTTTTGTACATTATTGGCGTGGAAATCACTTTGACTTTGATTTTTTGATTTGTATAAGACGATGTCATCTAAATTCAACAATTTTACACCTAAGCACAACTTTTGATGTTCATTCGTTAGGGGTACACGTATGCATCGTGCACATATGATTGATTGCGTTTCTTTACTTATCGAATGTGTTCACACCCATACATCCCATTACCAGGACTTGGTTGTTTCAGTATAAATCCATGGTGTGTTAGTTTTTGGTATCTTATTTTTGTATGATAAATTTGAAAAATAAAAATTAGTTTGTGAAAATTTTGAGATACTCCTTTGCATGCGCGTTGATTGATTCATATTTGCTATGCATTTTTATCGTGACACTCCATGTTTTGATTGTTTCTTCTTATCTGTCTATTTGGGGACATCATAAAAAGGGGGAGAAAGAATTGTCATGTTATGGGGAGTTTTTGCATTATGGTGGAGATTTGATTATTAATGATTTATTCTTATATCATTTCAAACTCGATGCGTCACGAAGGTTTTTGCTTTATCTCATGTGTGTAGGTACAAAGATTGAAGATCATTATTGAAGATCATTATGTTGCACACCCTGATGAAAAAATCTTTGAGATTTGATGAAGACTTTTTGAAGAACAGTTTGAGATCTTGCAAATTTATTCAATGGGAGGGTAGATTTGTATAGGCATTTTGGTATTTTATAATTCGGATGTTTTTATGTATTTACCTGCATAGACATAAGGGGATATTTGTAAGGACATATTTTTATAAGTCCATTATCAATTTAGTATGTCTTATACCGCTACACCGTCGAAGAGCATTTAAGAGCATTCAAGCATCAAAAACGGATCCGAATATTAAGTTCTTCATCAAAAAGATTTCGCGAAGTTTACTTGGTTAGGTTTTATTTTTAATACCTTAACTTACACTTAAAGCTTTTGGGATATTTTAACAAAATATTTTCTAAGTGTTGGAGCGGACTTTTTCGTCAAAATTTGAGAATGAGTATTTTTTCTAAGTTTGGGCGCGGACATTAAAATAATATTTTTTGACGCAACTGTCGTTGAAACGACATAGCACTGTCGTTCGAACAAGACAAGGATGTCGCGCGATCCCGTTCGAGCGACACGTGTCCTTCGTTCAAGCGACAAGCTTATCTCATTCGAAGGAGCTCTAACACCGATGCAGCACGATTTTGTATAAATACTCATTAAATGGTTTCGTTTTCATTAAGAAGTCCCAGCATTTTACAGAACGAAAAAACTACGATTTGTAGAATTCTTTTGGCTTCTTCCTTTAGGGTTTAATCCCCTTTTTTTCAATTCACAGAAATCCCATATGCTTTAGTGAATTGTTTTGGTGTTCAAGAACACACCCTTCCTTTTGTTCAACCTCTGTGGAGAAGGCATCTCAATATTTGATCGGTGAATACCGAGCGTAGTCATTCTGTGTGTGGACGAGCCGAAGACGACGAGCCGACACCTGGATGGTATTTCGTTGTTTTTCACATATTTGAAGGCTTGCTGAAGGCACCATGCATTACACACTTGTGGGTGATTATCAGGTTGTAAATAAGTCAAAGGTCCTATGACTTCTTCAAAGTGTTATAAAAGGTTTTACCCAAAAGGGATTTTTTCCTGAATCGGTCGTCTTTATTTTTCATGCATGGTTTGAATGATTTATGACATTTAGATGCATGTTTAGGGGCTGAATTAATTTTGTTTAAAAATAGACTCGAATTAAATAAGGTTTATTTAGAAACTTTCGAATTTATTTAATCAATTATCACACACCGCATTTATTCGTTTTTCACTAATAATTAGTTTATGAGGATTTAGGGCATGTACGTTTCTCAAATGACAAAAGACGCCTCCTAATATATGTTTGATGTAAGAGACCCTTGTATCTTCCCTTTTATATGTTATTTCTTGTGTTGACATATTATATCATATTCTCCTGATTTATATTTTTTACCCCATTGTATATTTGAGCAAAATTGGGGGAGAAAAACTTAAGTACCTATGCTACAATGATTACCTTTTCTTACACTAACTCAACTAATATGCCATTAAGTGTTTATATTTTTCATACATTTTTCAGACCTGGTTGTATAGCTTGTCCTATTTATTAGGGGATTGGTCTGTATTGTAGTTGAGTAATGTATTTTCTTCTCTTATTTTCGATTCTTGGATGGGAATGGGTAGATTAAGATTTTTGCATAAGAAATCTAGGATTTTCATTCTTACCCACGAGTTCAGGAAACTCAAGGGAATTTTGTCTCTAATATCCAAAGGGGGAGATTGAGAACACACTATATGGTTGACTTACTTGAGTATATGCAATATAGGAGTTCCAACTAGTTTGGATATCGAGACAAAATATGATTAGATATGTTCTGAGTTACTCTATCTCAAAAAGGCTTCAAGGTTCATCAAAGGTTGAATCCCAGTCCAAGCACTCCAATGTGACACAAATAAAAAGGGAAGTATTTGAACCACATTTAGGACACACACTGCATATATGTTTTTATGTGTGTACATATTTTATTTGGTGGTTAGACCTTTTAAAATATTTTTTTAAAAATTCATTTTAATATTATTTTAATCAGTTTAAATGATTTTTGATTGAGTTTTTAAAAGGGTTGGTGCTAAAAGTAGAATTTGTTTTTATGAAGAAAACTTTGGGGTTTGCAAAGTTAATTTTTTAAATCCTTTTAGGCCATCTCCAATGGGAGATGCAAATGTGCACATTTGCACATTTATGTTTCACAGTGGGTATAAAAATGTGTACATTTAGGAGAGAGAAAATGCAGAGGGAATGTAAATATACATTGCCGATACACAATGTGTAATCGGGGGAGCCCACAGTTGGGCGGCTAAGTGTTGCCCGCCCAGACTGTGGGCGGTAGACTTTCGTCCGCCCAAGCCATTATAAATAATACCGATAGGAGTTGAATGGCTAAGATTTGTGCAACCAAATCTGGGCTCGTAACTTTTACCCGCCCAGAATCTGGGCTCATAACTTTTACCCGCCCAGAGTGGGCCCCTCCCACTTTCCACCTCATATTTACATTGTCCCACTACAAACCCAAACAAAAAAATGTACGTAAAAATGTGCACATTTACATCTTTTAGGGCCATCCCATTGGAGATGGCCTTAATAATAACTCGCATCCCTTTCTTTGTTTTTGCCAAACGCATTTCTGCTTTTTTCCCATCTAAGCTGTAAGCGATCCTATCCCTTAAATATTATCGACGGTTCAGAAACCTTCTATTCACGATAAATGTGCTCCCAATTTCAGCAAACCAGCATCTTTCTTTCCACCAAGCTATAGACTCGAGCTCGTGTTAAGATTCTGCAAAGCCCCACTGATTTTATACCCTTGGATTTACAGTTGGTAAATGCAAATCATCTACACCGTTCGTTTGTAACGAACGCTTCTCGATCCTTCAGGTGGTGAGTATATAATCTTTGTTATGGTTTGAATTTGTTTGGTTGGATAGAGAGAAGGTCAGCATTAGGGTCGAGAGAAATAGTAGAGAGAACAGAGATGTGAGGTCGCTGTTAAGAGAAATCGAGAGAGAGAGTAGCCGCCGACGTCTCCCACAGTATAGAGAGAGTAGAGTGAGAAGTGAAAACCTATATCTTTTTCCTAACCAAATACACCAAAGCCTTATTTGAATTACAAATAGTAAATTCACTTTGAGAGTTAATATATTTGGGATTTATTTAAATTGGAATGTTGCTGGATTGACTCAAGATTGAAGACCTTTTTCAATTTTATATCTCTCTAAGAACCATATAGTTCACATAGAATATTTTTAGGGTTCTTTATTTTAGATTTCTTGGATCTTATTGTTTTAATTTTTTAATCCAAGATTGTGATATCAAATACATGTCAGGAAATTATACTTCTTGTTGTATATATTTTCAGATTTGAAAATAAAATTGTCTCATATTGTAATTTCACATTTTAGTGAAATAAGTTTAAATATAAATAATTTGTTGAGACAAAATTTTGATAAGAAGTTTTTGTGTGTCAAATCTGAAAGTTGGTGAAGTTTATTACTCAAATTGAATTTGAAATCAAGTTGCATATCATATATAAGTGGCTTGTAATTTATAGGAATTTGCTTGTATATTTGATTGAGAGATGTGAGATGCATTTTTGCATTTAGTTTAATTCACAAACACTTTCACTCTCACACGAACACTTAGGAGTTGTGGTTCTTGGTGAGACATATTATTTGTTGGAGCTACTATAATCACGTGGACAAGGAAAAAGCAAGAAAGTTGTGGTAGGAAGATCAATATCAAGTCAGAAAGCATTTGAGAGTGGAGTAACTCGTTTAGGTAATTTTTTGAGTTTAGATTTAGGATCTTATATTGCATGGTTAGTGCTGTAACTTGTGCCTTGTGATTTTAGTGTATTTTTGTTTTGTGGCGTAGAGGTCACCGTGGATGTTTTCCTTATTTTAGGGTTTTACCACGTTAAAAATCGCGTGTCAAATTTGCTTGAATCTTCTTATTTGCTTTGGTGAATATTATCGAACTTAAGACTTAATTGAAGGTTTTAGATTTAAAAACCTAAGGTAATCAAACTAACGAATATAGAGAACATATTCAGAAAAACGTTTTAACGCATCTAGTGCTGTATTTTGAAAAGATTTTTGTTTAACGAGTTTATTTCGGAGTTTACTCAACTTGTAACTTTTTGTTATTAACTTAGTAAACAAGTTTTTCAATAAAATCCCTTTTTGAGCTTTATAACTATCATCCACCTACACCACTTATGGAGATCCAAGGAAATACTTTTATTATCTCCACACACCCATTTTGTCCCCATTTTCACCTCAAACCTCCTCCAAATCCTCATTCCATCACCCAAACATCATTTTCATCAAATTCCTTCATCCAAACATTAAATCTTGCATCCTGAAGGTCCATTGAAGATTTTTTTATGGTCATTCTCAAGGAATATTACTCTTGAAGCTCCCATAAAGGTTTAAAAGTATTTTTATCTTTAAATATTATATTTAATTTATTTTCTTTTCTCTTTAGCATCTGGTTAATTTATCAATAAGTAGGGGAATTTCAAATAACACAATAAGGTGTGGCGATGAATTAAAATTTCATATAATGTATATTTAACTTAAATTATTAAGGTAATATATTAATCGATCATGTAAAGTACAATCAAATAAATTATTAAAGTACAATCTCAGTATGAAATGATCAAATGAGGATTTTTTGTCACAAGGACTATATAAATCAATAAGATAAGAAATTCAACCAATAAAATTCATAAATCATAATAAAAAATATTTAACAATAATATAAGATACGCAATTCATATTTTTCAATTTTTTTACTTTTAGTTTTTGGCAAAAAGCAACCTAACTCCTGTAAAGTAATGCAAATTAAATGTTTTTTAAATAATATTCCAAAACAGATCTATAGTTCAATTTAACTAAATATATCAATTTCAAATCACATATTATACGATTTTAACATAGAAAAAATCTCAATAATGCATAAGTTCATATAAAAATCAAAAGGAGAGCAATTAACTAAAATTAGAGAATTTCCGAGTCTACCCAATTCAACCTAAATTATAAAAATATTAATCTATTATGATATATCTACAATTGTAACGAAAATAAATTAAGAAGTTGATAAGTAAATTAACCAACACATAATTGCATAAAATTATCAACTAAATCGTAATAATATAATTTTCATTAATGACACTATCAACATACATATTCAATAATACCTACAAACTAGAGAAATTTTTAACTTTTTATCAATTATTATTTTAATGGATTCACTAAACACATATTTTTGTGTAAATATTAATCTTTAAATCTCTCACATAATATTAGAGATGAATTTGGGCTTTCAGTATTATTTTACTTGTACCTTTCTCTATGTTAACACAAAAATTCTCCATCTACGAGGAACAATCAGAAAAGGACACATGTCATCCTACGTGGCAATATTCGACACCCGAGGAGAGTTGGTCGGCATCCGAGGAGAATTGGTCGGCACCCGAGGAGTGTTAGTCGGCACCCGAGGAGAGTTGGTCGGCATACCAACCAGGAATATCAAAGGATAACTATGCATTAATGAAGATGACAACACATTTAATGATCATTAATGTAAATTTATACTGTAGACGATAACACATAGTAAACCAAGCAATTCAAGGAAGACCAACCATCATAGAAGGCTAACAATTACATTCATTGTATGTAGACATAATGTCTGAATGTATATAGACATTGTATCTCTTTATCTCCCATCATTATAAATACATGTGTTCCCTTAGCCAAAATAGGAGAGAACCAAGAAACACCATACACAAGATACACATCATTTTCTCTCTACACCCTATGGTGCTATTGTAAACCCCTGGGAATAAAATAACAGTGGACGTAGTCTTTATTCATAGCCGAACCACTTTAAAAATCTTTGTTTCTTATGTGCTTGATTGGATTGTTTTTATCTATTTATCTGTGATCATAAAAACGGGATTTGATCCAGTTTTTTTGCATCAACAGATTGGCGCCGTCTGTGGGAACGTGTTACAAGCATTGTTCTCCATCAAAAGCTAAGTTTTTATTTTCTCTACGTATAATAAATTATACATACATCTTTTGATTCAATCATGATTTTTATGTTTATATACATAAATTAATTGTCCAATTTTTATCTGCAAAATATTGCATATCATGATTTTAAAATCATAACTGTTAGTTTAATTCTTATTTAGAAATATGAAAGATAATGGATTTCATAAATCATAACTTTTTTCTTGATTCTCAAGTTTCAATTTTATATCATGGAATAAATATTTTAAATGATTACATATACCAATATATATGACGGTGGTAAGATTTGATAATTTTCATTATAAATTTGGTAAGATTTTTGATGTCTATTCAAATTCCCATCATATTTTTAATCAGAGAATGAGAAAATTTAAAATCAAGAATAATTTCTCTCTCTCGATAATCACAATTCTGACCCAGATCTTCTTCAAATGTTCTCATCAATTTGATTCATAAAAAAATAATATATATATATATATATATATATATATATATATATATATATATATATATACATATATATATATGTTTAAATTCAGTGTTAGACAATTTTCATCATGAACGTTAAGCATCTATGACTCTTCTTGAAAATGTTTTGGGCAAACACGTTTATGTAATGAGTTACATCAAGGAAAAATATTTGACATATGTTGATTCACATATTTCACATCTTCTACGAGGGAGTAAAAATTCAAAACCATTCTTTTTCCTCTTGGATATTGATCATATTTTCTCTTAGATCTGATGATTTCTATTGGTTATCTCTTAGATATAAGAATTTTGATTTGTTACGATTTATTAATTCTGATAAAGATTGATTTATTGGTTCGATGATTGATTTTTGGTATAATTTTCGTAATGATTTTTATCATCCACCGTATTTTTTTATCTCCACAAATGGAAAATAGGAAGGAAACCCAAAATAACCTTCTCTCTCCTGAAAAACCTTTACCCACTTTCGTAAAGAAGATAAAAAATGAACAGTCGCTCAAGAAAGGGCAATGGAGAAACTTTCCCAGGAAGATGAAGAAATTTTGGATTTATTAAATTCATATCAATCGTTTTGACTTCAACCGTCTACAACAACAAAAATAATGAAACTGGGTGGCATAAAAAAAAATAACCTACAATTCAAGGACGATCATTCACCTCACAACTTGATTCGGTTTCAAATCAACAAAAAATTTCAATCCCAGGATTATATTACTCTCCGATTCAAAGTCTGCCTGCCTTTGGGCTCAAAGGTCCCATGAATCTGCAACTACTGTTTAGCATCAATTGTGTGAGGATGAAAAATCCAGAAGAATGTCGCCGGATGAGTATTTCTGGTCGGTGAAAAACTATGTGAATTTTTGCTCTACTTAATCGGAATAAAGAAGTAATCTCCTCGGTATATATCATTGACAAGTATTGTTGGTCGGCAGCATTTTTGTTGGTCGGAACCATCTACCGTTGGTCGGCGACATCTGGTCGTTACCCGACCAAAATTTATTTACCGGACCATCCTTGCTGGTCGGTGGTCATTTGCGAAGAAAACACGAACAACTTCACCAAATTTTCCAATCACAGTCAACAAAATCTTCTGGTCGGAGGCACCTGATTCTAGTTGGCAGCAGTTATATATTGGTCAGTGGAGGCTTCACCCAGGTTGAAATGCCTCCCGACCAACTGAACTAGGTGAAATTTTATTGTTCGGAGACATCTAATGGTGGTATGCAATTGGTTGGTGAACCTATTTGTTGATCGAGAATTTCACCAGACCATTTTTGTTGGTCGGTGGTAGGCTGTGAAGATCCATCAACAACATTGGAGTAGATCGGCAACACCTTAGTGGTTGTTTCAAAACAAGAACATCTGGTCGACATCTACTTTTAATAACAAAGAGATAGTTGGTCAACAACTTAAAAGGCCAAAGTTGGTCGGAAACAAGTTTTAGCCAAAACAAAGGCTTCTTGATCGTATGCACATGGTCGACGGATTAAAACGAAGGCATCCCAACACTGACGTCACACGATGCTGGTCGGCGATTCCACTGGTCAGAGATGGTTATCACCTATTGACGAGGAATGCTGGAATGGAGGGATGACAAATTTATTTGCCCAGATTACTAATTTTGACAAAGTCAAAATTATTACCATTGCTACCTATTTATTTTTCTCACACTTCTCTAACAAAATAAATGTTTTAAAATTAAATAAAATATATCCCTTAACTTTATCTTAGAATAAATTTTTCGATCCCATATTTGAGCATTTATTTAAAAATAAAATTATTTTATAAAAAGTCCAAATCAAACCTTATGACATCTAGTTGATAAAAAATTGCTCACATTGACACACATTTGGCACAAAATATTTTATTTCATATTTTGAAATTTTGATTGCCTTATGTATGAGCTGATACATATTATATGATATTTAGCTGAAAATTTTTGCTAATGATAATTTCTATGAGAATCAATCTCAACAGGTGTTCGAGCAACTTATTAAATGCCGCATGTACAAGATTCACCCCCAACAGTTATCCTTTTATCATGTATTATACATCAAGAGGAGCTCCACGACTTACTATTTATTGGTCGATGGCATCTATTTCTACTCGACAGTTCTCATACACTTGGTCGGCATCAAGTCGGCAACAATCCTCCACCCAATTTCAGTTTACTAATTCCAGTCATCAACAAAGACCAAACAATTATATTTCAACATTTATTGAATACAACAATAAACATCACCAGCACCAATTGTGTTGGTCCACTATATATAGCTAGTCGGAAAAATCAAATGTTGGTCGGAGGCATTTCATTATGATCGGTGATGGATATTATGCAATTTGAGGAGTTCCCGAGCTCCCATTCGTTGATCGGCTACATCTATTTCTACTCGGATGTACCTATTGTTGGTCGGCGTGTATATAGTTGGTCGAGAAAATCAATTGTTGGTCAGCAACATCTCAACCTTGGTCGGAGGCAGTAGAAAGCTAATACCAGAATTGAAAATTGATGATTCCTTTGGTTCTCTCTTTTTGATTTTGACAAAATCACTACTTCGCTGCCAATGGACAAGACTATCCCCTTATTCTTATCCTTATCCTTTATTAATTCAAAACATGAAATTCCTAATTGAAAATTTGCATGGAGAAAAATTAAAATGCATACTTGGTTATTTTCTAATCCACATAAAATTTATGTGAAAAATATTCCAAGACCAAACAATTATGTTTCAGCATTTATTGAATTTCAAATAATTCCTAAAGTGATAAATAACTTCTAAAAAACCAATTTATATTTGGTCTTTTACTTAAAATTAAAATGCCTAGCATTTTTATTAAAATTTGTACACATGATACACGTGTGGCACAAAAATATTATTTCATATTTTTAAATTTTTATTGCTTTATGCTGATACACATCATATATTGTTTGGCTGAATAATTATTGTCATGACTAACTATCTGAACTAGTCTCAACAGGAGTTCGAGCAACTTATTAAAATTCCATAGGGATATGATTCAATCCCGACGAAAGCTCAACCACAATCTTTAACTTCTGGAAACTGTTATTGCTCGGCATCAGGCAATTTTGCCTCGATATATCAACCAACATTTATTATTTCATTTTTTGAAATTAATATTTTTATTTCTCAAACATATACCTATCATATATTTATTGGATGATTAAATTATTCTCATGACTAATCAATTCATCCTACACATATGGTAGAGCAAGATATTAATTTTTACAGGTACACGACTCAACGCCGACGAATGCTCGAAAACAATCTGGAAACTATTATCATTTCACCTCAGCGAGGCATTATATATTTTATTATTACTCGGAGATATCGGCTCAAGCACAAATTATTCTATATATCCCTTGGGATTCATATTGTACATTCATCTCAACACGGAACTCGACGAGATATTCATATTCATCTCCGAGGAAGAACTATAACATTTATTATATTTCACCCCCAAAGAATAGTTGGTCGACATAATTCTTATTTATATTCAGCATGGAGCTCGAAAAATTTCTTCTCTCTATATATATTCAGCTTCAAGGATGTCTCTAGCAATTATTATATCTTATTCCCAACAATCCGTTCGTCAGCTCCGAGGAAGTCTCCATCATTTATTATAAAAAATCCACCAACTCCGGTTGGTCGGAAATAAAAATTGGTCGGAAATAAAAAATATTTCTCAAAAGTGCCAACTCCGGTTGGTTGGGAAGAAGATCCACCAACTCCGGTTGGTCGAAAATAAAAATATTTCCCAAAAGTGCCAACTCCGGTTGGTTGGGAAGAAAATCCACCAACTCCGGTTGGTCGGAAATAAAAATATTTCCGAAAAGTGCCAACTCCGGTTGGTTGGGAAGAAAATCCACCAACTCCGGTTGGTCGAAAATAACAAATATTTTCCAAAAGTGCCAACTCCGGTTGGTTGGGAAGAAAATCCACCAACTCCGGTTGGTCAAAAATAAAAATATTTCCCAAAAGTGCCAACTCCGGTTGGTTGGGAAGAAAATCCACCAACTCCGGTTGGTTGGAAATAAAAATTGATCGAAAATAAAAAATATTTCCCAAAAGTGCCAACTCCGGTTGGTTGGGAAGAAAATCCACCAACTCCGGTTGGTCGGATATAAAAATATTTCCCAAAAGTGCCATCTCCGGTTGGTTGGGAAGAAAATCCACCAACTGCGGTTGGTCGGAAATAAAAATATTTCCCAAAAGTGCCATCTCCGGTTGGTTGGGAAGAAAATCCACCAACTCTGGTTGGTCGGAAATAAAAATATTTCCCAGAAATGCCAACTCCAGTTGGTTGGGAAGAAAATCCACCAACTCAGGTTGGTCGGGAATCAATATCCATCAAATTCGGTTGGTCGAACTGCAGACAACAGGTGGAGAAAATCTTATTGTCTATGCAAAATAAGAAAATTTGTTAAATAACACACTTCAAGGCCGAGAAAGCATTCAAAATTCATATTCCACATTTGGGGGATTCTATTACAAATTCAGTTGTTCATTCGGTCGCACTATCTCATAACATCATGCAGTCGAGCATCAAATTCAACTCCATAAACTTACATAGTCGGGGCCCCGATTAATTATCATTCAGAAGTTATTTTTCTTGCTCGAGAATTAGTTTTGATATTGAAGTTCAGGAGGCTATTGAAGTTCAGGAGGTATTCAGAAGTTCAGGAGGTGCATTCAGAAGTTCAGGAGGCATATTCAGGAGTTATTGTGCACATGCTATTGAAGTTCAGAAGTCAAATTCAGCATCTACAACACCGAGATCTTTACTACTACTGTCCTGACCAATATTGAAGAAGAAGTTGTATGAAAATGTTTCGAAGTCCACCACTAGCTTGGTACTAATCAGATTGAAGAGTGGGTTCAAAAGCTAGTACGTTACTCAATAAAGTATTCAGAGGAGCATAAATAAAAAAAATCAAGCACGTGAAGTTAGTACTCATTTGCTCGGCACAGGTGGCAGTTGGACAGCTAGCAAACCAATCAACATACTTGAAGATTATGATAAGCTACAAGCTGCATTCTATGGCATGGCTGCATCCAAATTCCCAGGGGTGATACATAGCATACGAAGTTCCTCTAAAGAAAGATTAGCAACCATCGATCAGCCTGTATCATATGTCGTCCAGGAGATAATGCACTTTATGTTGAACAAATCAAGAAGGTAGATCAAGAATTTCACGAGCACCGAGCAACACTATAGAACAAATACTCCATCCTTTCAGTGAACCATCAATCATGGAGCATTGGGGGCTTCTGTTAATGAAAAAATTCTCCATCTACGAGGACCAATCAGAAAAGAACACATGTCATCCTACGTGGCAATATTCGACACCCAAGGAGAGTTGGTCGGCATATAAGTAGAGTTGGTCGGCATCCGAGGAGAATTGGTCGGCACCCGAGGAGTGTTAGTCGGCACCCGAGGAGAGTTGGTCGGCATTACCAACCAGGAAGATCAAAGGATAACTATGCATTTAATGTGCATTAATAAAGATGACAACGCATTTAATGAGCATTAATGTACATTTATATACTGTAGATGACAAAACATAGCATACCAAGCAATTCAAGGAAGACCAACCATCATAGAAGGCTAACAATTAGATTCATTGTATGTAGACATAATGTCTGAACGTATATAGACATTGTATCTCTTTATCTCCCATCACTATAAATACATGTATTCCCTTAGCCAAAAGAGGAGAGAACCAAGAAACACCATACACAAGATACACATCCTTTCTCTCTCTACACCTTATGGTGCTATTGTAAACCCCTGGGAATAAAATAACAGTGGACGTAGGCTTTATTCATAGCCGAACCACTTTAAAAATCTTTGTCTCTTATGTGCTTGATTGGATTGTTTTTATCTATTTATCTGTGATCATAAAAAGGGGATTCGATCCAGTTTTTTTTCATCAACACTCTATATTTCTCAACATAACTCTACTATACTTTTTCTACATTTTTAAAAAAATATGAACCATTCAAAATTTCCTGAACTAATCATGTATTTGAAGTGAGGATTTATGTGCATCCTATTTATTTATATTTATATAACTAAAGATATAAATTATAAAGGACTAGTCTTAGGTAATTTCCCTCACCTTATTTGGGCAACGAGAAATACTTTCTCACTAAGTTTCTCTCTAGATTCTCTATACTTGTATATGCATAACCTAATAGCCCTCACACTTACTTATACACAAAGAAAGTATAAAAAAACATACTTAAACCATATATAAGTCTTGATAACTCTATCTCCCCCTCTTCATTTTTTTTATAACAATTTATATACCTCATAAAGGTCTCACTAAATGGACCATAATCATCCCTTAATTATTTAACAAATAGTTTTCCTTTTTATTTCCTTTTTCTTATTTTAAATTACGAAACTCTTAGTATATATACATTATATAATCAATATGACTTAAATGAATAATAATTAGATTATTAACAAAACATTATCTAAATAAATTAAATACTATTAAAAAGAGAAAAAATTGAGGCCTTATAATGGTCGTCGCGTTTACATGTGAAACATGACGAGATACTAATTAATGGTTGTGGTTTAGCTATAGTGACTCTGTTTATGTGGGTGATAATACGCAAATATTGTGTATTTCATCTTTCGAACCTACGCATTTTAGCTCCCTCTATATTTAAGCCCGTTAACTAGACAACCTCAGTTTATATTGTTAACATGCTATATGAGGTATAATTGGGTTTTTGTAGGTATTTAGGTACTAAGTATGGAGTTCGGACGCATTCCTCTCAAGTTTCGTACGCAATCGCACGAGCAAGGGCAATTCGTTCAATTTATAGTTTGGGTACCTGACCTAACATCTACACGAAAGTTGTATCCCTCCTCGTAAGCTTTGCGTGGCCGCAAATGGTGCGCGATTCCGAGTCCGAACGAAGTAGTTACGGCGATTTTAGCCGATGAGAAAACTAACCAAAATAGGAGGAAGATTATGTAGCCCTACTTGATCGATCAATCGATCACAACGATCGATCGATCCTTCATATTTTGCCATCGAGCTGAGATAGTGGGCATGATTTTTCACCATCGATCAATTAATCCCCTGTTTCCAGCTGATATTTTTCCTTTTCTTTTCTAATTTTATTCCAACTTACTATATAACCCATTTTTGGTGTAAATATCATATATATTCAGTTTTATTTAGTTTTAGGTTAGGGTTTTGGGTTTTGAGAGATCTTCCTTCATTTCTCTTTGGGATGACAACCATCTGGGCTTTGTAAGTTGAAATTTATATCTCCTTTACCATTTATAAAGTTCTTCTTCTTTAATTATTGCTTTATAGATCAATTTACATGCTTTATTAATTATTTAACTTGCTTTATTTCTCGATTTCCTAGTTTAATTAGTATAAATTAGCTTAGTTCATGATGTACCCTTAGATAAATAGGGTCGGGATTTCGTTCTGCCATTAACGGGCCTCGAGCTCCGAAAATTAGGTTTTGTACAGAATTGCGTTTAATTGAACCCCTGCGTATTAAAGTCGGATTATTACGCATTTAACTTTCTCTGTCATGCAACGTTAGTGTTTATAGCAATAATCCGAATTTAATCCGTGTGCGACCAATTTTCGGTTAAATGTTTATTCACGCAACTTTGGCTTAATTCCTTATTGCGTGAAGTTTATGATTAATTTATAATGCTCGATTAAATTTCTCTCTAGCCAGAATTCTGATTAATAGTTGTTTCGATCCGTATGGTTTGACGTTATCCCGATCCTCGTTTTACTTTTGTGTAGACTTAACTTATTCTTTTCTTTTATTTACATCCACCCATCACCTTTTACAATTTTATTCCTGAATTAATAAATCGATTACGAGATATACTAACACTCCCTGTGGATTCGATACCCATCGTAATTTAGGTTTTTGCATATACGCGGTGAAACGAACAACAACGACCGGCATCTTGACCGACATCGCGTTTCGTGCGCCTATCAAAATGGCGCCGTTGCCGGGGACTAACTTATTTTGCAGATTCATTTGGACTTGTACTTATGAAGATCGCTCCAAATTTGGGTAATATCATTCTTTTCCTATCTTTGTGTTGTGTTCTTTAATGGACGCATTGGGGACAATGCAACATTTAAGTTAGGGGGTGTGGGATATTCTATCCATTTCATTGTTTTGTACTTGAATTTGACTACAATTTAGTTACAAAGCATGTTGTTGTTAAATTTGAAAATTTTCAAAAATATTTTCTTTCTTTTTTTTCCTTTGTTGGGCATTTTTCCCTTGTTTTCGATGATAAATTTTAATAATTGCCCAATCCATTAGACAATTCAACGATGCATGTTCTCGATTTTAGAAGTTATTAGACTTTAGTCCTCAAATCATTAATATTATGAATAACTTCATGAATTAAACTTTATCCCTTGAGCACATGCGTTTTTCTAGTTATATTGATTTGATTTAAGATTTTTATAACCCGATAATCTTTTGTTGCATTGTATATACTTACACTAAGTGATATTAGAGACTTATCTTCATTTGTGAGTGTATACACTATTCTTTACTCTTTGAAAATATTACAGTCGTTGGTAATCTCTTTATTCTTTCATTGATCGTTCATTAATTGAGTTCATTCTTGAAATGTATTACTTGAGCATGATTTTCATATATTATTTTGACTCGAGAATTGGGTAAACTTTTTTAAATGATCATAGGCCATCTTTGTATATCACTCGTATAACCTTTACCTCTCCTTTTATATGTTCCCTAGTCAACCCACTTGAGCCTAAATACTAGCCTTTCGTTTCATTACCCAAAATCCCCTAATCAACTCCAAATTAGAGTTTTATACCATACATATTAGCTTACATACCCTTGTTTGGATTTTTACTTGGAATTTAATGATATTGTTGTTTTGTGGTTGCAATTTGAGCATGAAAAGAGTGAGAAAAGAAGAAAGTGTAGTGAAAAAGAGAAGAAAAGGAGAAAGTTGAAAACAAAAGAAAACAAAAGAAAAAGTGTGAAAAAAAATAAAGAGAAATTTGTATATATTGTCTATAGTGATTCAATAAGCTTTGATTACTATCCAATTGTTATATCTAATGCTCGTTTGGAAATCAATTGTCCAATTTTGAAATTTTCCACTTTTTCCCATTATCTCAAGTTTCATCCCCAAACAACTTTGAATCCGTTTATACATCCCTTTCATTTCGTACCCTAGCCTAGCCTACATTACAACCCTATTAAAGTCCTATGTGATCATAAGTAGATGTAATTCAAAGGTTTAAATAGTTTTGATAATCTGTGAAAATGCATTTCGCCTCCTTTTATGCGCGGTATCTTTCACTGAGATTACAGTTTTTATTTTCTATTTAGCGTTCTTCATTTGTGACATGTGCGCGACCTAGTTTCCCTTTACATTTATTCCTTATTCCCGCATGTCCTGTGTGTTACCTCCCTATTTCAAGTGAATTCATTTGATGAGTGTAATGCCCATGAGGATTGACTTATATGCATGCTTTAATATTTAGTATCTGATTTATTTAAGTTTTTGCCAAATCATATTTTGCATGTGCTCACTCCCCTCTCACATTTTAAGGTTTCAATTCATTGAGGTACATTCGATAATGTTAATAACTACGTACTTTTCACGTGAATTCGTTTGTAATGCTAATAACATGTTGAAATCTCGTTCGTATTGTCGAGTTTATCGCAGGATTGATTGGGCATATTTTGAGGAAACTGTAAGATGTTTGTGGGTTTCATCCCTGAAAACCCTCACGAGATGACACTCGTCCACTAGGGTAACCTAGGGGTTTAACGGCATATTGCATACGCTAAATGCAATCGAATCCCCCGCGAAAGTGGCCTTATGCTTTTATACCATATTTTTGTATTTATCATGCTTTTGGTTTGCTTGTAGTTCTTATTGCATCCTATTTCATTGCTAGATACTAGCAATGTGTAAGTTAGGGGGTGTGATAATACGGAAATATTGCGTATTTAATCCTTCGAACCTACGGATTTTAGCCCCCTCGGGTGCCTTAATCTCTATATTTAAGCCCGTTAACCAGACAACCTCGATTTATATTGTTAACATTCTATATGAGGTATAATTGGGCTTTTGTAGGTATATAGGTACTAAGTATGGAGTTCGGAGGCATTTCGCTCAAGTTCCGTAAGCAATCGAACGCGCAAGGGCAATTTGGTCAATTCATAGTTTGGGCACCTGACCTAACATCTACACGGAAGTTGTAGCCCTCCTGGCAAGCTTTAGATGGCCGTAAACGGTGCACGATTTCGAGTTCGAATGAAGAAGTTACGGAAATTTTAGCGGATGAGAAAATCAATCAAAACAGGAGGAAGATTATGCAGCCCTGCTGGATCGATCGATCGATCGATCCTTCACATTTTTCCATCGAGCTGAGATAGTCGGCTTGATTTTTCACCATCGATCGATCCCCTATTTCCCGCTGATATTTTGCCTTTTCTTTTCTAATTTTATTCCAACTTACTATATAACCCATTTTTTGTGTAAATATCATATATATTCAGTTTTATTTAGTTTTAGGTTAGGGTTTTGGGTTTTGAGAGAACTTTCTTCATTTCTCTTTGGGATGACAACCATTTGGGATTTGTAAGTTGAACTTTCCATCTGCTTTACCATTAATAAAGTTGTTCTTGTTTAATTCTTTCTTTATAGATCAATTTACATGCTTTATTAATTAGTTTACTTGCTTTATTTCTTGCTTTCCTAGTTTAATTAATATAAATTAGTTTAGTTCATGATGTACCCTTAGATAAATAGGGTCGGGATTTTGTTCCGCCATTAACGGGCCCCGAGTTCCAAAAATTAGGTTTTGTGCAGAATTGCGTTTAATTGAACCTGTGCGTATTAAAGTCGGATTATTATGCGTTTAACTTTCTCTGTCATGCAACGTTAGTGTTTATAGCAATAATCCGAATTTAATCCGCGTGCGACCAATTTTCGGTTAAATGTTTATTCACGCAACTTTAGCTTAAATTCCTTATTACGTGAAGTTTATGATTAATTGATAATGCTCGATTAAATTGCTCTCGAGCCGGAATTCTGATTAATAGTTGTTTTGATCCGTATGGTTTGACGTTATCCTGATCCTCGCTTTAATTTTGTGTAGACTTAACTGATTCTTTTCTTTTATTTACATCCACCCATCACCTTTTAGAATTTTATTCCTGAATTAATAAATCGATTACGAGATATACTAACACTCCCGGTGGATTCCATACCCGACTTTTCACTATACTTGTATCGTAAGTGTAGTCGTAATTTAGGTTTTTTCATAGTCGCGATGAAACGAACAACAACGACCGGCATCTTGACCGACGTCACGTTTTGTGCACCTATCAGTGGGCATGAATCCTGCATGTGCAGTGCATCAAGGTATTACCTTAGTTGTATTTTGATGGTATTATATTGATAGCAATGTGTATATGTGCAAGTATATTAACGAGTAATGAATGAGTGTTCACTAATGCATTAACAACTATGATACTTTATATTAGCATCTCTATTTGGAATTAAGTAACAACATTTCTTATTATGGGTTTTTTGACTCATTTCAGATTAAAATGGTCCACCTCCTTTGATTCGAGCTCAGTGAATGGTGTTGTGGTTGAGGTTGTCTGGTAGTGTTTCTATCACAGTTGATGTATGGATATTTTCACATGTCTTATATTTAAATTTTATTATAATGAGACTATTGAATATTAATTATTGTTGAATTATGGGTCAATATCGGTTTAGGGATTCTAAAATTTGTGGTAGAGGATGCAAAGAAGTTTTTTTTCTTATATAAGTTGGATTTCTTATTGCATTGATCAATACATTTATAATCGATGGGTTTTATGGATCTCCTACTCTTGTTTACATGCTTAGACTAATATTTAATTCTTTGACATTCATATTCTTGATATTAAAGATTGAACACCTTAAATATGAAAAATATAAGTTATCAAACGTATAATGCAAGTTAAGGTTGTCATAATAAATAGTAGCCATCCTATAAACATTATTTTAAAATATAATATAATATTATCCACTCTCTCTCTCTCTCTCTCTCTCTCTCACACACACACACACACACACACACACACAAAAGCATGTTAACTAGAAAGAATATCCCATTCAAACTAATAACAATCTATGAAAAATACTAAAACAAAAGACTTTACACATCATTCAGCTATGCCATGTGTAAACTAATCTGGTCACTTTCTTTAAATCACCATTTTCTCGATCTTCTATATTATTCTCTCTCTCTCTCTCTCTCTCTCTCTCTCTCTCTCTCTCGTCCCCTTCTTTTCCCCCGTTTCTCAACCGCCTATTTCCATCCTCTATTTATTCCCTTAAATAATTTGTCCCCCAAATTATCCCCCTCTCTCTCTCTCTCTCTCTCTCTCTCTCTCTCTCTCTCTCTCTCTCTCTCTCTCTCTCTCTATCTATCTATCTATCTATCTATCTATCTATCTATCTACAATACACAGAATTAAGTGCTCGTCATAGCCCACCAAAATCCACGACCATAGTCAATAAAGGTGCGACCAGTTCCATGACCATAAAATGTTATGGAACTAGATGGAGTTGGTCACGGCCTTTAGCCCTGACCAGGTGGCTCACGATCCTCATCTATGACTAAGGCGTGACTATCATGGTGTCAAACTCTCGCCAAAATTCCCTCCAAGTGTGGTCATAAACTAAGGTCGTGACCATATCCATGACTAATGTCAAAATTCCATCCAATAGGGTCATGGCTTTGGGACGTGACCAATTGAAAGTGCTCACGAATAGAGGTTGCAGTTTTAGGGCGTGATCAGTGCTATTTTAATGCCATGGTCATGGCTAATGACGTGGATAAAAAACATGGTCACGGCTTGGGGCCGTGACTAGTGTCTTTATATTAAAACCCCAATAACCCTTTCATTTTCATGCGACCACTCTCTCTCTCTCAGACCCTTTTCTCTCCCTCTTTTTTCGTCCGTCTTGCACTCTCCCCGACATCCTCTCTATTTTTCAACTTTATCTCTCTTTCTCAATCTCAAAGGTAACATTTTTTACTCTCTCTCTCTCTCTCTCTCTCTCTCTCTCTATATATATATATATATATATATATATATATATATATATATATATATATATATATATATATATATATATATATATATATATGTATGTGTGCAATCTGTGTGAGTATATGTGTGTACAGGGGCGGAGCTACAGTGTAACGAGCGGGTGCGGGCGCACTCACTGAAATTCTGATTTTTTTTATATATGTATACCTATGTGTAATAACTTAAATGTTGAGGTTAAAAATCATAATTTTGGAAACTTAACTCTATACCCACAAAACAGCAGCAGTCGGCCCTAATATTTACTTCCTTCTTCATTCCCTTCCAAAACGAATAACCCACTTAATTCTAAAGAAATTGTTGAACACTTAACCCACTTAACCCACTTAACCCAAAACACTGAAACCCCCTTTCGGCCGCCCCTCCCTGTCCGAAAAATCAAGGTGTGTTGTTATGTGTTCACTTTTTTTGTTAGTTTATTTGTTGTTAATTTATTTGTTAAAGCACTCTTAATGTTATTGGTGTATAACATATTCTGAAATTGTTGGAAAAATTGGTATATAAAATTATTGGAAAATTGTTAAAGCATATTCTGAAATTGTTAAAGCATTCTTATTTTTTGGTGTATAACATATTCTGAAATTGTTGGAAAAGTTGGTGTATAAAATTGGTGTATAACTTATTTATGTTAGATTAATTCTGTTTTTTCTATTAATTTCAGAATATGTTGAAGTATTTTAAAAAAGCTAAAGAGTCATCCTCGACTCCGCCTCCTCCGCCTCCACCGCCTTCATCTTCGCCTCCACCGCCCATAGTGGAGACAAATTTTGAGGAGTATCCATCCGATCCGGGGTTAAGAAAAAGCATTCATAGCTTTGGTGTTAAAGAGAAAAAAAATATTCGAATGTATTACTTGCAAAAAGGCCCATGTCAACCTAAGAATCATATGTTCCCTTGGCGTTTATGCAGCAATGAAAGACGTAGATTCATCTCAACATGGTTTAGCGATCACTCTCATTGGTTGGAATATAGCATACAAAAATATGCGGCATTTTGTTTGTGTTGTTATCTTTTCAAATGTGAGAATGGTGATCAAGGCGGTGGTGATGCGTTTGTTGTTGAGGGGTATACAAATTGGAGAAAGAAAGATAGGTTTAATGTGCATGTTGGAGAACCACCTAGTGTTCATAATCAATGTTTGAGGGCATGTCAAGATCTAATGAACCAAAAATAACACATTGACATTGTGTTGTCTAACCATTCCGATCAGACTCGAATGGACTATCGTATTCGTCTAACTGCAACAGTTGATTGTATTAAATTCCTTTTGCGCCAAGGGATGGTTTTGCATGGTCATGATGAGTCTCAGGAATCTTTTAATCAGGGAAATTTTCTTGAAATGTTACGATTTCTTTCTAGGCACAATGAAGAGGTAAATAGAGTGTCACTTCATAATTCCCCTGGAAATCATACGCTAACATCACCCATGATTCAAAAAGACATAATTAGTGCCATAGCGAATGTGACTACAAGGGATATTATTCGTGAACTTGGTGATGGTTTATTTTCTAACTTAGTTGATGAGGCACGTGATATATCTGTGAAAGAACAAATGGCCATTGCTCTACGATTTGTTGACTCAAGAGGGTGTGTTGTTGAGCGTTTTCTTGGCATTGCACATGTTAGAGATACGATTGCCTTATCACTAAAGGCATCTATTGAATCTCTTTTTTCCCGTCATGGTTTGAGCATTTCGAGTTTACGGGACCAGGGCTATGATGGAGCTAGCAATGTGAGAGGCCAATCTAATGGCTTGAAAAGTTTGATATTGTTAGAGAATGAAGAAGCTTATTATGTACACTGTTTTGCACACCAACTTCAATTAACACTTGTAGCAGTCGCAGAGGGACATATAACTATTTCTACATTTTTTGATATTATTTCCCTTTTATCAAATATTGTTGGAGCTTCATGTAAGCGAAGAGACATACTACAAGAGAAACAATTTGAGAAAGTTGTTGAAGGAATCTACAATGGTGATATATTGACTGGCAAAGGCATGAATCAAGAAATGACAATGAGACGAGTTGCAAACACACATTGGGGTTCTCATTACGGTACACTTTTAAGTTTGATTCCTTTGTTCTCGTCGGTCATTGATGTTGTTTTAATTGTTGAGGATGAAGGGACAAATGACAAGCAAAGAGGTCATGCTGAGGGGCTTTTGAAGAATGTTCAATTTTGTGACTTTGCATTCATTTTACATTTAATGAAAAATATTTTGTCAATTACAAACGATTTGTCCCAAGCTTTACAGAGAAAAGATCAAGAAATTGTTAATGCCATGAATCTAGTGAGAATAACAAAACAACAATTGCAAGATATGAGAGATAATGGGTGGGAATTATTGTTAGCCGAAGTCTCATTATTTTGTGTTAAATATGAGTTGGATATTATACAAATGGAGGATTTGTATGGATTTTGTGGAAGGTCAAAGCGTAATGTTCATGGGAAAACAAATCTCCACCATTATCGAGTTGAAATGTTTTATGCGGTGATAGATTTACAAATTCAAGAGTTGAACAATCGTTTTACTGAGGCAAATACGGAGCTGTTGTTGTGTATGGACTGCCTTGATCCATTTGATTAATTTGTTAAATATGATGCAGAAAAATTGCTTCGATTTGCTGAATTTTACCCATCAGATTTCACTCCTATGGATTTAATGCATACTAAGCGTCAACTTGGAACCTATATTATGGATGTGCGCTCTGACGATCGATTTGATAGAGTTGAGGGGATTGGTGGGCTAGCTAAAGTACTTGTTCAAATAAAGAAGCATACTTTATATCCGTTGGTATATTTACTCGTGCAACTTGCATTACTTTTACCCGTTGCTACTGCGACAGTTGAAAGAGTTTTTTCTGCTATGAAGATTGTTAAGACTTCACTTCGTAACAGATTGAGGGATGAGGTGATGAATGATTGTTTGGTGGCATATATCAAAAGAGATGTCTTGGATGATATTGACACTGAAGATATCATTCAATTTTTCCAAAAAATGAAGTCTAGGAGAGTTGCATTGTAATAATTATCATATGATATTTTGATAATGGTTTTAATGCATGGTTTTTTTTGTTGAAAATGAATATTAATGCATGTTTTTTTTTAAAAATTTACTTCAGTACTTGATTTATGCCTAATATAGTTAAAATAACTAAAAAAAATCGCCTCGGGGGCTGCCGCCCCCGAACCCCCAGATACGTCAGACATGTTTCGCACCCACTAACTCACAATCCTAGCTCCGCCACTGTGTGTGTATATATGCAGTGTGTGTGTATATGTATGTGTGTATTAGTTAATGGGTGGTTAAAGTGTGTCTGTATATATACGTATGTATTAGTTAATGGGTGTTTATTTTAACCCTAACAAGTTTTGAAACCCTAATTTTCATGTATATGTTAATGTGTGTTTATTTTAACCCTAGTTAAAATTGAAACCATAATCTTCATTTATATGTCTATATGTATTTATTTTAATCCTAGTTAAAATTGAAACCTTAATCTTCATGTATATCTTTATGTTTATTTATTTTAACCCCAATTAAAATTGAAACCCTAATCTTCATGTATGTGTTTTATGATAAATGACTTTATTTTAGTGAGATATTATAATTATTGGTATGCATTTTATCATGTAGATGATACAAGGAGTACAGGATAATTATTGGTTGCTGGTTTGGTTGTTGGATTGTATAATGGATTTCTTGGATTGATAATACACATATACTTTCAAACTCTCTCATAATAAACCCTAACAAAATGTGTCTTAACACTTACAATGGGTTATTGTTTGGATTTCACCTCAGTGAGATCCAACATGCACGAGGTTAAGAGAAGGGTAGTGATGAATCAAAACTTTAATTAAACTTATATACCCTTATACCTCATATCTTATAATAAATAGTTATTAACTAATTAGAGCCCTTATTTGTAGAACTCATATTCATGCCCTTGTATATTTTTCTCATAAAAAATAAGGCATGGTGATAATCACAGACAACAAGAGTATGAGAGGTTGCAATTGGACCGCACATATACCTTTTTATTAGTGCACACCATATATAGGATACTCCTGTTTATAGGTATGGGAATAAGAAGATCAAACAATTTAGCTACATAGCAAATCGTGGAATTGATCTCTAGCAAGAGTACCTATTCGATCATATTTTATTTTTCCTACTAGAAATATGGTACGAAGATATAGAGAATATATTCCAAAATATAATTCCGATGTAGCCTTGAACTTGCTTACGTTATTAGAGAAGGCAGAAAAAAATTCACCCATTATGGATAAAACTACGTATGGAGAGCATTAACATAGACTGTGATGTCTCGCGCCATATGCCAGTAAAATTGAATCTTGTAAAAAAATTGAACAAGTTGAGGTTACGATTTCATGTCACGAATATCTATACATTAATCATTCATACACTTCCTCCTAATTGACCACGTGCAAAATTCCATAGGTTTTTAAAAACTAATATCGATTGGATGGAGATCCGACACATTGAACATATTCTAAAGTCTTACTCTAAAAGGGTATATATATATATATATATATATATATATATATATATATATATATATATATATATATATATATATATATATATATAGAGAGAGAGAGAGAGAGAGAGAGAGAGAGAGAGAGTCATAAACTTGATTATTTAGTTATAATTTAATATTATTTTAATTATTTAGTTACTTATTAATTTTCATTTTTACAGATAATGTCAGGAGGCAACGAACAGTATGCACCAGTAATGAGGTAACACCCCCAACGAGGTTCCTCATCTTGTGAAGAACAAGGCGAATTCTAATCTCCAATAGCTGAGCAAATCATAACTCCACATCGGGTTCATTCCTCTATTTGAAGTATGACTCCAAGTATGAATAGGAAACGAATCCCGGTTGCTCCAACGCCCCCATCCAGCGCTCTCGACACCTTCTGCTCAAATGAAAAGAAATCCACTGGTTTCTCCATTCTCGGGAATAACCCCACGAGTGATAAAAATGACCTGATGATGTAGATCCCAGTGTTTATCGCTGGGGAAAATAAATGTGGAAGTCGGTGGAGTATACAATTGGAACCTTGTTGATCAAGCCATGACATATATGATCAACTCTGCAAGTGATTTTCATTTTCTAACCGTTCAAAGCATAATGTTATTTCTCGAGTTGTTAAACAGTTGGACATACCGAAGAAACCTTCGACAAAGATATTTTTTGAGGATGCATCGAGCTCCATTATTTTGGCTCTGAAAGAAAAATTGCCTCCGATTATTGAAAGCCAGTGGAACAGTGGAATATTTTTTAGAGAACGAGGAAAAAGACAGGAAGCTGGTCCAGAGGGAAAAGAATAAACAAAATAGGGCAAGAAAATTGATGTCCACAGGTTGGGCTCCAAATCTTATACGTTCATGCTAGATGGGACAAAGATAATAAATTCTCGTCACGCTTGGCTAAGAATTTAGAATCAATAGAGGACATTAACAGTCAGTCAAGTTCGATCCTTTTTAATGATTTAGAAAATGATTTCCTAACTCGATCCTATTAGGTATCGCTAGATGTATCCTTTTTAACGCTTGATAAAAACCTTCAAAGATTATGTAAAGAATGTACGGTATATTAGAGGGTCAATTGCTGAAGAATACGTAACTGTGGAATCATTGTTATACGCTCGAAAAAATATCCCAGAACAAGAGATGAGGATGTTCAATCCTTGTGGAGAATGAGTGACCGGGGAAATTGACGAGTTTGAGGATGAATTACCTTTTGGGAACCCTAAAGAGGTGAAACTTTTAAATCTACAATACGAGCAAGAAGCTCGTTATGTCTTCGAATCGCAAGATGCAGTTGAAGAGTGGAGAGAGTGAGTGTCTACTGAATTCTTCTTCTTTAATTATATGTATTTTGTATTTTATGATCTAAACTCTTCAATTTACATGTGGGAGGTATGAGAATAAAATTGCTCAAAATCAAAGGAGAAATTGCATGACAACTAATTTTAGGACCTGGGTATCAAAAGATATAATTTTTACCTCTTATTTGTGTGGTTATTTATTCATGTGTGGTGAAAATATGCCCTAATAAAATTTCATTAATAAATGAAGCTTCTAAAAAGAGGTAATGTCTCTTCAAGGCTTGCACGCCTAGAAAAAGTTCCTAGATTTTGTGCGAGAGAGTTTAAGAAATTCCATACCAACGGTTTTGATTTTGTTTCATATCTATATGAGGAAAAGATTTTGACTCAAAATAGTGGAATTTCAGTTTTTGCCTTGTCTAGATGTATCACTAGCAAAAGCGATAAAAATCCAAAAGATACAGTGCTAATTTATTATGGGATATTTCGATAAATCCTAGAACTCGATTACTTATATTTCACAGAAATCATATTCTATTGTGATTGAGTGAGAGTGGAGGATACTACGAATGCTTGAAAGGCTGATCCTGACTCCAAACTTATTATGGTAGATTTATTAAAGTTGAAGAGTAAATATCGCAAATTTGACGAGCCTTTTATTTATGCTTTTCAGAATGTAAAGAAGGTATTCTACTCGAAGTACATAAACGATGGAAATCTATCTATTATTGTGCATGCACCAAAGTGCGTGACTACTCAAGTAGACGCATTAAAGGCTCCAATAGAATTCCAGTCAGCTCTTGATAACAACTCTAATTTAAAGGATCTTTTAGTTGATTTACAGGAAGTTTGAGTATCAAAATATTATTTTATCCTTGTCAATCTTATTTGTATCCTATTATGATATTGACACTATATTAGCTCTTTACTTTGATGTATGAATGTTTATTTTGGTCTATGGTTGTTTAGTGTAATTTACGAAATGTTTAATATGATTTATGTATGTTTAGTTGCATATTAATTTAAACAAATTAATATGCAAGAAATGTTAGTATTTTGAAAGTACACGCACAATATATAAAGTACATGCACATTGAAATGAACAAAATCATTTTCAATGTGCATGTACTTTATGTATTATGCGTATACTTTTATAAAGTACACACATGTTTTTTAAACTACATGCACACTGAAAATGATTTTGTTCATTTCAATGTGCGTGTAATTTATGTATTATGAATGTACTTTCATAAAGTACACACATAATACCTAAAGTACACGCACATTGAAATGAACAAAATCTTTTTCAATGTGCATGTACTTTATGTATTATACATGTACTTTCATAAAGTACACACATGTTTTATAAAGTACACACGCAATGAAAATGATTTTTTTTATATCAATGAGCTTGTACTTTATGAAAGTATATTAATAATATATAAAGTACACGCATATTGAAATGAACAAAATCATTTTAAATATGCATGTACTTTTTGTATTATGCATGTACTTTTATAAAGTACATGCATGTTTTAAAAAGTACACGCACATTGGAATGAGTAGTTGTGTAGATGTGTGTTTCCTCATTAATAGTGATATGACATATCCGCTGGTTGTGCTGGGCTTAGATTCTGTTGTTTTATCGAGAGAGTTGATGAGAAATCTGTGGATAGCAGAAGCCTAGTCATATTTAATAATATCATCTATGTCGTTGATGTAAGGAGTAACATAGTCTTCTATTGTGAATTTAGAGTTGGAGAACAGGAACATGGTCATGAAGTGGAGAGTAAAAAGTTTAACGAAGTTAGTCCTGCCCTCATTGGTATCAAACTCAATTGACTTATTCAGTCCATTTAATTTGGAGTCATGTAAGTTAACTTTCGATAATATGTTCTATTCAATCGAATGCTGGGGAATGAACACCTTTCACGAGATGCTCAGTTTGAGAATAGAGTCTCCTGAATTTGTGATTGGACCAAATTGACCCAACTCAATTTTCACATGTTCTTGTACATAAACATTTGTTGATTAGTTTCGTTGATACATTCTTCATCAAATGAAGGAAAATCAACGTCTTACATGGGACAAAAATCAAGATTACTAATATTCTCAAAATTTGGAAACTCTAAGTTGGTGATGAGGTTGTTCTATTCTAAAAATTATCCTCTATTAAGGATAATTTACAATTTTTAATTTTTAGAAATTATCTATCCACTAATGTCCTTGAGTTTGATCAAGGATGATTTTCAGAATAGGCAACCTCATCACCAACTTAGAGTTTTCAAATTTCGAGAATATTAGTAATGTTAATTTTCATCCTATGTAGGACGTTAATTTTATCTTCATTTTATGAAGATTGTATCAAGGAAACTAATCAGTAAATGTACTTATACAAGAATACGCTGGGGGCTCCATGATCAATTTGGTATAATCACACATTCAGGAGACTCTATTCAATGGCCTTCTTAGATTGTAGGAACCCGACATCCTTTACTTTAACTAACATTTTTATATAATTGATATGAATTATCTTTAAAATCTTTTAGATGATTAAGGAGTAAGAGATTATTATTGATTTGGTTTGGTTTAGTTGTTGGATTGTATGTTAGAAGGAGTACAAGATAATTAGAAGGAGACTCAATTCTCAAATCGAACAATCGACCACATAGTCTCGGGACCCTCGGTTTGAGAATAGGACCCCAATTTGAAAATAGGCACACCTAGACTTGAAAAGGTGTTGTGAGTGGGTGGTAACCAACAACAGCCCCAAATAATACCACGAGTGGCACGAACACCTCGTGCGTGTCCAATGTAATACGTAGTAACCGGTCGTGTAGTCGTGGGACTCCCGATTTAGGAATGGGACCCAAAACAGCCCGAATTTTTTTTGCCATTTATATATTTATCGCTGCTCTGGTTCGTGACTAGGCTGAAAAAGGTCTGAGTTGTAACCAGGGAAAAAAGGTATAAAAGATGGGTCCTGGCTCTAAGCCGTGATCAGTTATACAGCTATAAAGGTAAGTCACAGATCTGGGCCGTGACCAAGGTGAAATGTTGGTCACACGTAGGTCATGGATTATTCTCATGACCAACTGGTCACGGCCCTCCTCCGTAACCATGCACCATATACAACGTCACGCCATGGTTGGTGACCATGTCTTTTGGTCAGGGACTAGGTCCATGACCCGTGTTCCTGGTCCCGCATATTTTGGTCACTGATTAGATCCGTGACCCATGGGCCTGGTCACGACCCATATCTATGACCATCCACCTAATTTGGTGTAGTGCCATCCATCCATCCATCCGTCCGTCCGTCCGTCCATCCATCCATCCATCTCCATCCATCCATCCATCCATCCATCCATCCATCCATCCATCCATCCATCTATCCCTTTCTCCCTCAATCAAATTTTTTTATTACACTTAAACCAGAATATATTTTCTAGATTGCTCATGTTTTTGCAACAATAAAATAAACACTTTCACTAGAGAACAAGATGGAGCCGTTATCGTTAGGGTGCCGAGTGCGTAGGATAATAGGCTGGTGGCCGGGGATGTCGAGGTCGCTAATGTTGATGAGGCGAGAATTGTTGATATTGATTTTGTGTTACTATTCAAAATTAATATAAAGTGTTTTCTTTTCTAGGCGCTACTGTTTAAGATATTTTAAGCGTAATAATATTTTTTATATTTTTACAATAAGTTGTCTTTAATATTCTTTTAAGGTATTCTTATTCAAACCTAATTTCATTTTTACACACCCCGTCATTAAATTTGTAAGCTTTACCATATTTTAAATTGGAAATGCTATTTTATCCCATTTAAACCACCCCACTCACTTCTTTGCGGGCAAATTAACTTTGTTGTGTTCTATGTAACTTAACTCATCTTTTGATTTTCGAAGACAAATATAGAGTTGTGAGGAACCAATATTGATAATTCAAAGAACATATATTAATTTATATATGCTAAGAATTATAAGGGAACGACTCAGGAGGATGAACTGATGGGGCTGTTTGTCGAAATATCTGTTGAAGCCGTTCTACCTCCTTCCTAACTTACTCCCGTATTTCCTCAGGCATATCAACATTGGGAGGAACATAGGCGATGGGAAAAGCATCTATAGGGGCTTGGGACTTGCGTGTGGACTTGGGCTTCGAAGATTCGCCACTTCTGGTCTTCTTTACTTTTTGCGAAAGGGGTTGCGAGGGACCTTCACCCGAAGCTGCAGTGGCAGAAGTACCTCCAGTTGGGGGTTTAGGCGTTAAAACCTTCTTGGCTTTGGGTGAAACAACGAGGATTGTTGGGCAGTATGGAGGTAGCTCGCTAGGAGGGTCCTTCGATGTTTGACTGAGCGGGAACTAAATTCCAAGAACGGAATTCCACTTCAGCCCCAGCTCCAAAAGGGGAAAACTCTGAACAACGGGGTAAACTGGGGGACTTTGGATGAATTAGTGAATTTTGGCTATCTATCTTAGCCAATACTTCATCGTGAAACCACTAGTTACACCCCCCTTCCTAGAAAGCGCAGGAATGGTAACACGACCACTTATGACTGAGCAGATCGTGGAAGCAGCAGGCACGATGTAAAAAGCACAGGCCTCAGGGAAAGATGCGCTGGGGTGAGAATCTTGAAACACCGACCGGGAAACCCCTTGGTCGTACCCAAACTGACGACTGCAACGATTGGGGTTGTAATGTTCAGACGTATACCCCCAGTCAGTGTATGAGGGCAGATAGCTAGGAGTCAAAGCCAAAATGATGGCAAAAGAAGGGTCCTCTGTTATAAGATCCTCCAAAGTGGGCCCACCACCCTAGGTACGGCACCAAAAACATTCCAAGTATGGGCAAAAGAATCTTCACTATAAGGCCTCATTACGAAGCATCTTGCTTTGTAAAAAATGCCCAGAAGCTCCTTTCTACTCTGTTTCTTGTGGAAGCAAAAAAGGCGATGGAGCTTGATGATTCCCCCAGCACATAGGGGAATGCGATAGCCACCTGAAGCACAGTGGTTAGGCAAAAGGCATGTCTTGGAATTTAATATTTTTAACGTGGAGCTGACTAGTCCATCCGGCATTTAATGTTTGTGACATAAAGTATTATGGATGTCTTTCATAGTCATTAATGACTGAGTCATCTCAGCAGTGGTGTGGGGGGTATTTATTCTCCTTAACCCCTTCTGAGAGAAGAGAGTCTTTTCTAGAGGTTTTTGGCTAGAGAGAGAGATTGATCATCAAAGAGAAAGGAGTTATTGCAAAAATCAGAGCTGTTACTCAGCCACCATTGTCATTTATTATGAATCTTTTAATATCTGACTAAAAAAACCTTTGAGAGTTGGTGTGTTTAACTGCCGTCCAGGTTGTATCTTAGGTGCTTACTTCTCTCTCCCTCTAAATGAGTTGCTTCTGAGTTCGTTATTATATTTTGAGTTATGCACGAGAGATTTGTGAGTTCAAACTAAGTTTATTTCCACTAAGTCGTGATTGTGAGGCTTATAATTAATCAATAGTGTTTCCAGTTAACATATCATTATTATACTCAAAGGGGTTACGTCTCCATCTGATTTAAACTACCCTCTTACATTTGGTGACTCTGCTGGGGAGGTATTCTTCATAGCAAAGAGTATGGCTTAGGATAATGTTAATAGAAAACTCAACTTTGATGATATTTAACACAATGAAGAACAAGCAGCGAGGGAGATGAAGGCTCCTCCAGTGGAGGTACCTCCAGTTCAAACGGTGACAGGCATTCCAGGGGTGACACAAGCTTCCATGAGCGCCGGGTTAGGACCAGCTCAAGTGGCACTCCTCATGAATAAATTTTATAAGTTTTTACAAACTCCTGTAGCTTCAACGGTGTTGGGGGGATTTAAGTCCAACTCCTTTGCGACACCAGGGGTTGCCCCAACGGCCCCACTAAGCGCAGTTCTAACAGGAATTGCCCCAGTAAGCATTCCCCTTGTCGCAATTCCAATGGTGGGAACCCCAGGAGTAACAATCGTTGAAACTGTGGTGGTTACTCCAGGCACAACGGTCATCCCGCCTATGGTCTCTCTGGCCATTCCTTCAACAGTATCGTCTATGGAGGAGATGAGAAAAGAGATGCAGAAGGAGATGCTGAAGTTCATACAAGCTTCCTCGCAATATTTTAGTGATGTAGCTTCGGTGTATGATGACTTTCGGACGCCTTACCCTCAGGAATATAACAATAAGCCTTACCCAAAATATTATATTCCTCCTATCTTCGAAAAGTACACAGGAAAAGGGGGAAAACCTGAAGGAGCACGTCAAATATTTTATCGAACATATAGGGGCTCACTACAACAACAAGAAACTTCGGCTGAGGGAGTTCTCAAAATCATTAACCGATAAAGCTTATACGTGGTACTCTCATTTGGATCCCAAGAGTGTTTCAACATGGGAGGAGATGAATGTGTTATTTGTCCAGAAGTTCTTTCTGGCAGAAACGGAGTTTACATTAACGCAATTGGGCAGGGAGAGGCAATAGTCGGGAGAGGATGTGGTGGCTTACGTTCGAAGATTCAGGGAGAGGTCCCTCGATATGAGGGAAGAAGCTAAAGAGTCAAAACTATTACAACTATGTGTTGAGGGTTTGCTCCCAGAGTATATCTGTCACCTGATCAATAAAAATCGTGAAGGGACTTTTGCGTGATTTCTACAAGAAGCAAGAAATATATTATTAGTAGTTTGATCGAACATTGTTGAGGTAGCTTTAATATTCAGACAACCTAGGCCACCCGTTGCAGCTCATGGACAGTCCCCATGAGTGGGATACGTTGATGGAAACAAAGGAGGCAAACAGTCGAAGAAGGATAACAAGGGAAAGTTTGGAAGAGATAGGGAGGATCCACCACCGTTACAGTGTTAGTTGAGGAGGTTGTTAGCTATTGCAACACCATGGTTCAAGGAGGAACGGTGTATGAACCTAAGGGCATCCCCACCGTGGAACCAAATGCGGAGACCAGAGTGGATCCCAAGTACTGTCGGATCCATCAAAAGATCCAACATCCAATAAAAAGTTATTTTACGCTAAGGAGAATCATCCATAAACATGTAAAGGCAGGGCCACTATAAATCGCTCCGTAAAATGTTAATGACAACCCTCTCCCAAGACATAGGGGCAATCTGGTGGTGGACTATGATAATGAGGCAGAAAGAGAAGCGAGGGATCTGACAACAGAACATGGGGAGTTCGAAGAGGCTTTAGAGGAGTGTGCCAGAGGAATAGCAAATGTGGTGTTAGCCTATGACGAAGCCAGCGCCAAAGACATGGAGGACATATACAACGTCGAAGGTGAGGAAATGGACCAAATCTTGGAGAATTGCGTGGTTTCACTGTCTGGTTCTTCGATCAGGTGGGAATGCAAAAAAAAGTAGGTTAGAGATAACCCAAGCAATCCTGGATATCGCGAGGAGGAACGCAGTCCCTTCACTGAGATGGAAGGGACCCATGGCTAGGCTAGTGAAGAAATTTGTGTAAAAAATAATATTCAGCGATGCGGATAGGGCCGTGAGATTTCCTCACAATCGACCGCTATACGTTACTACTAGCATCAACGGAGTTAGCTTCGCGAGAGACCTTATGGATGCGGGAGCATCCATCAACATCATGCCAATCAGTTCCTTCCACATAGCCAACATTCCAGAAGAGAGATTAGTTCCCATGCCTTCTGTAATTTCAGGATATGGCAACCAGTCTTCCAAATCCATTGGGTATGTGAATGTTGGGATCATAATGGGAAATTTGAGTTCCCACATCAAGTTCCATGTGATAGTGAGTGCAACTTCCTACCACCTATTGATAGGAAGAATATGGATGCACAAATAGGGACTAGTTCCTGTGAAGTATAACCAATGTGCCAAGGAAAATATCAAAGGAACTGAGATCACTATACGAGCGACGAAGAGGCTCTTCACTGTCGAAGAAGCTCTTCGCTGTCGAAGAAGCTCTCCTAGTGGATGCAGCATTTTATATAGAGTTAGAGGAGGACGTCAGAGTCCTAATTAGAAGAATGAAGGGAGTCTGGGTTCCCTCTATCAGAGAAAGGATGGGGTCCATGAATGGCCAAAATGATAAAACTACAAGCGAAAAAAGAGTAACAGAAGAAGCCCACCAAGTGGTCCCTCGACTTGAAAAATATCGAAGCAGCTAAAATAAGATGCAGCCCAGAATGGACCCGATAGAACACGAGGTCGCATGAAAAAGTGTGTTAAGTCGATTCTCTGAAGGAAGAATGGTAGAGGCTTGAAGGGATAGGAAGAGAAAGGTATTTGCAATGGCACCAGGCAATGCAAGAAGGTTATTACTGAGGAAGGGAAGGTGGTTTATCGCCTATAATGGTGTGAATGGGTAGCCGAAGGAGCTATGAAAGAGGCCGATTAGGAGGCTCACCCGATATACAAAAATTTTCTGGTGGATCAACAGGGATAATGTATGATAATAGATAATTCTAACATACAGGAGTTCGTGGAGGATGTCACCGAAGAACCAGACTATATGGCATACCAACCAAAGCCTCAAGCACAAGAATTGGAGAAGCTAAATCTGGAGAAAGAAAGGGAGGAGACAAGGCCCATTTTCCACTCGATGGATCTCAATACAAAGAAACGGGAGGTTTTGATTGAGGTAATTCGAGAGTTTATAGACATTTTTGTGTGGAAGTATATGGAGATGGAGGGTTTAGATGAAGATGTAAGTTGCCACAAATTGAATGTAATGCCTTTGGACATTCCGGTCAAGCAAGCAACGAGAAGCTACAAGCCTGAAATAGACTTAAAGATCAAAGAAGAGGTCCAATTCCTATTAACAACATGATTCATCAAACTGATACAACACCCACTCTGGCTGTATAGTATGGTTCCAGTAGGTAAGAAAAACAAAACCAGATAAGAATATGCGTGAATTTTAAAGACTTGAATAGGGCTTGTCCCAAAGATGAGTTCCCTCTGCCCTCCATCGATAGCTTGATAGATACAATGGCCAAACATGAGATGTACAGCTTCATGGATGGGTATGTAGGGTACAACCTGATCAAGATGGACCCCACAAATCCAGAGAAAACATAATTTAGAATCTCATTGGGTAACTTCATTTATAAGATAATGTCGTTTGGACTCAAAAATGTTGGGGCTACTTATCAAAGAGCAATGATGGTTATTTTCCATGACTTCTTTCATAAATTTGTAGAGTTTTATGTGGATGATTTGGTCATCAAATCATAGAAGGATGAGTCTCACCTAAGCGATTTGAGAAAAGTATTTACCGATTTCAGGAAGTATAAACTGAAGATGAACTCGCTGAAATGCTTTTTCGGAGTAACCGGTGGAAAGTTTCTAAGCTTTGTGGTAGATCGGTAGGGGGTGAAAATGGACCAAGACAAACAGCGAGCGATCTTGGAGATGCCAGAACCAAGAACGACGAAGGAGCTCAAGATTTTCCTCGATAAAATTTCTTACCTTAGGAGATTTTTACCTGGATTGGTCGAAATAATACTCACATTGATGCAGCTTTTGCGAAAGAACAAAAAGTTCAAATAGGAAGAAGTTCGCCAAGAGTCTCTCACCAGGCTGAAGAAGTTGCTCGTGTCAACTCAGACCATGGTTCCTCCAAAGGCAGGAGTACTGTTGCAGCTATACCTCACATCTACCACGAGGTCCGTTACAGCTCTGTTGGCACAGGAGGTGGATGGGCAAGAACAACCAGTCTACTACCTTAGTAGAATCATATACGGGCCAGAGGCCAGGTATAGTATCTTGGAAATGCATTGCTTAGCCTTAGTCTTTGTAGCACAAAAATGTAGACATTTTATACTGTATTTTACAATCCATATTATAACAAGATGCGATCCTATTAAGTTTCTGTTAGCAAGGACTATATTGATTGGTAGGGTAGCTAGGTGGTACCTCATTCTCTCAGAGTATGACTTGAAATGTGGTCCCTCGCGCAATCAAGATCCAGGCATATATAGATCTCTTGGTAATCTTCTTATCTGGGATATCTGAGCCACCACAAGAGAGCATTTTGGGAGATGACTTGCAGGCCAATCACTTAGACACAAGCGATGAAGGATGGACGATGTTGTTCAATGGATCTTCAGCAGAAAATAAAAGAAAAGAGGAGCACGAGTTATTTTGTCAAGAGGGATGGAAGAAATTTATCTTTCCTACAAATTAGAATTTCCATGTTCCAACAATGAAGCAGAATATGAGGCATTAGTATTGGGGTTGTCGGAGGCCCTTCAAAGGGGGATTTATTCACTCTACATCAAAGGAGATTCGAACTTGGTGATTCAACAAGTAAATGGAAAATATGCATTGAAATACCTCAGTCTGGAACCTTACAGAAAAATCATTCAGAGGCTTCTCCACTAGTTCCAACGGACCAAGATCGAGAGGCATCCCCGAACGATGAACCGCCATCCAGATGCCTATACCAACATCGCTCAGAAGATGATCATGAGTGACGATACAACTACAGTCGTCATTCATAGAAGAACATCTCCCACGATGGTAGAGTCAATTCTACCGATGGAGGATGACTCTGACTGAAGGGGAGAGATTAGAAAATAATTGGAGTCTAGGGAAGGACCGATGGAACTGAGGGAATTAGACAAATCAGGGAAACCTTTATTTCAAAAATGCTGGAGGATGGCTGTGAAGATGCATCGACCCGGAAGAAGCAAAGCGGAAATTAAAGAAAACACATGAAGAGCACTGCAAAACAACTAAGATCCCTCTTTATAAAAGAATTCAAAGTGAGGGATACTTCTAGCCTAGAATGAAGCAGGACACAACGGAGCTATAACGGAAGCGGGACAAGTTCCAACTGTTCTTTGAGGCAGCTGAATGCCATTTTGTTGAAGCTCAATCAGATTGGAGGCAACCCTATATTGACTTCATTAAAGATGTAGTTGTCCCAATAGAGAATATGGATGCAATGGGACTTAAGAGAATGGCCCCAGGGTTCTATGTTCAGGAGGGGCATCTTCATCGAAGAGGTCATTTCAACAGGCCACTGCGTTGCATCACAAAGGAAGAAACAACCGAAGTCCTCAAAAAAGCTCACGACTCAGCTCACATAGGAGGGGTAAAGTTGTATGACAAACTGATGATGTTGGGGTATTATTAGCCAATAATTAAGAAAGACTCTGATGAGTTCGTTCGAAAATGTAAGGCTTGCCAACTGTATGGAAATATGATCCATGCCTCATCGGTGGATCTACACTCTCTAGCAACGCCTTATCCTTTTCACACTTGGGTATTTGACTAAGTAGGGGTAATACATCCTTCTTCGAGGGGGAAGATATGGATACTAGTGGCGACGGAGTGCTTTACGAAGTGGGCTTAAGCGATACCACTAAGAAGGGCAATAGCGGAGGTGGTGAACAACTTCATTGGATAATACATCATCTACCGTTATGGGATTCCAAAGGTTATTCTCTCTGATAACGGAACCCCATTCGTTAATTCAGAGGTAACGATGCTCACAGACAAGTACTCCATTAGTCATCTTACTTCAATGGTGGCATACCCAATGGGAAACAGTCAAGTCGAAGAAACTAAATAAACATTGGTTAACATTTCGGCTAAGACGATGGAGGATTTCACAGGATCATGGGATAACAAGATACCAACTGTATTATGGACCTATCTAACAACTAAAAGGAATCCCATAGGATATACTCCCTTCTCCCTTCTCCCTTGTGTATGGAGTTGAAGCGATTCTCCCAATGGAGTTGGAAGTTCCCTCTACCCGATATGCCTTATGAAGTAGCATTCTCCCTCAGAACAGACATGTTTAGTTGGAAGCGTTGGATGAAAACATAGATAATGTGTTGCATCATTTTCAAATGTACACGAAGCATCTCTTAAGGGCATATGACAACTTGGTGAGACCAAGGAAGTTTATTGAAGGGGCCTTATTTTGAAGGTAGCAGTGAAACATATCAAAGGGCTTCAGGTAGACCCGAGGAAGCTGCTAGGCATGCTTGCTGAGCATTGATGGAACCTTCTAGCCTTATCTGGACTTAAACATGCTCAATAAGGAGTTTCTCTCACCTCAGCTTCGCTAGACGTAATGTTTATTCGATGTCCTCCACTTTTTTAATGGCAGCTTCAAGTAGAGATGTTATTTCACCCAACCTAGCTTCCTCAGCTCATTGAGCATATCGGTGCTTATGTAGTAGTTCCCTCTGCCTTACCAATTGCTGAATCTTCAAGGTCTTTAAGTGTCAATCATCCATCTAAATTGGAAGCCATCTCGGCCCAACTCCTTTAGATATCCCAAGAATTAGTTGAGGAGGGGCCTGGTAACGTTTGCAATAGGGGTACTGACGATATCAGTAACAACAATCACCATACCTAAAAGATTGTGGCTTATCATGAGAATGTTTGAACGTAGGCAGTCGACATAAAAAGTTTCGGGGTGCTGAGTTGTGATCTGTTCAATCACCAATCGATAGCTGACATGTAGTTGGGGAGAGCGATGAAGGACCATGAGACAAAACTCATAAGGATCTAGAGTTAGCATGGGAAGATCACAACCAGATTCACTGTCAGCCTGAGCACCTATCGTGTAACCTTGGTCATTAGGACTCATTTCCTCAGATGCAGCTAGTTCCCGTCTTGGTGAGATGACAGGTGAAGGAATCACTGGAGATTGCTCTACAACGCGATGGGACTCCCTAGCAACCTGGGGACAGATTAAGAAAATAATGAGTTAAGTGAAAAAAATCTTAACAAGTATTTATCATTGTTAAGTCACCATTACTGGTGGAGTTTGGCGAAAAATCTTAACAAGTGTTTATCGTTGTTAAGTCACCGTTATTGACGAAGTTTAACAAAAAATCTTAACAAGTGTTTATCATTGTTAAGTCACCGTTACTGGTGGAGTTTGACGAAAAATCTTAACAAGTTTTCATCATTGCTAAGTAATGGTCTTAACAAGTGTTTATCATTGTTAAGTCATCGTTACTGGTGGAGTTTGATTATTTGAAAATGAGGTTCTTCTAGATGGTACATTATCAAGATAAAGGACAAACAACAAGAAATGAAGAGAAAATAGATAAATACCTTATCAATGGATGGAACAGGAATGGGAGTCACTAAAGAGGCTACAACGGTAGGAACTGATGAAGGTCGGTTCTCCTCTTCAGAGGCCTCCACGAAACTCTCAACTAGAGGAAACTCACCCAGAGGAACCTCAATATCGGGTGAAGCTCATTCGTAAACAAAAGGAACTAAGGACAGTATTGAGGGAGAACTTGGAAAAGTTGTTTAACCTTCCACAAATGCACCAACACTAATAGGGGAAGAAGAAGCACCAGGATGAGTAGAAGAGTCAACGGTGGCCTTTGAAGCTGGTAGAATCCTGAAGGATAATGGCGGGATAAGACTTGGAGAAAGCTGTAAAAAAAAGCTAAGTGTTAAAGGAGAGGAATAATACAGAAGGAAGGGATACACTTCACACTTAACTCACCTCAGTAATATGACTGAAAGGGGGAACGAAAATTATGGGTCTTGTAAATGGAAGTGGAAGATGGATGTTGGCCAATGATGAAGCCAAAAGGAAGCTACCTCAACCTGAGATGCATCAAAAGTATAAGAATATTCACACAGTAGAAAAGATAGAAAAGAAAGATTTAGAAGTGTTCAGAACTTGTTACCTCGGGAGAGCTTGGCAAAAATGGAATCACAGCCAGAGGAATCACAGACAAAGAGGGGGTATTAGAAGAAGATATGGGAGTCTCCTCTGGATGAGAGAAAACCCCCATAGACTCAATGAACACAGCAGACCTCTGGGCAGCATCCTCCGATCGATTGGAGGTCGAACGATGAGAATAAGTAAGACCTATCATAGGCGAATGGGAAGGAGATGATTCGGTCATAGATCCACCAAAGCATCCTCTCACGAAAGGGATGACTAGATGAGAAGGGCTTTCTTCATCACCCTCCTGATGAAAATAAGAAAGAAGGAACAAGTGTAAGAAAAGAGAAGAGAATTTACTAAGCTATAAACGACTAAGTATGGGAAGGCTAACCTCATGCTCAGAAGAAGAGTGTGATGCTATGATAACGGGCGAAGCTGGAGGAGATGAGTGAGGAGAAGCCCTCTCGGTGAGATCAGATGTAGTCTCAGGCTATCATCAACTGGTATAACTACATCGAGAGAAAGATAAGTAGAGCTCCTAGGACTAGAGGTAACTGTTGTGGGTTGCATTATAAAGGCTTAGTTTTTACTTTTCGTGGTTCCCAAAGTTTTCTTCCTTTTACTAGAAGAGCCAGTACCTGAAGGACCTCTTTTTCTTTGCGAAGTCCCTCAGTAGAATCCACCACGACAGTGGGAAACGAATCAGGAGGAGGAACTGATGGTGCAGTTTATCAAAATATCTGTTTAAGCCGTTCTACCTCCTTCCTAACTGCCTCCCTTATTTACTTAGGCACATCAACATTGGGAGGAACAAACGTAATGAGAAAAGCATCTATAGGGGCTTGGGACTTGCGTGGGGACTTGGGCTTCAAAGAGGCCCCTTTTATGGTCTTCTTCGCTTTTTATGAAAGGTCTTGCGAGGGACCTTCACTAGAAGCTGCAGTGGCAGAAGTATCTCCAGTTGGGGGTTTAGGCGTTGAAACCTTCTTGGCTTTGGCTGCAATAACGGGGATTGCTGGGTAGTATGGAGGGAGCTCACTAGGAGGGTCCTTTGGTGTTTGGCTGAGTGCGAACTAAATTCCCAGAACGGAATTCCACTTCAGTCCTAACTCCAAAGGGGGAAAACTCTGAACAACGGGCTAAACTGGGGGATTTTGGATGAATTCATGAATTTTGGTTAGCTATCTTGGCCAATACTTCATCGTAAAATCACTTGTTACATCCCTTATGCTAGAAAGTACAGGAATGGTAACACGACCACTTATGGCTGAGCAGATCGTGGAAGTAGCTGACACGGTGTAAAAGGCACAAGCCTTAGGGAAAGATGCCTTGGGATGAGAATCTTGAAATTCCGGCCGAGGAACCCTTTGGTCGTACTCAAATCGATGGCTGCAATGGTTGGGGTTGTAATTTTCAAATGTATACCCTTAGTCAGTGTAAGAGGCCAGATAGCTAGGAGTAAAAGCCAAAACGATGGAAAAAGAAGGGTCCTCTGTTATAAGATCCTCCAAAGTGGGCCCCACCACCCTACGTACGACACCAAAAAAATTCCAAGTATGGGCAAAATAATCTTCACTATAGGGCCTCATTACGAAGCAACTTGCTTTGTCAAAAATGGCCAGAAGCTCCTTTCTACTCTGTTTCTTGTGGAAGCAAAAAAGGCGATGGGGCTTAAAATATTTCCCCAGCACAAAGGGGAATACAGTTGGGAGATATCTTGGGAAAACAAAAGTAAAGAAAACCAGTCAAAATGATGGTGTTGGAAAAATTGGCTAAGTTATATTTGCCCAAGGACCGTTCCATATCCAGATGGGTCATGTCCAACCATGTATAAAGTGACCCTAAGGCCATGGCTACCAGAGGAAACTTATATCCCCTAACTAAACAGACAAACAAATTAATCAAGTCCCTACGGGGATGATCATTGGGCTTGCCAGGCAAGACAAAATAAGACAAAATCACAAGTATATAGGCTGGTAACTCAAGAGATGTACCTTTGTCTGTGCCAAATTCAGCAGTTGGGTTGGTACGATAGAAGTAGTTTATGAGGGGGGTGAAGGTAGCCTTGTTGGAAGTAATGATACACCTCCTACAAATCTGATCCAAGTCTGCTCGGGGCTTTTGTCTCTTCATCATCCAAAGCCTAATCGTGATAAGCCAAAATCCATATGGGCTCAATCCCAAGCAGCTCGCAAACATCCTCAAGTGTAACGGTGAAATCTCCTCACGAAGCAACAAATGTGTGAGTTGTAATGTTACAATGGGAGACCAAGATTTGAAGGGAAGCATTGCGTTTGGAGAGTGTAAACTCCCCAAACCAGGAAGCTCGATGGAGACTAACCTTAGAAAGAGCGTCAGAGTAAGTGGCTTGCATAAACGAGTTCCAATCAGAAAAGTTGGAAGGGGATCCCCCAGGTCCTTCGAAGTTAATATGGGACCAATGGAAGTCACCTCTCTAAAGAAAGAACCTCATAGTAACCCTGGAGGAAAATAGCCCCAAGAAATGGAATCTTGGTCTTCATCACCCAGCAGTAAAGCGTCATAGTTGGATGAAAAATGGCAAGTCCTACACCCCTCAGAGAACTCATCATCTTCGCTAAAAATAGGAGACCGACGATAAAAACGCAGTTGTTTTTGGCGTGCTGCCACTAAGGAGGCGGTGTCCAGGGTGGTTACTGGCGGAGCACTGGTGGTGGTCATACTGGGAACGCTTGAAGAGGCCATGACAGTGGATGGTGGAAGAAGAAAAGCTTAAAGAAGCGAAGAGGGGGATGAAAATGGAGGAATATAACCACAAGTGGCAGTGAAAGAGATGATAAAAGGGAGAGAACCAGAGAAAACCTTGTTAACAATGGCGGTTTGAATCTTTCTCTCTCTAAAAAAAGCTCTGGGAGTTTGGAGAAGACGAAGAAGAAATGACTAACTATTTTTTAAAAACATATGTTTATAGTCCTTTAACCCGTCTTTTGATTTTTCCCACTAACACACGTGCAAAGCCGCCTATAATCATTTCAATTGGACACGTGGCACTTCGGGGAGTGTTGTGACACTTGAAAAGACAGCACCAGGTCATTACTGAAGTAATGCATTGGGAATAAAATGGGTTTTCTTCGTAGGCAAGTTTGAGTTTTGGCGCCAGAATTTTTGTCATACATATCCAATCACTCCCAACACAAAAGTTTTCCAAAAGGTTAAAAAAGCTACAATGTCCCATCGCCACAAGTCCAAACGTTGTTTAATTGTGACTCAGATACATCGAGGAGAGTTTCTCTTTTTTCGAACATGAAGAAACGATAATGCAGTAGAACCCAAACGAAGTAGCACCTTCAAATAGGGAGAATTTCCTAGGAAGAAGTGTACAAGGGAGAATTCCACAAGTCTCAACGATAGGGGCAGTCCTAACAAAAAAACCCACTGCTTACAACTATACTCCATAATAGCACAAACGGGAGAATTTCACTTCCTAAGAGTCAAAATGGGTATTTGAGAAAGTCAGTAGGTGTTTCGGGAGAATTTCAATTAGTCAAGAAAGCAAAGACAGAAGGGTTTAAGCTCAGCAACAGGAAAAAATGGCGTCGCCAGTCATCGACAATCTGCAGCACTTTGGTTCAGGTACACCGGGGAGAATTTTACGTTTTCCTGGCAGTGATAACGGCAGAGGCCGTAACGAAGACAGAGACACCAAGGTTCATCGAATTGATAAATTTTTGTGTAGACATTTCTTATTCCCACAACAAATCTCTCCACGAAGGGGAATATATAGGGGGTTTGAAGATAATCTCGAGATTTATGTTAATCCTCCAGCTAACACAACATAATCAAAGGATTAAGGCAACAATGGAGCTCAGGCAGGCAAATCAAAGCGATGCAGCCCAGTAAGGCAGAGTTATAGATCAAAGTGATACAACTTAGTAAGGAAGCGTTGCAGGTCAAAGTGATGCAGCTCATTAAGGCAGTGATGCAACTCAAGCGGAGTAGGTCAACGTGGCAGTTCAGAGGGATCTCCCAGCGAAGAAGCTGACTGAGAGAGCTGATCTTTTACTCCGATTATTCTACTTAGTCTTGTTGAATCTTTTTATTTATATTGACTATGAGTTGTAACAATTATAATATTTTTTAATGTGAGGTCAAACAGTACTCGCGAGAGACCAGGCTTGGCAGGGCCTGGGAGAGATTTCATCCTCTATCGAATGACCTCGCCGTGGGAACTTCAGAGGGACCTGGTTTGGAGGGTTGAGAAGTGAGGCACCGTTGGGGCTTGTCTTATCCATCTTAGATACACCTGGTAAAACACCAAAACACTTTGACCGTGGAACCTTGGGCGGAGTAACCTTGAGTTCCATCGGGCGTTGAGTTGTGAACCAAGCAACCCTCTACTTAACGTTACATCTACTTTATGTGATGTCACTAGCCAGCTAGGCAATGTCAAATATATACTTGAGTAAACCACCGTGGTATTTGGGGATGTCAGATAGTTGGTGAACCAACTCTGTGATGACAGCCACCTGATGCACAGTGGTTAGGCAAAAGGCATATCTTGACATTTAATATTTATAACGTGGAGCTGACTAGTCCATCAGGCATTTAATTTTTGTGGTATATAGTATTAGGGATGTCTTTCATAGTCAATAATGTTGTCATCTCATGAGTGGGGGGGGGGGTTATTTATTGACCTTAACCACTTTTGAGAGAAGAGAGTCTTTTCTAGAGATTTTTGGCTAGAGAGAGAGAGATTGATCTTCAGACAAAAGGGAGTTATTGCAAAAACCAGAGCTTTTACTCAGCCACCATTGTCATTTATTACGAAGCTTTTAATATCTGACTAAAAAACCTTCGAGAGTTAGTGTGTTTGGATGCCTTCAAAGGTATATCTTGGGTGCTTACTTCTCTCTCCCTCTAAATGAGTTACTTCTGAGTTCATTATTGTCTTTTGAGTTATACACGAGATATTTGTGAGTTCAAACTGAGTTTATTTCCACTAAGTCATGATTGTAAGGCTTGTAATCAATCAGGAGTGTTTCTGGTTAACTTATCATTATTATACTCAAAGGGGTTACACCTCCATCTGATCTAAACTACCCTCTTACAAGTATATTGTTTATAAATAGGCCCATAGTCCAATGTGCACTTGGTTTATCTCCATGAATAACCTTCAAAGCTCGATCATAAATCTATTATGAATGTTTAAACATTATTTTTTAGTTCTTTATAGTATATCAGGCGAGATAAAAGGAAATGAATGGATTGGAAGTCATCCAGTAATTGTTATACATTGAAGTAAGAATACTTACGATCCTATAATTCCTTTAACATTCGAAAGTTTCTTGAATATGATGTAGTTTTAACACACGTTTTCAATTTCTTAATGCAACTATAATGTTGTGTGTAGTGTTGTTAAATAAGATTCTAGGGATAAAGCTTTTGATTTGGATGCAAAATTGTAGTTGTAATACCTTTTAGGAGTCATTGATTTAAAACCATCGACTTGTCCTTTGCTTCATTCTCTTCATGACTCTTTTCAATCAAGAAGGAATTATGTTCCAAAAATATGAATGTGAATTTTTAAGTGCAAAAGTGTGAACCCATGGAAAAAATTTGAAGTTTCTTATACTTGTTTGCATAGAGAGAAAGTTGGTCCTTTTTTTTCAAATTTTTAGGGTAATTTGCATCTTAAGTCTAAATATGAACCATTCACAATTAAGAGGCACTAAATAGTGTTTGTTTTTAAAAAACAAATAAGGAACTAATGGCTATAATTACCAATGAATGGTTTAGAGGTAAAAGTACCTAGGAATTGAACACTAAATCTAAATCTTATTAAATACGTCCATTCAGAAGTTCATTCAAACATAAAACAAAAATAATCTTTCGATTCTGATGTTAGACGATAAATCAAACACACTCTTAATCTGGGAACCCTTTTACTCAAGCGGTGGTCAGGTTGATTGAATGTTAACCCAATAATTCTGGGTTAGATTAAAACACCATAATTTAAATATCTAGCTAAAAAAATAATCAAAGAAATTTGCCAAAAAATACCAATTGTCAACATCAAGGGAAAAAAAAACTTAAAGAAACCTACCAAAAAAAGTATTGAGCTCACGCATCCTCCTATGATCCAATACCTACGTAAGATTTATCTAACACTTGTAACTCTTTAGGTAGGGGAAAGTAAAATAAAATGATACAATTCATTTGGAAATCTATATACAATTTATATTTTATTACGTCATATTAATAAAAAAAATTGTGTCATAATTAAGGCCTGCAATTGAAATTTAGGGTGACCGTTGGAAGAAAAGAAAGGTAACAACATCGTTGAGATAGTTGTAATAACTTTAATTTATTTTTTTAGTTTTCGATTTTTCCACGTTGCAATTTTGTATCATTCTAATCCAATTTTTTGTTAAGTTGTCACAGCTAGGGTTTGTAATTGTATAAATTGGGGATTTTTTCTTGTAATTGGGCATGGCAAAAAGCAAGGAAAATCAATTCAATTATTTCTCTCAAATCTCCATTCTCACATCCATCTATCTTTCTCTCATTTCTTCTTCTTCTTTAATTTCATCCGTTATTATCTTGATTTCTCAATTTGTAGTTATCTTAGACTTTCAACACTTGAAAATAGGATAAAGTGGTATTAAAGCCTTTAATTCTAAATAACCTACTAAGAATCATGACTGGAACTAGATGGAAAGTTTTACACAATATTTTGCAAAATTCTAACAAAGAGAGGATAATTTTAAGAGAAGTTATCTCATTTATAAATGATAATGGAAGCCATGATGTTGAACACAAATAGCCATTTGAGAGGAGAAACCTCCAAGAAGGAGTGTTATTCCCACATCTAAATGGTTCCTTAACCTAAATGGATGATTATTCTAGGGAAAGTGAATTGGGAAATGATGAGAACAATCCTTATCATGGTTATAAGATATAGAAAATAAAGCTCTTAAGATTTGATCGAGAATAACTATGACAATGGATCCAAAAGGTTCAATGGTATTTTTTGTTCAATCCTATTTTTGAGGAACAAAATATTCGTTTCTTACACTTCATTTGAATGGCAAAGCAACCCACTAGTTTTAGGTTTAATTCTCTGACCCAATAAAGGTTTTCTGGGATGAATTTTCCAGTAAATTATGTGTAAAATTTGTCCATGAAGGTTTAAAGGATGTAGTTGTGAGTTCAATGAGTTGATCAAAGAAGGAAGTGTGGTAAAGTATGACGAAAAATTTGAAACTGTTAAACCTCTTATGTTAGTTCAAAACCCAAGTCTTAATGAGTTATATTTTATATTTAGTTTCTTGAGTGGATTGAAGGAGGAAATTATGAGGCCTATCAATGTTTTTTTACCTAAAAAACTGAACCATACATATTTGTTATCAAACTACAATAATCATCCATCAATTTGAAATTTTTAACCCATCAAACCCATCAAACCAACCCACACTCATCTTTATATAACCAAAACTAAAGGCCACTCATATTAACCAATATTTTTTCACTCCTAACCCTCACTAAAAGACCACTAATCCCAAACTAACCAAAAATTTCCCAATAACAAACCATTGGCGTAATGTCCTAAAATAAAGATTAGCCAATTTAAAATGCAAAGCAAGTTAGATACGGGCTATATTGTAACTGTGATGAAAACCATGTCTATGACCATAAATGTGAGAACATGAAGTTGTATATGGTAAATGGGGAAGATAAAGGCCAAGAAGAAAAGTACATTATGAAAAGGGTGAAGAATGTTAGATTCTTGAAGCGGTGTAAGGCCACAATTCACAAAATGAAGGTATCATGTCCCTAAATGCTAGATTTGGGGAACAATCAACCGAAACTATGCTCATCAAGGGAAAAGATAACAAGATATATCTCACTATATTGATTTTCTAAAGAAGTTACCATAATTTCCTAGGCCCTCTCATGACAAGAAAAATAGGGTGCAATGCAGAACCTATTAACCCAAGATTCATTATTGCAAATGGAAGCTAAATATGATAGATTATTGTTGTATTTAATTCAAATGGGTAATGTAATGCCATTATTTTGAAGATAAAGTGATAATTTAATCCTCAGGGGTCTGTGACATGGTCCTTGGAGTGAAGTGCAAATTCAAAATTAGTCCACTATATATGAACTTAAGAATATGAAATTGAAATTTAACATAAGGGAAAATCTGTGGAGCTACAAGGGGAACTTATGAGAGTCCAATTAACATGATTTCAGCCATAAAAATAAATTTATTTTTCAAGAAAAGGGTTTCTATAGCGATGGGCCAATTATATATAGTGTATACTGAACCAATGGACAAGAACACTCCTAAGAACTTGTAAAAGATTATTGAGATAATTGCAGGGGTGTTTAAGGAACTCTGTGATCTACCTCTTAAGAGCGCAACATAACCATCACATACCACTTAAGTGTTGTAGTGACCTTGTCAATATGAGGCCCTATAGGTATCCATATGTGCAAAAAATTAAGATTGAGAATATTGTCAAAGGAAAGCTTGACTCACGTATTATTAAGCCATCCAACAATCCCTTTCTTCCACAGTTTTACTTGTTAAAAAGAAAGATAATAGTTTGAGGGTCTTCATAGACTAACAATAAATAAACCAAATTACTATAAAAGATAAATTCCCCATTCCTATATGAAAGGAGTTGTCAAATGAACTAAATGGGGCATGCACTTTTTCTTAACTTAATCTCATATCTAGTTATCACCAGATTAGAGTTTTTGAACCTGGCACCCCCAAAACAACAAATACAACAATCGAGGGTCATTATTAATTCTTAGTAATTCCCTTTGGACTTATAAATGCTCGAGATACATTTTAATCCCTTTTGAATTGTGTTTTCAACGATCACTTAAGAAAGTTCACTTTGTTCTTTTTAATGACATAATTGTGTATATATTATTATGGAACACGGTGTGGAACATCCATAACTCACTTTGACCCTATAATAGGACACCAGTTATATGACAAATTATCTAAATTCTCTTTTGGCTAAACTAATTTAGAGTACTTAGGGCATATCATCTCCCCAAATGGGGTAGTAGCTGATCAAACAAAAGTCAAAGTTATGGTTTCTTAGCCTTTACCAAAAACATTAAAGTTTTGAGAGATGTACTTGGGTAGACTGGCTATTATAAGATATTTGTGAAGGGTTATGGGATAATAAGTAGACCACTTGCTAACATGCTAAAAATAATCTAATCCAATTAGACTGAGGAGTCTAAAGCATCCTTTGAGAAACTTAAGACATTAGTGACACCTCGTGTTAGACCTTCCTAATTTTAATACACCCTTTGTAGTAGAGACATATGCTAGCAATGAAGGTGTAGGGGAAGTTCTAATGAAAGAGGAAAGACCTTTGGAATTCCTGAGTAAAACATTACCTCCAAGGATGAAAGGGTTGTTAACCAATTAAAAATAGTTGTGGGCTATTATCTATGCTGTAGAGAAATGGAGACCTTATTTATTAATCTAGTTCACCGATTTTTAAAATATTTATTGGAGTAGAGAATCTCTTTTGTGCTCCAAAATAGTAGCTCACTTAATTTCTTAGGTTTTATTATACCATTGTGTACCAAAAATGGTGTGAAAATAAGGCTTATGATGCCTTGTAAATGCTTAAAGAAGATCAAGCACATTATGGGGTAGTTACCTCGTTGGAGGAATTACAATAAAGTTGTGAAAGAGACATAATGGTCAAAAGATTATCATTAAGGATAATCAACATGGAAGATTGATTGGAGGATTACATATTCAATCGGGATATATTGAGATACAAAAATAGGTTATACTTGGGAGATCATGATGATATAAGAAATAAAATTTTCCAACTCCTTGATAATTCTGAATATGAAGGGCGTTCTGGTTGCAAATCTAAGGTAGCCTAGTATTTTTTGGCCTTAATTAGAGGATTATTTGAAGAAATTGGTGAAATAATGTGATACGTTTCCAATAAATAAGGTGAAATAATTACCTTACGCTTGCCTACTCAACCCTTATCCATGAAGAAATCGGTGAAAGAATGTGATACGTTTCAAATAAATAAGGTGAAATACTTACCTTACGCTTGCCTACTCAACCCTTATCCATGACTAAACAATGATATGGATACACATGATATAATAAAGCTAATATTTCTTGGTTTTGATTATAAAATTATGTATTGAAAAGGGTGCAAAAATAAGGTGATCCTTACTAAAATCTAGCCACTATGAATCCATATTGGGGGCAGTAGAATGATTCAAATATGTCCACTTCCTTCCACTATACCCTCCCTTTTTAGCCCAATCAATTGCCTAAATATTCCTTGATAACATCTACAAACTATATGTCCCACCCAACACCATTGTTTCAGACAAATACTTTCTCTTCTTGAGCCGATTTTGAACCTAACTATTTTGATTAATGGTCACACAAATACGTTACTCTATATCATACGACCCCTAAACTTATGAACATTTAAAGATTAAAGGAGGATAATATGAGATTCATTACTGGGGATAAACAAAAAGGTTGTCCATAGTGACAACATCTAGTTGAATTATGGTATAACACTACCTACCCCATTTTAAATTAAACTAGTTCTCTTCAATACCTCTATGGTTTTGACCCTCCCCACTTAAATATTAGACAAAACCTCAAACAGATACCCAAAAGTCAAGGAGTTCTTAGAAGAAAAGAAGGTGACGATGTAACTACTGCAGGAAAGGTTATCACATGCCCAAAATCACATCAAGAAATATGCATACAATAACATAACATAAATAAGTTTCCAGGTAAGCGATTGGGTCAACGTGAGATTGTGACCTTATAAAAAGTCCTCTTTGTCATTAATGAAGCATGTTAAATTATCACTAAGATACTACGGGCCTTACCAAATAAAAAAGATAGGAGTTGTGGAATATAAATTACTATTACCCCACAATATAAATTCATCTAACGCTTCACGCTTCATTACTAAATAAGAATTTGGGAGAAAATATCGTACATCAGCCCACTGTACTATAAGAAAACAACGAATCCAACTCAAATTTTTGAGAAACGAGTGGTGAAAAGAAGAAAGCATTAAGTATCTCAAGTCTTTGTTCAGTGGGATGACCCCCAATCGACAATAGTAACATAGGAAGATTTTGAAGAATTTATTCATAGATTTCCTCATTTTGATGCTTGAGGACAAGGACCAATTGATGAGGAGCCATTTGTCGGAATGAAGGCATAAAACTGAAATTGGGGATGATTGTTGGAAGCAAAGAACGGTAACAACGTCATTTAAACAATTGTAATTTTTTTTAATTCATTCCACGTGGTAGTTTTATATTGGTCTAATTGAAATATATGTTAGGTTGTGATAACTATGGTTTGTAATTGTATAAATGGGGTGTAAGGACAAATTTTCCATCGTCCTAAGTTTACATTGTCTATGTCATATACCGTTACAACCATCGAAGGAAGTTCACGTTCATACGTTCAAGAAGGCGAATATGAATATCAAGTATCTTCAACAAGGGACATCTATGAGATTGATTTTGTTGAGGAATGTGTTTAAGTTTCGAAAACGTTTTACGATTGTACTAGGATATTTTTCAAAATTGTTTTTTTTATCAAAATGAGGCATTTTTCTAAGTAAAAGTATTTTTTTGGAAGACTTGTAGGCATTTATTAAAAAATATTAGTTTTTGCATCAGTCGTTCAAACGACAGAGCAATGTCATTCAAACGACATTCCAATGTTGTTCAAAAGACCCCTTCGAACGACATCACATGTCGTTTCTTAGGTCGCGTGATAGGTCGGTCCTTTATTGCTTCAAACGACCGCATACTGTTATGCATTTTAATAGGTCATTTTTTGGATCGTTCTAACAACATCTAATGTTGTTCAAACGACATGTGATAAGTCGTTCGAACAACCTCCACCGCCTTAAGTATTTTATTTTGCTATAAATACCTATTTTGTGAGACTTTTTCATTAAGACTTTTGCTACATAAAAACTTCAAATATATAGACTTTTAGTCTTCACATTTTAGGGCTTTTTTTATGTATTTGATTCATACAAAATATCCCATATATGTTTGTGAATCGTTTTGGAACCCAAAACACTTTTGATCAAAGTTTTTGTTATAGAGAAGGAGTTATCTACTGCTCGATTGATAATTCTTACAGGAGCTATTTGTTAACGACTGCGGTCATTGGGGATGCTCGAAGGTATTCACTTCTTAAGGAAGAGTTGCGGCTCTGGAGGTTCTCGAGAGAATCTTTGATTATTTTAGGTTGCGGTCTACATGGATTTCTGCGAAAAATTCATTGCAGATTTCTCTTTGTAATTGTAAGTTGCGATTTACATTATACACTGAAATAGAGATTTCCCCCAAAATGATTTTTTTCCTGAAATTGGTTTTGTAACTTGATTTGTGATTGCATGTTTGATTTATTCACATAGATGCATGATTAGGGTTTGATTAATTTGGATTGAAGATTGAATCTAATTAAATAAGTTTTAATTTTGGAAATTTGCGAATTATATGAATAATTGATATCACTTATTTTCAAATTGGCATAAGAGCTTTTAGCTCGGGATTTCTGCCTTCACATTAGTATTTCTTCTTTTAATTGAGTATGGCGGAAGTAATAAAAATCAACACAATTATTTCTCTCAAATATCTAATCTCACCTTCATTTATCTTTTTCTCATTTCTTTTTCTCCAATTTATTCCATTCTTATCTTGATTTATCAATTCCTAGTTAACTCATATTTCAACAAATGAAAATATGAAAATTTCCTATTGGATTTCAATTAATTTTGCATTTCAACCGATTTGGGTTTGGAGTTGTTTAACTTTTGTTCTTTGATTTGGTGTCTTTGTCCTATGGTATATGTTTCTTGGTAGTGGTGAAGGTGCAAATTAGTTTAATTTTGCGAATTAAACTAATATGGTTAATTTTTTAATAACTTAATTCAAACAAAATAAAATAATTGACCAAATACAAAATAAAAGAGGGTTATGGGTTAACCCACAATAGGCTAAATTGGTCCTTTTTGCGAAAATGTGAAGTTCCTATGATTTTTAATTGGATTATATAGCGCTTAACTACAATGAAATATATGATTTGTGTGAATGGAGATCATCTTTTTATCTTGTCCCCTATAGATGAACTAGGAAAAATATCCCTAACCCCAATAAGTTTTTGCTCATGCAGTTGATGTTTTATTAAACGTGAAACTGATGTTTTACTTAACATAATCAATCCAACCATAACATAAAGTACTTTTAAAGTTCTTAAGCTTTCAAGAAACATAAGACCATTTCTAATATATTTTGCTAAAGAACAATCCAAAATTATAAAGTGTTAATAGATATCTTTACTTTATAATTCTTATGGTCTAGACAGAGCATCATTTTAAAAGTGTTTAATTTGAATAAGTCTTTGTAAGTCCTATTCCTTAAGATTTAATTTGTTTACCAAATTCGTATGCGTATTTCATTCGTGGATTTGTGTTTGTTAGCAATGGATTAAGTGTCTAGAATGTTTCCTTATTTTATGGTATGTTAGTCAAGTCGAAGTAGTTTATATAAGGTGGTTGTTATAATGAATTAAATGTAATTTTTTTTTCAAATTCTCTTCTTCTATCTTATTTCATATCAGTGGTTTAGAGCCGTAGTCTCTAGCCAGGTGACTTAAGTGTGTACAAAGTTGAAACTGCTGTTAACCACAGGTTTCCTAAATAGCCACTAAGAGTTTTATGCAACCTTCAACACCTCATTCCGATGGTCATTATGACCATTGGATCATGCTGATGGAGAACTTTCAACGATTTGAGGAGCATTGGCATCTTGTGGAAACCGGTATTACAGAATACCAAAGTGGAACAACATTAATGTAAGATAAAAAAGAAACGTTGGAGGAACTAAAACTGAAAGATATCAAGGAAAAGAATTATATATTTTAAGCGATTGATTGTGAACTCTTGGACACTATACTTCAAAAAGACACTTTCAAGCAGATTTGGAGTTCCACGAAAAAGAAGTATTAAGTCACAACGAAAGTGAAACGTGCCCAACTTCAAGCTCTTCATAAAGAGCTTACGACTCTTCATATGAAAGAGAGGGGGAGACTATTTTCATCTATTTTTAAAGAATGATGGTGATTGAAAATAAGATGCGGATGCACCGTTACAAAATGACTGAAGTTACAATTATTCAAAAAATTCAAAGATCGTGTTGAGTCGCTTCTCAGGGGAAAGAATTGCTGGGGCTTCCAGAGAAAAAAAGAGGAAGGCCGTGGCAATAGCTACCAGCAAACAATGTAAGAAAATTATCACTGAAGAAGGAAAAATAGTGTACCGCTTATAACGGTGTGAACGGGTGACCGAAGAAACTAAGGATGAGGTTGACCCGATGTATGAGTGTTTCTTGGTAGATCAACAAGGGCAGTGTATGGTGATAGACAACTCAAACAAAAAGGAATTCGTAGAAGATGTCGCCGAAGAACCAGACTACATGGAAGATCAACCAAGGCCCCAGACACAGGAGTTGGATCAGCTAAACTTGTCAAGAGAAGGGGAAGATCCAATGCCTATCTTTATCTCGAAAGACCTCGGTGAGGAGAAACGAGAATCTTTGGTTGGACTGATTCGAGAATTCATAGATGTTTTCGCATGGAAGTACACTGAAATGGAAGGGCTGGATGAGGAGGTGAGCTGCCACAAATTGAACGTGATGCCTTTAGCTATTCCGGTGAAGCAGGCAATGAGGACTTACAAACCTAAACTAGACTTAAAGATTAAGTAAGAGGTCCAACATTTGTTGGCAGCAGAATTTATCAAGCCAATACAACATCCTCTTTAGCTATCCAGCATTGTGCTAGTAGGGAAGAAAGACAAGAACCAAATAAGGATATGCGTAGACTTCAGAGACTTGAATAGGGCTTGCCCCAAGGATGAATTTCCCCTGCTAATCATTGACAGTTTGGTAGATGCCACGGCTGGTCATGAGATGTATAGCTTCATGGATGGATATGTGGGGTACAACTAGATCAAGATGGACCCCATCGACGCAGAGAAAACAACGTTCAGAACTCCGTTGGGCAACTTCATGTACAAGGTGATGCCGTTTGGACTCAAGAATGCTGGAGCTACTTACCAGAGGACAATGATGGCCATTTTTCATGACTTCTTCCACAAATTTATAGAGTTCTACGTAGACGACCTGGTCATCAAATCAAATAAGAAGGAGTCCCATCTGGATGACTTAAGGAAGGTATTTGATCGGTGCAGGAGGTATAAATTGAGGATGAACCCGTTGAAATGTATTTTCGAAGAACGAGTGGGAATTTTTTAGGCTTCGTGGTTGATCGACAAGGGGTGCAGATGGACCAGGATAAACAGTGGGCAATCTTGGAGATTCCATGTCCAAAAACGGTGAAGGAGCTGAAGAGTTTTCTCGGTAAAATCTTTTACCTTAGGAGATTTGTGTCTGGATTGCCCAAAATAACACACCCACTGATGCAGATGTTACAAAAGAACACGAAATTCAGGTGGGAGGAGGTTCACCAGGAGTCTCACGTCGGGCTGAAGAAGCTGCTCATTTCACCACAAATCATGGTTCCTCCCCAGGCAGGAGCGCCGTTACAGCTATACCTTACATCCACCATGAGGTCCGTTGGAGCTCTGTTGGCACAAGAAGTGGAAGGGAAAAAATGGCCGATTTACTACCTCAGCAGGATCATCCAGGGGTCGGAAGTCAGATACAATAGATTAGAAAGGCATTGTTTGGCCTTAGTATTTGTAGCGCAAAAACTTAGGCATTATATGTTGTCTTTTATAATTCATATTGTAACTAGATGTGACCCCATTAAGTATTTGCTTGCAAGAACCATACTGATTGGCAGGGCAGCTAGATGGTTCCTTATCCTCTCTGAATATGACTTAAAGTGCGTGGTCCCTCGTACAATTAAAAGCCAGGCGTACGCTGATCTGTTGGCCATCTTCTCTTCAGGAACCTTTGAGCCACCCAAGGAAGTCATTCCAGGAGATGATTTGTAGGCCAACTATCTGGATACAACTGAGGAAGAATGGACGATGCAGTTCGATGGATCTTCGACGGAAAATAAGGGAGGAGCAGGGGTTATTCTTTAAAATGGAATGGAGGAGATTTGCCTTTCATACAAACTGGACTTCCCTTATGACAATGACGAAGCAGAGTACGAGGCATTGGTACTAGGGCTGCTGGAGGGTCTTCGAAGGGGAATTCGTTCACTCTGCATTAAGGGTGACTCGAACTTAGTAATTCAGTAAGTAAACGGAGAATATGCGTTGAAGCACATGAGCATGGAACCATACAAAATAATCATTCAGAGGCTTCTCAACCAGTTCCATCGGACCAAGATCAGAAGATATCCCAGAACGATGAACTGCCATCCAGACGCCTATGCCACTATCGCCCAGAAAATGATCATGAGAAACGATAAGACTATCGTTGTGATCCAACAAAGGACAGGTCCATCGGTAGTAGAATCAATATTACCGATGGAGGAGGACGCGAACTAGAGGGGAGAGATTAGGAAGCAGCTGGAGTTGGGCGAAGGAGCTTTGGGACTAAGAGAGTTAGCCCAATACTTTACGAACTAGGGAAATCTTTACTACAGAAATGCTGGGGGATGGTTTTCAAGATGTATTAAGCCAGAGGAAGCACAACGAAGTTTGAAGAAAACGCATGAAGAGCATTGCGAAATGACTGAGATACCTCTGTATAGGAGAATCCAAAGAGAGGGGTATTTCTGGCCTAGAATGAAGCAAGATGCGGTAGAGCTGCAACGGAAGTGCGATAAGTGTCAACTATTTTTTGAGGCAGCTGGGTGCCATTTCATTGAAACTCAAATGGACTGGAGGCAGCCCTATATCGACTTCATTCATGATGGAGTTGTCCCAATGGAGAAAATGGATGCGATGGGCCTGAGGCGAAGGGCCCCAAAGTTCTATGTTCAGGAGGGACAACTTTATCGAAGGGGATACTTCAACAGGCCATTGCGTTGCATCACGAAGGAAGAAGCAGCTGAGGTCCTCAAGCATGCGCATGATCCATCCCACATAGGAGGGGCCAAGTTATATGATCAGCTGATGACATTGGGGTATTATTGGCCAACAATAGAGAAAGACTCGGCTGAGTTCGTCCGAAAATTCAAAGCTTGACAACTTCATGGAGATATGATCCATGCCCCATCGATAGACTTACACTCTCTATCAACACCCTATCCATTTCATACCTGGGTGTTCGACCTAGTGGGGGCAATACACCCCTCTTCGAGAGGCAAGATATGGATACTGGTTGCAACGGAGTGTTTTACAAAATGGGACGAGGCGATACCACTCAGAAGAGCAATGGTTGGGGTGGTGAGCAACTTCATCAGAGAATACATCATTTGCCATTTTGGGATCCCAAAGGTTATTCTCTTAAATAACGGGACCCCCTTCGTTAATTCTAAAGTAACAATACTCACGGACAAGTACTCCATTGTTCATCATACTTCAACGATGTCATACCCAATGGGAAATGGTCAGGCCGAAGCAACTAACAAAACCTTGGTTAATATTTTGGCCAAGATAATGGAGGACTTTTCAGGGGCATGGGATGACAAGATACCAGTTGTTTTGTGGGCCTATCAAACAACCAAGCGGAAACCCACATGATACACGTCGTTCTCTCTTATTTATGGGGCTGAGGCAATCCTTCCAGTGGAGTTGGAAGTTCCCTCCGCTCGATATACCTTGCGAAGCAGCATGCTCTCTCAAAGTAGACATGTACAGCTAGAAGTGTTGGATGAACACAGAGATAACTCGATGCAAGACTTTCAAATGTATACGAAACAACTCTCCAGGGAATATGATAACTTGGTGAGACCAAGGAAGTTCGTGGAGGGAGACCTCGTCTTAAAAGCAGCAGTGAAGCACATCAGGGGGCTTCCGCTACCTAAGTTTGCAGCCAACTGGGAGGGACCTTTCGTCGTAAAGGAAGCTCACGATTCAGGTTATTGCTTAATTTCGAAGCTAGAGAAAAATAGGCCATTTAAGATTAACAATAAATGGCTGAAGGTTTATCATGTGTAAATAATCAAGTATGAACCACTGTTGTAGCTGGTTGTTGTTATGAATATACAAGTTTTAGTTATGACTTGAACACAATGAAAGAATGGCAGGAAATGTAGAAATTTATAACAGTCACAACACATGGAAGAATTGAAAAAATATACATTCTTCATTCATGAACTATGGAGAATTACAAAAAAATTGGGAGCTATCGCCCAAGAATTACATAGGTAAAAGTAGATGGAAGATATGTATACAAGAGACAATCAGCCTAAGAGAAATGATAAGTCCGAGGAAGAGAAAAAATCTCCAGGAAGGCTCGAAGAAGCTTTTGTGAAAGACCGTTGTGCGTTAATAGAAACCTCCAGCCTCGTTTGCACTTGTGTACGTTCGATGAGGAGTCCCTCAAGTTTCAGCTTGACCAGACACAAGGCTTCTTCGGCATCCTTCACCTCTTTATCCACTGCTTCCAAAAGAGGCGCTAAAGCGACCAACCTAGCTTCCTCAGCTCGCTGGTCCTCCTGATGCTTTCGTAACACTTCCCTATGGCAGATTAGTTGCTGGTGAAAAAATTACGTTTACAAGATTAATAACAAAAAGTTATAGGTTTAGTAAACTCCGAAATAAACTCGTTGGACGAAACTCTTTTCAAAATGAACACAAGATGTGTTAAAACAATTTTTCTGAATATGTTTTATGGATTCGTTAGATTGATAACCTTGAGTTTGTTTAAATAAAAACGTTCAATTAAGTCACAAGCACGATATTGTTCACCAAAGTAATTAAGAAGATTCAAGCAAATTAACAAGCAATTTTTAACGTGGTAAACCCTAAATTAGGGAAACATCCACGGCTCCCTCTACGGAGCAAAAATAAAAGTCCAATAAAATCACAACCAAGTTACAACCCTAAAGCATGCAACTAAGAACCAAAATACAAGAACAGAAAACGTACCTACCCGAGTTTACTCCACTCTCAAAGGCATTCTTTCTTGATTTGTTCTTCTCCACGCATCTTTCTTGTTGTCCTTGAATCTCGTATTTCAGCAGCACCAACAAACAAAATACCTCACCAAGAACCACAAATCCTATGTGTTCGTGTGAAAGTGATAGTGTTTGTGAACTAACTAAATATGCAAAATGCTTCTCGCATCTCTCAATCAAATATACAAACAATTCCTACAAATTACAATCAACTTCTATATGATATGCAATTAATCTCAAATATACTTTCAATTCAAGACTTTGAAAATTTAAGATTTGGAAAAAAAATTCAAACCAAATTTTGTTCCAAAATTATTTATCTCCAAAATATTTCACCAATTAATTTTTGAAACAAAAATATATTTCTCAAATCTGAATGTTCACCACAACAACAAGTCTTGAGTTTCAAATTTATTTGAAACCATGTTCTTGGATAAAAATATACAACAATAATCACAACAAAATATTACAAGAACAAACACAAAACAATCCTAGAAATAGTGTGCTAAAAATAGTCCCTAAGAGTTATAGGGAAAGAAGTGTACACGAATCTGAAAAGTTCCAAGTCCGGTGAGTTTTCCGGCGAGAAAAATTCCGATCTGATTTCCGGCGATAGTGAACTCCGGCAGATGGTCCTGATCGGCGATTTCTCCTACTCTCTCCTCTGTTTCTCTCTGTCAACAGCGACAGTGTTCATTCCTAACTCCGGTGACGCGGTTTGGGTTTCCCTTCGGTAACAGTTCCGGCTCCTCTTCCGGTGACGGGATCGGCGACGGGATTTCAATTTCCGGTCCCTTTCTTTCTCTCGATTCTCGGCAGTCCCCTCTCCTCTAATTTTGATTCTGACAGTGGTTCTTTTCTCTCAAGAATGGAGAAGGTTTTCTATCTCTCTCAGTTTTTGGTAAAGGAAGGAATGGAGAAGAAGATGTGTTTTTCTCTCTCTAGTTCTAAATCAGCCGCCCCTCACTTTCTAATCTTTTTTCAAGAATAATAAACCTTAAAAGATATTATATATGAGGGACACTAGGGTTTGTTATGAATGGAGGGTCAAGATCAACTCACCACGATCTAAGGGTGTAGAAAAAAGATGGATAGCTAAATCTGATTGGCTAAGAGGTGTTCACTAGGATTGAGTCACTAAAAAATCTAGTCCATAGATAACCACTCAATCTAGGGTCACGAATGAGTCTAACTAACAAGACACTAAACAAACACAAATAGCCTTAAAAAAAAATAACACACATGTGTTTTTTAAAGTCTTGTAAAAATTAAATTTTCCGACTCAAAAAAATATTAACCCATTAAAAATTGAACCAATCAAATTTTTATCATAAAAAATTATTCTTATGTTACCCTCAAATATATTTTTAAAATCATAATTAAATGATTTAAAAAATATTCAAATGAATTTCTTTTTCCAAAAAATATTTGAAGCAACAACACCACCATAAAAAAATATGCACACATAATAAGGCATGTATATGCAGTGTATGTGTCCTAATTGTGGTTCAAGAGTTATACTTACCTCTTTGTGTCACATTGGATAACTTGGACTGGGATGCTTTTGATGAAGCTTGATGCCTTTTTGAGATAGATCAACTCGAAAAAATCTAATCCTATTTTGTCTCGATATCCAAACTAATTAGAACTCCTATATGGCACAGACTCAAGTAAGTCAACCATATAATGTGTTCTTAGCTGGTTCTTCAAGGTATTCAAATGTGTTATGAGCCAGTCAAAACGGAAACCATCACGCCCCAGCTCCCTCAAAAAATCAAGAAATTCGTTAAGGAGGGATCTGGTAACGCTGGCAGTAGGAGTACTGGCAATTTCAGCAACAACGATCGCCATGCCTTGGAGTCTGTGACTCATCACATGAATATTGGAACGCAGACAATCCGGTGTGAAGGTCTCAGGGTGACGATTCACTAGTTGTTCGATCACTAAGCGGTGGTTGACAGGCATTTGAGGTGACTGTCGAAGCACCATTAGGCAGAAAGCGTTAGGAGCCAGGTCAGGAAGAGGGAGTTCGCACCCAGATTCGCTCTCTGCTGCAGCACCAGTCGTGGAAACTTGATCATCATGATCAGAGTTTTCTGAAGCAACAGGTTCCCGATGAGGTGAGCCCATGGGCGAAAGAACTGGGGGAGAATCTTCTCGAGCAACATGAGAAGAGATAGAAGTCATAATAAGTTTATGATAAAATCTTAAGAAGCGTTTTCGTTGTTAAGTCACCGTTATAAGGTGGAGTTTATGAAAAAATCTTAACAAGCGTTTTCGTTGTTAAGTCACCATTACAAGGTGGAGTTTATGGAAAATCTTAACAAGCGTTTTCGTTGTTAAGTCACCGTTATAAGGTGGAGTTTAAGAAAAAATCTTAACAAGCATTTTCGTTGTTAAGTCACCGTTATAAGGTGGAGTTTATGAAAAATCTTAACAAGCGTTTTCGTTGTTAAGTCACCGTTACAAGGTGGAATTTATGGAAAATCTTAAACAATCGTTTTCGTTGTTAAGTCACCGTTATAAGGTGGAGTTTATGAAAAATCTTAACAAGCGTTTTCGTTGTTAAGTCACCGTTACAAGGTGGAGTTTATGGAAAATCTTAAACAAGAGTTTTCGTTGTTAAGTCACCGTTATAAGGTGAAGTTTATGAAAAATCTTAACAAGCGTTTTCGTTGTTAAGTCACCGTTACAAGGTGGAGTTTATGAAAAATCTTAACAAGCATTTTCGTTGTTAAGTCACCGTTACAAGGTGGAGTTTATGAAAAATCTTAACAAGCGTTTTCTTTGTTAAGTCACCATCATAAGATGGAGTTTATGGAAAAAATATTAACAAGAGTTTACGAAAAATACCTCAGTCACTGCAGTAGCAAGAACGGGAGCCAGTGTGGCAGCCGTAGGGACAGGAACCCTTAGGGGAGAGATTATTGCCTCAGAAGCCATAACGGGGTCCCTGGCCGCAGAAGCCTCAACGCTTGGAAAAACTCCTTCACCTACATAAGGCACTAGGGCTAGCATAGCGAGTTCATCAAGAGAAGATGACGGGCTCCCAAACAAAGACCCAACACGAAGGGGTGCAGAAGCACCACTACGCTGGGCAGAAGCACCAACCTAGGCCTTGACTGCATAATGACCACCAAGACAACTAGGTGGTACAAGATCAGCAGAAAACTGTGACATCAGGGAAAGTGTTAGAAAAGAGGAATAAGCACATAAAATATGAATAAGTATCTCTACGTGCTATTTACCTCGATTATGGTGCTAAAGAGAGGAATGGCAGTCAGAGGTATCATCAGCATTGTTGGAAGAAGAACACTTGCTAACAACGAGAATACTTCAACCCGAGGCAACCAAAACATCTCAGGGTTCAACAAGTCAAATAAATAAAAGGGTGGGACCGAAAAGACGCTAGTGAGGGTTATTTTGTAAAAGAAATCATACCTCGGGCTCACTTTAATCAACAAGAACAATGGGCAGAGGAACCTAGGGCGAAGTATGTAATTCAGAGGGGACTGAGAATGTTGTCTCGAGTTGCATTACCGCTGGTGGCGAAGGGGCACCCGCAGGCTCAATAGCATCACCTCCCTCAGCAACTTCCCTCGCATGTTGGGAGGCGGAACGGCGAGAATAGGTAAGCCCCGTCATGGGGGAACGGGGAGGAGTCACATCGGTACGAGAAACAGCAAAATGTCCCCCCACGAAAGGGATCACGGGAGGACTAGGGGGGCTGGTCTCTCCATTTCAATCCCCTGCACCACAGTTGTCAAGAAAAAAATAAGCAAATACATTCTTCCTTAAGCAAAGAAGGGAATGAGTAAATCAAGCATACATACCACGGATTTAGAGGGGGAACGAGAAGATGAGACCACGGGCGAAGAAGGAGGAGTAGCAACAACAGAGGGGGTAGGAGTGAGATGCACCTCAGGAGTTCGATGCACCTCAAAAGTTTGCTTCTTCTGGGGCTTGGTACCCAGAGTCTTCCTCCTTGACCCCGCTGCACCGGTACCGACCTCTCGAGGAACCCTTGATCTCTTTCTCCTGCTACTCGCTGGCTCTGTAGGATCATCCACCATGGTGGGAAAGGCAACTGAAGGAGGAACAATGACAGCATGCCATTGATACTCAGCATTTATTCGATCTATCTCCGCCTGGGCTTCCTTCCTTATGTGCTCGTCCATCTCGGCAGGCATGGAGGGTGGAACGGAGGCTATGGAGAAGGCATCTACGGGAGTCTGGGGCTTCTGGGACTTAGATTTTGGCTTTGATGTACCACTCTTGGCCATTTTCGCCTTCTTGGCGAGTGGTTGAGAAGGCCCCTCGTCGATAATAGCTTCAGTTGAGGGGGCAACCTTCTTTGGAGCTGCAGGGGTTTTGGGCTTGGGCGTGGCGACTGGGATCATGGAACAAAGAGGGGGAAGCTCGGTGGGAGTTGGCTTGGGGGTCGTACTTAGAAGAAATTCCACCCAAGTACGGAGTTTCCTTTTAGCCCCAGCTCTAGGGCAGATAAAGAAGAAACGGGGGGATACACGGGATCTCCCTCAACGAACTCAGCAATTTTAGCTAGGTTCTTCGGCCAGTACTTCGTGGCAAATAGAGGGGTCACGTCCCCTTTCCTAGTAATGCTGGGAATGGTCACTCGCCCAGCCATAGTGGAGCTTATCCCCCACGCAGCGGTGGAAGAAAAAAAAAGAGCACGCCTCGCTAAAGGAGACCTTGGGTTTGACGATTGAAACACTGGACGCGGAGCCCCCTGGTCAAACCCAAACTGGCGACTGCATTGGTTGGGATTATAGTGCTCACTCGTATATCCCCACTCAATGTAAGAAGGCAGATATCCTGGGGAGAATATAAGGACCACGGTGAGCGAGGGATCCTCAATATTCGGGGTCAGGGCCTGCACCACTCTTGCTTCATGTTGAAAAAATTCGCAAGTGTGAAAGAAGACTTCCTCCTGATAAGGCCCCATGACAAAGTTCTCAAAACGGTCAATCACAGATATTAGCTCCTTTCGGCTTTGTCTCCTGTGATAAATAAAGGACCGTAGAGGCAGAATTGTTTCCCCCGAAGGAGGACTGTTGGTTTTGACCGCTACGGCAGGAAAGCGAAAATAAAGGAAGCTGGTTAGAAGGACGTTGTTGGAAAAGTTGGCCTAGTTATAACGGCCAAGAGAGCATTCCATGTCAAACAAAGTTCTATCCAGCTAGGTGTAGAGGGACCCCAAGACAATTGCAGCCAGTGGAAGTTTTATGCCTTGGGCCAAACGAAGGGACATGTTAATAAAGTCCCTTCGGGGCTGGTCATTGGGTTTGCCCGTTAAAAGGAAATGGGAGAGAATCACAAGAATATAGGCAGGAAGTTCCAATGGTGTACATTGACTAGGGGTATCTGTTGAGGAACTGCCTTCACCAAAACCCTTGAAGAAATAATTGATCAAGGGAGAAAAAGTAGCTTTTTTGGAAGAACCGATGCAGCTTCGACATATACGATCCAACTCCAAACGATCTTCAGTCTCTTGAGCATCAAGAGCCTCATCGGTATAAGGCTCATGGCCTGTTGCATCGAGGCCTAAGAGATCGCATAGAGTTATGGTGAACTCACCCTACACTGCAATGAACGTATGGGTAGTAACGTTCCATCGAGAGACTAGGATAGGAAGAGCAGCATTGTTCTTCGAAAGAGTGAACTCACCAAACCATTTAGCCCGTTGCAACCCACGCTTGGTGAGAATATCAGCATAAGAAGTTTGCATATGAGAGTTCCAGACAACAAAGTGGGCAGGGGAACCCCCTGGTGCTTCGAAATCAACATGGGACCATGGGAAGTCCCCTCGCTCCAAGCAAAACCGCACAGTCCCCTCTGGAGGAAGAAAGCCCCACTCAGAAGAATCCTCGTCTTCATCACCCAACAATAAGGCATCAAACTTAGAAGAAAAATTCACAGTCTTGCAGGCAATAACAAAGTCATTACCCTCCCCAAAAATAGGAGAGCGACGATAAAACCTCAGCTGTTCCTGGCGGGCGCATCCGGGGCGGAGGCAGTAGTGGTGGTGGAAGACGGAGCACCAGTAGCAGAGATAGCAGGGTTGCTTGAGGTTGCCATGAAAAATGATGATGAAGACAGCAGGAAAACTTTAAGCTAGAGCGGTTTGAAGAACGAGAGTAGAAGACCACGACCACAGGTAGCGGTATAGAGGATGAGAAGGGAAGAAGGCGAACAGAAGCTTTAGCAATAATGGAGTTCTCGCAGGGTTTTCTCTCTCTAAAAATTGATGTCTCAATAAGATGGTAATAGAGTAAGAAAAAATAAAGAGAGGGTTGAAGAGCTTTGGATATAGCCATTTGAAAATTTTGGAGTTGTCGTTTTAGTCTCCCACCATCACACGTGCAAAGCCACCTGCAATCATTTCTAATGAACACGTGGCACTTCAGGAAGTGCTTTGGAAGTTGAAAAGACAGCGCCACGTCTTTCAAAGAAGTAACGTATAGAGAACAGGCAGCGTTGCCTTCTCCAACAAGCTTCAATTTTGGCGCCAGAATTTTTTGTCAAACATATCCAATGAATTTCTAACAAAGAAGATCTCACGTGTCAAAAATGCTTCTCGAACACAACGAAGCATCCCGGGGGATAATTTCATTTACTAGGAGTCTAAACGAGTATTTGAAAGGGTTACTAGGTCTTTCGAAAGAATTTCACATATTAAACCTAGAACGGTTGAAGACCATCACGAAGAAAAAACGGCGATGTCCCCTCGCCCCAGCCCCAATGAGGATGGCGCTTCGGCTTTGATAAGGCTCATCGGATGGAGAAGTTTTCGTGCAGGCATTTCTTGTTCCCACAACAAATCCCTCCACGAGGGGGCAAATATAGAGGGGGCTTGAAGGTAATCTTAATAATAGGGGCAAATCCCTAATTAGCAACAGTTTGAGATTAAGCAACCGAGGCAACTCAAGCGTGACAGCTCAAGCATGGCAACTCAGCGAGGCAGCTTGGCTCGGCGGCTCATAGTTTAGCTTGTTGTATTAAGTTATATTGTATTTTCATTATTGATGACTGTAAGCTATAACGGTTGTAATGACATAACGATAATAATAAATCAGTTTGTGTGAGGTCAAACGGTACTTACGAGAGACCAGGCTTGGCAGGGCCTGGGAGAGCTTTCATGATCTATCGAATGACCTCACCATGGGAACTTTAGAGGGACTTGGTTTGGAGGATTGATAAGTAAGGCACCATCGGGGCTTGTCCTGACCATCTTAGATACATCTGGTAAAACACCGAAGAATCCTGACCGTGTAACCTCAAGCGGAGCAGCTTGGATTTCCATCGGGCGTTGAGTTTTGAACCAAATAACCCTCTACTTAATGTCACATCTACTCTAGGTGATGTCATTAGCCAGCTAAACAAATGTCAGACTTGCACTTGAGTAAACCACCATGGTATTTGGGCCTGTCAGGCAGTTGGTGAGCCACCTCTAGAACAATAGCTCCCTGACATACAGTGGTTAGGCAAAAGGCATGTCTTGGCATTTAATGTTTATGACACGGAGGCAACTAGTGCACCAGGCATTTAATGTTTTGACATAAAGTATGAGGGATGTCTTTCATAGTCTTTAATGACTGAGTTGCCTCGGGGATGGTGTGGGGGGCTATTTAAGGACCCCAACCACCCCTGAGGGAAGAGAGACCTTTTGGTGAGAACTCTGGAGTTATTGCTGGATATACACATCAGAGAGAGAGAGTTATTGAAAACTAGAGAGTCTTTTTATCCTCTCACCATTGTTATTTATTGCAAGGCTTTTAATACTTGACAGAGATTCATGAGGGTGTATGGTGTGTTTTCTACCTGCCTACCAAGGTGTATCTAGGGTGCTTGATCCTCTCTCCCTCTAGCTAAGTTACTTCTAAGTTTCATTACCACTTTCTGAGTTATACACGAGAGATTTGTGAGTTTAAACTGAGTTCATCTTCATTGGATCTGTGTTTGTATGTCCTATCATTAATCCAAGGTCTTGGGCTAATTAACTTGTCATTACCATACTCAAAAGGGGTTACGCCTCCATCTATAATCTAAAGTACCCTCCTACAGATGATAACAAAATTTTACTAAGTTATATGTTCTATTAAGGAATCAAATGAAATTGATATATTTTTTTATTAATGAAATAAAAATTTCATTATTGGTTCATGAGTAGAGAATAAAAAGTATCATTACATAGGAGCAGGCTTTGAAGGTCTCAACCAATAATCAGTCTTCAATAAGGATGAGGTAACAGAGATCGAGAGAGAGGGTGTGATAATAATCACACTCCCGACTTCTGAAGTAGAGGCAAAGGTCGTAATAATCAGCACTCATCCAATCAAGACTAAAAGTTTGACAAATTTAATATCGAATTCATTCGATGACTCATGTATGGACATTTTCCTTCTGAATGTTATGCTAACTTGGATAAGTACTAGGGTGAAAAATCAAACTTTGTAAAAAAGGAAAAAGAAACCCTCTTGCTCGTAAGTCACGTTAAAGAGGAATCTCATCCAAACATGTGGTACTTATACACGTATAGCAATAACCATATGTGTGTTAGTAAGTATATTTTTACTAATTTGGATGACAAATTTCAAATCACTATAAGGTTTGGAGATAATTTGATAGTGTGTGTTATGAGGAAAGGTGACATTCAAATAAGAGTTAAAGACAATAGTCTTCAAACTATCTCTAATGTTTTGTATTTTCTTGATTTGAGGAGTAATTTACTTAGTGTTGGTCATATTCAAGAGAAAGGATACATAATCACCATTAAAGAAGGAACTTGTCTGATTTTTTATTCGTAAAAGCGTGTTATTACTCAAGTAAAAAAGACCTTCGAATCGATTATTTTCAATTTATATAAATAATGATTTAGAGTCTCGTCTTTCTATCATGGTGAAAGATTCAGTCTGACTTTGGAATTTTCGTTTTGGTCATATTAATATTAATGGTTTGAAGATACTGCATAAGATGAATATGATGACTTATCTTCCCTAAATCAACTATCCTTCATAAGAATACGAAGAATGCGTTGTTGGCAAGCATCATCCTGTTCATTTTTCAAAAGGAAAAGCATGGAGAGCTCAAAAGTAGTTAGATTTGATCCATTCAGGAATTTGTAGACCTATCAATCCGATATCCAGTCGCTCTAAGAGGTACTTTATCTCATTTATTGATGATTATAATTGCAAAACCTAGGTCTATTTTTTGCAGGATAAATCAGAAGCTTTCACCGCCTTCAAAATGCTTCAAGGCCCTTGTTAAGAATGAAGTTGGGAAAACCATTAAAATCCTTCACACAGATTGTGGTGGAGAGTACAATTTATAATAATTTATCATTTTTGTGAGTTTCATGGTATCCAAGGGCCACTTACTGCAACTTATACACCATTGGTAAAATGGTGATTTTGAGAGGAAGAATCACATAATTTTAAATATAGTGCGAAGGATGCTAGCGATAACAAGCATTCCAAAGAGATTTTGGCCTGAAGCTGTGAACTGGAGAATTCATTTACTAAATAAGAGTCCCACCCTTGCTATGTAAAACATTAGATCTGAAGAAGCATGGAGTGACAACAGACTTAGTGTTACTTATTTTTGAATTTTATGTTGCATTGCATATGCACATGTACCTAATGAGAAATAGAAGAAACTCAATGATAAGGGAGTGAAGTACGTCTTTATCAACCTTAGTGATCAGTTAAAAGGGTATAAGTTGTATAATCCCGTGCCTGAGACGATAGTCATCAGTTGAGACGTAGTGTTTGATGAAGATAATATTTGGCCATAGAATGTTATAGATGCATAGACATATATTCATGTTTTTCTAGAAGATGAGGATGAAGAAAAACATTATTTAGCTGATGGTGATGTTTCATAATCCTCTTATTCTACCTCGATGAGTTTACCACCATACATTCTTACTCCAAAACAAGACTTAAATGGAGACCATAATTTACCAAGAAATTCCACTGTGGACCATTATGTAATTGCAACAACATCAAGGCCTACACGCACCAAGGTTGGACCAGTAAGGATATAAGACTATGAAGTATGTGGAATTTATAAAGGCAATGATACTCTTTCACATTTTCCCTATTTTGAGATTGTGATCCAATTTTATTTTAAGACGTCTTTTAAGAAGCACAATGTAAGAAATTTATGGATTATGAAATTCATGACATTGAGAGAAACAAAACTTGGGAATTAACATAGCTTCTCGAGGACAATCACTCCATTGACATTTATTGACACCTTGATTTTTAATCGCAATGGAACTCATGTCTCACCCCAATCCTTAATGGTGCATAGTTTTCATTAAAAACTAATTTCTCAAAGTCACATATGATTTCCTAAAAATCCCGATTTCGGTGATAGAAAAACCCTAAACCTATCGTGATTATAGGGGAACTCCTATAAATATGTAAAGTTTAACTTACCATGGACGTAACCAGACTTTACAAATTACCCTACATATCTAAAATACATTATCAAATCCCCCTTACATCTGTTCGTATCTCACTTCAAAGGTTGAAGCCAAGGGTAATCCCAACCGAGATGATTTGGTCAAAGTATCAGATATTTAGGGCCTACCAAACTTCATAATTTGAGAAAATGGTAAACATATGCGTTGTAGATGTTGGAAATACATTCCCAATGGAGAAGGCTTTATATCAATCAGAGCATGCATAAAAACCTTAGGATCATGGGACTAAAGCAATTCACACTACCCTAAAACGTAGAGATTTGGATTATATTTCCAATGGTAAAAACCATGCATCAGTAGGAGTTACGAGTCAAAAGTTATGAAAATAATTAAAACTGTGACAAAAGCGAACTAAGTCAGCTGACCGATTGGCTAGACGATTTTTTAAAACTTTTTTCACTCCGAACGGGCCAAAAAGGCCCTCTAGGACCTTTAACCGATCGGTTAAAAGCCTCCCAAATGGATAGCCGATCATTTATCCCTCCTAACATAGAAGATTTAGGAAATCTTATCTCATCTATTGATAAAAAATCAATGGCTCAGAACCTTTAGCCAATCGGCCATTCGATCCGTCAAAATACCTATAAATAATGGTTATCACCAACCTTAAAAATGATCTTAAAACCCAACGTTGATTCAGTTTCCTGAATTTATTAATTCCGAGTGCCCGAGATACTCGAGCTCATTTCTAAAAAGTCTCGAAGGGCTTGTACTTTCAAAAAGTCACTTTTCAAAAAGGAAAAGTTTGTACTTCCTCAGAGTTTCCCCAAAAAGAGGTTTATACTCCTTAAAAGTTGCTTTCGAGAAACAAATAAAGCCAAAATTTCTTCAGAAATTCCCCAAAAGTCAAAATTTCTAGTAAAAGCTGTGCCTGACTGAAAAGCACCAAAAGCGGGGCTTTCCCCAAGAAAACGAAGTCCTCTTTCGTTGCGAGGGTAAAGAACCTATACCAAAATTTTGAGGAAATACCCCACATATATTACTTTAATAAACTGTGCATACTTGTGTACCCTCTCTAACCCATCCTCTGCTTAGGGGACTGGGTATGCAATTTACATCATTTATATTTGTTTAAAGTGTGGTGTTTAATACAACACACTTGTGTCATGAATTGACAGGCTCATATGCTAAAATAATACAAATCAAATGACATGATTAAAAATACAAACCGGAAAACATACTTTCAAAATTCGTTCTCAAGAAAGTGCCATCGAGCTGCGTTCAATGCAAAACTTTGCTGGTTAATATATAAAAATTCAGCTACGCTCACCACTAGCGAACAAAGCCCGTTATTGCATGGCATCCCAAATATGTGTTTTCATTTCAATACTTTCAAATATCTGCATTTGATCAACGTATTAAATTAACATATAAATATAAATATATCAATCTGACACAACAAAGATACTATATTAAGGAGTATTCTACATAAATACCGCACTGATGTACCTTGTATACCCGGTATCACATTGCCAACACTTATAAATTTGATCGTTTGTTTGAACTACGTTGACATTGATCTCGAGTCTCCTCAACTACGTAGGTGCTATATCGAGCTAAACTCGTGAATCCCAAGCCTCATAATATGTCTCTTGATGTATTATTTCATAAGGATTCTACCATCTATAGTCTTACACCTATATATATATTATCCAACCCCGTTGGAACTACGTTGTCTTTGATCCCAAGTCTCCTTGGGTACATAGGCTCTATACTGAGCTTAACTCGTGAAGCCCAAGCCTTATAATATATCTCTTAACGTATTATCTACTAGGAATGGTTCCATCCCTAGTCCAAACCTCCCCACTTCTTATCCCAACTCCTCCCAATTCTACACCTCCAAACTAGTCTGATTAACAACAACTTAAGTCTAGTTACATCTTAATATTTAACATCATCGGGTTCACTCCCATTCTGATAGTTTATACACCAACCCTCTCCTTCCCAAGCTAAGTCCTACAGTTTCACACATGTCACATTCGAACACGTGTTACTGTCAAACTACGTATGCTCTGATCCAAAGTCCTCCTCGATACGAAGGTGAAACATCGAGTCCTTCTCATGAGGTCGAGCCTAGACAATATTTCCATCGACCTATTGTTTCATCGAGAGGCATACATCTCTAATATTTATCCAGTTCAAACGAGATATCAAACTATGTCAAGGCGTACATATACAACGGTTCAAATGCAAATACTAACTATACATTGGAACTATGTAGGCTTTTATCCTAAGTATTCTTAGGTTTGTAGGGACAATACCTATTCCTTCTCATGAGCTCGAGCTTCGACAATATGTCTCTTAACATGTTGTCCCACTAAGATGCATCCATGTCAAATTCTCTCAGCAAAACAAAATGAGATATATAACTATATCAAGATGGGACGTCCCAATATATTCCTACATACAAACGTCAAAACCCGTATTCACTAATCACAGTAGAGGTGCACCCATATCTTACTTTTCTATCCCTCCTCAGAACACGAACGAGATATGAAACTATCTTAAAGCTGAGATTTCTCGCACAATCATATACACACTCACAACCACCCATTATATAATTCGAGATTTCTAGCACACTTGAGTACTTAATAATGGTCATCTATCATATATGTAAAATCACAGAGTCATGCACAAGAAAATCCTGTGTACCTTTATTAGTTGAAGTGACATTTCTATGCCTCTCACTGATACCATTCTCTAACTTGAGCACCTAATAGAATGTTGAGGGACCCTCAAGCTAACGTTTTAAACAAATTTTAAAAACAACTAAAAAGTAATCAATCAATGCAAAGAGAAATAATAAGCATAGAATTCAGGAATCATAGATAATAAGTGGCGTGCCTAACATCTTCCCCGATCGTAACTCATCTCTAGATAAACCATGGACTTTAAAACCACCTTAGGATTAGCCCGAAAGGGGTAGCCAAAACATTTCTTTTTCTGTTTTTATATAAAATAAGCTGGAACTCTGAACACCCTACAAAACCCCCTCTTTTTCCCCACAACAGCCACCCTTATCAAAGGGTGTGTACCAAACTTGAACATGACATCAAACTACATCCAGTGGCAAGTCACCAATGACCCAAAAACATTAAACTAATAACCTGACCTTAGGGGGATGTAGCGGAACATGAGATGAGCTCTCTTCCTATCCCTATAATGAAGCTCGCCCAGGCACAGCGGTACCACGCTCACTCCTGGCTCATTACATCATAGTGATGACTTTATTGTGGGCCTTTTTCTATTCTATCAAAATATAACATTGTGTATCATATCTAGAACTCACCAGCTATGTCACAATAGTGACTCCACCAAAGATAAATCAAGAGAACCGAACTATCTATATGCTTCTTTTGTATTATTTTTAATATTTATCTATCGTATGACTATTTTGCGTTAATTTTAAAACTGGTTAGCGGCCTTAGTTTAGAGTCCCTCACAATGTAGATACTTTCTTTGGTCCCCATGTACATGATTGTACATTTTCCCAAACATATAGGTACACGTGAAGGACCTCGCCATAAAATTAAACATCAAAGTATGTAAAAAATAAAGATTACATATTTGCATCACACACTACATAGTCCAAAATTTCACATTATTTAAACCTTATTCCCAAAAGAAACTAGTGGAAAAAAGTTCATACTTTGGGAAGGTCACCTTATCCATTAGAACACTCTCCCCAAAATATAGGTTCGTACTTTTGAGAAGTCACTTTCGTAGATAAAGATCATACTTTCAAAAGGTCACTTCCCCGAAAGGCTAGTCACCAATTAGTGTCCTCACTCTTTTTGTCCACTAGTCTGGTATATCGAAAAAATTCTCTCTTTATCCCAAATTCTCAGTGATATTGAATGTTGGAAGTTTGTTTAGTACTAGGGTAAATCTAATATGCTTACACTACTACTCAATACTAGGATAAAGTGGTGTAATACGTACCTTAAAGGTTCCTCAGCCCAAGCAGTTCCATATTTCATGAACCATGGCCTTAAAAAGTTATACACCAATAACCGAGTCACATCACCCCCTTTGCATAAATAAAAAGATCTAGGAACATACCCTATTGCATAAAAAGAACATATACTTACGGGCAGTCTTGTTGACCAAAATTTTCAAAACAATTGTTAGTCGGATGGAGGCTGGTGAATATCTTCCCCTTATAATGATGATCAATAATACGAATCCCCAAGTTATTAAAAAAAGAGGTCCTTTACGTTGGATTCTCCTAACTAAATTTTATTTTAAGAAAATACTAGACCACAATATATTATTTGCTTGCTTCTCATGCTAAAAAAATGAGAGATCACCCTTATTCAGCCAAATCCAACGGGAATTTGTTAAGTTCTTTCCCTTTGAAGATACAACAAAACAAAAGAACTTAAAAAAAATAAAATCATGTTCACATGCGGTTAAAAACAAATAAAAGAATTCATCGAAAAATTCATATATATATATGTGAGTCCTTTTCCCTTGTGTTTTGTCCTTCTTTATACATAAACCTAAATGAAAGTAACCAAATGTTTCCTAGGTTATCATTACCAGTAGAGAATTCCCATTAAGTTCTTACCCTAGAAACTCGAGTTCTTGCCATGTGAGATCATCTAGTTTTCACCAGTGAGCTCACCACCACGGCTATTAGGTTTGCACGATTGTACATTTCATGTCTTACAAAGAAGATCAAGATCCATCTGTAATGGACTAGGTTTTTAGATATCGCCTCTCAGAACACCATGCAGTTTAAAATCAGGGCACTAGGATAAACACAAGTCCATTATTTCTAAAGCCCACTGCTACGATCGAAACTAGAGAGAGCTTACTCCCTCCCCTATATCCAACATTGGAACACCACGTGTGGAAACTATCAAAGTAGTAACAACTATCCCAAAGATTACACTTGGACTTGTCCCATCTCTGGCACCCCTGCTAACTTCAGCATCCCTAATTCCAACTACCTTTCATCATAAGCACACCGTGTGACCACACACCACCTTCTAAAACCCCGAGCGAGCTAAGTCCGTAGATCCTCCACCACTTAATGATACAATCTAAGTCTCCCATGGGGTTATGGATATCTGGTGTTTCTTCCATACGAGACACTTGAAAATCACACCAACAAGGGAACTAAAGCTCATACTCGAGTTTTGTATGAGACACCCACCCATATCTTTATGGGCCTGAACCTATTGTCTTGCATGCATCCTTCGAATAAAAACAAACTTTACATGGAATACGATTCTACATCTCTCCTCAAACAACATTGTCCATGAGAGACCATCGCTCCAAGGCCTACATCCCCTCCCTAGTTTCTTACTAAACACCCACATTAACACAAGACCTACTATTCCCAAATCAAGAAAGAGACCTCCAAGCCCGCCAACATTCCAGTGGATGACTTCAAACCCCCCCTCACCTGTCGGACTTTTTAGGCCTAACCCAACCAATATCTTCCCGGCCCACCCCTATTTCAAGACCCTTCTGAAATTTCGCATCCAATGCCTATGGCTTTTTATAAAAATTGCGCACATCTAAAGAATTTTTAAGAACCATCACCCATATTAGGGCTTACCCTAAACCGACACATGTTCTTAGTGGCTAATCAATTATTTTTTCTAAAGAGAGAGAGAGAGAGAGAAAGGGGATAAATGATCACTTACACTATTTTGGAGTCAGATGACACTTTGGAATCAAATACAATTTTTAGATTATCAATTTAAGGCCTTTAAAATTTCCAAATTACACCCCGCTATTAAAATCGTAAAGCCTCCACTCAACGAGCAAATGAATCTCTGTCTAGACTGAAAAAAGGCATTCTTACATTACAGTTAAAATTTGAAAATAAAACTTACACTCATTCAAAATGACAATGGATTTGAAAAAAATTACCCAATCCTCCTTACCCCTACTCAATAGCGCCCGTCCACCTAAAATATCCCAAATCCTCGCCACCGAGACTACCCCGTTTATGTAAAATGATAACTTCTCAAGTCTACTCGATCAAAAACCAAGTCTCCCCATACTTCCCTAATGGCCGGACTTATTTGAGCTCTCTAAAGTTTCCCTTCCTCATTCTGATGGCATGATAAGTAGTGGTGCTAAGTACTTAACATTATGTACTCTGTGTGCCGAATTGAACATTCTAAATAAATAAAATGACAAACCTAATAATGAGGACAACGTAATCCTTAAGGAAAACCTTAAAGCCTCTCAGACTTTTCGAGGCGAGTTTAAACCTAATAAGAGGGTCCCTCCTTTCTAACACAAACACCAGTGAGGCAACCATCTTGGTTTTCCCTAATGGGGTCACAGTCTCTGAAACCTTTAACCTCGACCCTTAAAAAAATTCATTACTTCGAGCTATGTTCTGAATATGGGTAGAAGTCATCATGAAAAAAAGAGAGAAGGAAACACAGTAAAAGAAAAAAAGAAGAAAAAGAGCCGTAAATGGAAAATGATCCAAAGAGACAAACTTGGCTAAAGCTTCAATTTCCATATAGACCAGTATCAGGGATAAAAGAATAAACCACGAATGATCCGAAAAGAGAAATTTTAAAACCATACAGATTCCTAGCCCTATATAAAAAATACCACTTGAGCTACTAACCTTTCCCTTGAAGTTAACTAAAAGCTTTGTGCCCCCAACTTTTCATTCAATAAAACTACGTGGACCTGATTCTCCAGTACACTTTTATTACAGAAATTCAAATACAAATAACCAATTGTTTTTGAATCATAGATACGTAGGCAACTCGATATGTCACTTCAGTCCCAATCAAACAATAAAGACAAACCCAAAATCGATGTCCCTAAAAACATGACCACTGTGTCTTAATTGCGAGAGACTTTACATGGTCTAATAAACGATGGTAAGTAATAAAAGGAACTCTAAAGTGTTAGAACTCCGCAGTTCTTATTATTTAAAATATGACATAAAACACAGTACTCTCAGATCTCAACTTACGAGTCCTAGGAGGAAAAAAGGTACCTCGCTCCTCACTTTTTCACTATAAAAAGCATTGTCCTCAAGACAAGCCCTAAAAAAATATTAAACACACATTTAGTCAAGGTGCACTAAAAGCCACCACATCTTTAGAACTACATTTTTAACCCGATTCCCACTAAGGGATATGTAGGCAGTTCACCTAGAGACTCGGTCACGCCATAAAATATATCCCTCATTTATGCAAATCCCTTTGAACTAAAGGTAAACCCTATTATCAAATCCACTATCCTGGTAATCTTCAAAGCCTAAGGAATAAGTCCACGTCATAGAATGATCATAAGAAAATATTTTAAAAATCTAACTTTAATATAAGAGTATATAAATGACTTTAAAGTTACCCTCCATTTTTAGGTAACCATTCATCCTCTTCACCCATAATTTTAACCCAAAAATGAAAACCCCGTGTCGATTTTACATTACATGAGTACTCCTTTTTGTTAAAAAAATGATCGATAACTCCCAATGAAAAGAAAATGAAAAAAATGAAAAACTCTTGAAGAGCAATCATTTCACGGCCTTTCCAAAAATGCTCTTTACCTTATAATCCCATTTACCTCTCGAAGAACAACCACCTTCTACATTCACGTTATGTTAAATACACCACCTCCCCTTACAATTATATCGATAAGGCATCAGTTGGTGATTAATCACATCGATACAATAGGCATCCTCTAACCAAAATGAAGCCTCACATTGAGCACCTCCTCAAAGCTTCAGACTCACCAGAGAAAACTTTAAAACAAAAGCCTCACTCATACCTAAGCGCCCTACTTAAACCTCATATACTGATCAAGAAAACCATTGTGAATCCTCAGACTCCTTTGAGCAGACCACACTTAAAGCGTTGAACACTGCTTAAAAAAACTCCTAAAAAAAGCCTCACTACCCTTACCCCTCACTTAATCCTTAGACACCGCTTGAGCAAACCCCTGTAAAGCCTTAGACATCTCCTGAGCGAACCTCTGAAAAGCCTCACCACCTTGAGAACCTCATTTAAAGTCTTAGACAATGGCTCCAAAAAATATTTTACCAAAGCCTTCGAATTGTCTAAGAAAACCATACCAAAGGTTTGGGCTTTCCCGATCAATCTCGCAAAAGGACTCGAGCAAACTGCTCACCTTAATCTCAGAATCCTCTAAGAAACCCCAATCATGGCCTCAAACCCATAAGTAATGGTCTACCTAAGATAATAATGAAGTCTCAAACTTCTCTAAACATCCCTAAATAGCCTCAGACTCCATGTCAGATAATAAAACTAAATCCCAAACCAAGCAAAACCAAAGAAGTCATCTCAAATAAATTGGCCCCCTACGTGACCTAAAATTGGGAGCCCCGCGCTCCAAAACCATTTAGTCCCCTATGTGACCATAAATAGGAAGTCATGTGCTTCAACACCAATCGGTACCCTATGCGACCTAAAATAGGGAGCCCTTCTCTCTAAACTAACGTGGACCCCTATGCGGCTTAAAATAGGAAAGACCATGTCTTTACCTTTAGTCCCCAGAGCGACCTAAAATAGAAAGGTGTTGGAATGTTTTGAATATTTACTAAAACCAAAGTTAAAAATTGGGACACTCTATGCCCTTCCAAAGCTTTCTCCCTCTCGGTATGTTAATCAGCATACATTCATACTTAATCTCCTTATCACCGGTTCCCACTAACTTGGAAGGATAACCAGTCGTGAGGTGATCCTACACCCAAATAGATGCCAATGAAACCTTGTGTTTCTACGTATGGTCCCCATAGAGACCTTAAATAAAAGGGTTAGGATGTTTTGAATCTTTTCAAAAACTAAAGTAAAAAATCAGGATACCTTGCAACCCTTTGGAGCTTCCTCCCGGTGTTTACATCACCATATGTTCACACTTAATCTCATATCCCTCGGTTCTCACTGGCCTGGAAGGGTAACCACTCGTGAGGTGATCCCTCACTTCTAAAGATGCCATAAAAACCTCGTATTTCTATATCTGGTCCCCATAGTGACCTAAAATAGAAAGGCGTTGGAATATTTTGAATCTTTTCCAAAATTAAAGTAAAAAATCAGGATTCCTTGTGCTCTTTCAGATCTTCTTCATGGTGTTTAAATCACTATGTTCACATTTAATCTCTTACCCTTAGGTTCCCACTAGAAATGAAGGATAAACAGTAGGGAGGTGATCCCAAACCCCTAAAGACACCATAAAAACCCTGTGTTTTAACATCTGTTCCCTATGGCGACATGCAATTAAAAGGGGTTAAATAATTTGAATCTTTACTAAGATCAAATTAAAAAATAAAGCTACCTTGCACCCCTTCGGAGCTTCCTCCCGGTGACAGCAGCCGAGGCCAATAGTGTCTTATGAGATCAAGCCAGTGCCAACGTCATACTCTAAAGCCCCAGCCGGCGTTACACCCTACCTCATGCCTAACCTCGGCCAATCCTCCAAGCCGAGGTCGTACCAGTGATCAATTGGATAAAGCAACTATCGGACTCCTACAACATCGTAGTCGGCCAGACCGAGGTTACAACAAGTGATATTATAGGTCCGAGCATACACAAGCATATGAAAGGCTTGGAGCACGTGAGCAAATTAGTTATAATGAAATCGTTCCCCTCACGTGAGGGAATATTTGGTCATTATTCCTTTCATGTGGCACAACCAGGTGTCCACCTATGATTAGTGTATTCAACTCACACATGCCCATGGCATGCTTAGGGGGTACAATACACCCCCAAGCACTATAAGTACATATCTTCTCCTACCTTGGAAAATGATGGATAATTACAACCCTAGCTAAAACTCTATTGGTTTACATAGTAGAGAGAAAAAGATTTAGAGATTGTATCACAAGCCATTAATGCCCTCATTATAATGAAATTACTCACACACTCATTGTGGACGTAGGCCAGATTGGCTGAACCACTTATATACTAGTGTTTCTCCTTTTCTCCTCACCTTCCTTTACTAGATATATATACTCTTGTGCTGCCATTGTTATTACTAGCATGAGCTTATCAACACCTCATCTGGTGGTGTTTTTACAACATCATCATTTTGGCGTCATCTGTGGGAACGAGAAGCTATATCTCTTCCTTCTTAAAGCTTGGCCTCACCGGAGACTCTAGTGGTGCACCACTCATCCCCCATCGTATGGAGATTTATCACCATTGAGATAGCTCCTTAAAGGTACCAAACTCTTTAGTAGTTTCATTTACAAGCTCTCTAGTCTTTTTCCACGGCACCAGAGTTACCACCTCCACTATCTGGTGTTGGAGGTCCTAGTTCCAATCAAGCACCACCCAAGTCCGAAATGGCCGAGGTGGCAGCCACCATGAAGTCCTTAGATGCAACTCAACAAGCGATGCAGGAAAAATTTGTCCAGCTAAGACAGAACATAATAATGATACCACCTGGGGTCTCACCGGAGATGATAACTCCGGCAGTTTCTCAGCCACATCAATAAGCACCATGAAAGGACTTACCCACTCCTCAGTGGAGGAAGGATATTGCTGACCCTAAGAGTTTACGTCTGGGGAGGTAAGAAAACCCTTGCCTAGAGGATAGGTACGATGACATTGAGGTAGAGGATGCTCCAACAGACTGTTGGGAGCCGTATGAGGTCTCAAACAACACAGTACGTCCTATCCAACAGAGACGAGGTCAGTGTGAGAAACGAGACTGTGATGCACGCCAAAGAGGATCAGCTTTTGATCGCTTGAGTGACTTTGAAAGGCTCGGCCCAATTAATGATCCGAGGGAGAGACTATCCAGATCAAGAAGTCTTATCGACTCTAGAAGAGAAGGAGGTGAATGTCGTTCTCATTATGGCTGACCCCCACATGTCCGAGACTGTTGCCAGGGGGAGGTCAATAGCCGATGTTGTGTAGTAGCTGGGGAACCCTCAGTCCACCCCTTGGAGGTGGCTGGGGACAACCTCGGCCAAGCCTATGTTGCTAAACCATGGAACGATTCTATTTAGAGACTTGAAAACAAAATTGGAGATCTCTTGAAAAATCGAGACCCGTTGCAGAGGGGATACTCGGAGGGTTCTCCATTTATTGCAAAGATTGTCAACTTCCCAACCCCTGCCAAGTTTAAACCTCCAATGGTGTCTCCGATGTACGATGGAAGTACTAACCCGATCCATCATATTGAGATGTATCAGTCTGCAACTGACATCTATTCCATCCCTGATGAAATGGGGTGCTGAGATTTCTTCAGCACTTTAACCGGTGCTGTGTATATCTGGTTCACTTCTCTTCCTAAATATTCAATTGAGAGTTTCAAAGGCCTGGCCAAAAGGTTCATTCACAACTTTTTTTTTGGGTTAAGACCTCAGAAGAAGATAACCCATCTGCTGTATGTCAAGCAGGGAAATAATGAAAGCCTCATAGATTACATCGCGAGGTTTAATAAGGAAAAGTGGGAGGTAGAAGATTATGAAGAGATTATAGCCATGATAGACCTTATTAGAGGACTTCAAAAGGGAAAGCTACTCTGGAAGCTTGCTGAAGACCCTCCTAAGTCAATGGCCGAGCTGTTAGCAACAGTTGGAAAGGTCATGAATGCATAAGAAGCAATGGCTGCGAAGTATGAAGATGAGAATGGAAGTAGCAGTGGGAAATTTTAGAAGAAAAAAGTTGGAAAGAAGAGGGCTGCAGATGACAAGTTTGCAAACTATACTCCTTTAACTGTGAGCTGTGAACACATCCTCAATGAAATAAAGAATGATAGGTTCCTGAGATGGCCGGAGAAGCTGAAGGCTCCTCCACAAAAGAAAAATAAGAATTTATGGTGTGAGTTCCATCAGGATCACGACCATCTAACTGACAAATGTTTTTTCCCTAAAGGACGAGATTGAGAAAATGTTGAAGTCTGGAAAGCTCAGAAAGTATATGGATCGTTGAGATTCTAAGGGGGCAATATATGACCCCCAAAATAAAAGAAATGATAAATGCCGGGAAGATGGCCCTGCCAGAAGAGCTGATGACTCAGATGATGATGACGATGACCCTGACCTCCCACCACAAGACGATAATGCCCCAGTGAAGAGGGTTGATATGATCTCTTTCGATGCAAATACTATCTATAGAGGATAAGTAGGGGGTGGCTCAGAGGTAGCATATCGCAAGGCTCATGTGGAAGAGGTTAAAGCAATGACTAAAGCCGAGGTTATAAACTTGGCATCTACAGAAGTTAAACGTGAGAAGAGAAAGAGGGTAGATATGGACACCCTCATAGTCGACTTATCACGATTTGATTTCAAAGGTATCTTAGCTCCCCACGATGACCCTTTAGTCATCACCACAAGGGTGCATGGATGCGAAGTTCAGAGGATCCTTGTAGATAGGGGCAGATCCGTAGACGTTATATAATGGTCAAGGCTTGTCCCTTACCATCACCCCTTGATTGGCTTCAGCGAGGAGAAGGTCCATCCATTGGGAATATATGAAATGGATGTGATAATGGGAGATGAATGGCCTAAGAGGTTGACCAAAAAAATTAATTTCTTTGTGATGGATGAAAATGTCTTCTCAACTTACAACCTCATCATGGGACGAGTAGCCCTCAAGGAATTTAAGGTCGTGCCTTTAACGGTCCACCAGATGCTAAAATTATTGACTCCCTATGGAGTAGGGGAAGTGCAAGGTGATCAAAAATCGACGTGAGAATGCTACTTTAACTCTGCAAAAGAGAGAGAGGCTCATAAGAAGGCAACAACCACGTACAACATTGACACCCTTGATCCTTGAGATGGAACAAAACTAAAAAAAGGAGAGGTCGCAAAGGAGGTAGAATACATCTTCCTCAATGAGGACGAGTCGGGAAAAACCATCCAAGTCGGTAAAACCCTAAGGCCAGAGATCAAGGAGGAGATAGTAAAGCTGTTAAGGAAGAGACAAAGTATCTTTGCATAGAACTATGCAGACATGGCATGTATTAATCCTGAGATAATATGTCATAAACTCAATATTATAGAGGATACCAAACCCATTAGGCAGAGAAGAAGAATATACTCAAGAGATAAGTATGAAGTCATCAGAGAGGAGGTTCAAAATCTTGAAGAAGCTAAGTTCATCAGAGAAGTTATATACCCTGAGTGGTTATCAAACGTTGTCATAATACCCAAGAGTAATGGGAAATGGAGGAGGTGTGTAGACTTCACCAATTTAAATAAGTCTTGCCCAAAGGACAGTTTTACCTTACCTCGTATAGATCAGATGGTGGATGCCACAACTGTACATGAGCTCATGAGTTTCATGGATGCATACTTAGGGTATAATCAGATCTTTATAGATTCGACTGACTCAGAGAAGACAATCTTCAATACATACAAGGGGACCTATTATTACAAGGTCATGCCCTTAGGCCTAAAGAACGCAAGGGAAATATACCAACATCTTGTAAATAAGATGTTCGAATATCAGATAGGCAAGTCCATAGAAGTTTATGTGGATGACATGCTGACGAAGAGTCTGAAGGATGACACCCATGTGGCCGACCTTGAAAGAACTTTTGACACTATGGAAAAATATGGAATGAAGCTCAACCCGACCAAATGTGTCTTCGGAGTAGGATCAGGAAAGTTTTTGGGCTTCATCGTAAATCAAAGGGAAATATAGGCTAACCCTGAGAAGATCAAGGCTTTACTAGAAATAAAGACACCCAGAACCATCAAAGACATTCAAAGGCTGACCGAACGAGTGGTTGTACTTAACAGGTTCTTATCTAGAGCTGCAGATAAATGTCTTCCTTTTTTCAAAGTTCTTAGAAAGGCCTTCGAATGGAATAAGGAATGTGACATAGATTTTAAAGAGCTGAAGTCCTACATCGGTTCACCTCTACTACTATCCCGACCAATTCAGGGTGAGATGCTATATATATATAGTCAGCCATCAGTGCTGCAATAGTAAGGGAAGAGGATGGAGTGTAGAGATCAGTGTACTTCAACATCAAATCACTTTAAGGGTCTGAGCAGAAGTACCCCCGAATTGAAAAGTTAGCCTATGCTTTGATACTTGCTTCTAGGAAGATGAAGCCATACTTCCAGGCTCACTACATGGTCGTCCTCATTGATTCCCCACTAAGACAGGTCCTCTATAAGTGTGAGAAGTCAGGAAGGCTACTGACCCAGGCAATCGAGTTGGGGGAATACAATATTGTTTATCAACCTAGGGTTACCATTAAGGGACAAGCACTCACGGACTTTGTGGTCGAGTTTACCTGGGGTGAGGCCGAGGTTGAAATTAATCAAGAGGCTGCACATGAGACATAAGAGAGAAGACTTGATCTTGATTACATTGAGTAAAGAAGAGAGGATGCAGAGATAAAATAGGCAGCCTATCAGCAGAGAACTGCCAGGTTCTACAATCAGAGGGTAAAGTCAAGGCCGATAGCTGTAGGAGACCTAGTCCTAAAGAAGATGTGTCAAAAAATAAATAAGCTCCATCCTAATTGGCATGGTCCTTATAAGGTAATTGATAAGGTTGTATCTGGTACCTACCGACTAGAAAATCTTGAAGGAGAGCCTTTCTCTAACCCTTGGAATGTCGATCACTTAAATAAATATTATATATGATGTTGTAGTTGTTCTTATCTTTTTCTAATACATGTACTAGCTTCTATAATGGATGTTAATGAAAAGATAATAATGTTGTGCTGATACTTTTGTTACATTATATGTTTTTAACATCATCAATTTGAGGTGAAACTTCATTAACTTGGTGACCTCCGACCGTTACACCGTTTATCTGGTGAAAATATGAGGTGAAACACCATTAACTTGGTGACCTCAGACCTTTACATCGTTTATCTGGTGAAAATATGAGGTGAAACATCATCAACTTGGTGACCTCAGACCTTGAACACCATTAATTTGGTGAAATATGAGGTTAAACATCATTAACTTGGTGACCTCAGACCTTTATATCATTAATTTGGTGAACTATGAGGTGAAACATCATTAATTTGGTGACCTTGGACCTTTAACATCATTAACTTGGTGAATTATGAGGTTAAACACCATTAGCTTGGTGACCCCAAACCTTTTAACTACAATAACTTGGTGAATTATGAGGTTAAATACCATTAGCTTGGTGACCTCAAACCTTTTAACTATATTAACTTGGTGAATTATGAGGTGAAACATCATTAACTTGGTGAAATTACAGGTGTTACATCATTAACTTGGTGACCTCAGACCTTTTAATATCATTTAGTTGGTGAAATATGAGGTGTTACATTATTAACTTGGTGACCTCAGACCTTTTAACATTATTTAGTTGGTAAATTATGAGGTTAAACATCATTAACTTGGTGACCTCAGACCTTTTTACATCATTTAGTTGGTGAATTATGAGGTTAAACATCATTAACTTGGTGAGCTCGGACCTTTTAACATCATTAATTTGGTGAATTATGGGGTGAAACGCCATGAGTTGGTGACCTCAGCCCCTTAACATCATTAATTTGGTGAATTATATATCTTTTATTACTTGCTTTGACTCCCATTATTCAAATTTGGTGATATTATGGACGAATAAACATCATAGACATGAAACAGCAAATCAACAAGTGAGGAAATGGAATTGCATTCATTCAAACCAATAAAATATTACATCATTATAAGAGAAGAGATTATAGTTCATCAAAGACAAGGGGTTATACAAAAGATTGACAAAAATTCAGGCATGCAGAGGAGATACTTAGACACTCAGGCTTCAGTCGACCCACCAGTAGCAGGGTTGTTTTACTCTTGGACTTGGTTGGTAACTTCAGCCTCTTCACCCTGATGTTCAACATCCTCAGTCCCAGTCACTTCAAGATGGATCGTCTCAACTAGGCCACCCTTTTCAACCTCTTGCAGGGCCTTAGTAAGCTAGGCCTTTGCAAAGCTGAGGCAATAAAGTCCTCGGCCGACAGACTGCCAGAACTTTCTTACTTCATAGCAACCCATCTGCTGGTTGCCTTGATGGACCTCTCTAGGTATTCAAGGTTGAAGCTAACAAATTCATCAGAGGTTTGATACTCCCTGATGATTGTCTCTAAAGAATCCTCCAAGGCAGCCTTAACGAAGGCATCAACTTTGGAGTAAAGACTATCATCCTTTGCCTTCAGCGCATTGGCATGATCAATTTTCATCTGGGAGATCTAGTCACGCTTCTCCTTCAGACTGTTGTTCAAATCTTCAATTTTCTTGTTCAGACTCTCCTCAAGCTTTTCAGCATCCCTGCTCTTCTGGGTCAGAGGCAACCTCGTCAGAGTATAGTTAGTCAGACGATGAAAAGAGAGAGCACTCTATAAAAAGAATCATACACATTAGCAATAATGAAATGCTAAGAGTAGAGTTAACACTTGAGAAAATTGCAAATAAGTACCTGAACTGCCTTATGGACCACAAACTCTGGCAGCAGAGCGACATCCGTCGAGTGAAGAAAGTCTTTATCATCCTTGGTCATTGCATGACCAAGGGCATCAGAAGCCCCGACACTATTGCCAATGAGGCTGTCACCAATTTTTAGCTAAGAGAGTCGAGCTGATAAGGCGCTGTTTGAGGAGATTAGTATACCACGCTCAGTATTTTGAGCTTTGCTGGGCCTTGTATGGGAAGGGTCTGCAGGTGCCCTCCTCTTCTTTGATGTCTTAGTAGGAGATTTTTCCTTTTTTGTGTGGGAAGGGGGTGGCACAGTCTTGCCACCACGCTTCTCTAGTAGTTTCGTGATGCTGGGACCAGACATATTCCAGATGTCTTCAGAAACTCCTCCGGGCTTCTCTGCAAAAAGAAAACATCGGAGGGAGAAGATCAGACTCATGAAATTCACGAGACTAGACTTGTAAAATTGATTTTTCTAGAATACTTACGAAGCTCGGCCAAAGGGCCACTTCCAAGACCGGCTGAGATAAATAGTAAGGGGTCATCAGATGCTCGTATTTGACAAGGTGGCCATCTTCGCCCTGACTACGAAGATCCTCAACATTCCAATGATTATGTTGGCTCAACCCAGGGTATTTTTTGGCCGAGAAAGAGACCTTGACCCACTTCAGAGGTGACCTTGGAACATATGTCCCATAGAACTCATTAGGACCAAACTCCCAAGCCCCTGAGGTAAAGAAGAACCGAGGCTTCCAATTGTGGTTTGAGGTCTGAGTCACTAGCAACATCTTCTTCTCAGACTTCCTGGCTATAAATTGATAGCACCCAGGGTGATTTTTAGCGGATAAGGGTATGTAACAAGCTAAGAATACCCTAACTGGAAGGTCAGTATGATGAACCACCTTCTAGAGTATGATGGCCCCAACCAAGACCCTCCAGGCATTGGGGGAAAGCTGAGAAGGAACGAGGTTGATAGAAGAAATAACGGCTCGGATAGTGGGGTAAATTGGGAGATGAAAGTCGAGTTTGAACATATGCTCATAGAGATATAATTCTCTCTCTCGGCCATCGAATGCCCTCTCATCCTTCAAGGGTTTCCTTAAGGTAACAGATGAAGGAATGGTGTACATATGTTTGAAGATAAGAAGGTCGTATTCTGTGATAGAAGACTTAGGACCATCAACCTTGGAAGTGTCAAGTTCACTCCCTTCATCATCATCATTTTCATTAACTGTTTGTGGCTGATCCTCATAGGGGCACCAGCAGGAAAACTCTTAGCAAACTCAAATCGATAGCAGTCGATAGAGTAATGTCATCAATAATATGAGGAATTTCCACACTGGGCAATAGGATTTCAACGGAGGAAGACCTACGAGAGGTGCTATCCTGCTGGTGGGATGAGGAACGGTCAGACGCTTATGCTTCCCCAGAGATTACACTTCATCATCATCATTTTCATTAACTGTTTGTGGCTGATCCTCATAGGGGGCACCAACAGGAAAACTCTTAGCAAACTCACATCGATAGCAGTCGATAGAGTAATGTCATCAATAATATGAGGAATTTCCACACTGGGCGCTAGGATTTCAACGGAGGAAGACCTACGAGAGGTGCTATCCTGCTGGTGGGATGAGGAACGGTCAGACGCTTATGCTTCCCCAGAGATTACACTTCCCTTGGGAGAGCAATCCATAGCCTCTTGAAAAGAGTCTACGGACTCAGAAGCGTCAGAGGTAGACATAGGGTCCGAAGAGGATGACTCCGACATTAACATAGGAACCTCAGGAACCTCTGTGGGCTCAACAGGCTCGGCTGACTCAGGGTATATAATCTTCAAGGGTGGTGGAAAAATTGGTCTGAGGGGAAAGTCCTCAGCCCTACGAGCTTCCTCCTGAGCTAACTCTATCTGCCTAATCTTTTCGAAGGTCTTCTCACGCAGAGACGAAAACTCTTCAATGAGTTTGTACAAAGGTATGAGAATTCAGAGGACGAGACTACACTTGAGAGTTCGAACTAAAAGGGTCAAACAGGGAAACGGCTTGTACAACTTAAATAAATGATCAAACAAGGAATCCAAAGGGTTCTCCCCAAGAACACCAAGAACACCCTAAGCTAGTTCACCATTAACTTAATCAATCCTCTTTACTTTAATCAATATAACAGTCTTATTAGTTATATAAAATAATTAAATTTTCATAACATGTATTTCACCCATATATAATTTTTTAACCTATTATGTATGTAGTTATATCCCGACAGTCCCATACCTGTCGAATATAAGCACGTAAATATAAATATTCCTATCCTCCCGAGTAAGCACTCATCAGATGTTTCCTCTAAAATGCTATCACCCCAGGTATGCTCACTTGACCCAGATATCCCAAGTCGGAATCACTCACGAGCTTGGTAAAAACATAAACGTAGTGGAGGCGGTCATATTTCCTATCTGAAAGTGAGATAAGTCCCTCACCCATATAATATACGCTATGACCCGGGGATATACTCTCCCTGTTGCTCAAGCCAGGGGATTCACCCACATCGCGCAACCTCCTAAGATAGCACTAGAGTATATATATATATTCTATAAATATTATTCACAGCAATATTTATGAGGTACACAATTATATATATATATATATATATATATATATATTTACACTACACATCACCGCATACATATATAAGTTACACCGTCTAATGCCTGACATATTCGACTCTATTATCCAACTCTTTATTTAATTAATTATTTTCACTTTAATTAATTATTTTAACGTAGTGTCGCTCAACTACGTTACCCGGACATTTTTCCTCGGTCCGAAATGAAACACCTATGAGTTATTTTCCCAAATTTCATTTATAACTTGTCACCCATTTACTTCTCCCATATCCCAATTATATTTACCTAAAATTCCTAGAATTCACGCTCTTATTTAATTTTTCATCAATTTAATCAGTCTAAAACCATTTCCAAATAAAATCTCCAATGCTTATAAAAACTAACATCACTGTCAAAATTCCTGTAACGTCGATTGATCGACTCCCTGGGTTGATCGATCGATCGACCAGATCATCGTCTTCTCCAGCAGTACCATATCATAATCAAACATCAATTGAGTATCAAATCAACATATACTACTCAACTTTCGAAAACCCATTTTAACTATTTAACCCTTACCCAAAAATGGATTTTTGATACACATACTATGATATGAATTGATTATCACTAATTTAAAATCACAGCAAGTTAACCACTTGACTTAGGGTTCGTAGTGTCTGATCCTTTGGAGAAGATGTTGATTACAATGTAGAACACGCTATACTCTTTTATGATTTGTCTTAAAAGATACCCAAATGCTCCCCAATTTCTTGCTCTGCTTTTCCCCTCAAGTATCTAAGTTTAGATTTGTGTTATCTAACGTTCAACACACTTAAACTTAGGTTTATATTAACTAATCCCGTTTATAGGCTAATGGGCCAAGCCCGACTGACCCGAACACCTCTGTGTGGGCTGGTTATGTCTAGACATGTTCTGAGACCTAATTACTACCACTGGGTACACTATTATGACTATTTCGACCCATCCGGAGTCAAACGTGCACTCATAATTGTCATCCGAAATACTTTATAACATTCTCCAATTTTCATCCTCAAAATGCGACACAAAAAAAATCCGAATAATTATACCTTAATTAGCCAGATTAAATATATCCCTACTTAAAAAAATTCTCCAAATCATAGATTCAAATTTATCCAAGTTAAGAAAGTTTTATTTCTCCCTGTGGCCATCCCCGATCCTCGGCTGCGGGCAGGCGCGCGAAGGAAATGATCCTCGGGTCCCTCACGTCCCTCTCGGGAGCGCTTCGGCCGGCGTCGTTTGAGATGAGGTGTAAAAATGTAGAGAGATTCAGAGTCGCCAGTCTATTTTACTCAAAATAGACAAAAGAAAAGGGGGAAGCCATCCCGAAGGATGGCATCCAAAGACATACTGGTGCATACAAAACCAAAATGATTCGAGAAGGGTTCGGAGGCTAAGTTACGAAATGGAAAGGTGTTAGGCACCCATTCCACCCTTTCAGTCTCTCATGGATATTTGCTATTTTCCTTTATTTTCCCCGTGATATGTGTGCATGTGTATATATATAGTGGAGATAGGAATCCTCGACTTCTATAATGAAAGAGATAAAGCGAGTCATCCGTAGGAAGGTATAAGAATAATATTAGAAAATAAGATTTACCCGATTACCCTTACTTCGATCGTTATAATGGAACGATGACGCATACGGGGTAATACGTCACCAAGAACAAGTATACAGAATATAAGAAAATTGGATTTAGAGAAGATAGAAAATGAGGGAAAAAGTGAGAATAGGACTCGAGTCTCGAGTTTAAACCCCGAGACGCCTACGTAGCCTATAAAGGCATCAAAGTCCACGTAGTTCGCATACAAAACGAGGGGTGGGGTTTATCCCATAAATCCAAATGGGGGATCTCTTATTTGTGAGTGTGTGCGAGTGTAGAAAAAGTGTTTTAGTTGTGAGAAAAGTATGAGAACCCCTATTTGGAATTTAGGAGCAAACCCTCTTTTTCTTTTTCTTTTGGGTTTTTATTTATATGAAAATAAGAGTTGTGTAATAATACTAAATAAAAAGTATATTAGGATGTGTGAGATGAGATAATAAAAATTCTAAGTAATAAAACAAGTTATTACGAATTTAAGAGAATTTGAAGAGAAAGTTGGACCTTCTTAAAGACCTTGAGCTTGATCTTGAATGTTGGAGAGCAGCCCTTGCACTTGGGTGATGATGGAGAGTAGATAATTAACCAAGTTTGATGAAAATGATGATGAAAAGTGGAAGTTAGAAAGGGATTTGGATGTTGAAATCGCGTTGTCTTTGAGAGAGGTTTTTGGGATTCGCAAAGAGCGATTGTTATCAGATCTGGGCTCCCTCTTGCAAATGAGGTGAAGGCCTCCTTTTATAGGCCCAGGTCATTACCGATTGGAATAGGCCTGGTCCTGCCTATCGGCACCTGCCGATAGGCAGGGTCTGAAACCTGTCGTTTGGCAGTGTGTTTCAAGCCTTTTCAAAAAATTGGTTACTGAGGGCAAACTGTTGGTCAGAATCGTGCACGGGGCAGACCATTGGAAAGATAATTTAGAGACCTTTGAAATTCCTTTGGACCGCTCCTGGGTTCGGGAGTTGACTTTGGTTCAAATCTGGCTCAGAAGCGTTTGTCGGTCCATTGGACGGGGAATTGTTCAGACGCAAACGGATCGTTCCTCCGCATGGTAAGTCCGAATAGCGCACGGGGTGGATCGTTGGAAAGGTTAGGATATGTACTTCGACATTCCAAAGAGTTTTCCCGGTTTAGGGAGTTGACTTTGGTCAACCGGGCCCTGGAAGCATTCGGTTACCTCTTGGAGTCAAACGAATCGTTTGTCCGCATGGTAAGTCAGAATCGCGCATGGAGCGGACCATTGGAAAGGGGTTTGAGTGCCCTTAGAATATTCATTCAATCTCGGTCGAGCTGAAGAGTTGACTTAGGTTAAACAGAGCCCGGGAGTGCCCGGTGGCCTCCAGATCATTCGTTCGCATGGTAAGTTAGAATCACGCACGGGATAGATCATTGGAAAGGGAATTCAGTATCCTTCAAAGATTCATTCAGCCTCGGTCGAGCTAAAGAGTTTGACTTTTTGGCCAAACGGAGCTTGGGAGTACCCGATGGCTTCTAGGTCAGTACCCCGGACATGATTTGGGTTTGTAGTGATGAAGGGAGGTACTAGGGACCTTAGGAGAGTTAGGGGGTAACAGAATGGGGTGTCTACAGAGCCCCTTGATGGGTGAGTTTGGAACAAATGAGAACCGTCGAATAGACACCATATGATGCTTTTGATGAAGTATGACCAATTCAGAGGGTCGAGGCCGATTCTGAGGACCTGAGGGGTGTGATGGGGATGACCAATTTTGCAGGTTAAAACCAAATCTGCGGGCTTAAGTGATGAGGGTGATCGATTCTGCGAGTCAAAGCCAATTCTGTGGGCTTAGGGTGAAGATCTAATAACCGAGGTCAATTTTGACCTAAGAGTGGTGACGACCGAGGACCGAGGTCAATTCTTACCTAAGAGTGGAGATGATCCAAGACCGAGGTTAATTCTGACCTAGGAGTGGTGACGACCAAGGACAATTCTAACCTAACTCAGGTGACGATCTAAGACCGAGATCAATTCTGACCTAAGAGTGGTAATGACTGAGGACCGAGGTTAATTATGACCTAACTCAGGTGACGATGTAAGACCGAGGTCAATTCTGACCTAAGAGTGATGACGACTAAGGACCGAGGTTAATTCTGACCTAACTCAGGTGACGATCCAAGATCGAGGTCAATTCTGACCTAAGAGTGGTGACGATCGAGGACCGATGTCAATTCTGACCTAACTCAGGTGACGATCCAAGATCGAGGTCAATTCTGACCTAAGAGTGGTGACGACCGAGGACCGAGGTCAATTCTGACCTAACTCATGTGACGATCTAAGACCGAGATCAATTCTGACCTAAGAGTGGTGATGATCGAGAATCAAGGTCAATTCTGACCTAACTCGGGTGACGATCCAAGAGCAAGGTCAATTCTTACCTAAGAGTGGATAAAGATTGGACTTTGATTCTGCTGGAGAAAGTGATTTGTGATTTTGATCTGAGCTGGGGAGCTGATAGATGGGGAAGCTTTTGTTTCTTTAGGAGGCCTCGCAGGGGGGAACAACCAATTTTGGTGCTGTAACAAATTCTGCTGGGGAAAAGATCAGGCGATCCTTATAGATCCTTCGGGGCTTTGCCGGGAGGAGATTCACTTGGTTTTTTGAGGATTTTGCTGGGAAAGAGGGGTTCCTCTTGAGGGAATGGGAGATTTTCCTGGTGAAAATGTTTTAAATCCTTCCAGGGATTTTTAGGAATTTTTCGAGGATTTTTTGGGGGTTTCTGGTATTTTATGGGAATTTTTATATGAAATTAAAGGGGGTGCCGGTCGTCATGGTATGAGGGGTGCCATTTGGCAGTGGCACAGACTTTTGAGCTGCCTCTAGAAGGTAAGGAGTTAGTGCCGATCGGTATGGTTGGGGTCAGTGCCGATCGGCATGGCGCTTGGAATCCTATATAAAGGGGGCGAATCCCTTCATTTTTTTACAGCTTCTTTGCTTTCTCTCTTTCTGTGATTCCTCTGCAAATTGTTCTAGAATTTCGATCTTTAAGAAATGGCCGCCTTTGTGAGCACTGTAGTCCACAGGGATCGGTTGACCATTGATGACTGGGCGAATGTGGAGTGGAGGGCCGGGTCACCTCTTGCTTTGGGGAGTGAGAACTCCTTTGATGCATTTGAGCCTGTTGCGGATGAGCGGACTTTGCTGCGGGAGCCTTCGCGTCATCACTTTTCGAGAGTGAATCCTGACGGTTATGTAAGTAACCTGACCCTTTGGCATTCCTTTCTTTTTTTGGTGATTTTTCTTTCTTGACTTCTGATGAGATTTTTTCTTTTTTCAAGTTTGATATTTCTTTGAAGAACATGCGCGTCCGCGGGACGATGGGCTGAGGGAAGTCTGGGACCATATCCCACCTGTGGTGCATTAGGTGGTATCATCAGCGGGTTTTGGTAGGTTGGCATCTGCACTGGATGAAACTCATCGTTCGACAGCGGTCATGTTCTCTTTGGGGGAGAGGTGGTGGGATACTACCCACACCTTCCATTTTGGCTTCGGGGAGATAATTGTGACTCCCATAGACGTGCAACAGCTGTTGGGGCTGGATTGTGATGGAGAGCAGATAGAGGTGGATCGCTCTTTGCGGGTGAGACCGGAGGCAGTGCGTGCGACACTTGGTGATGTAGGGAGGATAGTTTCTCGAGATTCTATCTGGCTGTCCTTGTTGAAGGATGTTCTGTTGGGCAGGGTGATTGATGTGGAGGACGGGCTGTAAGTGAGGTAGATGGCCCAATTATTTATTTTGCTGGTGTTGGGAGGTTTCATGGTGGCGTCGAGCGGCGACGTCGTCCATTTGTGGTTCTTGCCATACCTGAGGATGTTTTCGAACATCCCTTTATATGATTGGGGGAGTCTGACTTTGGCGAGCCTTTACTCTTCTCTGGATGCATTTAGCTGGTGTTGCCGGTAGACCTTTATGGGAGCCACGTACCTTCTTTAGGTATTCTTCAGTTTGCGCATTTCTTTTCATGCATTCGTATTTTCCTTTCATGCATTCGCATCTTCCTTATGCGTCTCTTTTTGTTTTTGAATTCAGACGTGGTTCTATGAGGTGATTGGGTTCAATACCCCACTGATCCCTTAGCCAAGTGGTCAACACTCGAACTTGGCTAAGGGACATCAGAGACTGGATATCTTCTGCGACTGCCCATATTCGGGATGCGATTCATGTTCCTTCTTGCTTGGTGCCATCTTCTTCGTCCGAAGAGGACTCTGGCTCGGGTAGTGGTGGTGCATCTTCTCGCAGTAGGGGGAAGAGAGCACGTCGCGGGGGCGGAAGCTCTTAGAGAGAAAGGTGGGTAAGAGAGAGGGAGAATGTGGGTTATGGCCGAGTCCCGTTGTTTTTGCTCTTTCTTTTTATTTCCTACAAAATTGATGTAACACAGAAACAAATAGATGCAATGCAATGGAGTTTTTTATTATCTTTTATTAATGATGAATGAATGCATGCAAATGCGCTTTTTACTTTGCTGCTGAGACCGTAAAAAGGAGTATTTTTGAAATTTTTTAAAGGAAAGTTTTTATTTTAAAAGGGAAATTATATAAGGAGGAAAAGGGATTTTGAAATTCTGTTGAGAATATCAATTTATTTTTATTGAGTTTTCTGATTTAAAAAAAGAGGAAAAAAGGGAAATTTCTAAAAATGGGGGGGTTGTCGATCGGCAAGCACCCTGTCCTATCTATCGACAGTTCAGTCCAGTCCCATCAATTCAAAGCTTTGATTGGTACCCTATTCAGCCTTGGGTACTTTATGGGGGTAGGATTCCTTTTGATTTCTACAGGGATTATGTCTCTTGTGAGGGTTCTCAAGTATAAAAAGGGGGTAAGGGTGGAGTGTTTTCATTGCACCTTCTCATTCTTACTTACTTGCCCACTATCTCTTAGCCTTGCAAGATGGCTCTCCCTGGTAGCATTGAGTTTGCTAATTACCTCGAAGCCTTGGAAGCGATGTGCTCTTATAATGTCGACTATGATGCTTTCAACATGCGTCGAGTCTCCTTGTGGCGCAATCGGCCTATTGAATGGAACATGCTGATAGCGGCGGTACAATTCTGGTACCCCGAAGACCATGTATTCCTCTTTGGGTTAGATGGAGCTTGTCCTACCTACGTGGAATTTTCTGCCATACTGGGTATAAATCCTAGTGTTGTTGCGGCTTTGCCCGAATTTTCCCGTTCTCCCAGGGATTTGTTGGTCGGGCTTATTCATATTTCGCCTTTCGCGGACAGATCATTGGTTGCTGGAGGAATGACCTCCCTGCCGATGGAGCTACAGTCCGTGCATTTATGGGAAGTAGGTGATGCTGGCTATGCTGGAGCCGTTGCTCTGGGCCTGGTTTCCAAATTATTGTTGGTGACTGGGGAACTTCTGGTGGACCCGCAACTTGCAGCCATTACTTCATGGATGTCATACCGTCGCAATCCTGCGGCGATGATACTGGAGGAGACCCTGAATGGCCTTGATGCCTAGAGAGAAGGTCATTCTGACTTTCTGAGGGGTAGCCCCGTGATTCTATTCATGTGGTGGTCTAAAAGACTCGTCTTGGTGGTCCCTCCAGAGTATCCCTTATCGGTTGTACCCAACTTCTTTTCGTGTTACTTCATTCGCATTGGCCTGGATATTGCGAGCTAGGAGAATTGGTTTGTGGAGCATGGGGCTCAGAATTTGTGTTGATTATTTCCTTGGTGGGGGCAGTTGCAGCCTGTTTTGGAGCTAGGAGAGTACTCATATGTGCGTCTGGTTGGTCTCAGACAGACCTCTTTTTATTTCTCTTGGCGGCTTCTGCGCCAATTTGGCTGGGCACATGTTGTGCCACCTCGGACCTCAAATTTCTTTCCGGTAGAAGATTTGACTAAGCGCCCGCATCTATTGCTTGGCTCCTTATGGGAAAATCGGCGTTCGTCGACCCGTCCCTCTCAGTCTATCGGGAGAGTTTGGCATGTCGCTAAAGATTATATGAAGTGGTTGTGGAGGAAAGTAGTCAGCAAGATGTTGGAAGTGGAGACTGGACAAAGGTGGTTTGTTCTATTTAACATCGTAGAAGGGGGTGTTGTGGTCTTTTTGAAGATGGTTCGGGCTCATCGGTCCATGAAGTATTTACCGCATTACATTCAGGCAGGGGAAGTTTGGGGACCCCAGGATGTAGATGATGAGGGTGCAGGATCCTCTGGTAGCTGTGGGTAGGACTCTTGGAGAGTTTATTTGTGTAATAGGGAATAAATGTGGGGATTTTATTTGGCTTTTTATGGTAGTAGGGGGAAAGGAATTATCTGTTCATTTTCTTATGTAATTTGTGCTGTAATATCTTATTAATGAAATAAGCAAGTTTCTGATCATCCAGCTGTGCCTTTGGATGAATTTTATAATTTTGAATTATCTATACCGATCGCTAAGGCATACATAATCCTTTTGTTCAAGTATATGTTAGAATGAACTGCCGTTCTCGGAGATGAGAAAAGAATAGTATTTTGTGAAAAAGAAAGGGTCGTGCTCCTGTAAGATGTAGTAGCTGCCTACGTACCTCTGGGGATTTTGAATTTTTTTTCCTTGAAAAATGGTTTTTTGCAAAGGATCAGGCCCACGTAATTCTGGGTAGGGGGAAATGAAGAGAGTTTTTTTTTTTAGAATAGAAGGGGGATGAGAAAAGTCGTAGCGCGCCGAGATTTCGGACTAGGGGTAGAATTTCTTGAGACGGTCCAGGTTGACTGAACGAGCCATCTCTTCCCCATCTAGGTCAGTGAGCATGGCGGCATCGTCGGATAAGATTTTCTTGACAATGTAGGGGCCGCTCCAATTGGGCATGAATTTCCTTCTGGGGTCCTAGATGGGTTCTATTATCTCCTTGAGGGCTAAATCCCCTTCCCGGACACCACGGTAGTTGACTCTCTTGTTGAATGATCGTGCTATTCGACGATGGTACCCCTGTATGTGGTAAAGAGCTTTCAATCTCCTTTCATCTAGGAGGGTCAGTTCGTCGAGACGGCTTTGGCACCAGTCTTCTTCATTAACTTTGCTTTCGATCATGACGTGTAGCGAGGGTATTTCCAACTCCACAGGTAGGACTACCTCCATGCCGTAGACCAGAGAGTAAGGGGATGCCCCAACAGAGGTTCGGATTAAGGTTCGATAGCCCTAGAGGGCGTACGGGATTCATTCGGACCAATCCCTACAGCTTTCGGTCATCTTGCTGATGATAGCTTTGAGGTTCTTATTGGCGGCTTCAACTGCACCATTGGTTTGAGGTCAATAGGGAGAAGATTTGTGTCTCTGAATCACGTACTCGTTGACTACTTCTGTGACTTTTGCTTCGAAGTGCAACCCGTTATCTGAAACTAACTCGTGCGGGACCCCTATATCGGCAAATAATATTTTTCTTGAGGAATTTGGCCACTTTCTTGGCGTTCAATACTGCGTATGACTCAGCTTCAACCCATTTGGTGAAGTAATCAATGGCAACTAGGATGAACTCAAGCCCGTTTGAAGCCTTTGGCGTAACCTTGCCTACGATGTCGACACCCCAGGTGGAGAACGACTAGGGATAGGTCATGTTGTATAATTCTCGCGGAGGCAGGTGTTGAAGATTGGAGAACTATTTGCATTTGAGGAATCTCCGGACATAGACGATGCAATCTTGGGCCATGGTAGTCCAGTAATAGCCCTGTCGGATGATCTTCTTGGCAAGTATGTGACCGTTTATATGGGGCCCGCATTCCTCGCTATGAATCTTCTGCATTATCTTCTCAATCTCAGTCCCTGCGATACAATGTAGATGAGTTCCATCAAAGTTTCTCTTGAGTAGAGCTTTATGACAGATGATGTACTGGGCGGCCAGTCTTCGGAGGGTTATTCGGTCTTTCTTGTTGGAACCCTCGGGATACCTACCATGTTTGAGGAGGCACCAGATATCACAGTACCAACAATTGGCTAGTTCGGGGTCTTCGATAGAGACAAGCTTAATATGGTAGCAGTGGGTTGGTTTGTCTTGCTTTTGAACTAGGAAGGGGGTCATTGTTATTCCTTCAAGCATGTCGACCATGGAGGCCAAGGTAGCAAGAGCATCGTCTAGGTTATTCTTCGCTCAAGGTAGGAAATGGAAGGTGATATCTCAGAATCGGGAGGCTAACTCTTCTAAGTGGGCATGGAAGGGTTGGAGCTTTTCGTCCTTGACTTTCCACTTTTTGAGCACCTGATCGATGAGGAGGGAAGAATCCCTGTAGACATCAAGGTATTGAATACCTTTCTTGAGATCAACCTTGAGGCCTACTGTGCATGCTTCGTATTCCGGCATGTTATTGGTGCAAGGGAAATCCAATTTGATGGCGATGGGAGTGTAGGAGTCATCAGGGGAGATTATAAGTATCTCAATGCCATATCCCTTTCTATTGGCAGCGCCGTCAAAGAACATCTGCCATCGAAGGTTATCTTGAGCGGTGCAGAGGATATTTTCATCTGGGAATTTAGAGATCCAGACATTTGCTTCTTCTATGGGGTAATCAGCGAGGTAGTCGGAGATGGATTTTCCTTTGATGGCATTCTGCATGACGTACACGATATCGAACTCGATTAGGAGCATCAACCATCGGGCCATTCGACTGGATAAGGCGGGTTTCTCAACCAGGTATTTGATGGGATCCATTCGGGATAAAAGTTTGATGGGGAAGGCGAGCATATAGTGTCGCAACTTTTGGGTGACCCAGACAAGTACGGCACACACCTTTTCCAAAGCAATGTAGTTGACCTCGTACCCGGTCAATTTGCGACTGGCATAATAGACGACACTTTCTTTGCGGGAGTCTTCAAGGTATTGGGCTAGCAAAGCCCCAGCTGCAGTGTCGGTTATGGTTAGGTATAGGAGCAAAGGGAGACCAGACTGTGGTGGAATGAGTACTGGAGGTTGGGTTAGATATTGTATGATTCGATCAAAAGCTTCTTGACAAGCCTCATTCCAAATCTTGGTTGAATCCTTTCAGAGGAGCTTGAAGATTGGTTCACAAATGGAGGTTAACTGGCTGATGAACTGACTGATATATTGTAATTTCTCAAGAAAACCTTGGACTTCTTTCCCTGTTCGGGGCGGTGGCATCTCAAGTATGGCCTTCAGCTTTGTGGGATCTGCCTCTATCCCCTTATCACTGACCATGAATCCCAAGAGTTTTCCCTTTGTAATGCCGAAAACACATTTCTGTGGATTGAGTCTCATCTGATACCGTTGCAGTCGTTTAAAGAACTTCCGGAGAGCGGGAACATGACCTTCTCTAGTATTGGACTTAATAATCATATCATCGACATAAACCTCGACTTCTTTGTGAATCAGATCGTGCAGGATGGTTGTGGCAGTCGTTTGGTAGATAGCCCCAACATTCTTGAGACCAAATGGCATGACGGTGTAGCAAAAGGTTCCCCATGGGGTGATGAATGCAGTTTTTTTTTGTGGTCTGGGTTCATCTTGATTTAGTTGTATCTGGCAAACCCGTCGACGAATGACTTGAGAGCATAACTGGTTGTGTTGTCCACAATCATATTGATATTGGGTAGCGGATAATCATCCTTTGGAGAAGTTTTGTTTAGATCTCGGTAGTCCACACACATTCAAACCTTCCCTCCTGATTTCGGGACAAGTACTATGTTAGCCAGCCACGTGGGATATTGCATCACATGAATGAAACCCACGTTCAACTATTTGACCACCTCTTCTTTGACCTTGAGCGACCATTCGGTGCGGAGTTTTCTCAATTTTTGTTTAACTGACTTGTAATCTGGGAGAGTGGGGATCTCGTGGTGATCTATTTCAGGATCAATGCCGGGCATATCATCATAGGACCATGCGAAGACATCCACGAATTTCTTTAGCTATTCTTCGAGTTTTGCGCGCTCATGCTCGTCAAGGGTGGCCCCTATCCTAATCTCACGCAGTTAGCTACTAGAACCGATATTAATAACAACAGTCTCTTCTTTATTAACTTGAACGCGGTTATGTTGTTTATTATTAACCTTATTTAGATCAGTTAAGAATTGTTCATTTACAAAATCATCATCATCAAAAGTTTGATTATAATCTAAGCAATTAATTTAAGGCACAGCAAGATACTCAAAATCTTCGTTTATTTCATTGATAGGAAAAACAACATTGAGAACCTTATCAAAAGAGGTCTCGATTACATTTGAACAAGTAGAAGAAATAGGGTAAACATTGGGGTTAGGGGGGATTTCAAGAGGTAGAACTGGCGCAGCATGCCAGTTGAGGAGGGGTGTCTCAGCAGCTTTAATCAGATAGAATGGATCCATTGATGTAGTGTCTGAATGAACCATGCAGAGTGCCAGCCCTTGTGTCTATAAGTTGAAGGAATCTTCGAAATCATTTTCCTCAGTCTCTTCGATATCTTTAATGGGCGGTTGTACTCGGTGTTGGAAACTCTCGGCCCATGGGTAGCTATCTTATAAAAAGATCTCCATTCCAGGCTTCATCTTCTTGTCTGTGTGGTCATACCATAGTTCTGGAAAACCGCAAAAGGAGAAGTCTTTGCCTTCTATGATGAATCGTCTATTCAAGGAGTCTCCTGGGATAGTTGGGATGCAATCTAACCTTCTCTTTGATCGAGACTGATGGATCATTCTAAGTTCTTATTCTGATGGTTGATACCCCAAACCACAAGGAGGGAAATATTTCTTCAGTTCGATGGGCTCAAGTATCCCTTGCTGCCTTTGCCCTAGCCCCAGTCCGGGCATGAAGTGCATGTTTCTGAACATCTGAATCACATTGACATTTCCATGAGGGTTATATTCTGGACAAACCCTTTCTTTGAAACCGTCCCCCGCCGGAAGTAGGGGTAGCTCAACTCGAAATCCTAATAGGAGCATATCATTTGACCCGTGGAACCTTTGGCAATCGATGACCATCTGTAAGGGCAATTTCAGCCCGAACTCTAAGAGTTGGTTTAACACCTCTGACAATTCCATACTTCCATTTTTAGAATGGGTACGGACAACGATGCATGCTCTGGTAAGGAGTGACAGTGCCTGATCAGCGAGGCTAGTAGGGTGTAGGAGGAAATATGGGCAAATTTGAAGTGGTTTAGGAGAGTATACGGGTGTGATTTGAGTGGAGGGATAGAAATCTGGGTTTTCTTCTAAGAAGATGGCATTGGTATGATTTGGGAGTGGATTGTGAGTAGTGTTTGGCTTAGGATTGGCTGGTGGGGTGATGGTACCCCGATCAATGAGATATTAGATTATGTTTCGGAGGTGAAAGCATTGGTCGGTGGTATAGCCAGCAGTTTGGTGAAAGGCGCAATGGGCATCGTTCTTGAAGTTTCTTAGGAGTGGATTTGGCAATGGACGGGGATCCAAGGGTTTGATGAGGTTTCGACTTAACAGGGCTTGGTAAACTTTGGAGAGGGGAGCATGGAGCTCAGTGTATTGCCTTCGGATGGGGGCAGGGCAGCTTTTTGGTGCCCATGATGTGGTTGGTTGAGAGATATTATTGATGGTTGAGATTGTATCACTGGAAGGCTTGCCATACTTTCTAGGGGTGAACTGTCCGAACACCTTCTTCTGTTCAACCTCTGTTTTAACAAGGCTTTCCTCGATTTCCACTACTGCCTCCCTGAGAGCTCAGAATTGGGGATAGTATTGTCCTCCCATCATCGCTCGGACATGGGGTAAGAAATTCTTCTTCACTATGTTGACCTATTCTTCCTCAAATGTCCGGTTGGTCATGGTAGCTGCCTGCTCCCTCCACTGGGTTATGAAGTTACTGACTGATTCCCCAGGGTTCTGTTTGAGCATCTCTAAATCACGACGGGTGTCCTCAAGCTCTTAGTTGTATTTGTACTGCGATATGAATTCTCGGGCTACATCCTCCCAGCTACAGATTCTGGATTCCTCGAGAGATAAAAACCATCGGAGGGCACTATCCTTCAAAGTTTGCTGAAAAAATTGGGCCATCACTTCTTCAGAAGCCCCTAGTAGAGTCATGGAACGATGATAACTGCGAAGATGAACAATCGGGGGTACACTCCCTCCAAACTTCTCGATATTTGACATCTTGAATTTCTCGGGTAACCTCGCTTTAGGATAAGGAGATATGCGGGTGTAGTCCATGTAATTCCCAGAGATTCTGACTTGGTCGAACTCCTTGGTGAGCATCTTGATATCCTCTTTGACTTTATTCAACTCCTCCTCTTTTGGATCAGCGACCATAGGCTGGGCAATGTTTGGCATCGGAAGCTGGGCAGGCGGCGGCCCATTGACAGGAGGGGGCATGTGGAGCGTGCTGATATTCTTTGGGCACCCAGATAGGCTCGGGCGGACTCATAGCACGAGGTAATAGGGCCTCGGGCTCTTGAGGAATAGGAATCTGGTTTCATTGCATCTCTCGGACCTCAGTTTGGAGGTTGTCAATCTTAAACACGAGCTGAGCTAGGACTGCCGTAAAATCCGGCTGTATGACTGGTACTTGATCTGTATTCTCCATGGAAAGTGGATGGATTCCGAACTCGAAAGAAGTAGTAAAGGAACAGACGAAACTTCGGGGTGCTTTGACTGAAGACTGAAGCCAAAAGGGAGCCATGCCAAGGGCTTGCGATCGACCCGAGAAGGCGTAGAATGGGATTTATTTTTGAGAAAAGAGAAGAAACTATTTTTGGGATTTTTGATAAAGAAGGGAGAAATGTTTTTGGAGACGGAACTCAGCATTATTATTATGATTATTATGTTCACACTTGTATTTAATTCTCCTAAATGCAATGCCGAACGGGACCCGAGCCTGGAAAAGTGGAGTTTTTAATATATGCAAAGCTACGACTGGACTTGTAACCAGGCTCATGGACAGGGTCCCATTTTAAAAATGCACAAAAATTTGGGCGGCAGGCCGACCCGGAATTTCAGCAGAGTTTCGGGTTGAAACCGGTAATCTAATGTGCGTGTCCTAGGTTTGACACCTATATGCGGGTATGCACTTGGTTGGGTGAATTGGAATGGGTTCCCCCCTTTGGCGTGACTTTCACGACATACATCTTGCTCTTGCAGGCAATCGGTATGTGTGGACAAGCCATTTGATATACCTGAGTGCATATGAATTGCTTCACTATATACCTCGTGGGTACGGTATGTGTGAGAGAGAATTTGATATACTCGGTGTACGTGAACGAATTCTCTACGATATACCTCCCATCATGACTTCGATCAAGCAGTACGATGCGGGGGAACCGTTCGATATACGTCGAAGTTACTCGGCCAATGGAAGGTGAGAGTCATATCGCTTAGGCTAACTGCGACTTGCCGGACCAGCGCCCATCACGAAGTGACCCTTCAGTTACTGGGTAAAATTTGGTCAATAACAATGCTCTTTGGTGATGTCATGTGAATCATGCACGATTATCTTATTAGTATCTTATGATGAGAATGCCTTTCTTGATTATGCCAAACAGGGATCAAAGTATAAGTACCAAAGGTACACCAAGTATGGATGGGTGATGCGTGCAACATGTGGATATATGTGATCCTAGGTGCACGTGGTGTGAAGTGTACATGGAAAATTTTCTACAAGTGTGTGGACAAAAGGCATAAGAATGGGATACACATGAAAAAGGGGAACAAGCAGATATGGGGGGAAATATAAGCAAATATAACATCCATGTAAATAGAGTCAAGCCCTCAAAACATATAAGTTCCCCAGCGAAGTCGCCACTGTGGCCATCCCCGATCCTCGCCTGCGGGCGGGCGCGCGAAGGAAAGGATCCTCGGGTCCCGCGCGTCCCTCTCGGGAGCGTTTCGGCCGGCGTCGTTTGGGATGAGGTGTAAAAATGAAGAGATATTAAGAGTCGCCAGTCTATTTTACTTAAAACATATAAAAGAAAAGGGGGAAGCCATCCCGAAGGATAGCATCCAAAGACATACTGGTGCATACGAAACCAAAATGATTTGATAAGGCTTCAGAGGCTAAGTTACGAAATGGAAAGGTGTTAGGCACCCATTCCTCCCTTTCGATCTCTCATGGATATTTTCTATTTTCCTTTATTTCCCCCGTGATATGTGTGCATGTGTATAGATATAGTGGAGATAGGAATCCTCGACTTGTATCATGGAAGAGATAAAGCGAGTCATCCGTAGGAAGGTATAAAAATAATATTAAAAAATAAGATTTACCCGATTACCCTTACGTCAATCGTTATAATGGAACGATAGCGCATATGGGGTAATACGTCACCAAGAACAAGTATATAGAATGTAAGAAAATTGGATTTAGAGAAGATAGAAAATGAGGGAGAAAGTGAGAATAAGACTCGAGTGTCGGGTTTTACCCCGAGACGCCTACATAGCCTATAAACGCATCAAATTCCACGTAGTTCGCATACAAAACGAGGGGTGGGGTTTATCCCATAAATCCAAATGGGGGATCTCTTATTTGTGAGTGTGTGCGTGTGTAGAAAAAGTGTTTTAGTTGTGAAAAAAGTGTGAGAAAAGCATGAGAATCCCTATTTGGAATTTATGAGCAATCCCTCTTTTTCTTGTTTTTTGGGTTTTTATTTATATGAAAATAAGAGTTGTGCAATAATACTAAATAAAAAGTATATTAGGATGTGTGAGATGAGATAATAAAAGTGTTAAGTAATAAAACAAGTTATTGCGAATTTAAGAGAATTTGAAGAGAAAGTTGAGAAAGTTGTACCTTCTTGAAGACCTTTAGCTTGATCTTGAATGTTGGAGAGCAGCCCTTGCACTTGGATGATGATGGAGAGTATCTAATTCACCAAGTTTGATGAAAATGATGATGAAAAGGGGAAGTCAGAAAGGGTTTTGGATGTTGAAATCGCGTTGTCTTCGAGAGAGGTTTTTGGGATTCGCTGAGAGCGATTGTTATCAGATCTAGGCTCCCTCTTGCAAATGAGGTGAAGGCCTCCTTTTATAGGCCTAGTTCATTGCCGATCGGCATAGACTTGGTCCTGCTTATCGGCACCTACCGATAGGCAGGGTCTGAAACCTGTCGTTTGGCAGTGTGTTTCAGGCCTTTTCGGAAAATTGGCTGCCGAGGGCAAACTGTTGGCCAGAATCGCACACAGGGCAGACCATTGGAAAGGTAATTCAGAGACCTTCGAAAGTCCTTTGGAACGATACTGGGTTCGGGAGTTGACTATGGGTCAAATATGGCTCGAAAGCGTTTGTCGATCCATTGGACGGGGAATTGTTCGGACGCAAACAGATCGTTCGTCCGCATGGTAAGTCCGAATCGTGCACGGGGTGGATCGTTGGAAAGGTTAGGAGATTCACTTCGATATTCCAAAGACTTTGACCTAGTTTGGGGAGTTAACTTTGGTCAACCGGGCCCTGAAAGCATTCGGTGATCTCTTGGAGTCAAACGGATCGTTCGTCCGAATGGTAAGTCAAAATCGCGCACAAAGTGGACCAATTGAAAGGGGTTTCAGTGCCCTTAGAAGATTCATTCAGTCTCGGTCGAGCTGAAGAGTTGACTTAGGTGAAACAGAGCCCGGGAGCGCCCGGTGGCCTCCGGATCAAGTTTCGGACGCAAACGGATCGTTCGTCCGCGTGGTAAGTCAAAATCGTGCACGGGACGGACCTTTGGAAAGGGAATTCAGTGCCCTTAGAAGATTCATTCATCCTCGGTCAAGCTGAAGAGTTTGACCAAGTACCTGATGGCTTCTAGGTCAGTACTCGGGACATGATCTGGGTTTATAGTGATGAAGGGAGGTACTAGGGACCTTAGGAGAGTTAGTGGTAACAGAATGGGGTGTCTACACTCCCAAAAATAGTTAAATACTAAATCCTTAGAATTTACGGGGTGTTACAGATACCAGCTGCAACAACCCCTATTTTATCACGTAAAGGCTGACCAAACGTGATACGCCGAAGATAGGGCTTGCTTCTCAATTAATACCATTCTCAACACAACACAATATAAATATGATAATTTAAAGCCCAATAGTTTAAAACTTTATAAACATCTCATAGACAATAAATTTAAACTCAACCAAACCAACTAAAACAATAGATTTAGCAGGAAGTAAATATTTCAACTCTAGCATAATGTAAATAAATAGATAAAACTTGGGCTTATGCCCTGACAAGTGTTTCTAAATAAAGTATCTGAACTTTGACAGAAAAGCACGTAGGCTAAACTTAAGAATTTAGAAATCAGTTACACACCGAGAGAACGCAAGGCTGGTACCACAACAGTCCTGCTTTCCCTGTTTAGAAAATATCCTGGGGGAAAACATTTATAATTTGGGTCAGAACCCGAGGTGTGAAAGAATTAACTTATTTAATTTATGATGCAATAATAGAGTCAGTGCAAAAGAAGTATTCCTCCTTTCGACACTCACATGCGTATAACACCTCACCTCTCATCTAAGTGTGATATCATTCGCATCCCAAAATATCCCAAATAATGATATATGACACCGTCGCATAATTGATAAACCTGAATATGTCGCTAATTATTATTTAAATGAAATTCCTACATTTAATTACCAACATTCATTTATTCCCATCACATGAATTTCATAAATAAAGCATAAACATCTATTATGCGTTATAGGGTTCAAGTATAATTATTGTCTGTATCCTTAGACAATTAAAGTATTTCATAAACATCCGAATTCTTACTAATATATGTCCTTTCATATATTTGACACTCAAGGGCATCTACCGTTGGTGTCCAATTCGTGCTCTATCGGCAAGTCCGGAGGAATCTCTTATTCCTAAGCGGACAACACAAAAACACATATATTGGGGGCAGTCCCTACGCAGGACACCTGTATACGGCCCATACCCAACGGTTATACAAGAATGATCGGCGTCAACCCTACCTCTAGTGAGTGGAGCCTCCACGTAGTACCTATATGGCCTATACATCGTCAAGCCCACCTGTGCCGACGTGTGGTATGCGGCCCAACGCACGAACCCCCGAGCCAATAGGACGGTCCACTAGTATTTCCACACACAAATATATAATAGTACAAATTATTGTCCCATATAATATGTAAGGGTAATTACTCCATAATTATTATAAAAATCCAACTAAAGTCTACAACATATGTCCATGTATTAACAATTTACCATCTAATAATATATAAATTATAAATTTTCATTCCATAAAATTATTACTTAATCAACGAGTAATTGGTAATTTTCCCTGTTTGATGTGGGCACACCCGTATTTAATAAAAATCTTTTATTTTCCCAAACCCGGTTCCACTCACTCGCTTGGACTCATAAAAATTCTCATAAGCGGAACCTAAGATCCAATACTCTTGCTAATGTTTATATTTCCCATGCCCCCTCATAATAACCATTTAAGTCCAACTAAAGTCCACAATATACCGTGAATTAATAATTTACCCTCAAATAAATTATTAACTTAATCCCTTAAAATAAATACTTTTACGATTAATTTAAATGTGAGTGTAACTTTACTCCATTCGTTAATTTAACCACAACTAAAATTTCCTTTCCTTGTTAATCCTTGCTACTACTGTCCATTAGCTAGATAAAGTTCAACGACTAACTAAACTTGGGTTGAATCAACAGGGATGAAAAGTCAAAAAGTCCACCTCGTCGCTCGAACGAAGAGCATGTCGTTCGCGCAACATCGAATGCCGTTCGAAATACATGCTTGGTTATTTGAACGACCCCTTGTATCTCCTTCGCCACGCTACTTCCATTCCCATAATCAATTTTATCCAGATACATTTCCAAACCCAGAAAGCCTTACACGAATGCTATTAACTGTTATACCCAAAACATAAAACTAGAACATTTATACAACTCATAACCCAGAATTTCCACCGACACTGCATAATCAATTCCCAATAAAGTAATACCCATTTCAGATTTTAACATTTTTAACCATCTTCAAATTCCAACTCAATTTATTCATAATAAAGGGAATTCACTAGGGAATCTATGTCTACAATTTCAGTCCATTAATTACCATTGCCATCTACGTAATAATTCAAGAAGATATCCCATATTTAGCTTAACACACAAAAAAATCCTTCGGATTCTATCATAAATTTTCAAATTTACGATACCTAATTTCTGGGGCAATTTTTACATAACAATCAATCATCCACATATGTTGTTCATCTTCAAATCAAAGACATCAAGCACTAAATCCCAAAAATCTGAAGGGAATAATTTATAATGCATCAAGAAATATATTGAAAAATAAATTAAGAGAATTCTTACCTTAAAAATTTGTAGAAGACGAACCCCTTGAAAGCTGTCGATTTCTTCTTTGTTTTGCCCCTTTTTCCTCTTGTTCTACCTCTTTTTTCCTCCTTTCGTGTTTCTCCCTTTCTCTTCCAACTTTTAGACCTCCAAATTAGCTTGGATCCATAACCCAATTACCCTAAAAGATCCCAACTCATATACTTATGATCCAAGATCAATTTTAAATACTTAAAACACTAAACTGAGTCTCTAACGCTCCCCAAAATGCATCTCAAATATTTTTATTTCACTTAGACATTTTATTATATTAAAATGACACGTGCCCAAAATTTTATTCATGAAATCACAAATGTTTGCTTAAATAAAAGATTTTACTCGCTTAAATTTTAAGTCCTCCCAGTTTAATTAAAAAATATAATAAATCCAAATTCATTAAATTCATTTATATCGCAATATTTTTTTCTAAAAAATTACGAGATATTATAGTATCTCGCATCATGAATATTTTATCGTGGCATTTATGAATTAATATATCGTGGCATTTACCAATTAATTCATTAACTTGAATAGGCTAGAGTGGTCTTATGTGGAGAAAATGTCAAACTTCTATGGTTTCTAGGCAATTCAGGTCAATTGGATTATATGTTCAACTACAGTCAGATATATGATTTGTGTGAATGGAGATCATCTCTTATCTTGTCCTCTGTAGGGAAGTTAGGCAAGATACCCATATATTTTTACTCGTGCAGCAAATGTTTTATTTAACATGATCAATGCAACCATCCCTTTAAACACGTTTAAATTTCCCGAAGGTTTCCATTTTTAATATCTTTTGCTAAAGGAGCCGTCCAAAAACTGTTCCTTTTAAGGGAAATTTCCATCTCATTTCCGCATTTGTTTTTTCTTCATAGATTTGATGACAGTTTTTTTTTTTTTTTTTGAGTTGATTTTTTTCTTTTCTTTTCTGAAAGTCTTTTATCATCACTTTTTTTTTATCAAAGTTGAAATGGCTATGTTGAGGACATCTTTTTTTTCCTCGGAAATTTTCTTTTTTTTATATTTTTTTATCAAGGCTGGAATGGAATTTTTATCGATGGAAATTATTTTTCTGTTTTTTAGAGTTTTATTCAACATTAACCAATTGAATATTTTTCTCTTATCATTTTTAGATTTTTATCAGTAATTTCAAAACCATTAAAAGTCTTTCTATCATTTTTTGATTTTTTAAAATAATTATTAAATAATTTTTTTTGTAATTTGCAATTTTTTAAATTACTAAATTTTTTTTGGAATTTTTCGTTTTTATGGAAATTATTTTTACTTTTTTTTTATTAAGGTTGGATTTTTTTGCTGGAAATTGTTTTCTATTTTTCACATTATTTTTCTATTTTTCAATATTTTTTTACTCTTTAAAACTTTTTATGTAAATTCCAAAATATTTTTAATATTTTTCTATCCTTTTAAACCCCTTTTTTTTATAATTTATAAAATATTTTTTTTTTGTAATTTCCTGTTTTTAAAATTATTTTCTGTAATTTCCAAATTTTTAATTTTTTTTGTAATTATAAGATTTTTTAATATTTTTAAAATATTTTTCTTTGCAAATTCTCTTTTTTTTATATAAATATTTTATATTAATTTGGACCAAAAATTCTTTTGTGCCATGCACATAAGCTTTTTCGTTAAAAAAATTAACATAATTAGAATTTTGAGGTTACTTGAAATGTTTTTGAAATTTTGGATAGTTAAGTCTAAAATGAGAAATTCTTGCTGAACCGCCTCTTGACCCGTCTTGGGACCGCATCGCATTTTTTTTTTGAACTTTCTTAGTGTTTTGTTTATAACAATTAATATACAAATTATTTTTTATATAAAAAAAACTGTTTTCTTATTAATATACAAAAACAGTTTTTTTTTAAAGAAAATAATTTTTTATTAAAATTAAAAAACTTATTTTTTTCATAAATAAAGAAATTACTTTTATTAACATGATAATGCAATCGATTAGTTTCGCTGGCTCGAAACCACATTTCCGCCCACATATCATTTGTTGAATGTGGGTCCGCGTCAACGACACTAATTAATCGCGATATTTTTTCAATAAAAAATATCGCGATTAATTAGTGCCGCAGCCGCGGACCCACATTTCTGGACCCACATCATTTGTTGAATGTGGGTCCATGCCATTAATCGCGATATTTTTTCAATAAAAAATATCGCGATTAATTAGTGATCCAAATGTGGGTCCGCGCCAGTGATACCAACTAATCGCGATATTTTTAGAATAAAATATCAAGATTAATTAGTGCCGCTCGCGGGGATCCACATTTCCGGGCCACATCATTTGTTGAATGTGGGTCCACGCCAGCGGCACTAATTAATCGCGATATTTTATTAAAAAAATATCGCGATTAATTGGTGCCGTTGGCGCGGATCCACGTTCAACAAATGATGTGGACTCGGGCATGTGTTTCTAAGACATAAAGCTAAACAATTTTTTTTATTAAAATTAAAATAATATTTTTTTAAATGTCGTTTTTAATTAAAAAAAATTGTTTTATTGCGTTTTTTTATTAGTAAACATAGTTTTTTTAATTTTTATAAAAAGCTGTTTAATTTTAATAAAAAAACGATTTTTTTATATTAATAGGACATTTTTTACAGATTAAAAACTGTTAAAAAAAAATAAAAATTTCATAGTTCAAGTGGTAATGATGTCATCGCTAATGATGTCAAAGATGAGATGGATGTCTTCTTTAGGTTTAAGATTAAAAGAAAATATACCTTAGAACTCTCTTTGGAGTGGAATAAAGTCTTAAGAAATAAACTGTTTCTCTATAAAAGAAAGAAGGAACCTTTATTCTTCAACCCTTAATTTTAACAATTTTTGTGAGGAGCCCTCATATTATATAACATTGTGCACAATCTTTCAAAGTTATTATCACACTGCATGCAATCCCTATGTTATATTAAACTACAATGCATATTATATTAGCTAATAACCGTTTGAAAAAACTTTCGTGATGCAATTGAATTTTAGCATTGTTATTCTTGTTAATAATTTTGATCTTAGGAACATTGAAAAAATCGTTGCAACCCCTTCATAAAATTTTGTTACAGCTAATACTCTGTTCCAAAATAAGAACACCCACAATTTATTCGAATGTAAAAGAGTACTTCTACTGTAACTGAATGTTTGACGCAATTTTTGCTGATTTAATGACGTGTCGGCTTACTATTGGTTGGTTTTGGGGTCCCACTGGCGTGAACCCCATAAACCAACCTACAACAAGCAACGGGTCATTAAGTCCACAAAAGTTATGTCAAAAATTCGGTTACAATAGGATTTTTGATTTGGAAATCTCACATAGTTGTGTACACTTTTTCTTCAAAACAGGACTACAAATATAAGATGAATGAACTATCAATATTCCTAACAAGTCCGAAATCCAAATAAGTTCGAATAAACAACGAACCCACAAATTTTCGATATGAAACCCTTTAGATCAACATAATAACCGCGCGAGCATTCACCTTCCAATATCTGTTCAGTTTCCAATTTGTGAATACAATTTTTTTAAATAAAGTTCCAGTAAAAAGTTCCTACCTCCTCATTATTATAAGAATTGGATCATATGAACTCAACCCACATATCAACATATAGACTAATGATCATCATATCCTGTTGACAAAACCAAGTGAGGAAATTCTACAAACTCCAATTGAGAATATCATATGAAGCAAAGAAGTAAAACTTACAACATGCTTAGACAACAAAAACTACCACAACACAAAACAAAATATTTTTGTGGTACAAAACAAAAGGAAATTAACTATATTAATCAGATTTCTTATCTGATGGTTGAGCTTGAGATGCAGCAGCTGAGTATTTGTCTTCCGCCATCTTTGCATGTATTTCACTCCTCTCTCTAAAATACCTCTCAAATGCTCTTGGGAGGAACCGAGGAATCAAGAAACCAAAGAGATTGATTGAAAAATATACAAGGTTTGCAACTGCTAGGATCTTCCCAAACCAATACCATGCAACATCCTAAATCAGTAACAAAATGAATTCTAACCTTGATTAGTTAACAGGTTGTATAAAAAGAATGAGAGCAAAAAACTGCTAGTTAGAGGATGTTCTCTCTTAGAAGTGGTAAGAGTTCTTGAAATTTGGACAAGGTCTTGTACACTTTATGTGTTTGATAAATTAGTGAATTGCTAGGCCTCAAATTTTAATAGTCCAACCTTAATGCAGAAAAATCACAGGGAGATAGACGTTGTGTACGCACCATATTTGAATACCAAATTTGGAGATATTTATCTGGATATTTGAATAAAATTCTAGAATATACTCCCTTGTCCCGATTAATAGTCCTTAATTAAAATCAACAATTTTTCGTTAATAAAGTTCAAAAAGGGGACATGGACGCTAAATTTGGGATTTCCCTAAATGGAAAATATGATGCTTATTTCGGGGCGGTGGGCGAAAAAAAACAAGATATGAATATAGACATTGAGATATTCAACATGAGTAATTTGGCTTCCAGATGAATTATCCTTACATGCCGACATGCATCCTCCACCTTTTATAACAATATATTTGAAACATTATATCAATAAATTAGTTAATTACGAAGTACATCTGTCTTGATCATTCATAAGAATTCGTGTAAACCTGATATGGTAAAATAATAACAATTAAATCTAGTAGTGTTGAGCTCTTAAAATAGACGGGTCAATCTTGAACATAGTTTGAAGCTCGTGTGCTAAACATGCAAAACAATTAAATATTTTAAGCTAATTATACTTTTCATATCGTTACCAAGTAAACTACTTTACGCCCCTAAGAATAACGGATTTCTTAAAGTTCTAATTTTATTAAAAAAGAATAGCAATACTCCTAATTTAAAAAAAAGAAAATGACAACTTGAAAATGGAGAATACTTTACTTTGATTACTAAACTAATCTTCTAAATTTTTGCATTTATTCATATGAAGGACCAAATTCTAATTGCCATAAGAAGAAACCCGAAAATTGATGAGTGAATCTCCATAATAAGAACTACACACACTATTAGCCAAGTGAAAAACATACAAAGAAAACAAATAAGAAATTAGATTATAGTGCAGAGTTACCTTATACAGGGCATTTGCAGGCAAGGTCTTGTTAAGCCACACATCCTGCATCCAATCAAGGATAACAAAGATCCTCCTCACCGTGTACAACAATGGTACAAGCGCCCTCACTGGTGGCGAGAACAACGACAACCCACTAATTATATTCTCTGTCAATATCTGAAACGACAACAAAAACAAGTGTGGCGTAGCCGAACGAACCGCATGTTCATCGCCTCGCGCAAAACCACCCAACACATATGCCAGCGGCAAAAACAACCCAATTGTGGTCCCAACAACTACGTAACACCGAAATAGCCGACTCCCCTGGAAAATCTCTGGTGACGCGACGGTACTTCCGTGGGAGGGGAAGACGAGACGTGATAACGCGAGGAGATATGCAGATGCAAATGCTGGGAAAACGAGGTCGAAGAGGGGGACGAGACCGCTGGCTGAGAAAACCATAATGAAGACCACTAGTTGGAGTTCGATTACGCGGAGAGAGCCCATTACGCCACTCACGGATGGTTTTTGCTGCTGGCGTTGGATTTTAGCAGTTGAGGGGGAGGTTGGAGTGATGGTATGATCAGGCTCGGAACGTGGACCCACTGCTAGCGATACACCCGACATTTTGACTTTTGTTTATTCTTCTATTAGGTTTGAGCTGCATAAGAAAAGGAACCAAATATTTGAGACACAAAACAGTATCACTGACTTCAATTGAACAATAAATAAAGTACTAAGTTGTTTAACTATAGTCAAGAAAATTATTTGCTACTTGTTTATTCTAATGTTCTATTCTTGGATGGTGTTATATACACGATTGCCTTGTTATACAATTTTGCTGCAATATTTGTAAGATGAAATGAGAAAGGAAACAAAACATTGAGAAACAAACAACAGTGAAAATCATATTGATCCAGATTCAACAATAAACAAAGTATATGTAGTTAACTATTACCGCTGAGTTTGATTGAAAGGACATTCTGTTTTTGTCGTGTATAATTCATGTCCTGTTTTTGCGGGTATGTGTCATAATTCAATTGTGTAATCCTATATGTATATCGTGTTTGTGTCGTGTATAACCAAGTTCATGGCACGCATTGGTGTTAAAAGTGTCTTAACGGACAGTGGCGGGAGCTAGAGGTGGCTAAACCCAGGTCAAAATTTGGGAAAATTCTGACTACCAATAAATTTAGAGCTTGATCATAATATAATTAATTTATTAAGTTTAACCTAAGAATACACTATCTCAATACGGATTAAATAGACAGTGAATAATACCTGCAACAAAAGATTTATGAATTAACGACAATGGTTCATATATATCTTATTTATGATATTATTTTGATTAAGTTTTAAATTCCAACTAGCATGGGGTACTAACGAGTCAACCGGTGGAGGTCTGAAACCCATGAAGTGCTAATTTGTGTTGATTTGTGTCGTGTTACTATATTGTGTCTCATTTTTTCTATTGTGTTCGTGTCGTGTATGAATAGGTTTGTGTGACCTATTTGTGTTTATTCTTGACATTAGTAGTTGGTTTTATAAATGGGATTAGCCTTGTTTTAAAGTTATGTCAAGAACAGGGAAATTGCTTGAGATAGGGAACCAAATTGAAGAGACAACAATTTAATCACACTAATCTCTATTCAACAAGTAACAAAGTATTAAGTAGTTTACTACTAAGGGTGCAGTTGATTATAAAGACAATTATATGCTTCTTAGATTTGCTGGGTGGTGCAGTCAACCCATTGTGGCATGTTCGTGTCGTGTAAAAAAATGTCCCATCCATATTTAACAATTGTGTATATTCCTAGTTGTGTTTGAATATTTGCTACATAGTTCGTGTGTCTGTCGTGTTTTAATCGTTTTTGCTGTATGAATCGTGTTTGTCTTATTCGTGTCACTATTGTATTAACGTGCCGAACAAGTTAACACACGCATTATGAGTTCAAAACAAGTTAAGGCCTCGTATGGATAAGAAGGTGAAATAGAATAATATTATCCCCTTCCCATGCTTGGGATGGGATGAAATATGATTCCAACTGGGATAACTTAATACCATAACATGGGGTAGATGAAAATTCTCTCTAATAAGTCTCCTAATGAGATTATTTTATCCTGTCGTCATGGGATAACTCTTATCCAATCACACCTCTTTGTATCAAAACACGAGGCCCTAAGGCGTCTTTCAATGCACAGAATAAGGAGGTGGGATAGGATGTGTTTTTCAATCCCAACGGGACAAAATATTCTCACCTCCTAAGTGAGATGGTCTTATCCCACCAATAAGAGTGTTACTTGGGATACGTTGTTTCACTTTAAATCTTATCCCATCCAACACTAAATATGGGATAAGATAACTTATTCACTTGAAATCCATCCCACTCCACACTAAACATGGGATAGGATAATATTTACGATCACTGATAATTTCGTGTTTTGCAAGATCTAGGTGTTTTTTATACATGGGATTGGCTGGGAACCAAATATTGGAGAAAAAAACAACAGACACATTGATCTCTACTAAATAATAACCAAGGTATAATTGGAAACTAAAGACATTAAAAACTAAGAAATCATTTAGCAATGATTTTTTCAAGTCCTTCCATAAAATTTTGAAACTAACTTCATTTAAACAAATGGGCTATCAATACATAAGAATAATTCTAGAGCGACACAAGAAAAATTTCACAATCATATTAATATAATATGAGAGATGAGCATTTCACAACCATCTTAATATGACAAAATTAACACAGTGGAAAACGGTTAGTAGCGGAAAAGAGATGTGATTAGAAATTACTATCCTGTCTTTATTAAGTTGAAAGAAGCTGACTCAACTTGCACTCTCTCAAATATTAGATAGTAGTCGTCGATCCTTTTCATTCACACAACTCTCTCCATTCACATTTTTCATCACAATAGGTAAACTCCTCTTTTTTTTCTTTCTATTTTTTTAATGTTTGTTGCTTTATCATGGACCTTTATTTTGGTTTAAATCAATGCAAATATTATTCTAACCGACCTGCTAGACAAGTTAAAAGTTATGTATAATTCACCGCTAATATTTTGTTACAAATATTTTTTTTGTGTATTGTTAACCCACCTGCTAGACAAGTTGAAAGCTATGTACAATTGTTTGGTTTCGTATGTTTCTGACGGTTGTTTTGAGTAAAATCAATGTTACCCAGTTGTGACTTCAAATAATTTTCTGGTGGCTGGTTTATTTTGAATTGAAAAAGAAGACAGTAAATAATCAGTGTCACTATCTCATTATTTTTGACCCGTGCACATGATTTTTGTATGTGGGTGAGTGACTGATAGTGGGTGAGTGTACAAATTATAAATACAAATATAAATGCATATATCATCTCATAAACATCCCACGTGGAATTAAAAATTATGTTATTGAGTTAAAAATATGTGATAACAATATATTTTTTATTTTTTATTATTAAATACAAAATAAGGGTATTTTTTTAAAATTGGAGACAAATTAATCCTATCCGGAACATTTTAAAAACACAAAATTGTATTATTATATACAATCTCGTCTTCTTATCCGGAGCTGTTTCAAACATAGTATAAAAATAAGTCTTATCCAACCCATCCTTATTCTATCAAATTCAACTGTTATCCTATTATATCCGGTCGTCTACCACGGGCATCTAATAGGCGTAAGAGTTGAACCGTTAACTGATTTTATACATGGGATTAGCCATGGTAAAGGGTACAAAATATGTAAGAAACAAAACACTGCTTTATCTCATTAATCTCCACTCAATAATAACTAACATGTAATTGTAAACTATAGTCTTCGAAAACAAAAACGTAAACATCTATTTGTTGTTGGGTCATATCAACATCAATATCATAATTTTTCAACTCGTTCCATAATTTTCGAAACTAACTTCGTTAAAACAAACGTGCTACCAATACATAAACATAAACAATAAACATATACATTTATATGAATAATGAATATAATATGAGATACAAGCATTTCACAATCATATTAATATGACATAATCAACGTACCAGAAATTAGGTAGTGGTGTAAAGAACTCTTACTGTTCTCAAGTTGCATGCAAATTCAGAAATTCAAAGAGTTGGTGTGAAACGAAAGGGTGATGGAATGTGAGAGAAAAGTGTGAGAGAAAGAGAAGGATAACCAGAGAGATTACGATGGTTTAGCCTATTTGCACGTGTAGATGACACAGACCGACGTGTCTTGCTTCGTACACGTGGAAGTGTGGTGTGTCCAAACGTGGCACTTGCAACAATTCTGTTGGACTTTTTGAGTTTATCCCTTGCCATATGCTAGCAAAGAGAATTTTTTTAAGGAATTTTTGGAGAAACGACAATCCAATTGAGAAGTAAGTAAAAGTAGGACACATCACATCATTTTTGTATTAAAAAGATAATTGTCAATGATTAAAATATCATTTGATAATTTATTTAAAAAATTCATAACTTCAAATTTATTATTCAGATTTACAAAATTTATATATTTAAAATATACTCATCAAGATCTATCCAGCAACACCTATATTCGATATATTTTGACAAAAAATCAAACCAGATAAATACTTTATTTCACTAAAACATCTATTTTTTTCGACGAAAATTTCATTTTTTGAGGTAAAAAATCAATTTTTTCCAGCGAAAAACTTTATTCTCTCTGGTGCAGACCAAAAAAATGAAAGAAATAGATGAAGAGAGAGAGAGAGAGATAGAGATAAACGAGGAGAGAGAAACAATCCGACGAGAATATCGGTGGTTTCCAACGAGGATTGCGGCAGACTATTTCGACGAAGATTCTGGTGCATGGGTAGCGTGGGGTGGAGGTGGGTTATGAGTTTTGTAAAACAAAAATGTAATTCACCCTTTAATTAGTATTTAATTATTTTTAATTATTATTAATGTAAATTTTAGTTTAATGTAACACATTGATTTTGATTATTCCAAACATACTTTTATTAAGTGATTTTGTAAACATTTCTTATTTTATAGTTTTTATAATATGGACGAACTCCCTTTGTATACTCGATATTATAATGGATGTAACTCTTATGTCCTTCCCTTTTAGCTGTTTACCCGCTATTGATTTCCTCATCTTTTAAAAGCGAAGACAGTCGCATTTTGGTCTTGTCATTTTTATTATATATACGATATTTTTTGTGTTTATATAGTGCATATATATATATGCAAGTTATTTATCTCTCTCTCTCTCTCTCTCTCTCTCTCTCTCTCTCTCTCTCTCTCTATATATATATATATATATATATATATATATGTATGATGTACATATATAATTGTCAACATCATTAGATATGATGTACACTGCTCGAGATTGGTCGGACATAATACATCATATCTTAGATTTTGTACTCATATCTAATGATGTTGAAAATTCAGGGTAAATGAATTTGAATACCATCTTTCATAATTTTTATTATATCAAATTGTTTTGCTCTTTCTCCCTCTCTTAGATTAATATTTTCTGCAGAACCTAAATGGGGTTATCTACAAAAGATATTTTCAGTCCTACACTTTTAGTCACAATTTGAGGATGTTATTATCATGTCTGAAACGACCATTTTTATTGAGAAGCAAAATAGAGATTTGCAGATCATCTCTGAGGATATTTTCTCTCAGCAACATCAGGAGCATTTAATGCTTACAAGGATGTCTCTAACAACTAGTTTTTTGAAGACATATTAAAGCATTCAAAGAGTTGCATTGAAGACACACAAGAATGAGAATATGAGCGAGAGTTAGAGAATTTATTGAGAGCATTTAAATTTACTACTCATCTACTACACTCAAAGTGAGCAATTAATTTTTTATTCTGCTCAATCATTGAAGAAGGAGACTTAGCCAACACTACCATCATTTATCGAAGTCTCATTGAAAAATAAACTCAGATTCAATTTGTATTTTAAGGAGTTTTAGTATTCTACATTATACTACAAAAATTAGATTTCTTTGAAGCTTTGTTTGAAGCTTGGGTTGTATTCAGTAGCTCAATTTTAGCTACGGTTGTTGTACCCGTGCTTGGTTCCTACCCGCAAATTGGACCACTGTGTTTGAAGCTCAGTTTCAGCTTGGAAACAGATGTACATGATGGTTTGATCCTACCGTCAAGTGGATCAGGATTATTGAAGCGTAAGGGAGTCGGAAGCTCTAGGCGTGTGGACGTAGGCCGAGTTTTGGTCGAACCACATTAAATTCGATGTTATTTATTTTTTTGCACTTTTTTTGCTTATTTATTTGTGCTTGCTATAATTTATATTTTTTAGCACTTAAATTTGTAAATATTTTAATTCCGAAAATAGGTAAATTTATTTTAAGATTAAAACAATTATTTTTGAATTAATTAATTAATTTTAGAATATTAAATATATAAGATGTGGGTTCTTGGAATACAGTTAGTATCAAGTGAGGCGTAATCCCTTATAATGATCGGGATCAACACCGTGTAGTATCAAATATTGACAATGAACATAAGTGAATAGGAGACAAACGGCTTCAACATTCGGACTTGTATCAAATGATACGTTGGCACAATAAATACACAAAAGGCGTAATAAATAGATGGGACCAACCGGTGGCATGGTCGGGGGGAGAAAGACCAAGCACTCTAAGCACAATAAAGGCAAGACAAGAACTTCAAACTCAGTTAATGCTCAATGATTAAGGTAATAAACGGGTGTGGGGAGTTAATGTTCTCACAATAGCTCTCGTGTATGGGGGAACACGACACCAAAATAAACTTTTAGTAACAGACTATTTGTTTGATTACTAACAGTAATTTACCATTACTATTTCTCACAATAAATTAGTGTTAGTAATATAATATAAGTGTTACTAATATTGATTCAATATTTTAAAAGGTATTTTTCACCTAACGAAATAAATGACTCCAACTAAAATTTACCCCCAAAACTCAAAAAACCCCGCTTACACACACGAAAATCTCAAACCCCCAAAATTTCTTCCCCCCCTCTCTCTCAGATCTGACCGCTCCATCATAGTTCATCTCCATCATAGGGTTCTAGCTACGGAGTGCACGAACAACACATGGATCGTTCTACAAATCTGACTTCGATTCTCGCCAACCTAGATCTCCAAAGGTCCATTTCATTTCATTTCCCTTCTATTTCATTTACCACATGGATCATTTGTTTTGGTAAATTTTTGTTTTGAGAGGTCTTGTTTGAACTAAGTTATGTATTGTTGAATTTATTGATTCCCTTTTCCCATTTTGTGACTTGCTTTCTTTTCTTGCATTAATCTTGTTAGTCAGTGTCTTGGTCCAAGATAAAAATTAAATTTGATTAATATTTGTTTGTTGGTCAACATATGGGGCTGTATTTTGTAGTATGTTGTTGCAGTGTGTGTATTGGAAATTTAGTAAGTGTAAGGAATGGTGTGTGTGCTTGAAGTAGATACGAGAATGTAAAGTGCAAGTGAACTGAGTGAACTGAGTAAGGAATGGTATTAATTTTTCTTACTAACGAAATGTCAACTGATATGAAAATATGGTTTTCATTAACTCAGTAATTTTCCTCAACAACACATCACAAGGATCATTAACAAAGTGTCTTCAGGTAAATTTCATTTTTTATTGTCATTTTTATTGTTAGGCTTCATTTTTATGATAATAATGGACATTCACATAACAATATACCCATTCGTTCCATTCGTCTAGGGTTTCATTAAGCATTTAGGGATTCAAGTGGTTTTATGGATTTCTAATTCATCTTTAATGCCTTTTTTTGCAGGTATTGATGTTTATTTTTTTGGCAGGCAGTTCTTCAGTTTAGTTAATGGAATGTAATGCTCTCAACTAGAGATTTGTGTCTCTATATTTTATTTTAATTGGAATGTGTGAGCCTTAGACATCTAAATTTATGTTTAATAAGAATCCTTAACAATTGGATCTAATACTATACTTTTTAGTTTGTCATTTCAATCAATTGAGTTTCTTTTAATTTTTTTAATTTCTTTTAATTTTTATTTGTTAATATGCCAGATTTTAATTCCTTCCTCTCAGGTATCCCTGAAGGGTTGTTGTTTGCAACGTCGAACACTATGTCGGTGATCGTGGTGTCTTGGACAGAGCTTCTGGTGACTACGCTATTGTTATTAGTCATAACACAGACAATGGAACCTCTAGGTATTATAACTAAACCAACTTCTTTTCTTTACTACACTTTATATGCTTTCTATTTCCACATGTTTTTAAATATAAGGTTCGAATATGGCTTAGGTTTAATAAATTTCAATAATTTAACACAAAGATTGTGATAATGAACATTTGTGGATCCCTGAATGAGTAGTTTTCTATAATATACGTTTGCTACTGTTGGATTAATGGATGATTGTATAATTTCATTGAAATTAGAATATGGAACTATGAATAATAGATGTTTTCAATTATGTTGGTGGTGGTACTTTCTGTCCATGTTCTGATTATGTTGTTGGTCCATGTCTATTTTAAACAGCGTAATAATGTTCCGATGCATACTTAACAATTAAATGTGTTTTCTTACAAGGTATTTTAAACATATACTTGAAAACATCTAACTTCCGCAAGTTAGATGTATTTTAAACACAATTAGATGTGTTTTCTTATAATTAGATGTTGATTAGGCATAAATTCTTCCTAATTTATCCCTTAATTTAGTCACTTTTAGCACCTCGAACAACGTAATTGAGTTGACTTTATCTCATAATCTTGCTACTGACTGATCCTAATGAGTACACCAAGTTTCTGGTATTTTGTAGTGATTTTATAGGTATTTGATGTCAAGAAATGGAAGAAGGAAATTGGAAGACCCAAGGAAGAAAGAAGGAAAGTCAAAAGGGCAAAAGCGTAATTTCCACCCAGAATTCGGATGAGGTACCTAAAGAGAAGTTGAAGAGATCTCATTCACAAGCACATAGGAAGAAACAACACCGCGATCAAAGTACCGAAACAAAAGATGTGAGAAGTCAAAGTTGAGCTAAAAAGTCAAATAGCCGGATCGGTTCGCCCCTACTCCGGACCGGTCCGCCTTGCCAAACTACAGAAGACCGCGGACCACAAGCAAATCGAAGAAGGCAAAAATAAAAGGAACCGGTCCACCCTCGGACCGGTCTGCCCCAAAATAAAAGAACCGATCCGCCTAGAAAGCAGACCGGTCCGCCTAAGGCCCGGACCGATCCGGCCTTCGAGATTTGCAAATCTTATTTGTTTCAAAGAAGAGTCCTAGTGCAGCTGCAGTTCCTAAATTCATGGAGGGTATAAAAACTCGATTTATTATTTTTATTTGGACGGATTTTTATATAGGATAATAGTTAGTTTTTCTTTTCTTTCCAAAAACCACAGTTTAGAAAAAAATTCCAGTTTTAATTCAAGGATTGAAGATTGATTCAGAGATTAGTGGATTACAAGTTTCATTCGTTGTTGCAATTACTGTTTGGGTAATTTTAGTGAGTATTTCTTATTTCCAATTCCTTTCTACATCTAATTACAATTTTCCTTAGAGTAACTATGAATTCCTGCACATCATTTACCGTTTCCATCACTTTCATCATGCCAGGCTAGATTTTCTAAGGCCGAGATACATGAACCCATCCTGATGTGTTAATTGTATGCTTATAACATTAATCCCCCTGAATTTGGTGATTAAAGACGATCGTATTGCATAGGAACATAACAATTGTAGGTCTTTATATCTTGTTTGCCTCTGGGTAACCGTGATGATTTAGAATGCAATTCGCGTGTTACTATTGCGATACTGATTTACTCGTCCTCAGTTTAAGTATGACGCGGGCTTGAACCTCGTATACGTAATGCTTGGGAGTACTAAATTCCGGGTCAATTTAATCAGTTAAATTCATGATTAGTATTATAGCTGCAATTCACTAGGGTTGGGGGATTGTATTCCCGTCCTGTTTCTCTCATCATTTAGTTCAAAAGTTTTAAACCAGTTTTTATTCAAATTTTAGGCAAATTAGTGTAGTTGCATTTCTTCATAATTTCATAATTGCATTTAGCATAATCATTCTCAAAAACCAAATCATTTTCTTTTTCTTCTTCGAGTCAGAGTTAGGGTTCCTCCTTCTTTTCCCGTCGTCACAACTTCGTTATCCTTTTTCCCTGTGGATACGATCCCGTCTTACCGGGTTTATTACTAACGTGACAGGCTTGCACTTGAGCCTAGAGTGAACGCACATTAGAGACACATTCTGAGTCGCGTCAAGTTTTTGGCGCCGTTGTCGAGGAATTAGGTAGACTTAGGATTAGATTGAGTCAATCCAAAGCTTTGACCAAAAATTTCAAAAAAATCCAAAAACATAAAAAATTTAAAAAGTACAAAAAGATTCACAATCATCATCTCTCCGAAGCTTTAATGCAAAATTATGAAGCCACTCCCACACCCCATAATACTCCAACCAACATTCACGAAAATCCAATTGTTGAGTATAATCCCAATAGTCCCCACACTCCAAATGCCCCACAGTTCTGGATCCCACCTCCCACACCGTCGCACACAATCTCCAATAACACTCTGTTTTCCTTCTTATGACACACTCCGAGCACACCCAGTGAGAGAACCGAGTCAATAAGTGAGGAAGAGACGTCGTAACACGGCAGTGCACCCGTCGGTGAGGAAGAGCCCCCATACCGCCCTATGAGAGAATTCTTATATCCCGAGCGCACTGTCACTCCGGGATGCATTATACTCCCTTATAATGCCGGGCAATTCCGTTTCAAAAATGGGATGATCCAGATGCTACCGCATTACCACAGTATGGATTCTGAAAAGCTATACCTCCATATTAGGGAATTTGAGGACGTGTGTGATACTCTCAATGATCAAACCTGCACACAAGAGGTAATCCGCCTCAAACTCTTCCCTTTATCGCTCAAAGGTAAAGCTAAGACCTGGCTATGGTCTTTACCTCCGAGCTCGATTCCATTATGGAATGAGTTGCAGTCGAGATTTCTCAAGAAATTCTTCCCACCACATCGAATAATATCCATAAAGGCTCAAATTCAAGCGTTCAGACAAGCTGAAAATGAGCCATTCCATCGATGTTATGAACGTTTCAACGAGTTAGTTACTTCATGCCCCCATCATGGATTTGATTCAGCGCAAATCATATCTTTTATCTATAATGGATTGAATCTTAACTACAAACAACTTGTTGAAACCATGGGAAGTGGTCCATTTATCGATTTAGATGCCCACGATGCTGAGCTTCACCTGAAGTATGTCGCCGAGACTACCCAATCCTGGGATACATCTGATCCTAACGCTCAAAATCGAAATCGCCAAGTGACCACCACTCCGTCGGCATCCGGCCTATTCCACGTAGACAAGAAATCTATAACGGATAGTCGATTGGAGACTCTTGAGAAAGGATTTTGAGATCTATGTGAGATATATGGAAAAGGACCAGCTGGATCCGTACCAAACCCCGTCGAAAAGGTGTGTGCTATTTATGAGGCGGGACATTCAACCGAGGAATGCCCGACGATACCCGCCTACAAAGTTATGCTTCAGGAGCAAGTTAGTGGAATAGGAGGGTTTAAATGGAATTTCAGTGCCCCGCACGGGAATTCATATAACCCTTCATAGAAAAACCATCCTGGTTTTAACTATGGGCAACAACATGCCGCAATGAACACTCCTTCACATGTTGCCCCTCCTCCACCACAACACTTTCAACAAGCTCCGCACATGCAAGGACATGTGCAAGCACCACCACCTCAAGGAACGTATATTCCGCCATCGCGGAGAACTCTCGAGGATACCATGAATCAATTCATCGCAAGCCAGACCGCAACCAATGCCAAATATGATCGTCTGATTGGCGACATAAATGTGAATTTATCAAAGATACAATCCTCGCTGAGTGTCCAAGAGAAGGGCAAAAGTCCTGCCCAAGGTCAAACTAGTGTTAGCTCCACCTCTACTGAACAACAGGAGAAATGTCGAGCTGTGACCACTCTTCATAGTGGGAGAGTCGTTGATTTATCACCTCCCCCACACGACACGATAAAAGACAAGGAGATTTCGCCCGGCACGAAAGAGGCCGAAGATGTCCCCTTGAATGAGAGTGATAAGGAAGATGCTAGTGAGCCAAAAGTGGTAGTGAAACCACCCTCCGCGGCACCGTTTCCGCAAAGGTTGATTCCCTTCCAAAAAGGAAACCCACGTGAAGACGTGCTAGAAGTGCTTAAGTAAGTAAAGCTGAATTTACCTTTCCTCGATGCCATCAAGCAAATTCCAGCTTATGCTAAAGTCATCAAAGATCTGTTGACGGTTAAGAGAAAGATGAAGGTGAAGAAGAACGTCTTTCTAGCACAAAACGTGAGCTCCATTCTACTAAATGAACTCCCCCCTAAATTCAAAGATCCCGGTGCACCCACTATATCCTGCATCATTGGAGAGAATAAAATTGAAAAAGCCTTACTTGACTTTGGAGCAAGCGTAAATATCCCCCCTTACTCCATCTATAGGCAACTTGATTTAGGCGACCTCAAGCCCACAAAAGCCACTCTCCAATTAGCGGATCGAACAGTGAAGATCCCACGAGGCATAGTCGAGGACGTGATCATCCAAGTTGACACTTTCTACTTCCCGATAGATTTTGTCATTTGGGACACGGAGCCCTCCTTCAACTCGAGCAATCATGCTCCCATAATACTTGGGCATCCATTCTTAGCTACGGCTAACGCAATCATCAACACTCGGAATGGGCGAATGCAACTCACCTTTGGGAACATGACCTTGGAAACCAACATCTTCCACATAGCCCAACATACGGGGGAGGAAGATGATTTTCACGCGGTGAGTCTCATAGATGAGATAGTAGAGGAGTATTTTGAGGAGAATTACTGTGGCGACACTTTAGAGTCCTGTTTAGCGGCGAGATATGAGAGTGAGGGGACGTACACCGACTTCTAGAGGGAGGTTGGAGAGTGGAGAGAGTTACTCGATGAGAGCACGTCGGACGAGGACGTGAGAGATGTTAGTTGGGTTTCTAGATTCGAGGCGTTACCTCCGAGGGATACACGCATGGTTCCCTCCAGTGACAAATTTCCAACCCTCGAATTAAAGAAACTCCCCTCCCATATTAAATATGCATACCTAGGAGAGGATGAGACATTTCCTGTTGTTGTCTCCTCTAGCCTAGACGATGAGCAAGAGGGTAAATTGTTAAAAATTCTGAGGAAGCACCAAAGTGCTTTTGGTTGGTGCATCGCTGATTTAAAGGGGATAAGTCCATTGATTTTCACTCACAAGATCCATCTCGAAGAGGATGTCAAGACCTCTAGAGAAATGCAAAGAAGACTAAATTCCAACATAAAAGAAGTTGTGAGAATCGAGATTATCAAATTATTGGATGCCGAGATTATCTACCCAATCTCGGATAGAAAGTGGGTGAGCCCCATTCAATTCGTCCCGAAGAAGTCGGGTATGATTGTGATTGAGAATGCCAAGGGAGATCTAGTTCCCCAACGTACCACCACCGGGTGACGCGTTTGCATTGATTACCGGAAACTCAATGCGGGAACTAGAAAAGACCATTTCCCCTTGCCATTTATTGATCAAATGCTTGAAAGAGTAGCGGGACACCCTTACTATTTCTTCCTTGATGGTTATTCCGGATATAACCAAATTGAAGTAGATGTACTTGACCAGGAGAAAACTACATTCACTTGCCCTTTTGGTACGTTTGCCTACAAACGTATGCCATTTGGCTTGCGATGCACCCGCGACCTTTCAAAGGTGCATGTTGAGCTTATTTAGCGACATGGTCGAGAGAGGACTCGAAGTATTCATGGACGATTTCAGCGGTTTTGGCACCTCTTTCGATCATTATTTGAAAAAGCTGGAAAAAGTACTCGCCCGGTGTGTGGAAAAGAACTTAGTGCTGAATTGGGAAAAATGCCATTTCATGGTCACCGAGGGAATAGTTCTTTGCCACATAGTATCATCCAAAGGAATAGATGTTGATAGGGAAAAGATAGATGTCATAGGTGATCTTCCCCCACCAAAATTGCTTAAGGACGTGCGCTCTTTCTTGGGACACGCGGGGTTTTACCGAAGGTTCCTTAAAGACTTTAGCGCCATCACTAGACCCTTAAGCAACCTACTCATGAAGGACACCCCATTCGAGTGGACGGAAGCATGCCAAAGCTCTTTTAAAAAATTGAAAAATATGCTTGTGTCCGCTCCCATCATGCAATTTTCGGATTGGTCCATGCCATTCAAACTTATATGTGATGCTATCGATTGTGCAATCGGGGCTGTTTTGGACCAACGAAAAGATAAGCAAGCTCATGTCATCTACTACGCTAGCCGGACCCTTACCGGACCTCAACTCAACTACTCTACCATAGAGAAGGAGTTTCTAGTGGTAGTCTTTGCCCTTGATAAATTCCGGTCATATCTCATTGGTTCTCCCATTACTTGCTTCACCGACCACGCGGCCTTGAAATACCTACTCGCTAAGAAAGATGCCAAGCCGTGCCTCATAAGGTGGATCCTACTCCTACAGGAGTTGAATCTCTCCATTAAAGATAAGAATGAGTAGAAAACATCGTTGTCGACCACTTATCTCGGCTTTCGTCCGACGTACCTAGTGATCCCATACCCATAGACGAATACTTTTCGAATGAGCAACTTTTTGCTACCTCTTCTTTGCCCAGGTTTGCAGATATAGTGAACTACCTTGTCACGGAAGCCGTCCCTCCCGATTGGACACCGTAAGATAAGAAGAGGTTTATTACTTGGTCACGCATGTTCTTTTATGATGATCCCTTCCTTTTTAAATTTTACGCCGACCAAATCATCCAGCGATGCGTACCGGATGACGAGATTCCAAAAGTCATCCAGTTTTGTCATTCGGAAGCTTGTGGAGGCCACTTTTCGATGAAAAAGACGGCCGCAAAAATTCTGCAATGCGGCCTCTATTGGCCCACAATATTTCGGGATGTGAACGCTGCTTGCAAATCTTGCAATAGGTGCCAACGGATGGCGGCCATTACCCAACGAGACATGATGCCTCTTACCCCTATACTCATTATTTAGATATTCGACTATTGGGGTATTGACTTCATGGGCCCTTTCCCCCTGTAGTTTGGTTTCCTATACATCCTTGTTGTAGTAGACTACGTTTATAAATGGGTGGAAGCTATAGCTACCAAGATAAATGACAACCCGGTGGTGATAAAATTCATGTATGAACACATACTTTCCCGCTTCGGTGCACCGAAAGCGATAATTAGTGATAATGACACGCACTTTTGCAACAGGCCATTCGCGAAGCTCATGAGAAAGTATGGTGTCGTTCACAAGGTTGGAACGACTTATCACCCATAAACGAATGGGAAGGAAGAACTAGCAAATCGAGAAATCAAGAACATTCTTGAAAAGACCGTCAATCCTACCCGGAAAGATTGGTCCCTTCTATTGAACGATTCGCTATGGGCTTATCGTACCGCATATAAGAACCAACTCGGCATGTCCCCTTTTTGCTTTGTGTATGGAAAACCTTGCCATCTTCCCGTTGAGCTCGAACACAAGGCGTATTAGGCGATTAAGCAATTGAATTATGCCATGGACAAGGCCGGTGAAGCCCGCAAGCTTCAATTGAATGAGTTAGAAGAACTACGAAATGATGCGTATGAGAATGCCAAAATTTCAAAAGAAAGAATGAAACTCGCTCATGATAGCATCATCCAACGAAAAGATTTTCTTCCCGGGCAAAAAGTTCTTCTCTACAACTCTCGGCTTCACCTCTTTCCGGGCAAGTTGCGGTCACGATGGTCTGGCCCATTCGCCGTGAAGAATGTTTTTCCCCATGGAGGTGTTGAACTAGACGATTTAAAAGGGAGAAATACGTTTAAAGTAAATGGACAACGCCTAAAGCCATACCTAGAGGCGTGTACGGAAGAAGTCGACACCGTTTGGTTATCGAACCCCGTTTACGGGGTTAATTGAGCTTAAAAAGTGAGGTCGTCGCACCCCCGACGCGTATGGGGTGAGAGTCGTGTGTGTGAGAGTCATGTGTGTTTCGAGAGTCGTTAGGACTAGGTTTCGTTCGGGAGAAGCATTCGTGTGTTTCAGAATTTTTGAGTCAAAGGGTGTTGACCATCGAAATCGAGAGGGTTGTAGTCCAGATTGATGGAGAGGATGTCGTGAAAGTGAAATTTTTCGGAGAAGAGAGCTCGAAACCAAGTTCAGAGAATTCCAGCCCAAAGCCTGGGGCCGGACCGGTTACTTTTATTTTAAAAGGAACCGGTCCGCCTGGCAAGTGTTTGAAAAGTCAAAGGGCCGGACCGGTCCGCCCCTACCCCGGACCGGTCCACCTTCTCTATTTTCTCCCCTTCCCAAGATTCACCCCCTTCTCCCCCAATCCCATTCATTCCCTCCAATCTATTTTCCCTCTTCCTAACCCCAACCTTTCCCTCCCAAATCCATCCCCTTTTCCCTCCAAACCCCTTCCCTCCAAAACCAACCCCTCCCCTCACCCCTTTCCACTATAAATACAACCCCATCCCTCCCCTTCTCCTCACACCTTCAATCCAAATACTCTCTTCTTCCTCTCTAGTGTTTCAAGCAACAAATCCCTGCTGTTTCTATGGCTCCCCGCGTTGCCCCCACCAAATATGACTCCACCGTGATCCAACCCTCCGATCACGGCGAATTTCGCTCCCCCCAAGAGGAGCGGTGGTGCACTCAATACTTCGGTTTGGGCCGCAAACTCCATATAGAGCGCGTCGTCCAATGGGAATCCCTGCCCAACTCCGTCACCGCTCTATTTATGGCTCGGGGTTGGTGTCGATTCCTCAAACAACCTCACGAAGCGATTTGGGCAACCGAAGTCCGCTCATTCTATAGCGCCCTAGTCCGGACGGGCCAATTCGAGGCCGAACCTTATGTGGATGGGACTCCCATTCCATTTTCCTTGGCCCATCTCACGGCCAAGTTGGCCGAGTATGACGTCCCGGACGTCCAAGAATTCACATATCCCCGAAACGTCCCCCCGGTCAACAAGGACATTGTCATGGCCTGTATCGCACCGAACGTGGCTTGGACGGGGTAAACCGTCGCCGTTAGACACCTCAACGAGAAGGCGCGTCTCACATTTCAGATTGTGTGCGCCAACATTTTACAAACATCCAATGACTCCGCCATGCGGCCCCGCAAGCCACCTTGACGTATCACCTCTTCGATCTCCAAACCTCCATCCATTTGGGCCGAACCTTATACGCGAACATCATTAACGCGTCCTTGGATGAGAAGTGCACCGCCCCCCTCCCCTATGACCGATTGATCACTTCCATCCTTAAGGATGCTGGCATAGCGGCGCCGAGCGACCATACGCGCATCCTCGGGCCTTTCGGCCAAGGGACCCACACCAAAAGCGCCAAACAGCTAGCTGTCCTCCGGACTAGGCGGGGAGGTGATAGTGAGGAAGAAGCTGCCTCGAGCGAGAGCGAGGAAGAAGCAGGGGTAGCCGGTGAGGACGTTGAGATGGGGGATCTTGGTCCGGACGAGGAGTCGGCGGACGAGGAGGACGACCCAGATTTCGAGTGGGCGGGAACCGACCTATCAGCCCATATGTCAGCTCTTGAAACGAACTTCAACACCTTTTAGACCAACTATGAGCGCGACATGGGCGTAGTCCTCCGCTTCCAAGCGGACATGTATCGCCGCCTAGGGGATCCTAATGAGCCACTACCTTCCTACTACCATAACCCCTATGACCCCAACGCGCCCGGTTCCTCCCAACCCCCACCCCGGTGAAGCCTTATGTGGAGTTGGCAGCTTTTAACTTATTTTTTTCCTGTTCACAGTTGTATGTTTCTCCCTACACATGTAACACAATCCTGTTGTAATAAAAACTGCATTTTCTCCATTTGTTTATTTTATTTATCGCACTTATTATTTTGCCTTATTTAGATTTTAATCCTTTTTGCTTGAGGGCAATGCAAGAGTCTAAGTTTGGGGGGGTCACAAGTGCGTATGTCTAAAACTTCACAAATTTTCAAAAGTGTGTATGTCTAAAACTTCACAAATTTTCGAAATGCCCTGAAATTTCCAAAAAAAAAAATCACAAAACTCTGAAAAATCCAAAATATTTTTGTTCAAAATAAATAAAAATTGGAATTCAAAATTTTCAAAAATATCATTAAAAGTCGGTTTAAAGTCTCAAATTGTGAAGATTCAACATATACAAAGCCAAAATTGACCAAAGATGGAAATTGAGCGAAAATTGACGACTTAACGAATAAGTGTGGAGATTAACAAACCCGGTGAGATTCGAACCTATCACTTTTTGCGAGTTTTTAAGTCAATCCGAGTTAATTGTTAACTCAAAGTTCTTTTCAGCGCCTAAAAAGTTGTCGAGGATCTCAATTCTTTCATTTTGACCGGTTTTGAAAAAGGTGTGTATTATTGCTTTGAAAAAAGTGCCAAATTAATCTCTAAACTAAAATTCATCTCGAAACGAATATGGTAATGCAATTGGTATTTTGGACAATGAAGTAGGCCCTCGTTTGTCACCCAAAAATTTTGGCCATAAAAAGTCGTGAAAAATCACCCCTTTTGCAAACCAAATTGAGCCGAATAGATTTACCCTTTCGTTTGACAACCCAAAAAACCCTAATAGCCCGGAATTGTAAAAAAATGGAAAATTAATAACTTAAGTCCGAAAAGTGCATAAAAGGGGCAAGAGAAGAAAAATAAATATGCTCAACAAAAATAGTGAGAAAAGAAAAGAAGTGAAAAACAGAAAAAATAGAGAAAAAGAAGAAAAAAATGAGCAAAAGCCCGAAAAAAGCACAAATGGACATTATACATTAAATTTTCCAATTCCAACCTTCCCTACCTCTTTCATTTTACCCAATATATCTTAAAATCCGAAAAAGTCCTAACCAAGTCTATAGTGAAAAATTGGTTACCGCGTGGAGAGCTAATACATCAAAAGATAATAAAAGAGATTGAATGCGCGAAAAAGAGGCAATGTTCCCATTTTTAAAATCGTAATTCGTTGATGAGATCCTTTCACCATGAAATTTCCGTCTTTCTACTTGTATGCGTGACTTTGCATCCATTACATTTACTCTTTATATCATGCATACCGAGAGAATAGCCATATTCTGAGTGATTCGTTTGAGAGAGCATTCCGTGAGAATTTGAAATCAAAACGAATTTTTGGATAAGTAACGTAACGATCAATCGGTGAAAATTGACGGTTATATTTCCGGCTTCGCACACACGCACTATGATTTGAGACTTGTACATATGACTTGATGATGACTATTTTTTGGAAAAGTTTGAATTGCATAATTTTTGCATATTTTGAATTTTCTTTGAGTCAATAACGAGTTTTGTGGGTATATTCTCTGCAAATACTCACGAGACACAACTCGTCCTACTAGGGTAACCTAGAGGTTTAAAGGCTTGTTGCATATGCTAAATGCAACCGCTTTCTCGCGAAAAAGGTATTCTATCCCAATAAAATGTTTTTAAGAATTGAGACTAGTTAGGATTATTTTACATTGCTCAGGACGCGCAAAGTTCTAAGTTAGGGGGTTTGATTAGACATAAATTATTCCTAATTTATCCCTTGATTTAGTCACTTTTAGCACCTCGAACAACGTAACTGAGTTGACTTTATCTCATAATCTTACCACTGACTTATCCTAATGAGTACACCGAGTTTCTGGTATTTCGTAGTGATTTTACAGGTATTTGATGTCAAGAAACGGAAGAAGGAAACCGAAAGACCCAAGGAAGAAAGAAGGAAAGTCAAAACAAAAAAAGCGTAATTTCTACCCGGAATTCGGATGAGGTACCTAAAGAGAAGTTGAAGATATCTCATTCACAAGCACATAGGAAGAAACGGCACCTCAATCGGAGTCCCAAAACAATAGATGTGACCAGTCAAAGTTGAGCTAAAAAGTTAAATAGCCATACCGGTCCGCCCCTACCCCGGACCGGTCCGCCTTGCCAAACTCTAGAAGACCCCGGACCACAAGCAAACCGAAGAAGGCAAAAATAAAAGGAACCGATCCACCCGAAAATAAAAGAAACGATCCGCCTAGAAAGCAGACCGATCTGCCTAAGGCCCGGACCGGTCCGGCCTTCGAGATTTGCAAATCTTGTTTGTTTCAAAGAAGAGTCCTAGTGCAACTGCAGTTCCTAAATTCATGGAGGGAATAAAAACTCGATTTATTATTGTTATTTGGACGGATTTTTAGATAGGTTAATAGTTAGTTTTTCTTTTCTTTCCAAAAACCCTAGTTTAGAAAAAAATTCCAGTTTTAATTTAAGGATTGAAGATTGATTCATAGATTAGTGGATTACAAGTTTCATTCGTTGTTGCAATTACTGTTTGGGTAATTTTAGTGAGTATTTCTTATTTCCAATTCCTTTCTACATCTAATTACAATTTTCCTTAGCGTAACTATGAATTCCTGCACATCATTTACCGTTTCCGTCACTTTCATCATGCTAGGCTAGACTTCTAAGGCCGGGATACATGAACCCAGCCTGATGTGTTAATTGTATTCTTATAACATTAATCCCCTGAATTTGGAGATTAAAGACGATCGTATTGCATAGGAACATAACAATTGTAGGTCTTTATATCTCGTTTGCCTCTGGGTAACCGTGATGATTTAGAATGCAATTCGCGTGTTACTATTGCTATACTGATTTACTCGTCCTCAGATTAAGTATGATGCGGTCTTGAACCTCGTATACGTAATGCTTGGGAGTACTAAATTCCGGGTCAATTTAATCAGTTAAATTCATGATTAGTATTATAGCTGCAATTCACTAGGGTTGGGGGATTGTATTCCCATCCTGTTTCTCTCATCATTTTGTTCAAAAGTTTTAAACCAATTTTCATTCACATTTTAGGAAAATTAGTGTAGTTGCATTTCTTCATAATTTCATAATTGCATTTAGCATAATCATTCTCAAAAACCAAATCATTTTCTTTTTCTTCTTCGAGTCAGAGTTAGGGTCCCTCCGTCTTTTCCCGTCATCATAACTTCGTTGTCCTTTTTCCCTGTGGATACAATCCTGTCTTACCGGGTTTATTACTAACGCGACAGGCTTGCACTTGAGCCTAGAGAGAATGCACATTAGAGACACATTCTAAGTCGCGTCAAGTTTTTACTATTGCATATTCAGAGTTAGGTAACCGTGATGATTTAGAATGCAATTCACGTGTTACTATTGCGATACTGATTTACTCGTCCTCAGATTAAGTATGACGCGGGCTTGAACCTCGTATACATAATGCTTGGGAGTACTAAATTCCGGGTCAATTTAATCAGTTAAATTCATGATTAGTATTATAGCTGCAATTCACTAGGGTTGGGGGATTGTATTCCCGTCCAGTTTCTCTCATCATTTAGTTCAAAAGTTTTAAACCAGTTTTCATTCACATTTTAGGCAAATTAGTGTAATTGCATTTCTTCATAATTTCATAATTGCATTTAGCATAATCATTCTCAAAAACCAAATCAATTTTCCCTTTTCTTTAGAGTCAAAGTTAGGATTTCTCTGTCTATCCAACGTCGTCACGTTCACTCATCCTAGTTTCCTGAGGATTCGATACCCAGACTAGCCACTATATTTCGTAAGAGTGTAGTTACAGTTTAGGTTTTTGTATTGTGGTTGGAAGCCGATAACAACGACTTGCGTATTTACACGGACGCTCGGTTTCCAACTCGATCGGATGTGTACCTTGACTTCCGCAGGTTGGATCCAAGAGTGGGTTACAATTTTTTTCCATGGCCTATTACAGAACCTAAAGGAGCTTATAACTTTATTGAATATCAAAAGTCCAAGAAGGTGCTTATAAATAAAAGTCCAAGAAGGCGCTTATAACTTTATTGAATATCAAAAATCAAATATAAAAGCAATTTGGTTTAGGATTGTTGCAGCTAGGGTGCCCAAGAAGGTACCGCAGTTTGTTGGTATTGATGATGTCTTTACGTCATCTCGTGGATCCACTAAAACTCTTGGAAATTTAGTTAAGGTTTGATTTCATATTTCAGTGGTTTGATGCTATTTCTAATTTTCTCTCAATTGAAACATTATGAATGTGTGCTTTACTCATTTATTTGGACAGTATTGACTGAGTTGCATAGAATAAGGTGGAATAGAATTGACACAAACAGCAAATTTCAGGTTGTTGATAGCATTGTAATCAAAACATGGACACAACAACATTTTCCAGAAAATTGAATCAACATACACTTAAAACAAAGACCACAAAGTTGTATACTTCATCATAGTAACTTGAGTTGTAGTGCAATCAGCAGCAATCAGAGAACTCAGACGCTGATAGCATCGACAAAGATCAGTCTCCTCAGCAGTAAGTTCATTTCCCTTATTGTCACCACTATCTGACTTTTTTTATGGCCTCATCAATCATATTAACATGACAATCTAGTTAACTTTCTTCAAAACACCATAAATCTAAGATAAGTTTGATGTCAATTTGCTTAGATATAAAATGTAAATGAATTATGTGATTTCTGTCAATTTATGGCACATATTAATTATTAATGGTATTCAAGGAAAGGTTGAACCCGTCATGTACAATTATTTTCCTTTTGGTAAAGTTTGATGAGCATAAGGATTAAGTGGTTGTAGAGCGTATCTTGCGTGTTGTTTTCCTGCATGCGCAACGCCCAAATCCTGTTAGTTGAAACCGATGGTTGTTTGATCCTTTTTATAAAGTCCAACCGTAGAAAATGAAAGCAAGGGTGGTCGAGTGAAATTAAAGGCAAATTGCCCCTTTTTATACGCATTGCTGTCTATTGAAGACATTAATCCATGTGACAAATTTTTTTGAAATATATAACTAATACCTATAGAACAATTTATATATTTTTTGTGTTGCTGCTTGATTGTGTGAGGCCTTATTTTTCACACTGTGTTAGTCCTATAAATTTTATGATCAATTTTTGCCATTTTAATATGGGCGTAACTGGTTGCGCGGAGGTAAATTGCGGCGTATGTATGTATAATCCTCAATGGGGTAGTCTCCTATTATATTATTGTTTTTCTATCCAAAGTTCTTTGTTGGGAATATCAAGTGGATTATGTCCAATAATTTGTAATCTTAACACTTTCCAAAGAATAGAAGATAATCTATACTGATGTCCAATCTGTAGCTTGCTGAAAATAGGTGGTTGATCATGTGTGTGTCCCTATGAAAAGATATTTTATGGTGACTGGTGGAGGTTTCATTTCCACCACCCCAACAAAAAACCAAACTCACATGTCGAAAGTTGTTACTCTGAGACCAAATTCAATAAACTAACTGTGGGCCATTCATGAAACTCCAAATGATGATTTCAAATGTGACACGTGCTCCGTATATTCTTTTATTATTAAGATATTTATCAATCATACTTAAGGCGAATTAGCATTTTGGCAAATGCCAATGTACAAATGCTCTAGGCTTTCGACTAAACTCAGGAACATTTAGTGCGCCCATCTGAACTTTTGATGGGTGTTTGCAACATTAACGCAGTTAAATGTGTTGTTGCTATGATAGATGAAGGAACCTTTTAATCGTTTAAACTTAGATTTGTATGTATTAAATTTCTATTTGTGTCTTACAGCAAAATAAAATGGAGTCAATTGAAATTACTGCATGGTCAACAAAGGAGATTGAAGAGGAAATTCAGAATTATGCAAAGGAGGGGACGATATCGATATCGATGCTGGCTGGACAACAGTTACTTCTGGTGTTTGAGAGGGCAGGGGATGATATCGATACATAATTCCGTCAAGACAAAATTAAAGTATACCTCTTTTTTTCTACATACAGAGATATACTAACAAATAAGAAATTATTCTCTTGTGACACTGTTTTGATTCATTTTCTGTTGCAGGTCTTATGCGAACAAGTGATCATAGATGTTTCCCATTGGATTAAGCAAGCGGAGGCTTTATTTTGAATCCACAAGATACTGATTTTAGAAATATGGAGGGGTTTGGAACCTTTTCTCTTGTCCCTTTAATATTTTTATTTCATTATTTGCAATATGATTTAATAATACTAAGTTAGTTATCTTTCTTCCATGGTACCTTGATTTGGATCAAGATAGGTTTCACGAGCTCTTAAGAACTTCAAGGATGTTTCGCGAGATGGAAGGTAATATCATGAGTATTGCAATAAAACAGTGAAATTGTCACATCTTTAACAACTTTATGTTTTAACTTTGTCAGGTGGTGGTGAAGAATGGAGGAGAAACTTCTCGAAGAGGGAGGCATACACCATCACCAAAATTAGAAGAGGTTCAGTATCAACTTTATATGTGAAATTTTCTACTTTTAAGTGCTGATGTGAAAGTTTGATAATATAAGTTCACATACTAGTGCATTTAATTTTACTGGTGGACAATTTTTTGTACTAAATTAATTTTGTATGACTAAATGTTGATATTATTACTAATATGATAATTTTATTTTGTTTGACAGAATGCCATTTTTGGATCCACATCAAGTTTCCAGCGTTGCGATTTGCGGCGTTGATGGCGATGATAATAGAACGAAAGTTGATAGTCAACAACAACAAACTTCATTTTTATATTTATTTGATTGGTTATAATATAATTATATTTCATTTAAGGATGATTGTATTAGGATGTAATATTGGATGCTTTTATTAAAATAATGTAACTTTCGGGGCTATTGTATTATGATGTTTCATTTATTTGGTTTAAGTTTCTTTTGTAAATAAAGAGTGGAGGCTTATATAAATGTAAATGTTGAATATAATGGACTTGTTTTTTTCTAGACTATTTTTGTATATGTTCTTAGGATTTAAATAGTGGTAATAATAATCAGGATATTAGATCTTATTTTTTTTAAATATGTATTAATATTACTAACATAATTTTACTGTTACTAATTCTGAATTTTCTGTTACTATTAGTAACACAACTTTAGCTTTATTAATTCTGAATTTTATCGTTACTATTAGTAACATAATTTTGCCGTTACAAATTCTGAATTACCATTAGAATTAGTAACAGAATTTTACTCTTATTAATTCTGAATTTTACCGTTACTATTAGTAACAGAATTTTACCGTTACTAGCTTCGTGCCCCACGCCTTTTTTCTAACAGAAAAATTATGTTACCAATATTATTAGTAACGATAAAATTGTGTCACTAATGGCGTGTTTTGGTGTAGTGGAAGTTTGGCATCAATTCTAGGTTCAGAATGCTCTGCCCGTTAAACTGTTTGTATGGTGTATTTATATGAAGGGAAAGTTACTCGAGTAAACTTGATCGCGTTCAATATGATCGATCGTATTAAATGCCCAAGTACCTCCCGTTAATGTAGAAGATATTGCATTAAATGTATGGGATCTCATAATTTGACGGGAAAGTGTTTCATTGGCTGGGGGTATGGTGGACATTAATGAGGCACGTGATATGGCAGCTTGGAGCTTACCTTAGGACTACTAAAGGGTTAAATTTGGTAAACTAGACATGTCGTGCTAAGAATAAACTCACTTGAGTGCTCCAACTTTGAGCCCCTAAATGCCAGACGTTATGACGTCCGAAAGTGGTTAAATAGTGACATTATGGCAGGTGTATAGTCACATATGTCAAGCGGGATGGCGTCTGATTTAAGGTTACTCGAGTGTTTAGTTTCTGTTTATTGGTTAAGAACTATCTTATAACCAAGATGCAATATTGAGGAACCTCGAGAAGGTCCCCTCGAATAAGTAAGAGTTGAGGTGGCTCGGCTGTAGTGGCTCGAGCAACCATATGTGCTAAGTGAAGTTTTGTTAAGTAAAGTTTTGCCCAAGTGTGACAAGAGGGCTAGTAATTGTATTCCCAACATTTTATTTCTCTCAATCCTCTAAACCATGTCCCTTCGAGGTTCCCAAAGGGAGGTTGTTCTATAGAGCATGTTAGCTTTTCCATGCTTTGCTAGACATGGTCCCTCGTGGGTACCAAACTACCTCACTCAACATATATTATAAGATAAAGTACATGATATAGATCATTCTATTTCTTATTACAAGCTATCGTCATTCAAGTTACTTCGATCTAGGGATTGGATCCTTCGAGCTAGGTACGTTGGAGAATCTTTCAGGTAGGTCCTTCGAGCCACTATTTTGGAGAATCTTCGAGGTGGGTTCTTTGAGGTAACTTGCTCGGGCGGCCTTCCTCCTCCTTCTTCGTAGGTCAATCAACAGAATTAAGTTAATCACTCTTTGGTGGGGACTCCCCCTACATTTGCCACTTCGTAGAGATATTTATTTATTGCATGAAGAAATATCTGTACGAAACCCTTCGTTAACCTTTAATCTTTTTCTGTAACGAGTTTTAAATATCCCTGGGCACTTGATTTATAAGAAACAACAATTTATTAGTAATGAAAGAGTTATATTCTCCTCCATCTTTCGAACCACCTCATCGGTTTAATGAATATCTTTCCATACTTGAAATAATATCTCTTCCTTTTGTGAGGCTTCATAATTACTTGTGGCAGATGCCTTGGGGAAAGTGAAGAGGTTTTTTCAAATTTCTCCAGAAAACTCTTCATTTCCTCAAGACGAAAAGACCCCAAACATGTCTCATTAAATAAGACTGTTATTTGTACTTCTGTATGTGAGATATGGCAGTGCCAGGGTGCACGCGTGTGTTCCATGATACTCATTCGTGCGTTTATCACCCAAAACGTCATTATTACAACCCTTGAACTTCTGCAGCAGCGCGTGCTTAGCAAACATGCAAATTGATCTGATCATTATTGCACTTTTCTAAGTGTCGCCTTTTTCTGCCTATTGGGGTCTGTGTTTCCCTGGTAAAAAAGGGGTACCTTCATTTCAAAGCTTCACCTTTGGGTTTTCATTCCCTTGAGTTGAGTTTTTGTGAGATCAGACTTTCCTTCTTCATTCCCTTTACTCTTTTTAACTTACTCTTTCACTTTATTCCCTTAAGCTTCCATGACACTCATCGTCAAGAGAACTCACTCTGTTAGGGGTGCCTCCCCCGAAACCTAAGCCCACCAAAACTAATGTTCCCGTTTCCACCATGCTCCCTATTTCGACGAGTCTGATCATTTTTGGCAAACTGCGGAGATATTTCTCGGTGAGTTAGAGCCAACTGAAAATACCATTTTGTTGACGGAGGAAGGTGAGGATGCTGAAGATTTTGCCTACATTCCTACTACCACTATCGCAACTTTCGCGTTGAACGTGGTTATTTTCCCTTATCTAAGGTAGAGTTTGAGTCTTCCTCAGGTGCCTGTGAGGGATTAGGCCCTTGGACTGAATACATACACTCTAAATATTCTATCCAACTTTCTTTAGTTGGTTTATCCTGTTCCCTCTGGTTGAGTGATCTCACCCTTGCCAAAACAACACCACCCTTTAACTGCTCATTTCTTGCTGGAGTCACAGGTCACATACCTTTGTGGCCTCTTACGGGGAATTCACTGTCACCTTGGAAGATGTTTACGATCTTTTAGGGTTAAAAGCGATAGGGCTTGACACTTTTTTTAAGGAAGAAGTCTCCAGCAAAGAGAAGGCCTTGAGGGCTGAGCTGGAAGCAGTTTAAAGGACTGTATGGTTACTTATAACAAGTGTACCTAATCCGAGGTGATTATATACTTCTACTTTATTGAAGACAAAGGAATGATTAAGGCCTACGAAATAGCCCATGGAGGGAAAATGTTTTAACTCCCAGATTGTGCTAGATGGTTACATCTAGGTGATGTTGTCAAAAATCTATCTTTTGGTCAAGCCCCGTGATTTCCCCGAAAAGGACTTGATAAACATGGTTGTTCGGATGGCCAGCGATGTGAAAATTCCTCTTACGGCTATCGTACTTGGTTCATTGTATACCTGGTTAGACCGTGTGGCAGCTGATTCAGTACGGAGCATTGACAGGTTTGATGTCCCCAACTAGGCAAACCATGCTCTTTTGACAGCTTTCCTTTATGCCCACTTCCCAAACTATGCACCGATAGGTAACTACCCCGGCTCCCATCCCATTAAGGTCCCATGGATTTGTTACTGGAATCACAAAAGTGTCAAGAAACCTCTCATCGCTTTGATTAACAGAGATGAAAGGTTCTTAACTCGCCCCTATGTTGGGGTGGACCAATTTTTTACCAATGATTTTTTTGCTGAGGAGGAATGTCCCATTGCTCCCTTCGATGAGGCACTGGAGAGGAACTTCCTCTTGAATAATGCCCCCCTTCTGTTGATCCCTTCCTATCTATCATCGTATACGGAATGGTATTCTTTCTATTCCATTTACATCCCCCGTCGTGTAGACCTATAATTTGGATTCGATCAATGAACCCCTTTACTGAGCCACTTTATCCGTGAGAAGCCAACAATCTTTTCCTTTGATTGTGCGAATTATCTAACTTCAGTTGTAGTAAGTCTCTGTGCTAGTTACCCGTCCAATCCTGTCATTCCGAGTAAAGAAGCTTGAGGAAGTAGGTCAGCCATGTACATAACGGTATTTTATCAAAACCAGCTTGTTCATTTTCAAAGTAACGTTCTGAAGGAACCACGATAACCTGAAGTTGAGAGATACCCACCCACAGAGTTGGGTTTAAGAAATTTCACCACCTTATCTTTTGTGTTTCCTCTTAGCACCACTACTAACACTTTCCCTTTTGAGCTGCCTCCATTAGCTGCAGTGGACCAAGAAGTTGTCAAGAAGAATAAAACATCTCAGGCCTTTCTTTCGGCTGAGGTAGCTACCATTGCCCTTGGTCCTTTAAGGCCAGTTGAAATAAGTGATACTCCACGCACTGCCATGTTTGGGGTAGCGGTTAACGCTACCTGGAGAGATCAAATAAAAATGCTCAAAACTGTCCAACAAGCTCCAGTGGCCCATACTCCTGATCTCAAAGTCACCCAAGCAGTCAACCGAATGTTTGATCAGCTTAGACAGACTTGGGAGAATTTCAGTGAAGAAGATAGGGTTTTTATATCAGTCGAGATGGCCTCTCATGGATTATTATATGATCCTCAACTTGCTGGTAGTAGTAAAAAGAGGAAGGCAGTTAGCCCTTTTAAACTTGTAATGTAGGCATCAAGCGAGTCAAGTGAGGAGGAGTTGCCCGAGATATATGCAGATGGTGGTGTTGGTGATGATGATGATGAAGATGAGGATGGTGAGGAGAGAGATAAGGAAGCGGAGGAAGGGGGGATGAATAAGAAGAAGAAGAATAGGAAGAAGATATTGCGTTAATTCGAAAATGTAGGTTAAGGAGGATGGTTTTCCCTTCTAAACCAACCTCACCTCCCCAAGATTATGAAGCTTTAGAAAATGTACTATTAGAGGAAGAAGTATGATTTCTATTCTTTTTATGAGTCTTAAACTTTTCTTCTTTTGTTTTTGTACTAATAATTTCATTTTATTCCGACTTTCTTATTTTTCAGGTTGATGCGCGAGGTGACTCGTACGATGATGTTGAGGAGAGTAGTCTGTTGGAGAAGCATGGCACAGCCTTACCTACCTCGAAGGAAGTTGTTCCGCAGGAGATAGCTTCCCCTACTACTTCACAGGTAACCTCCAATTCCCCCTAGGGGAAGTTATTTATGATACTTCAACTGAGTCAAGTAGTGGCTATTCACCTGATCCCTCTTTGTTGCATGAGCAAGCTGGTCTTGAGATAAATGTTCTTGATGTGAGGATCATTGAAGTTGTTCCTATGTCCCCTTTACCCATTTCTTCATTACCTGTGGTAAGTTTTTTTCCCCTAATCTAAGCTCATTTATTCCTTTCAACTTGATATTCTAACTCTTTGTCCTTGTTCTTCGCAGGTTCCAGTTCCAGTTCCAACTGCCCCATTAGCTCCCCCTCTTCTAATGATCAAGTTCCTGTCACTCTATTTGGGCCTTCCATCCTTAATCAGGAGGTTGCCGATCTTGTTGCGGCTGGTTAAGGGGAAGGGAGACAAGAGGAGGTTGCTGACGTGGGGGGAGGAGGGGGATGTGATTACCCCCCAAGATCAACAGCCTTTGGTGGCTCCTAGTCTGGCTGAAGAGGAGGATATAGTTCAAATGGCTATTCTTGAGCTTACAGACGAGCAACATCTGGAGGTATTCTTTTATTCTTCTATCTATCGTCTGCATTTAATTTTTTTTATTTTTGCCAAGTCATACTGGTCTTAGAAATCGCCCATAACCGAGGGTCAGGCGGGACAAGTCTTATTGGCATAAAATCTTCCATAACTGAGGGTCAGGCGGTCCAAGTATTATTGGCATAAAATATCCCATAACTAAGGGTCAGGAGGGCCGAGTCTTATTGGCATAAAATCTCCCATAACCGAGGGTCAGGCTGGCCAAGTCTTATTGGTATAAAATATCCCATAATCGAGGGTCAGGCGGGCCAAGTCTTATTGGCATAAAATCTCCTCGTTTGTTGATTGAGTAGCTCTTGGTACGTTTTCCTTCGAATTTCACCTCTCGCAGTCTTCAGCCTATTCCTAGGATGATGGCATGTCGCTTGCTCAGGTTGACCATTGTCTTGGAGGAGATCCTCAATACCCCCCCCCCTCTCGAATCTCTTAGCTCTGATACAATCAAGTCTTTATTGGGGAAAGTTAATGTGCTCATAAATGATGGATTCTCCCTGTCCTGGTTAGTGAAGCTGCTTCGTGACTCCAAGAAAGATGACCTACCTGCCCTTTATCATCGACTATAGGATTCTCATCGTTCATAGGTAGCTATTTCAGAAGAACTTATAAGTCCAGAGACTAAGTTGGTAATGTCTGAGCAAGAGGTGTATGAGGCTCGTGAGGCTGTTGCTCGGCGGAGGCTGAGATTATTAGGAAATAACAAGAATTAGAGGCTATTCAACAGGCGATGGAACTTCGTCAGAAGGATTTGGCCGACCTTATGCCAGACCAGAGCAGCCTTGCGCAAATCGTTCCCCAACATCACCATCAACTGCTTGGATCAGCGAACCTTCGTTTCATTATGGATAACCCATAGACACCTTTGTTCAATGCTTTTTTTGTTGATGTTTATTAGCTTGGGGTTGTGATCCCCCTCTTTACTTTATTTACATGTAATCATAGTACTTCTTTATTATATAAATTAATAAAAAATTTGTGATGTTTAGTGTTTTTATTCCTTTCCCTTTTTGTTCTTTTAGCATTCCCTACACTATTACATTAATACTAATCCCGCGATACAAGATAAGGCTAAAATTTTCCACATAAACATTTACTTCACACTATATTAAATAATTAGGCCTAATCATTTACGTGGGACATCACTTTTAACAGACTTTAACAAAATACAATGCAAGAAACTGGGGTATTGGCAAAACGTACATCTAAACATGGTATATCTTCAGCCACTTGTTGTTCAGTTTGAAAGTAATATTGTCATCCACCTTGGATATCTTGCAGTAACCTGAATCGTGAGTTACTCAAACAATGTAAGGTCCTTCCAAGTTAGCCTCAAACTTAGGCAGTGATAAACCCATAATATGCTTTGTGCCTGCTTTCAAAACCAAGTCCCCCTCTTTAAACTTCCTCGGCCTCATCAATTGGTCGTAGGATCTGGACAACTGATTCTTGTACATCTCGAAGTGCCTCACTGCATTGTCCCGATGATCTTCAAATGCTTCGAGTTATACGTGCCGACTGTGAGGGAGGATGGCACTTCGCACGCTATAGTGACCAGAAGGTACCTCGAGTTCAACTGGTAACACAGCCTCTTCCCCAAACACTAAGGAAAATGGGGTATACCCTGTTGGTTTCCTCTTTGTTGTTCAGTAAGCCTAAACTAATTCGGGATATTTTCATCCCATGTGCCCGGGAAGTCTTCCAATATCTTTGCAAAAATATTTACTAAGGTTTTGTTGGTGGCCTTTGCCTGCCCATTGTACTTCGGGTATGCTACCGTTGACTAATGATGGATAATGGAGTAATTGTCTGTTAGCAAGTATACTTCACTATTCACGAAAGGGTTCCATTGTATGATAAAAACACCTTCAGGATACCAAATCAGTAGATAATGTACTCCTTTATAAATTGGGCCACTACCCCCGCTGTGGCTTTCATGAGCGGTATGGCCTCTGCCCACTTTGTAAAGCACCCTGTGGCTACCAAGATCCAAGATTTTCCTCGTGATGAAGAGTTTATGGCCCCTACCTGTAGAATCGCTGCAGGGGAAATATTGCGACTTCTCAAATAAAATCCAATTTTAATTTACCCCAAATTTTAGTTAAACCCTAAAATATGAATCTAGACGATTTATCAAATAAAATAAAGCATGCATGATAAAACAAACAATTTCAAGAAAAATCCCCCAAAGCGGCAAAACCTTTTTATTTTCACTATAATTTTATAAAATACAGTTACACGGATTACAATGAAATTCATTATGACACAGAAATACCCGCAGGTGTCGGTTCTGATGCCATCGGCTGGAATCTTCTGTAGGAACTCCAGGTGAACAGCAATGAAGAAGAGAACGGCTTCTCCACAAATTCGTCGACTAAAACTTTCCCTTTCCAGGAGGGCAACAATGAAGAAGAAATACGGCTTCTCCACAAGTATGAAAAAAAGCATAAAAGTGTTCTTGGGTTTCAAAACAATTCACAAAAGAATGGGAATGATGTGTGAATCAAAACATGAGTTTTGGGACACAAAAACATGAAGACTTGAGCTAATAGAACTCTCAAAATTGTCTCTCCAAGTCTTGCAAAATAACTTAGGAACAAAAAGGAATTTTAAAAATTTAGAACTCTTGCCAGTGCCAGGTACCCGAACCGGTTCACAGTGCGGTTCGCGATATTTTGCTGGATTGGGGCTTAAAAATACAGCATTCTCCATAAGGGATTTTCTTGAAATTTTCTCCATTTTCTAAAGGCCATAATTCCTTCACCGTAGCTCGAATTGAGGTTTCGTTTCTTCCAGTATCTTCGTGGCGTCGAGATCTTCAACTTTCTAGTTGACCGAACCTCCGGACATTGGCTGTAAAATTACCAAAATTCCCTTAAACTTTTCTATCTTACCTTCTATTATTATTTTGACTTCTCTTGCGTACCCCTTGCATAAAGTCCCTAAAATAGTGGAACGTCAAGTCATTGAGGAATATGTAGGACACTTGATGGAGATGTTGAATGCTTGATTCCCAGAATTCGGATAGAGGCAGTCATGTGAGATCGTGAAGTAACGTGCTTTTTGTAGCGGCGTACGACATACATAAATGTAACATTTAAGACATAATAAAAATGTCCTTACAAATCTCTCCCTATGTCTATGCCGGTACAAAATAAAAATCCAAATTATCAAATAGCAAATCGCCTATGCAAATCTACCCTCCCATGAACCCAAAACTGGAAAGGTACAAATGAATAAGTCTTCATCGTTTGTTCTTCAAATCTTCAAAACTTTTCTCATCAGGGTGTGCAACATATGATCATCAATGAAGTACCTACGCACATGAGATAAATAAAAAATACCAAGTAACGTATCGAGTTTGAAATGAGATAAACACACATACCAATGTATGAGAAAAGCATAAGTCAAATTTCAAAAATTCCCCCAAAATTCAAACTCCCCCATAAAATGATAATTCTTTCTCCCCCTTTTTATCATGTCCCCAAATAAACAAATGAGAAGAATAAATCAAACAAGCAAAGTCGGGGTGTCACCGTATGCAAAATAAGGCATCAATCAAATGGCAAACGTGCTCTTGCAAAGAGATGCTAAAAAAAAATCTTCACAAACCATTTTTTTGAATTTTTCAAAATTTTCATACAAAAATAAGATACCAAAAAAAAATCACACCATGGATTTAAACTCAAACAACCAAGTCATGGAAACAGAATGTATGGGTGTGAACACATTCGATAGGTAAATCAACTCAATCAAGCAGATGTGCATGATGCATACGTGTATCCCTAACGAATGAACATCAAAAGTATCCTTAGGTGTAAAAATTGTTGAATTTAGATGACATCGTCTTATACAAATCAACAAATCAAAGTAAAAGTGATTTCCACACCAATAACGTCTAAAACTATGTAGAGCTTTTTCAAGACTTTTAAGGACATGCAAACCCATTTTAATTCTCCATCCAAACTCCCTCATATATATTTTATTTTAGAGGTGTATAAACTAAGTTCTCAAACTTTGGAGAATTGGTGCAAAAACCTAATTGGCATGAATTACTTTTTATTGCCTTTAAATTTTTTTCGAGCTCTTTTAAACCTCTTTGGACCTCGGATAATAAAATTCCTCAATTTTTTAGGTCCAATTTAAACGGCGGCTTAATCGCAAAGGATAAAAAATCTTTCGTAGCCCTTCATTGTTTTCAAATAAAGCACACAAGCTCACAAAACGGTTCTTATATGCACAACTTTCTTGTCAAGTTTTGTCGCGCTTGGTTCGTTTTAAGAACAGGATTGAAGTGAAAACACCCAACCAACATGTGATAAGACAAGAACAATAATCAAACAAATCCGTGCATGTGTGCAATAAAGGAAATCATGAGTCAAACATGTAGAAAGTAACATTTAATTACATCTTAATGACTCCAAACATTATAAAGCACAAAGATGACATGATATATTGTCTCAAAACACTATCAAATTGTCACATGAAAAAAAATGGAATGATGTTGTGACTTGGTCATCCTAAGTGTCTATCCATAAACGTTGCAAACAAAATACAAAACTCTTTTTGGATTTTTCAAAATAAAATCTTTATGTATTTTTCAAAAATTTTCCAAAAGCAAAAAACTATACGAAAAAGATACATACAAGCAATAGGAAAATAATGACATCATGAAAATCATCCTATGCTAGTAAACCAGTCGAACCCCAATCATTAGGTGCGGATGGATTTTCCAAAGGTGGTGCCAACTTATGAAAAACCTCCGTAAAATCTTGTGAAGTTTTGACCAAAAACTTAACTTGCTCATCTAAATGTGCAAACTCTCTCATGTAGTCTCCAGGAGCATGTAAAGTATCATGTGTGGGTGCATGTGTGGCAGAAACACGTGTAGTTAGTAACAAAACGTGACACAAAACCCAACTTATAACAAAATTCCCTAAGGTGTCCTCTCCTTTTGCAATGTGAACAAACATATATAGTCCTAAGAACACCCCTCTCAAAAACTCTAGGACGTTCTCTCCTAATAGGAATGGGACGCCTAGGTGGGTTAGGGTGAGACTCATGTGAATCTATCACTAAAGTGGGAACCGGCTCTGTTGCTAATTGGGAAGTAGAAGCACCGTCATGGCTTATTCCTAACTTCTCACCTTTACCCTTAAGAACCACCTTTTTAACCTTCTTAGGTGCATTCTCAAAAATGACTTTGACTTCCCTAGCACGTTCGAGATCACTCTCGAGTTGGGATACACGTGTCGTTAGACTAGACAACGTGTTGGTCAAATCACACTTCACTTTTCTTAAAACCTCCTTTTCTCTCTCAAAATCTAAAACTCGACAACCTAAATCTCTATTATACTTCTTTGTTTTCAAGGTCTCGGTGTAAAAATCTCTAAACGCTTTTTGGAGCTCGCTTTCATCTCCACTTTCACTCTCTCTTTCTCCCTCTCTCGAAGAACACAAATCACTATCATCACTCTCGTGTGCACTCTGTGTGACAAAGTGGGTGTGCTCACATGACTAGAAAAAGCGACAACCATCCCATGTGTTAAAATAGTAGTGAAACACACAAATGCAACAAGTAAACCAATGTGTGCGACATCAAAGTGAGTCATAACACTAGAAAAAATATAACATGATTCATAGATAGTGTATGACAAAACTTCCAATACAATCAGCCAAACGATCTCACATGGCGTGAATCATGTGAAAGCAAATGACAATCATGAACAAATAGACCATAAGCCTCTAAATCCGATTTCCTAACCCAAATCGATGTATAATGAGGTGTGGGGGGTTTTGGGAACCGGTGTGACTCTCTCTTTATGTTTCCTAGGTCCATTCAAAATCTTATAGAAAAAACGCCTAAGATGGCCTTTCCTACCGCAATGTGTGCAAGTGTAAATCGGGGGTGTGTGTTTTACCTAGAGGTGGCCCTCTCCTCAAATTTCTCGGTTGCTCTCTCCGAATTTTCCTAGGTGGATCTCTCCTAATAATCCTAGGAGGTTCTCTCACGATGTTCCTAGGTGCCTCTTTCCTAACAAACTTAGGTGCCTCTTTTTTAACAATCCTAGGAGGCTCTCTCACACGTGTGTAAATGGGTGCAACATGTTTTTCAAAACCAATCCCACCCTATCCTTTTTGATCTCGATAGTGCCTAAAATCTTATCAAGTTTTTCAGACCTAGACTCCAAATCAAATTTCACCTTACTTGAATCTTTTAATTTCACCTCAAGTTCACCTATCCTAGATTCAAGTACACGCCTAGAATCCTCAAACTCTAAAATCTCCTTTATCATAGTCTCCATCAACCCTCTAAGACTATCTCTCTCACCCTCGACGTACTCAAGCTTCTCTTTCAAAATTTTCTCACGTGCCCTAAGTTCTTCAACTAAAAAATCATTATTGTTTAAGGCACACTCTTTCAATTGATGTTTCAATTTCAAATTTTCCTTCTTTGTTTTCAAAGTTCCAGCATAAAGTTCATTGAAAGCCGTTTGCAAGTTACGCTCATCTTCACTTCCATCCTCACTCCCATCACCCTCACTTTTATGGGATTCACTCTCAGTCGCTGTGGAAGAAGTATCATCATCATTCTCATTAGTAGACACACAGTTGGGAAGGACATGCTTACTTGCATAAAAAATTTCTTCGCTCGGGTTACTGTCACTAAGGGTGGCAACACAAACAATTGGTTTGTTAAAATTGTCCCTAATTTTGGCAGGGCACTCATCTATGTTATGGCCAATCCCTTCACAACAAAGACATCTCTCAGATTCTTTCCTTTTAACAAGAGTTTTAAAAACAGATTTCAGACGAGATTTCCAAATAGAGTTTTTAAACACTTGAGTTCTAGTATCATCAAAACCACCGAAAGACATTTTTGCGAAAAAATAGGATCAAACACAATAACTTAGTGAAACAGGCTTTGACACAAAGGTTCGTGCAAAATTCAGGATCACACGATAAATTGGCATAACCCGCTCTATACCAATTTGTAGAACCGCTACAGCGAAAATATTGCGATTTCTCAAATAAAATCCAATTTTAATTAACTCCAAATTTTAGTTAAACCCTAAAACATGCATCTAGATGATTTATCAAATAAAATAAAGCATGCAGGATAAAACAAACAATTTTAGAAAAAATCCTTCAAAGGGACAAAACCTTATTATTTTCACTATAATTTTGTAAGACACGGTTACACGGATTACAATGAAAATAACTGTGACACATAAATACCTACAGGTGTCGGTTTTTGATGCCGTCGGTTGGAATATCCTGCAAGAACTCCAGGTGAGAAGAAATGAAGAAGAGAACGGCTTCTCCATAAATATGAACAAAAGCAGAGCAGTGTTCTTAGGTTTCAAAACGATTCAAAAAAGAATGTGAATGATGTGTGAATCAAAACATGAGTTTTAGGACTAAAAAATATGAAGATTTGAGCTAATAGAACTCTCAAAATTTTCTCTCCAAGTCTTGCAAAATAACTCCCCTGAAGTTGGCGTTCATAGGAAACCAAAAGGAATTTAAAATTTTGGAACGCTTGCCAGCTTCAGGTACCCCGAACCGGTTTGCCCCCTGAACCGGTTCACAGTGCGATTTGCGATATTTTGTTGGATTGGGGCTTAAAAACACAGCATTCTCCATAAGGGATTTTCTCATAATTTTCTCCATTTTAAAGGGGCCATAACTCCTTTATCGTAGCTCGGATTAAGGTACCGTTTCTTCCAGTATCTTCATGGCGTCGAGCTCTTCAACTTTCCAGTTGACCGAACCTCCAGACGATGGCTATAAATTTACCAAAATTCCCTTGAACGTTCCTATCTTGCCTTCTATAATTATTTTGACTTCTCTTGCGTACCTCTTGCATAAAGTCCCTAAAATCGTGGAATGTGAAGTCGTTGAGGCAGATGCGGGACACTTGATGGAGATGTTGAATGCTTAATTCTCGGAATTCGGATAGAGGCCTTCATGTGAGATCGTTAAGTGACGTGCCTTTTGTAGCGGCGTACGATATACACAAATGTAACATTTCTAACATGATAAAAATGTCCATACACTACCAGATCGAATGCCCAAGTGTGGAACGAAAAAGGTGTAAAGAGGGAATGTAGGTCCACTGAAGGAGCATGAATCATATTCCCATGTAATTGATAATCTTTACACTTACGAACAAACTTCACTGAATCTTTCTCCATTGTAGGCCAATAATACCCCAAGGTCATGAGTTGGTCGTATAGCTTGGCTCCTTCTATATGTTCATCTCGTGAGCTTGCTTCAGCACTTCTTCGGCTTCCTCTCTCCTTATGCACCTTAGAAACCGGCCATGGTATCCTCGTCGGTACAATTGCCCTTCTTGCATAAAGTACCTTAGTGCTCGCTAATGATGCTGGAAATAGCACCACCAGGTAAGGTGTTGACAAGCTCAAACATGGTATAACAATGGCAACACATGAGTATATATATATATGATAGAATGAGGCAAGGAGAAGGGGATGAACACTTGAATATAAGTGGTTCAGCCAATTCGGCGTACGTCCACTGTGTGTATGTGAGTAATATCACTGAAAAAAGGCACTAATGGCCATTGATACAATCTCTCTAGATTTCTCTCTCTACTGTGTAAAATGACAAAGTTTTAGCTAGGGTTGTATTTTTAATCCCTTTACAAAGTAAAGGATGACCTCTATATATAATACTTAGAGGGTGTAATGTACCCCCTAGGCATGCAATGAGCATGTGCATGAGGACCCAACCAATATCATGATGACACCTGGCTGGTCCCAAGTAGGTAATGATGCCCTCAATATTGCCTCACGTGGAGGGAATGATTCGGTTATAATAGATTTGTCCACATGTTCCAAATCATACATGTGCTTGTGAATGCCCGGACATATCTTTGTTTGGTACAACCTCAGCCTGGAAGAATACGAGGTTGATGGGGTCCGACCATTACTTTGTCCGAGATTATTCATGATGACCTCGACCGTTAAGGTTGGACGAGGTCAGATATGTTTAATTACAAAATCGGCTTGGGTCGATAGTGACATTGCCAGATGATTGATCCCATGTAATATTACTAACCTTGACTGATGATTGCAACGTCGCCTGGGGCTGATGATGGTGTTGAAAGGTGGTTGAACCCGTGTCTTTGCTGACCTCGATCGATTACGCGCCGAGGTTGATGTACGAGGTAGGTGCAATGTTGGCTGGAGCCAACCATCTGGGTGACGACCTTGCTGATGGTTGTTATTGGCTTCTGGTCACCTCGGTTGCGAGACTAGCCGAGGTTAGTTGCCCTGGGTAAAAGGGTGCATTTTGGGCATATCAATCACCCCCTAGCCCTTAGTATTCTATTGTGATTAGATGACTGAGGGGTATGAAGTTTAGGTCGAGGCCAGATTTCTCAAAGTACCAATATTTCCTTACCACATGTCACCTGCTGAAGTGGGTGCATGCTTACCAAGGTATGGTAATTCTGACTTTCCCTTTTGGTTCCCTAGGCAATGATGGGCTTTGGGATGCGCGCCAAAATGATTAGGTGGGTTTAAAACCCTTTCTTCTTCATTTCTTCCCAACACTCTTCTCGCCTAAGATTTTTTTTTCTGCGACTCCAACTTTTTCATCAAGACCTCCATTATTGGCTGGATTTGAAGGTCTCCTTTGCGTCTAAAACTCTCATTCTCTGTTTTGTAGTTATTCAGGTATCGTTTTCACCCTTCTTTTCCATTTTCAATCCCTATTCTTGGCTGGATTTGAAGATCTCCTTTGTGTTCTTCGATAAGGGTTTTTTGCACTTTTCGGTGACCTTGTTCTTAAGTGTTCTTTGTTTGAAAACCTTTTACCTTCTTGATTTAATCTTTAGTTTAGGTTGAGTTAGGTTGTTTGCTTATTTGTGACTTTGATTCGTAAGTGTTGTGTCGTATGACTTATGCTCAGACCTCTATACCAACTCATAGAAGAGTTCCCTTCCCTTCACAAGAAAACCTTTGAAAAAATTAGGCAAATAGAGCTAGCCTAAGAGGAAGCTCGTAGGGCTGAGGCATTCCCTCTCCGGCCCATCTATCCTCCACCTCTGAAGGTTATCTACCCTGAGCCAGCTGAGCCTGCTGAGCTAGCAGAGGTTCGCATGGACCCAACCCCAATGTCTGAGTTTGATTCATCTTCCTCAGACCCCATGTTTGTAGACTATTTCTAAGAGGCTATGGGTTACTCTATCAGGCAAGATGAGGTCCATGAGCAGGCCGAGGTTTCGAGTCGAGCCTCGTCTCACTAGGGTACTAGCACCTCACAACCTTCTTCTGATGTTAAAATTATAGGTCCAAATGTGGACGTTCCACCCATTATTAATGCCATTCCTCTTTTGACTGTTACGGGGGTCGAATTTGCTCAGAGGTTTCCTGGCGGTGTCCCTGCACCTGCGCAGGCCGACATTACTAGGGATGGTGGAGATGGCGAGGAGAGTGATGTTTACATGTCTGAGTCATCCGAGATTGAGATCGCCATCACCGAGTATGATCTTCTTGCCTTTAGGCACCTATACTCCATACAATCCTCCATCACTCTTAGGAAACCTCTGGGAATGAGAGGGCCTTTAACGGTCGAGATGGAGAGATCTGCGTCTATGAGCAGATGTTCAAGCTGGGCTTCCGTCTTCCTATCCACCCTTCCTTCAGAGCCATATTATCCCACATAAATCTAGCCCCTTCACAATTATCACCTAACGCCTGGAGGGTTATGATTGGGGCCATCGTCCTTTAGAGGGATGTCCACCACTCATACCTTCCAATCAGAGTTTTCTCCGGGTGTTATGTTCCCTCCTCTACCAAGAACCATCCTAGGTATTATCATTTCTTAGCTAGGAAATCAGAGAAGAAGATGTTGTTGGTTACCCAGACTTCAAACAAGAACTGGAAGCCTCGGTATTTTTTGGCCTCTGGGGCATGGGAGTTTGGTACATATGCGACCTCTGGAGCATCGATTCTGAGGACACCTCTGATATGGGGTAAGATGTCCCTTACTGCTAAAGACGACCCTAGGCTTAGCCAGGAAAATCTTAAAAAGGTTGAGTATCTTTGCGATCAGGGGAGCAGGGTCTTCTAGTAAAATATGAACATCTGATGACCCCATACTACCTCTCTCAGATAGGCCTGGGGGTGGTCCTTTGATAGAGCTTCGTAAGTTTTATTTTTATAAGTTGTACCTCTTACTTTTTATAGTTCGGACTTACTAACTCAAATACTTCTTTTTACAGAGCGACCTGAAGGAATTTTAGACGACCTTTGGGAGATGTCTGCTCTAAGTCTGGAGAAGTTAATGCAGAAGAGAGGTGGCAAAAATGTGCCCCCTGCCACCACCCAAAAGAACATCGGCACATCCCAGGATGACATTTAAAATAAGAGGAAGACCACCACCACTAACTCGGTGCATTAGAGGCCGAGTAAGACTAAAAAAGGGGACCGTGCTATCCTCATTTCTACAGATAATGCCCTTGCAGCTCATCTCGCTCAGTTAAAGATCAACGATAGTCCCATTGGCCATAGTCTGAAGGCTTCTGATGCCATCGACATGGTGATGATTGAAGAGGATAAGCGTTTCTTACGCTCCTTGGACGTTCCGTTACTGGAAGAGTTTTCTCTTTATAGATCAATTTAGGTATGTTTCTCACTATAACCTCGGTTATTTTACACACTACAGATCATGTGCTTATACATATGACCTTATGCTACAGGCTATCTTATCATGCATCATTTTGTTGACTGGACTCTAAGGAAGATTCCCCTTATTGAGAAGGTTCAGGAGGCTGATAAGGTCGAATCCTCTTTGAATGTAGAGGTGGAACATTTGAAGGGTGAGCTGAAAGAGTTTGACGAGATAAAGGAAGTAGTTCAGCAGAAAGACAAGACATTTACAAGCTTAGGAAGAACCACGATGTTGCCCTGAAGTCCCAAGATGGTGCCCCGCAGACTAAGGTGGATGCTACAGTTAAATCTGCTTTAGACGACGCTGTAGGGAAGATAATTGAAGACTATAAGGTATCTGATGAGTTCGTCAGTTTTGGCTTTGAATACTTTGAAAGGGGTATCAAAGAAACTAGCAAATGGGTAGCCTCAAAGGAGAAAGAGTCAGGGAGTCTGACTACCTCCGACATGGAAGGTCTAGGCTTTGTTGACCCTCAGTTTGCTCAGGCCCTTCAAGAGGTTGAAGAAGACGATGGTGCTTCAGCTTAGACAGCTCCCTTGGAGGCCATAGGGACTGAAGATGTCGGCCATCAAGATAACGGTGTAGAGGTGACTAATGGCAGTCGTGATGGCACGACTGCTGCTGCAGAGGCATAGCCCCTTTTCCTTGTGAAGCTTTATAAATTGTATTTTTGATTTCCTTTGATCCAACCACCAATTTTGAACTCTGATGGTATTTTGTAACCTCTGATTTGTGACTCGTGAATGCTGTTTTAATAATAATAATCAATCTCATTTTCTTCAGATTCTATTATTTCTCTGATGTTATACTTGTACCTCTTGCATGCTGTTTAAGGTTTGAGGTCACCATAATACGATGTTTCATCTCATAATTTTCACCAAACTAATGATGTTTAAGGTCTGAGGTTACCATAATATGGTGTTTACCCTCATAATTTTCACCAAACTAATTATATTTAAGGCCTGAGGTCACCCAATAATGATGTTTCACCTCATATTTTTACCAAACTAATGACGTTTTAAGATCTGAGGTCACCATATAATGATGTTTCACCTCATATTTTTACCAAACTAATGATGTTTTAAGGTCCGAGGTCACCATGATATGGTGTTTTACCTCACAATTTCACCAAACTAATGATGTTTAAGGTCTGAGGTCACCTTAATATGATGTTTCACCTCATAATTTTCACCAAACTAATAATGTTTAAGGTCTGAGGTCACCATGTAATGATGTTTTAAGGTCTGAGGTCACCAAATAATGATGTTTCACCTCATATTTTCACCCAACTAATGATGTTTCACCTCATATTTTCACCCAACTAATGATGTTTTAAGGTCTGATGTCACCAAATAATGATGTTTCACCTCATATGTTCACCAAACTAATGATGTTTAAGGTCTGAGGTCACCAAATCATGATGTTTCACCTCATATTTTCACCAAACTAATGATGTTTTAAGGTCTGAGGTCACCATATAATGATGTTTCACCTCATATTTTCACCAAACTAATGATGTTTAAGGTCCGACGTCACCATATAATGATATTTCACCTCATATTTTCACCAAACTAATGGTGTTTAAGGTATGAGGTGACCATAATATGATGTTTCACCTCATAATTTTCACCAAACTAATGATGATTAAGGTCTGAGGTCACCATATAATGATGTTTCACCTCATATTTTCACCAAACTAATGATGCTTTAAGGTCTGAGGTCATCATAATATGATGTTTACCCTCATAATTTTCACCAAACTAATGATGTTTAAGGTCTGAGGTCACCAAATAATGATGTTTTACGTTATATTTTCACCAAACTAATGATGTTTAAGCATAATATAACAGAAGTGACAGCACAACATTACTTTTTTCATTGACATCCTCTTCATAAAATGATACATGTATTACAAGGAGAACTACAACATCATAGGTAATATTTCTTCAAGTGATCTGCATTCCAAGGGTTAGACAAAGGTTCCCCTTTGAGATTTTCTAGCCAGTAGGTACCAGGCACAACCTCATCCACTACTCTGTAAGGACCATGCCAGTTTGGGTGGATCTTATTTGCCTTTTGCAATGTCTTTTTTAGGACTAGGTCTCCCACTGCTATAGGCCTTGATTTCACCCTTTAGTTGTAGAACCTCGTGGTTCTCTGATGGTAGGCTGTATGTCTAATCTCTGCATCTTCCCTTATCTCTTTAATCAAATCCAGATCAAGTCTTCTTTCTTCCTCATTCTTCTATGGGTCATAGGTCTGGACTTTATGAGTGGGAAGTCCTACCTCTGTAGGGATGACAACTTCTGAACCATGGGCTAACATGAATGGGTTCTCTCCCGTTGGTATCCTGGACGTCATCCTGTAGGCCCATAACATGGCATATACTTCTTCTGTCCATATCCCTTTGGCCTCTTCTAACCTCTTCTTTATCCCCTCAAGAATTGCTCGGTTCGTGACCTCGATCTGTTTGTTTGCTTAGGGTCGACTAGGAGAAGAGAAGAATTGCTTGACCCCCACTCTTTCACGATATTTTTCTAAGTAAGCATTCTTGAACTGGGTTCCATTATTTGAGATAAGGGGGTTTGGAAGACCATACCTATATATTATGTTCTTCCATATGAACTGAAAGGTCTTTTGTTCGGTAATGGTGATCATTGGCTTAGCCTCTACCCATTTGGAGAAGTAATCAATGGTCACTATTAAGAATCGATAGTTGTTTGCGGCTATCGATAAGGGTCCTACCAAGTCAATACCCCATACTGCGAATGGCCAAGGTGAGATGATTATCGTCATAGTTTGATGAGGCTGATGAGTTATGGTGGATAATCTTTGGCACTTATCACACTTCTTCACATACGCAGCTGCATCTTTGGCTAAGGTCGACCACTAGTACCCCTGAGTGATTATCCTCTTAGCGAGAGCTTTTCCTCCTATGTGGTTGGAACAAGAGCCTTCGTGTACATATTTCATGATGTGTGGAACCTCTGAAGGGTGGATGCATCTGAGGAGAGGAAGTAGGAACTCCTTTTTATACAAGATGTCTTTTACAATTGAGAACTTAACAGCCCTGAACCTCAACTTTCTCCTTTTTAACTTTGAATCTGGAAGTTCTCCCTCTCTAATGTACCTGATAAGAGGATCCATCCATGAGGCTCCCATATTTAAATTGAGACAAGGTCTGGCAACCTCCTCCTCTTCAATGGTCGACTTGAGCTGAATTTTAATTGGTACTGTTCTTCTTATGTCCGTCCTTATTGCCGAGGACAAGCTTACAAGTTCATCGGTTCGACTTTTATCTTACCGAGGTATCCTCTTTATCTTCACCTAATTAAAGCTTTCTAGCATTTATCTTACCTTCTTCAGGTATTTGGACATCCTTTTGTCTTTGGCCTCATACACTCCCAAGATTTGGTTGACGACCAACCTTGAGTCACTGTGGACTAGGAGTTGGCCAATACTAAGGGCTTTTGCCAAGGAGAGACCTGCTATCAATGCCTCATATTCTGACTCATTGTTCGAGGCTTTGAAGTTGAACCTCAGTGCATATTCGATGTCGATCCCATCTGGTGCTAACACTATCAGCCGTGCTCCACTTTCTTTATCACAGGATGACCCATCAATAAAGAGGTTCCAAACGTCTTCATTTGAAGAGAAATTTCCCTTTGATAGGGTCCCTTGCCTGAAGAGGTACCCGTCTTCCTCATTCTCAACAATCCTCTTCATGTCTTGGCCTGACTTAACCTCGTCCAGATTTTGGATGACGTTATTGTCTGGTTCATCTGCAACCTCTTGACTAATCTCAATATCAATCTCTTCCCAGGTAAACTCAACTACAAAGTCTGCAAGTGCCTGTCCTTTGATGCCAACCCTGGATCGATAAACAATGTTATATTCCCCCAACTCTGTGGCCAAGGTCATTAGTCTGCCTGACTTCTCAGGCTTATAAAGGACCTGTCTGATCGAGGAATCAGTGAGGATGACCATAGAGTGGGCCTGGAAGTAGGGTTTCATCTTCCTAGAAGCGTGTATGAGGGCATAAACTAGTTTTTTTTATACGAGGGTACTTCTATTCAGACCCTAAAAAATCTTTACTATTGAAGTATACTGGCCTCTGCACCCCATCATCTTCTCTTACTATGGCGACACTAATGCTTGATTCTGAGACATCTAGATACACATACAACTTCTCCCCCTGAATGGGCCGAGATAGGAGTTGGGGAGAGCCGAGGTAGGAGTTGATCTCCTTAAAAGCTTTGTCGCATTCCTTATCCCATTCGAAGGCCTTTCTAAGTACCTTGAAAAAAGGAAGTCACTTGTCTGTAGCTCTTGAGATGAACTTATTAAGTACAGTAACTCTTCCGATTAACCTCTCAACGTCTTTGATAGATCTGGGCGTCTTCATTTCTATCAAGGCCTTAATCTTCTCAGGTTGGCCTCTATTCCCCTCTGATTAACGATGAATCCCAGGAACTTTCCTGCTCCTACTCCGAAGACACACTTGGCTGGGTTTAATTTCATCCTCTATCTGTCCATGGTATCAAAAGTTTTTTCAAGGTTGGCCACGTGAGTGCCGGCCTTCAAGTTCTTCGTCAACATGTCATCAACATATACTTCCATGGACCTGCCTATCTAATCTTCGAATATCTTATTTATAAGGCGTTGGTAGGTAGCCCCTGGATTCTTCAAGCCGAAGGGAATGACCTTGTAGAAATAGGTCCCTTTGTCTGTGATGAACGCTGTCTTCTCTGAGTCTTTCGGGTTCATGAAGATCTGATTATACCCAGAATAAGCATCCATTAAGCTCACGAGCTCATGTCCTATCGTGGCATCGACCATCTGATCAATAGAAGGCAGGGGGAAACTATCTTTTGGACAAGACTTGTTCAAATTAGTGAAGTCTACGCACATCCTCCATTTCCCATTGGCTTTTGGCACGATGACAGTGTTAGATAACCATTCAGGGTATATGACCTCTCTGATGAACTTGGCATCTTCTAGATTTTTAACGTCTTCACTAATAAATCATACTTCTCTCTACAGTATACTATTCTTCTTTATTAATGGGCTTAGCGTTCTCTATAACATTGAGTTTGCGGCACATGACCTCAGGATCAATACTTGGCATATCAGCGTGGCTCTAGGCAAACACACCTTGTTTCTTCCTCAAAAACTTCACCATCTCTTCCTTGATCTCAGGTTTTAGGGCTTTGCCGATTTGGACATTTGTTTTGGCTCGTCCTCATTGAGGATGATGGATTCTACCTCTTCCATGGCCTCTCCCTTCTTGAGATTTATTTCATCTCTAGGATCAAGTGTGTCGATGTTGTATGTTGTAGTTGCCTTCTTATGAGCCTCTCTATCTTTCGCAGAGTTGAAGTAGCATTCTCGTGCCGATGTTTGGTCACCTTGCACTTACCCTACCCCATAGGGGGTCGAGAATTTTAGCATTTGGTAGACCGTTGAAGGCACTGCCTCAAACTCCTTGAGGGCTACTCGTCCTATGATGAGGTTGTAGGCTGAGAACACGTTCTCATCTATGACAAATAAATTAATTTTTCTTATCAACCTCTTAGGCCACTCGTCTCCAATCCTTACATCCATCTCATACATGCCCAACGGATGAACCTTTTCACCGCTGAAGCCGATCAAGGGGTGATGGTAAAGGACAAGCCTGGCTCTGCTAAGGCCTAGGCTCTTAAAATAAGGCCATGACATTATGTCTGCTGAACTTCCCCCATCAATGAGGATTCTATGAACTTCACAACCATGCACCCTCGTAGTGATTACCATAGGGTCATCGTGAGGAGCTAAGAGACCTATGAAATCAAGTCTTGAGAAACCAACTATGAGGGTGTCTATATCCACCTTCTTTCTCTTCTCGCGTTTAACATCTGAAGATGCTAAGTTCACAACCTCAGCTTTGGTAACTGACTTAGCCTCTTCCATGTGAGCCTTGCGGTCAGCTACCTCTGAGCCACCCCCTGCTAGTCCTCCACATATGGTGTTTACACCGAAAGAGATCATACCGAGCCTCTTCACTGGGGCATTATCGTCTTTTGGTGGGAGGTCAGGGTCATCGTCATCATCATCTGAGTCACCAGCTCTTCCAGCAGGGACATCTTCTCGGCATTTATCATTTCTCTTAATTTTAGGGTATTCTCTTCCCCCCTTAGGAGCACTACCATCCACGTACTTTTTAAGTTTTCCAAACTTCAACATCTTCTCAATCTCGTCCCTCAGGGCGAAACACTTGTCAGTCAGATGGCCATGATCTTTATGGAACTCACACCATAGATTCTTTTTTCTCTTATACGGAGGAGCCTTCAGCTTCTTCGGCCATCTCAGGGATCTGTCATTCTTTATTTCATTAACGACATGCTCGTAGCTCACAGTTAGAGGAGTGTAGTGTGAAAACTTATCATCTGCAGTCCTCTTCTTTCCATCCTTTTTCCTTTGGAATTTCCCACTACTACTTCCATTCTCATCCTCATACTTTGCATCCATTGCTTCTTCAGTGTTCATGACCCTACCAGCTATTGCCAACAGCTTGGCCATAGACTTAGGAGGGTCTTTAGCAAGCTTCCAAAGTGGCTTTCCCTTCTGAATTCCTCCAATGAAGGCTGTCATAACTATGTTCTCTTCATAATTTTCAACCTCCAACTTATCCTTGTTAAATATTATAATGTAGTCCCCGAGGCTCTCATTCTTGCCTTGATTTACATAGAGGAGATGGGTTTTATTCTTCTAAGGTCTTACCCCAAAACAAAAGTTGTGTATAAACCTCTCTGCCAATCCCTTAAAGTTCTCGATAAAATTCTTGGGAAGAGAAGTGAACCAAATGTGTGTGTCTCTCGTCAAAGTTCTTGAGGAGGCCCGACACCTTATCTCATCCGGGATTACATAAATGTCTATTGCAAACTGATACATCTCAATATGATGTACCGGGCTGGTACTTCCATCATATTTGGGAGACACCATTGGTGGTTTGAATTTAGCAGGGCTTGGGAAGTTGACAATCCTTGATACAAATGGAGAGCCCTTTGAGAATCCCCTTTGCAGTGTGTCTCAGCTTTTTATGAGGTTACCTATCTTCTCTTCCAACCGTTGGATTGAATCGTTCCATGGTTTTACAACGTCGGCCTGGCCGAGGTTGTCCCCAGCCACCTCCAAGGGGTGGACTGGGGGTTCCCCAGCTACTGCGCAATATCGTCTATTGACCTCCTGACCATAGTCTCGGCCCTGATAAGGTCATCCCCGATGAGGTCAGTGTTCACCACCTCCCCTTTGGGAGCCTACTACGCTTCTTGACCTTGATAATATCTGCCTCAGATCATTAACTGGGCCGAGCCTTTCGAAGGCGGACCCTCTACTCAGGCGATCAAAAGCTGATCCTCTTTGTTGGTCATCACCATCTCGTCTTCCTCCACAACCTCGTCTCTGTTTTATAAGATGTATGGTGTTGTTTGAAACCTCATATGACTCCCAGCAGTCTGCAGGAGCATCCTCTGCCTCGATATCGTCATACCTATCCTCAGGGCAAGGGTTTCCTTACCTCCCCAGGTGTAAACGCCTAGGGTCAGCAACGTCCCTCCTCCATTCAGAAGTAAGTTGGTCTTTTCATGGTGCTTGGGGTGGTCCTCTGGCCTCAGGATGAGGTTGAGTAGCCGCTGGAGTAATCATCTTCGGTGAGATCCCAGGTGGTCTTATTATGTTTTGGCTTGGCCGAGCGAATTGCTCCTACATAATTCACTGTGATGCAACTAAGGAATTCAAGGCCGCCACCACCTCAGCCATTTCGGACTGGGGTGGCGCATGACTAGAACTGGGTCCTTCAACACTAGATGGTGGAGGAGGAGGTGGTAACTCCAGTGCCATATGTTAAGACTAAAGATCTTACAATGAGTATATTGGAGATCTTGATACTTTAAGGTACCTCTTTCAATTGTGAAACAACTCCACACAAAGGGTTGTGCTTAGTTCACCACCAGAGTCTCCGGTGAGGTCACGTTGTAAAAAGGAAGAGATAGCTTCTCGTTTCCACAGACGGTGCCAAAATGATGATGTTGGAAATAGCACCACCAGGTAAGGTGTTGACATGCTCAAACAAGGTATAACAATGGCATCACAAGAGTATATGTATATATGATAGAATGGGGTGAGGATAAGGGGATGAACACTTGAATATAAGTGTTCAGCCAATCCGGCTGTAGAGGGGGCCTGAAGGTAATCCTGGGATTAGGGATAATCCACCAATTAGCAACAGTGTTCTGAGGATAAGATCAGCGTGGCAACTCAAGCGTGGCATCTCGGCGTGGCAACTCAAGCGTGGCAGCTTGGGGAGGCAGATCAGCGTGGCAACTCAAGCGTGGCATCTTGGTGAGGCAGCTTGGCATGGCAACTCGTACTTTAGCTTATTGTTACTTTGCCATATTATAGCTTTGTTTATATTTACTACGAGTTGTAATGACTGTAATGATGTAACGAGAATAATGAATGGGCGTGAGGTCGAACGGTACTCGCGAGAGACCAGGCTTGGCAGGGCCTGGGAGAGCTTTCATGCTCTATCGAACAACCTCACCGTGGGAACTTTAGAGGGATTTGGTTTGGAGGATTGAGAAGTGGGGGCACCGTTGGGGCTTGTCCTGACCATCTTAGATACACCTGGTAAAACACTGAAGAACCCTGACCGTGGAACCTCAAGCGGAGCAGCTTGGAGTTCCATCGGGCATTAAGTTATGAACCAAACAACCCTCTACTTAAAAGTCACATCTACTGTGGGTGATGTCACTAGCCTTCTAAACAATGTCAGACATGCACTTGAGTAAACCACCGTGGTATTTGGGGCTGTCAGATAGTTGGTGAGCTACCTCTGCAACAACAACCCCCTGACATACAGTGGTTAGGCAAAAGGCATGTCTTGGCATTTAATGTTTATGACGTAGGAGACAACTAGTGCATCAGGCATTTAATGTTGTGACAGAAAGCATGAGGGATGTCTTTCATAGTCTTTAATGATTGAGTTGCCTCGGGGGTGGTGTGGGGTGCTATTTAAGGACCCCAACCACCTCTGAGGAAAAGGACGATCTTTTGAGAGTTCAAAAGTTATTACTAGAGAAATTTATTTACTAGAGAGAGATTTATTAAAAGAACCAGAGAGTTCTGCCACCCACCATTTTCTCATTTATTACGAAGCTTTTAATACATAACAGAGATCCTTGAGAGTTTTAGTATGTTTTGCCTGCCTACCAAGGTGTATCTAGGGTGCTTACTTCTCTCTCCCTCTAGCTAAGTTATTTCTGAAGTTCTTTATTATATTGTGAGTTATACGCGAGAGATTTGTGAGTATAAGATGGGTTCCATACATTCCAAACTGCTCTTGGTGTCTTGTGGCTAAATCACTAGTGCTTTTCTAACTAACCTTGTCATCACCATACTTAAAAGGGGTTACGCCTCCGTCTTATCTAAACTACCCTCTTACATTTGGCGACTCTGCTGGGGAGGCATTCTTCTAAGGAAGAAGTATGGCGCAAGATAACGTTAATCGAAGGCTCAACTTTGATGATATCCAACACAGTGAAGAGCAAGCAGCGGTAGAATTGGAGGTTTTAAGGAGCGGAGCTCCTCGAATAGAAGTGCCCCCAGTTCAGGCAACAACAGGCGTTCCGGGAGTGACGCAGGCTTCCACGAGCGCTGGGCTGGGATCTGCCCAAATGACCCTCCTTATGAGCAAGTTCTATGAGTTTTTGCAAACTCCTGCAGCTTCAACGGTGCTGGGAGGACTCGAAGCCAATTCCTTCGTAACACCAGGGGCAGCTCCAACGGTTCCACCAGGCGCAGGTACAACGGGAGCAGCCCCGGCAAGCATACCCTCCGTCGTGAATTCGGCGGTGGGAATCTCCGGAGTATCAACGGCGCCAGCTGTAACGATGGCTCCAACTATAACGGTCATTCAGCCAACACCCCCGTTGGTCGTTGCCCCATCGCCCATGGAGGAAATGAGGAGAGAAATGCAAAAGGAGATGTTAAAATTTGTGCAGGCTTCCTCACAGTCTATAGGCGAGGTAGCTTCAGTGTACGAAGACTTTAGGACACCTTATCCTCAGGAATACAACGATGAGCCTTACCCGAGGGATTATATTCCCCCCATCTTTGAAAAATACACAGGGAAGGGTGGGAATCCAAAAGAGCACATTAAACGTTTTATTGAGCACCTGGGGGCGCATTGCAACAACAAGAAGCTTAGGTTGAGGGAGTTTTCCAAATCCCTAACCGATAAAGCATACACGTGGTATTCTCATTTGGCCCCTAAAAGTGTTTCCACGTGGGAAGAGATGCACGTGCTGTTTGTCCAAAAGTTCTTTCTAGCAGAGGATGAATTCACTCTGACCCAACTAGGGAGAGAGAAGCAACGACCAGGAGAAGACGTGGTGGCATACGTTCGGAGGTTCAGGGAAAGGTCTCTGGATGTGAGAGAGGAGGCCAAGGAATCCAAACTATTACAAATCTGTGCCGAAGGATTACTCCCGGAGTACATCTGCCATCTTATCAATGAGACGCGCGAGGGAACTTTTTTGGCGTTCTTAAAATCTGCAAGGAATATCTCATTGGTCGTACGACCAAACCCGGTGGCGGTGCCTATGATATTCAGGCAACCGATACAACCTGGGGGAGGAAGGCCTCAACCCCCACGGGTGGGATACACCGAAGGAACAGATGGGGGTAAGACGGCGAAGAAGGACAACAAAAGGAAGTTCGGAAGGGATAGGGAAGACCCACCACCGTTACCATGCACGATAGAAGAGGCGGTGAGTTGTTACAACGCCATGGTCCAAGGTGGAACGGTCTACCTACCAAAAGGCGTTCCTTCGGAAGAACCCGATGACGCAACAAAGGCAGATCCTAGGTATTGTCAGGTTCATCGAAAGATCCAGCACCCGACAGAGAGCTGCTTCACACTGAGAAGAATCATTGACAAGTACATGAAGGCAGGGACGCTGCAGATCCCCCCACAGAACGTTAACAACAACCCGCTTCCAGCGCATGGGGCCAACTTGGTGACGGCCTACGACGATGAGGCGAAAAGAGGGGAAGGAAGGTCAACAATGAGGCAAAGAGAATTCGAAGAAACTCTGGAATATTGCACCACAGGAATGGCTAACGTAATTTTAGCCTACGATGAAGCAAGCGCTAAAGACGTGGAAGACATATACAGCGTTGAAGGCGAGGAAATGGAGACAATCGTTGAATACAGCGCAGTTTCAAAATCCCCAAAATTCGCTTGGTTCTTCGATCAAGTGGGGATACCAAAGGAGAGCAGACTGGAAATAACTCAGGCGATCCTAGACATCGCGAAGAAGGACGCGGTTCCCTCGTTGAAATGGAGGGGACCCATGGCGAGGCTGGTAAAAAAGTTCCTATCAGAGGTAACCTTCAGCGATGCAGATAGAGCTGTAAGGTTCCCTCATAACAGGCCCTTGTATGTGACGGCCAGTATCAATGGGGTTAGTTTTGCAAGAACGCTTATGGATGGGGGCGCTTCCATCAACATTATGCCGATCAACTCCTTCCACGCAGCTGATATCCCAGAAGAAAGGTTGGTCCCCATGCCTCTGGTAATCTCAGGGTATGACAACCAATCTTCCAAATCCATTGGGTATGTGAATGTGGGAATTGTAATGGGAAATCTGAGTTCCCACATCAAGTTCCATGTAATAGAAAGTGCAACTTCCTATCATTTTCTAATAGGAAGAGTGTGGATGCACAATCAAGGTTTAGTTCCTTCAACATATCATCAATGCGCCAAGGCAAATGTCAAAGGAACAGAAGTGACCATTAGGGCTACAAAAAGGCCTTTTGCTATCGAGGAAGCTCACTTTGTAGATGCGGCCTTTTATACAGAGTTGGAGGAGGATGCTCGAGTCCTAACGAGAAGAATGGAGGGGGCATGGGTTCCTTCGATCAGAGATAGAATGTGGCCACTGAACGAGCAAAGTAAAGAAGCCGCGAGTAACGAAGGGGTGAGGGCCGAAGAAACCCATCAGGTGATCCCTCGACCCCAAAGTACCACGAAGCAGCTCAAAAACAAAGTAAGGCTTAGAGTGGATCCTGTGGCGCATGAGGTCCAACGGCAAAGCGTGCTGAGTCGCTTTTCAGGGGGAAGAATCGCTGAGGCTTCGAGAGAGAGGAAGAGGAAGGCCGTGGTAACAGCTACCAATAGGCAATGCAAGAAGGTGGTCACTGAAGAGGGGAAGGTGGTATACCGTCTATAACGATGTGAGCGGGCGGCCGAAGAGACCGAGGATGGGGCTGACCCGTTATATGAATGTTTCTTGGTAGATCAACAGGGACAGTGTATGGTGATAGACAACTCCAACATACAGGAGTTCATGGAGGAGGTCACCGAAGAACCAGATTACATGGCAAATCAATCGAAGCCCCAGGCACAAGAGTTGGAGCAGTTGAACCTGGCAGGAGAAGGGGAAGACCCAAGGCCCATCTTCATCGCGAAGGATCTCGGTAAGGAGAAACGAGAAGCCTTGGTTGGACTAATCCGGGAGTTCATAGATGTCTTTGCATGGAAATATACCGAAATGGAAGGGCTAGATGAGGAAGTGAGCTGCCACAAGCTAAACGTGATGCCTTCAGCCATCCCGGTGAAGCAGGCAACAAGGACTTACAAACCTGAGTTGGACTTGAAGATTAAGGAAGAGGTTCAACGTTTGTTGGCAGCAGGATTCATCAAACCAATACAGCATCCCCTTTGGCTATCTAGCATTGTGCCAGTAGGAAAGAAGGACAAGAATCAAATAAGGATCTGTGTGGATTTTAGAGATTTGAACAGGGCTTGCCCCAAAGATGAGTTCCCTCTACCCTCCATTGATAGCTTGATAGATGCCACGGCTGGGCATGAGATGTATAGCTTCATGGATGGGTATGTAGGGTACAACCAGATCAAGATGGACCCCGCAGACGCAGAGAAAACGGCATTCAGAACCCCGTTGGTCAATTTCATGTACAAAGTAATGCCGTTTGGACTTAAGAACGCGGGGGCTACTTATCAAAGAACAATGATGGCCATTTTTCACGATTTCTTCCACAAATTTGTAGAATTCTATGTGGACGATTTGGTCATCAAATCGAAGAAGGAGGAGTCCCTCCTAAACGACTTAAAGAAGGTATTTACTCGATGTAGGAAGTATAAATTAAAGATGAACCCATTGAAGTGCGTCTTTGGAGTAACATGCGGGAAGTTTCTAGGCTTTGTGGTTGATCGACAAGGGGTGCAGATGGACCAGGATAAACAACGCGCAATCTTAGAAATGCCGTGCCCAAGAACGGCGAAGGAGCTAAAAAGCTTCCTCGGAAAAGTCTCCTACCTCAGAAGATTTGTACCAGGATTGACCGAGGTAACACACCCGTTGATGCAATTGCTGCGAAAGAACACAAAATTCAGATGGGAAAAGGACCACCAGGAGTCTCTCGATGAGTTGAAGAAGCTGCTCGTTTCACCACAAATCATGGTTCCTCCGCAGACAGGAGTACCATTGCAGCTGTACCTCACCTCAACTACAAGGTCCGTTGGAGCCTTACTGGCACAAGAGATTGACGGGCAAGAGCGGCCGGTGTATTACCTCAGCAGGATCATACATGGGCCAGAGATTAGATATAGCAGCCTAGAAAGGCATTGTTTGGCCTTAGTCTTTGTAGCACGAAAACTTAGACATTATATGCTGTCTTTTACAATTCATATCGTAACTAGATGTGATCCTATTAAGTATTTGTTGGCTAGAACTATCTTGATTGGCAGGGCAGCTAGGTGGTTCCTTATTCTCTCCGAATATGATTTAAAGTGTGTGATTCCTCGTGCCATCAAGAGCCAAGCGTATGCCGATCTCTTGGCAATCTTTCCATCTGGAACATTTGAACCACCTAAAGAAGACATTCCGGGAGACGACTTGCAAGCCAACTATCTGGATGCAACCGATGGGGAATGGACGATGCAGTTTGATGGGTCTTCGGCAGAGAAAAAAGGAGGGGCAGGGGTCATCCTTTCAAAAGGAACGGAGGAAATTTGCCTTTCCTACAAGCTAGATTTCCCTTGCTCCAATAACGAAGCAGAATACGAAGCGTTAGTGCTGGGGTTGCTGGAGGCTCTTCGAAGGGGAATTCGTTCTCTCTGCATCAAAGGTGACTCGAACTTAGTAATTCAGCAAGTTAACGGAGAATATGCATTGAAGCACATGAGTTTGGCGCCGTACAGAACGATCATTCAAAGGCTCCTCAGCCAGTTCCATCGGACCAAAGTCAGAAGACATCCCAGAACGATAAACCGTCATCCAGACGCTTATGCCACTATTGCTCAAAAGATGGTCATGAGGAGCGATACGACTATCGTTACGATCCAACGAAGAACAGCTCCTTCGGTGGTGCAGTCAATACTACCGATGGAGGGAGACGCGGATTGGAGAGGAGAGATCAGGAAGCAACTGGAGTCTGGCGAAGGAGCTATGGGACTAAGAGAGTTAGCCCAATACTTTACAAACCACGGAAATCTTTACTACAGAAATGCAGGGGGATGGTTATCAAGATGCATTGGGCCAGAGGAAGCAGAGCGGAGGTTGAAGAGAACACATGAGGAGCATTGCGAAACAACTGAGATACCCCTCTATAGAAGAATTCAAAGAGGGGGATATTTTTGGCCTAGAATGAAACAGGATGCGGCAGAACTACAACGGAATTGTGATAAGTGTCAGCTATTTTTCGAAGCAGCTGAGTGCCATTTCATAGAAGACCAAACAGACTGGAGGCAGCCCTATATCGACTTTATTCAAGATGGAACTGTCCCAACGGAGAAAGTGGATGCGATGGGACTGAAGCGAAGGGCCCCAAGGTTCTATATCCAAGAGGGGCAGCTTTATCGAAGGGGGTACTTCAACAAGCCATTGCGTTGCATCACGAAAGAAGAGGCAACTGAGGTCCTCAAACAAGCCCATGACCCAGCTCACATAGGAGGGGCCAAGTTATATGATCAGCTGATGACGTTGGGATATTATTGGCCAACGATGGAGAAAGACTCTGCCGAATTTGTTCGAAAATGCAAAGCTTGCCAACTTCATGGAAATATGATCCATGCCCCATCGGTGGACTTACATTCTCTGGCAACGCCTTATCCTTTCCACACTTGGGCGTTCGACCTCATGGGGGCGATACACCCTTCGTCAAGGGGCAAGATATGGATACTGGTATCAACAGAGTGCTTTACAAAATGGGCTGAAGCAATACCACTCAGAAGGGCAACGGCTGGGGTAGTGAGTAACTTCATCAGAGAATATATCATTTGCCGTTTTGGGATCCCAAAGGTTATTCTCTCAGATAATGGGACTCCCTTTGTCAACTCAGAAGTAACGATGCTTACAGACAAGTATTCCATCGTTCATCACACTTCAACGGTGGCATACCCGAAGGGGAACGGTCAGGCCGAGGCAACTAACAAAACTCTGGTTAATATCCTGGCTAAAACAATGGAGGACTTTCCAGGATCGTGGGATGACAAGATACCAGCAGCGTTGTGGGCCTATCGAACGACAAAGAGGAAGCCCACAGGGTACACTCCGTTCTCCCTTGTCTACGGGGCTGAGGCAATCCTTCCAGTGGAGTTGGAGGTTCCCTCTGCTCGATACGCCTTGCGAAGTAGCATGCTCCCTCAGAACAGGCATGTGCAGCTAGAGGCATTGGATGAACACAGAGACAACGCAATGCAACATTTTCAAATGTATACGAGGCAGCTCTCTAGGGCATATGACAACCTGGTAAGACCAAGGAGGTTCGTAGAGGGGGATCTCGTTTTGAAAGCAGCGGTGAAACACATTAGGGGACTTCCTCTGCCAAAATTCGCAGCCAATTGGGAGGGACCTTTCGTCGTGAAGGAAGCTCATGATTCAGGTTATTGCCTAATTTCTAAGTTAGAGGAAGACAAGCCATTCAAAATTAATAATAAATGGTTGAAAGTCTATCATGTGTAAACAATTAAGTTTGTACCATCGATGTATCTAGTCTTTGATTATGAATATACAAGTTTTATTGATGACGTGAAGTATAGACACCGATATGAAAGCAGTCACAACTCAAAGATAAAATGGGAAAATATACTTTCTTTCATTCAATAAACAAGAGAGCATTACAAAAAAAAAATTGGGAACTATTGCCCAAGAATTACATAAATGGACGAAGAAGGGAAATATATACAAGAGCTTGCTACCCTAAAAGGAACCATAGGTCTGGGGAAGAGAAAAAATCCCCAGGAAGGCCCGAAGAAGCTGACGCAAAGGAGCTTTGAGCGTTGACAGCAACCTCTAGCCTGATTTTCACCTGGGCGCGTTCAATAAGAAGTCTCTCCCGTTTCAGTTTGGCCAAACGAAGAGCCTCTTCGGCATTCTTTATTTCTTCATCCGCTGATTCCAAAAGAGGTGCCAGCTCAGCTAACTTAACTTCCTCAGCCCGTTGGTCCTCCTGGTGCTTCCTCAACAGTTCCCTCTGGCCGATCAGCTGCTGGCTCTTCAAAGTTTTCAAATACGCCATAAGCCAGTCGAAACGGAAATCGTCACGGCCCAATTCCTTCAGAAAACACAGAAACTGATTAATAAGGGTTCGGGTTACATGGGAAGTGGGAGTATTGGCAATCTCAGCAACAACGATCGCCATGCCTTGCAGTCGATAACTCATCATGGGAATATTGGACCGTAGGCAGTCCACGGTGAAGGTCTCGGGGTGATGGTTCACCAACTGCTCAATCACCAAGCGATGGCTCACAGGCATTTGGGGAGAATTGTGAAGCACCATTAGGCAAAAGGCAGGAGGAGTTAAGTCAGGGAGAGGCAATTCGCACCCAGACTCACATTCGGCCTCAACACCAGTCGTGGAACCTTGGTCAGCCTGGTCAGATTCTTCCGAAACAGCAGGTTCCTGACGTGGTGTGCCTATAAGTGAAAGAGCTGGTGGGGAATCCTCCTGAGCAACCTGAGAAGAGATATAAGAAACAGTGAGATTGTAACGTTTTCGTTGTTAAGTCACCGTTATAAGGTGGAGATTATATAAAAATCTTAACAAGTGTTTTCATTGTTAAGTCACCGTTATAAGGTGGAGATTATATAAAAATCTTAACAAGTGTTTTCATTGTTAAGTCACCGTTATAAGGTGGAGATTATATAAAAATCTTAACAAGTGTTTTCATTGTTAAGTCACCGTTATAAGGTGGAGATTATATAAAAATATTAACAAGTGTTTTCATTGTTAAGTCACCGTTATAAGGTGGAGATTATATAAAAATCTTAACAAGTGTTTTCATTGTTAAGTCACCGTTATAAGGTGGAGATTATATAAAAATCTTAACAAGTTTTTTCATTGTTAAGTCACCGTTATAAGGTGGAGATTATATAAAAATCTTAACAAGTGTTTTCATTGTTAAGTCACCGTTATAAGGTGGAGATTATATAAAAATCTTAACAAGTGTTTTCATTGTTAAGTCACCGTTGTAAGGTGGAGATTATATAAAAATCTTAACAAGTGTTTTCATTGTTAAGTCACCGTTGTAAGGTGGAGATTATATAAAAATCTTAACAAACGTTTTCGTTGTTAAGTCACCGTTATAAGGTGGAGATTATATAAAAATCTTAACAAACGTTTTCGTTGTTAAGTCACCGTTATAAGGTGGAGATTATATAAAAATATTAACAAGTGTTTTCATTGTTAAGTCACCGTTATAAGGTGGAGATTATATAAAAATCTTAACAAACGTTTTGTTGTTAAGTCACCGTTATAAGGTGGAGATTATATAAAAATCTTAACAAGTGTTTTCATTGTTAAGTCACCATTATAAGGTGGAGATTATATAAAGAATTAAGAAAGTACCTGAATCATAACAGGGGCAGGAGTGGGAGTCATCATGGAGGTTAAAGTGGCAGGAATTGTTGGGAGGGGACTTGTTACCTCATCAGCCTCAACGGGGTCTCTGGACCCAGAAACCTCAACCATCGGCATAGTTCCCTCGCCCACATAAGGTACCAAAGCAAGAGCAAGGGGTTCATCGGGAATAGATGAGGGTGGTGAAAGATCAGGAGAAAGCTGCAATATAAAAGCCAATGTTAGTAAAGAGGAACAAATACAGAAAAAAGGGCGAAATGTATCCAAGAATAACTTACCTCAGTCAGAACGTTGAAAATGGGCACTATGGTCAGAGGTCTCGCCAGCACCGTTGGACGAAGAATGTCTGCTAGCAGCGAAGATACTTCGACCTAGGGCAACCAACATCCTAAATTCAGCACACAGAACGGGGTGAAAGAGAAGGAATGCCAGATTAGACAAATTTAAATATGAAATAATTACCTCAGGATCACCTGCAACAACCAGAACGATGGGGAGAACAGCCTCAGAGGAAGCCAGTGAGCCAGAGGGGACTGGAGTAGGCATCTCAGATTGTGTTGTCTCTGGTGGCAAAGAGACATCCATGGGCTCTATAACCCCACCCTCCCCAACTGCCTCCCTCGCCCGTCGTAAGATTGAACGACGGGCGTAGGTAAGCCCGGTCATTGGCGAACGGGGTGGGGTCGTATCGGATGAGATGGCCCCACAGCGGCCGCCCACGAAACGGATAATGGGGGGACTTGGGGGGCTAGGAGAACGAGTCCTTGTTTCTTTAAGTCCCTGCACCAAAGTAGTTAAGAACAATATATATAAGCAAATCCGGCTTGCTCTAACCAAAGAAGAAAAGAGAACAAGATAAGTGTACATACCTCAGATTGGGAAGAAGAATGAGAAGCTTGCACCGAGGAAACTTGCTTCCGCTGGGACTTGGTGCCTAAAGTCTTCCTCCTCAGCCTTGTCACGTCACTGCCAGTGGCTTGAGGAACCTTCGAACTTTTTCTCCTCCTTGCAGCTGGCTCAGTGGGATCAACGACGATCGTGGGGAAGGCAACCGAGGGAGGAACGACGACAGCGCGCCGTTGAAACTCTGCATTCACCCGATCTACCTCAGCCTGCGCCTCCCTCCTTAACCTCTCGGCCCTTTCAGGAGATATGGGAGGAGGAACGGAGGCTATGGGAAGGGCTGCCACAGGAGTCTGGGATTTGGACTTTGTCTTTTTCGTGGAAGCCACCCCACTCTTAGCCTTCTTGGTCGACGGCTGCGAAGACCCTTCATCAGCAGTAGCTCCAGTCGAAGGAGCAGTCTTCCTGGATACCCCAACACTTTTCGCTTTGGATATGGCAGTGGGAGTCATGGGGCATAACGGAGGTAGCTCTTCGGAAGGCCTCTTAGGGGTTTTACTTAGAGGGAACTCAATCCCCAGAACGGAGTTGCCTTTGAGTCCCAGCTCCAACGCAGAAAATGAAAGAACTGGAGGGTACACAGGCTCGCCATCTATGAATTCAGCGATGTTAGCCAGTTGTCTCGGCCAGAACTTCGTGGCAAATAGACTGGTCACATTCCCTTGCCTCTTATTGGAGGGAATGGTGACTCTCCCAGCCATTGATTCACTTATCCCCCACGCAGCAGTGGAGGAAAATAAAGAACATGCCTCGCTAAAGCTAACCTTTGGGTTTGACGATTGAAAAACTGAGCGAGGAGCCCCCTGATCAAACCCAAATTGACGACTACACCGATTGGGGTTGTAATGTTCGCTGGAATATCCCCACTCGGTGTAGGAAGGCAGATACCCCGGAGAAAGAAGAAGCACCACGGCTAACTGAGGATCTTCAATGTCTACCCCCACCTGTACCACCCTGGATTCGTGCTGAAAGAAATCACAAGTATGAACAAAGGCGTCCTCTCCGTAAGGCCTCATAACAAAGTCCTCAAAACGATCAATTGAGGCGATCAGCTCTTTTCGGCTCTGCCTCTTGTGATAAATGTAGGAGCGTGGGGGCAGAATGGTTTCCCCAGAAGGAGGACGGTTGGCCTTGGCCGCCACAACAGGAAAGCGCACGTAAAGAAAGCTGGTTAGAAGGACGATGTTAGCAAAATTGGCCAGGTTATAACGGCCAAGTGATCGTTCCATGTCGAACAACGTTCTGTCAAGCCAGGTGTAGAGGGACCCTAGGGCAATTACAGCCAAAGGAAGTTTGATGCCCCGGGCCAAACGAAGGGATATGTTGATAAGGTCCCTTCGGGGCTGATCGTTTGGTTTTCCCGTCAAAAGAAAACGGGAAAGAATCACAAGGATGTAAGCAGGGAGCTCTAACGAAGTACCTTGGCCAGGGGCATCCGTTGAAATTGAAGAACTACCTTCACTAGAACCCTTGAAGAAATAATTAATCAGCGGAGTGAACGTAGCTTTGTTTGAAGAACCGATGCAACTTCGGCATATTCGGTCCAACGCCAAACGGTCAGCAGTCTCTTCGGCGTCGAGAGGCTCATCGGTATAAGGCTCATGACCTGTTGCTTCGAGCCCCAGAAGCTCGCAGACATCTTCTAGGGTTATTGTGAACTCGCCCCATGCAGCAACAAATGTGTGAGTCGTCACGTTCCAACGAGAAACAAGAATGGGGAGAGCAGCATTATTTTTGGAGAGAGTAAACTCACCAAACCATTTGGCCCGTTGAAGGCCAATCTTACTCAAAATATCACCATAGGAACTCACCATGTGAGAGTTCCAAGCAGCAAAATGGGCAGGAGAACCACCTGGTGCTTCGAAGTCAATTTGGGACCATTGGAAGTCCCCTCGCTCCAGACGAAACCGGAGAGTCCCCTCTGGAGGAAGAAAGCCCCACTTCGAGGGTTCTTCGTCCTCGTCACCCAGCACTAAGGTCTCAAACTTGCATTCAAAATTGACAGTCTTGCAAGCAGCAGCAAAGCCATCACCTTCACCAAAAATGGGAGAGCGACGATAAAACCTTAACTGTTCACGACGAACAGCGTCCAAGGCAGAGGCGCCAGTAGTGGTGGCAACAGCAGTAGCAGGCGGCGCACTGGTTGAAGAGATGGTGGAGTAACTTTGAGACACCATGACAGATTGTTAGAGCAAACAAAAAACAACCTTGAGTCAGAGGAGCCTGAGCACGACAATGGCGGAAGAACAACCACAGGAGGTGGCGAAGAAGATGAGAGCAAGAATAGGACGGCACAAGGTCGAACAGCAATAGAGGTCTCAGACGATCAACAATGGAAGCTCTTTCTCTATCTCTCTAAAAACAAAAACGAAGGAAATTTGAAGCAAGTAGTGGGAAAGCAAGAAAAAGAATGGTTTTAAGTGATTTGGCCGTTTAATTTTTAAAGTTCGTCGTTTAAGTTTCCCACCATTGCACGTGTGTGGCCGCCTGCAATCATTTCAAATGTACACGTGGCACTTCGGGAAGTGTTCTGACATGAAAAAGACAACGCTACGTCATTCAATGACGTGACACCTGAGGAACCGCCATCAATTAATGAAGTGACACCTAGGGAACAGCCACCATTACCTTCCTAAGAAAGATTGAGTTTTGGGCGCCAAGATTTTCTCTGACATATCCAATAACCCCCCCCAACGAAGAAGCTGTCCCAACGGTTCAAAAAAGCCACGATGTCCCCTCGACAGAAGCTCAAACGTTGTTTAGTTATGACTCAGTTACATCGGGGAGAATTTTTCGCTTTTTCGAACATTACTGGGAGAATATTAGCAGGTCCTTCGGGCGAATTTCAGATATTCAAGTTGGAACAGTTGAGGCTCAGCATTAGAAAAAGCTGCAGGCCAGACAGAGAAGGTTCATCGGATTAAGAAGTTTTCGTGGAGGCACTTCTTGTTCCCACAACAAATCCCTCCACGAAGGGGCAAATGTAGAGGGGGCCTGAAGGTAATCCTGGGATTAGGGATAATCCACCAATTAGCAACAGTGTTCTGAGGATAAGATCAGCGTGGCAACTCAAGCGTGGCATCTCGGCGTGGCAACTCAAGCGTGGCAGCTTGGGGAGGCAGATCAGCGTGGCAACTCAAGCGTGGCATCTTGGTGAGGCAGCTTGGCGTGGCAACTCGTACTTTAGCTTATTGTTACTTTGCCATATTATAGCTTTGTTTATATTTACTACGAGTTGTAATGACTGTAATGATGTAACGAGAATAATGAATGGGCTTGAGGTCGAACGGTACTCGCGAGAGACCAGGCTTGGCAGGGCCTGGGAGAGCTTTCATGCTCTATCGAACAACCTCACCGTGGGAACTTTAGAGGGATTTGGTTTGGAGGATTGAGAAGTGGGGGCACCGTTGGGGCTTGTCCTGACCATCTTAGATACACCTGGTAAAACACTGAAGAACCCTGACCGTGGAACCTCAAGCGGAGCAGCTTGGAGTTCCATCGGGCATTAAGTTATGAACCAAATAACCCTCTACTTAAAAGTCACATCTACTGTGGGTGATGTCACTAGCCTTCTAAACAATGTCAGACATGCACTTGAGTAAACCACCGTGGTATTTGGGGCTGTCAGATAGTTGGTGAGCTACCTCTGCAACAACAACCCCCTGACATACAGTGGTTAGGCAAAAGGCATGTCTTGGCATTTAATGTTTATGACGTAGGAAACAACTAGTGCATCAGGCATTTAATGTTGTGACATAAAGCATGAGGGATGTCTTTCATAGTCTTTAATGACTGAGTTGCCTCGGGGGTGGTGTGGGGGGCTATTTAAGGACCCCAACCACCTCTGAGGAAAAGGACGATCTTTTGAGAGTTCAAAAGTTATTACTAGAGAAATTTATTTACTAGAGAGAGATTTATTAAAAGAACCACAGAGTTCTGCCACCCACCATTTTCTCATTTATTACGAAGTTTTTAATACATAACAGAGATCCTTGAGAGTTTTAGTATGTTTTGCCTGCCTACCAAGGTGTATCTAGGGTGCTTACTTCTCTCTCCCTCTAGCTAAGTTATTTCTGAAGTTCTTTATTATATTGTGAGTTATACGCGAGAGATTTGTGAGTATAAGATGGGTTCCATACATTCCAAACTTCTCTTGGTGTCTTGTGGCTAAATCACTAGTGTTTTTCTAACTAACCTTGTCATCACCATACTTAAAAGGGGTTACGCCTCCGTCTTATCTAAACTACCCTCTTACACCGGCCAACGCCCACTGTGTTTGTGAGAGTAATATCACTGAAATAAGGCACTAATGTCCATTGATACAATCTCTCAAGCTTTCTCTCGCTACTGTGTAAAATGACAGAGTTTCAGCTCGGGTTGTATTTTTGGATCCCTTTACAAGGTAGAGGATGACCTCTATATATAATACTTCGAGGGTGTAATGTACCCCCAGGCATGCAATGAGCATGTGCATGAGGACCCAAATAGTATCATGATGACACCTGATTGGTCCCAAGTAGGTAATGATGACCTCAATATTCCCTCACGTAGAGAGAATGATTCAGTTATAAAAGATTTGTCCACGTGTTCCAAACCATACATGTGCTTGTGAATGCTCGGCCCTATCTTTGTTTGGTATAACCTCGGCCTGGAAGAATACGAGGTTAATGGGGTCCGACCATTGCTTTGTCCGAGGTTATTCATAATGACCTCGGCCAACAAGGCTGGCCGAGGTCAGGTATGTGTAACTGTAACGTTGGCTTGGGCCGATGATGACATTGCCAGATGATTGATCCCATGTAACATTACTAACCTCGACTGATGATTGCAATGTCGACTGGGGCCAATGATGGTGTTGAAAGGTGGTTGAACCCATATCTTTGCTGACCTCGGTCTATTCCCCGCCGAGGTTGATGTATGAGGTAGGTGCAATGTCGACTGGAGCCGACCATCTGGGTGACGACCTTGCTGGTAGTTGTCAGTGGCTTCTGGTCACCTAGGCTGTGAGACTGGCCGAGGGTAGTTGCCCTGGGTAAAAGGGTGCACTTTGGGCATATCACTCGCCTTTTTACCTTGGTGTAGTCCTCTCTGTCTGTAGGCATTACTCCGTCTATTAACAGATCCATGTACAACTGTCTCTAATATTGGGGTTGATCAATGAAATTGCACTCTGTATCCTCCTATACAAAGGGATCTGGGTGGTTTCACAGCTGTCTTCTTGCACCTAGATCAATCTTCTTTTGGCTTCCTCGGGATCCATACATCTGGACAGCCACTGTGACACCTCGCCTAATAAAATATCGGGTGATCATTCCTATATCAAATTAAAATAGGAATCTCATTTGGTTCATTATTAGCATCGCTGTCGAAAAACTTTTTAACACTTACTAACCACCTAGTATTCAAAAAGCTCGTGCCAAATTTTATCTTTATTAAACCGAGACAAAATAAGTGCGGAATTAACATAAAACATCCAATGCTGATAGAATTAGTCATCACATAGAATAATAAAAGACTTACCGAATAAACCATCGGCTAAATCTAAAACCAAAATAAACTAACAGAGAGTAATAAATCCCATATAATCTGAAATGAAATATCTGCATAAAACTGTGAGCTACATGCTCGAAATAGACTGATATAAATCCCTACACTAGGAATAGAAAAATATATACATCTATCAAAATTCTGCAACATCCACACATACTGCAGTTGCAAGTCCCTGGAGTGAATTCAATCCTGACATCCCTATGGCTGGACACCTAAAAGGTTTTGAAAATATTTGATAGCAAGGGTTAGAAACAAAAACATTTTGAAAATATTTAGCAAGTGATTAAATTGAAATAAATTTAAAATGCATGAATACTCTTCATATGTAAGCTAGTGTCGCGCTCTCTTGAGGACATACTCACTCCTCAACTAATGTGCACACCTAACGCTTTCTTTATATTCCACCAAGTCCTCTACCCGTAAGTAGCTCTTGATAAAATTCTTCCGTGACCCACTACTCTAACCCGAGTATGTTTAAAATATGACCTATAAGTTATTTATCACTTTTACTTAAATAATCATCTTTCATTTAAGTCCGTATAACATTCACACTAATTATATAATAAATATAATTTTTCTCCATGTATTAGATTTCCCTTACATAATTATTTCTCCCATTATATACATAAAATTGTATTACAACATTCACACATATGTTGAATATATATATAATCTATCCTCCCGAGTGATACCTCACCGGATGAATTCTCTAAAGTGCTATCAACGCAGGCTACTCAGTCCCACCTGGAGTTCCGAGACAACTATGGTCTGCTGAATTAGAACTTAAATATTAAACGTAATGGAGGCGGTAATATTCCCCCGAGTATGAGGACATCATATCAATGCCCCACCTCTGAAATTGGACGCTATGACCTGGGGATATACTCGCCTTACTTCTCAAGCTAGGAGATTCACCCACATCGCGCAACCTCCCTTGATAGCACTAGAGTATATAATTTAAATAAATATTTAGTCACTGATATTTATAAGAAAACAATATATATATATATATATATATATACTATCACACACCGTATATAAATAATTTAAATCCCGACTTTACAGTGCACAAAAATCAGTAGAACTAGCCTATATTTTCCCCCAAGTCTATGGTCCGACTCTTGTTTAATTAATTTGCTCATTAAATAATTCATTAACTTCTCGAGTCTATGGTCCGACTCTAATTTAATTAATTTACTCATTAAATAATTTATTGCCTTGGTGTCACTAAACCAATACACCTGGACTCGCTCGCTTGGCCCGTATCTTAATATTTCCCGAGTCTATCTGCCGACTCCAAATTAATCTATTTCTCTCAATAATTATTTTAGTACTTTGGCATCACTTAACCAGTATACCCGGACTCGCTCACTTGGCCCGTTATTAAATAATCCAAAATTTTTCCTAAATTCCCCTTAATAAGTTTGACACACTTATTAATTTATTCATTTAAATGCTCATCTTACCACAACTTATTTAATCCCACATACATCCTACTGTTTGTCCCTTCAAAACCTCAAACAACTTAGGCTAAAAGTAAGTACACCTATTGTACGAATTTAACCTTTAAATTTCATTATCAGCCCAAACAGTAAAGGTAACAAATGTGGCCGAATTTTATCACGTCGTTCGAACGAGACACATTTAGTTTGCACGATAGTGCACGTCGTTCGAACGAGATCCAGGGTCATTCAAAAGACCCCAGGATCTCTCTCTCTTCTTCCTCGTCCAGTCCAGTCCGCCATTAAAACTTAACTTAAGCTTTTTACCCGGATTTCGCTATTGCAAATCCTTTTTCAAATTGATTCCTCCTTAACCATTTTCAGTCTCAAGATTTATACACAATAAACAGCCTAAATCCAAATTTAAAGATGATTTCTCCCCATCTCTTTACAAGTCATACATCTATCCCAATTAAATCATAAATTCCTTAATAGCACAATATGAATTTATAAATCCCGAACAGTCCAAAAATTGATTTGAAACATCCACAAATTTAAAATCAATTTATGTGTCACCCCAACCCAAAATCATTTGTTTACACACCTACTATGATACGAATTAAAGACAACAATGAATTTCAAAGAAAGTTTAATCACTTGCCTTAGGATTCATAGTGTCTGATTAATCCTTCGGTGTAGAGCTTGTTGTGTGATGAAGAATACCTCTCTTGTTCTTCCTCTTTGTCTCTCAAGAGTCTTTCCTCTATGTCCCTCTATGTTCTCAAATTTTCTCAAATGTGTTATGGCTTCCCACAGCTCCCAAATCTAGGTTTTTTTATCTCCAAATCCCATTTTTAGTCATATGGACCTAATTAAAATGGCCGAAACAACCCTGTGTGGGCACGGTTATGCCCAAAAATACCCCGTGATCCATTTGCCACATTCGGGTACACTTTTTCGACTTTCTCGGCCCATCCGGACTCAACCGTGAACTCAACATTGACATCCGAAATACTTTATAACATTCTATAATTTTTAACCTCAAAATGCGACATAAAAATAATTCGAATAATTAAGTCTTAATTCTCCAAATTAAATAAATCTTATGATTAAAATAAATTCTCCAAATCATAAATATAAATTTCTCCACATAAATATGATTTCTATTTCGCCCAAAATAATTAAATTCAATGTCCTCGAATTTACGAGGTGTTACGTACTTCCCCCCTTACAAAAGAATTTTGTCCTCGAAATTAGTATAAGCCTAGTACTCCAAATTTTAACTAGCTCCCAAGTTACCTACCCTTAAGATCACTACACCCATCTTTCCCACATGTAATCGCAAATTATTTAAATTTTAAATTAGTTAACCCGAGCACTCATACACCCTGTACCCGTGCTCAACCACACAAATAAGGCCCGCCTTTTTCCAGCCTAAAATCGTAGTATAACTTCAATCTCGCAGTCATTACCACATATATATAAAATAATCGAGGTACCCAACCCATGTACTAATGACTAAACATCTCCCCACTTCCAACGTTGGACTAAGCTTCATGAACGGAACGCCTCGCAAATGCGAAATCCAAACAAAGAACCCCCCGATACACTATTACCTAACATTGTCGGTCGTTGAGATCCGTTCGGCACCCAGTCCATAGCACGTACCCCTAAATACCCGTCTCTTGACATAAAAGCATACACGCCCACTCTTATGCTACAAAAGACAACATATAATACCACGCCCTTACTATCACTAGTTTCTGATAGAAAGACTTTTACGTATATTTGTCGTTGTTGTACAAGCTCCTTCTAATCAAAACCTTGAATTACCCACAAAATAATATTAAACTAAAGTGTATAGGTAAGTAAGGGTATCAATCAACTTTCAAGGGGGTAAGCTAGAGACAAATTCAATTGTAATTCAATTTTTTATTTTCTTTTTGGGCTTTTTACTTTTTTTAGCTTTTTCAAATATTAAAACAAATGGGGTGAGGTGAGATAAAACAAAACTAAACTAAATGTGATACGATAAAAACTAACTAGAAAATGACTAAAATGAAAAATAAAGTCTAACACTAAAATAGGAGATAAAGTGAGGTAAATAATTGTGAGAACAATCAAGGGATGGGATTACACCACAAATTTTAGTTATTCTAATTAATTAATTTAATTAATTAAATTCTCCCAAACTAATATCAAAATTACAAATCAACTCTCGTTGCAAATGTAAGTTTAATAGTAACCTTTTAGAAAATTAAGTTTAACACCCCACAACTCTAGAAAATAGATCCACAATCCTTTTAATTAATCACCCGCTAGGATCGATTAATTAAAATTAATGTAAATCTTAGAAAATAATTTTAGAGTTGAAATTGAAGTTATAATACCCCACTTAAGAAACCCCTATCTCTAGTTCGAATCTAAAATGCGTATTATAACTAGAATTTCGATTTCTCTCGAAAATCATTTATCCTCTCTCGAGGCGTAAATTTAAGGGTGAGGGATCAAAATTAACATTCAAATGGACTTTTCAAGTAATGAAACTAATTAAAATAAAATAACATCAAATAAGGGTTTTACCCCACCCCTTGAAAGGGGATTTAGCCTAACATGGTATCAAACATAATAAACAAATATTCAGTAGGCATTAATATAATAAAAGAGTAGAGAAAGAGAACAAATCTTCACAAGTCTCCTTGAAATTGACAATTTGAACTCTATCCTTGAAATTGAAGCATACAACCTTCCAAGTGAGTGATCAACAAAGATATAAATGAAAAATTTACTCAACTTGAATCTCACACAATTATTACTCACAAATATCTTTAAAAAAAAAACTATTTACAAATATTTCTACCTAATTTATTCTAACCTAACTCTCTACTTTTCTCTAGAATTTTCCCTCTCTATTTGATGATGAGTCCCCAAATGGTGTCTTGAGACTTCTTTTATAGTAGATGCATGGCACACATGGGGCTAAGGGGTATTTTGGGTAAACAAAGGTGCAAGAGGGTGTGTAAGGTATTGGGTGAGGGTTTATTTAGGAATTTAATGGAGGGTGCATGAGGATATGGTGTGAGGTCATGTGAATGAGGGGTGAGGGAATAGAAAATCTGATTTGGTATAAGGGTAATTTGGGTAAAGGTTAAAAGAGGTTAGTTGGGGTTATAATGGGTAAATGGGAATAAAGGGTTTTATTGGTACATGGGGTAATTATTTGTTATTTGGTTTGTGAGATTGGAAAATAGCAGATCAGGTTTTTTTTATTTGGAGAAATGGGTTTGATATGGTTTGGGGTTTGAAACGAAATCGAGCTGAAGTTGGCTCCTGGCAGCTCGGGTTGAGGAGGGGTTGAGTAGGGGACGAGGTATCAGGCGACGGTGGACATGGATTGGTGTATAAGGCTCCAGCGCCTGGGCAGATCGGGAGAGAGAGAAGGGCCAGAGGTGGCAGGTGGGCACCGACAGCTTGGGTTAGGGGTCGCGGGTTAGTGGGGTACGAGGTTTTGTTAGCTGCTGCCAGCAGCAGGGGTGGAGAGTAGGGCGCCGGCGAGGGGGACGAAGGGGTAAGGGCTGCTGGGTCGAGTCGCTGGCAAGAGGTTGGGATGGTGATGGGTTGTGTGTGTTTATGGTATGAGGATGAGAGAGACAAGAATTAATGGTGGTTTGTGGTTTTGTTAATGGAGGTTGGGTATGATAATGGTGGAAGAGAGAGGAGAGAGAAATGGAAAGTTGAAGAAGGGTGTGGTGATGATTAGGTGAAGTAGGGTGTAGGAAGGTTAGGTGAGGGTGAGTGTTGGTTGGGTGTGATTAGGTGTAGGTTAAGTGTATAGGATTATGGTGAGGGTAAGATGAGTGTTTGGGGTGTAGGATAAGTTTGGGGTGTGTGTGAGTTTAATTTGGACACCTAAAAAAAAAACTAAAACTAATAAAAATAAAACTCTAAAAAAATAGAAATAAAAATCCTACTTCTAAAATAGACAAAGACTCAAATAAAATTGGAACTAAAAAGAGAAATAAAATAAAAATAAGCATAAAATCTAATAAAACTAAAACTAAAATTCTAATTAAATGTAAAATCAAATAAAACTAAAAAATAAATGAAATCCTAAAAAAAATCTAATCCTAACAAAAATAAAACTAATAACTAATAAAAGTAAAGATGAAATAAAAATATATTAATAAAAATAAAATAGTAAATAAAACCTAGAAAATACTAAATAAATCTAAAATAAATCCTAAAAATAAAAATAACTCAAACTAAAAATCTAAAAAATAATAAAAAAGTACAAAATCAACACACACACACGGGTCGGGAAAGGCTAAGGCTAGGATGGGCTAGGTTAGGGTCAGAGAATTGGGTATTTAGCTCCATTTTACTGCAAGTTGCCTCGAATTATAGCTTTTGACACCGCAACTGCAATTAAGCCTGCATAATTAACATTTAAGCACATAAGACCCATATTGTCGAGAATTAGCAACTAAAGTACATCTATTCGGGGTATAAAATGTATAGTTTATGGTTCTTATCAATTTCCTTGTACGAAATGAACCCCAAGCTATATCTCCCTACTCGAAAATAAGCCTATTAACCTTAAATCACGTCAGTAAACATCCCTAGTTGCCAGGATAAAATATAACAACACCATGCATTCTTATGTTCCTATCATACCACACAGTACAGCATATGTTTTCAAATATACACTTATATTGGTTAAACGCCCTCTCAGGTGACACCTACAAGAAATCATCCACATCCTGATATAGTGAATGCCAAGATTTACTATCACTATCCACAATAGTTCAAATCCGTCGCTAAACAGACAAAACTTGGGAAAAATCATCTATCAAACTCCCAAAATTCTCGAAAGTAGTAACTTTTTGCAAAATTTCAACATCCCTTTAGTGTACTCTTCCCCCACTTTTTTGTGGTCAACACTTAAGAACCCCACTACCCCACTGTAATTATATATATATATATATATATGACTACTACAACCAGCGCACTAAATTCGGCTTACCCACGAACTCTAGTGAAAATAATTTAACGTTGTGACGCCCCCACTATCACCCAAAACATAATCCATGCTCAATGTATAAAAGAAAATTACCTCCATATTCTAGGTGCATTGTCTGATCCTTGGGTTCCTGGTCAAAATTAACTCATTTGAATTGAGCCATAAATTGTTATAGTGGTTGTACATCCAGAACCTCGTCATGTATTTGACCCCTACCTCGCTTTGGGCATTCTATTTTCTTGTGTCCCTCTTCCCCACAAACAAAGCACTTCCTAAAAAAATTGTCCTTACACTAATCCTGCCCTTGCTGGTCTTGTTGGAATTATGACCATCTGGTCGATAGTCCCCATATCTAAATTACTTGGCCTGATTCCCCTATAGGCAATCCTTCTCTTATGTCCCCATGTCTGCTGCTGGGATGTCCCACTGACACTGCTCCCTCCTGCCTTACCCGAATGACTTGGTTAAACTCCCCTCGTGCTTCTCTTCATGTGGAAGCGATGATCCTGCCTGTGGAAGAGTGCATCATTGACGACGTCTTTATAAGCTACCAATGCGGGATTACCAATCAAATGTTGCCTGATCCTCCAGGCTAACCCATTCATGAACTTCATCTTCTTTCCTTCTTCATTGTTCACCCCATCTGGTACAAAAATTGCCAAACAGGTGAACTGCTCCTCGTACTCTGTAATGGTATGCTCTTCTTGAGTCACCTCGCTAAATTTCCTCCTCATCTCGGCCTCAACTGTTGGAGGAAAGTACTTGCGATCAAATCGCACCCAAAAATCCTCGATAGTCATCGAATCTCTATCCCTAATAGTGGTGATGGACTCCCACCACTGTAGTGCTGCCTCCACTAACCTAACACTGGATAGCATTTTCTTTTGTACTTCGCTGCAATCTACCATGCATAGGTGACATTATATATCTCTCCTCCACTAGTATGCCTCAATCACATCTGAGCTCCCCTAAAACTTTGGAGGGTGGCCCTTATGAAAAGTTTCCCTAACCCTTTGCCACTCTGACGACTCCAAGAGGGCTTGAATGTCTGGTGCCACTTGCGGCTGTGGTTGATGCTGAGGAAAATAGGCTGCCATAGCTGCATTAATCGCCTGGGCCTCCACCTCTGCAATCTGAGCTTTCATCACCAACCCTGGTGGCTCCTGTGGTTGTGGCACATCTGGATCCTGTTAAGCCTCCCTTTCCTCATCCCCGGTTGCTGCCCTAGCTGATCTCTCTCTCTTGGGAGGCATCTGAAATGAGAATCGAATTGTATGATTTAATCATCAAATATAAAGTAATCGATAGAAGAACGTGAATGTGCACACGTAAAACAATGCAACAATCCTATCATGAGGCTCTACATCAAAGAACACAAATGCTGAAATTTAAAAAGACGCACAGATCCTAAGGACACTAGAACCTGATGCTCTAATACCATCTGCGACACTTCGCCTAATAAAATACTAGGTGATCAGTCCTATATCGAATTAAAACAGGAATCTCATTTGGTTCATTCTTAGCATCACGTTCGAAAAACGTTTTAAACCTTACTAACCACTTAGTATTCAAAAAGTTGGTACTAAATTTTATCTTTATTAAACCAAGACAAAATAAGTGCGGAATTAAAATAAAACATCCAATTCTGATAAAATTAATCATCACACAGAATAATAAAAGTCTTGCCTAATGAACCATCGGCTAAATCCAAAACCAAACTAAACTAACAGAGAGTAATAAATCCCATACAATTTGAAATGAAATACTGCATAAAATTGTGAGCGACATGCTCGAAATAGACTGATATGAATCCCTGCACTAGGAATAGAAAAATAGATGTGGTTATCAAAATTTGCAACATCCACACATGATGCTGCTGCTGCGAGTCCCGGTAATGAATTCAAGCCTACATCCCTGTGGCTGGGCACCTAAAAGTTTTTGAAAATATTTGATAGCGAGGGTTAGAAACCCAAACATTTTGAAAATATTTAGCAAGTGATTAAATTTCAATAAATTTAAAATGCATGAATGCTCTTTATATTTAAGCCAGTGCCTCACTCTCTTGAGGACAGACTCACCCCTCAACTAATGTGCACACCTAGAGCTTTCTTTATATCCCACCTAGTCCTCTACCCCGCAACTGGCTCTCGATAAAATTCTTCCCTGACACACTACTCTACCCCAAGTGTGTTTAAAATATGATCTATAAGTTATTTATCACTTTTACTTAAATAATCATCCTTCCTTTATGTCCATATAACATTCACACTAGTTATATAATAATACATTTTTTCTCCATGTATTAGATTTCCCCTATATAATTATTTTTCCCATTATATACATACACTATATTACAACATTCACACATATGTTGAATATATATATATATATATATTCTATCTTCCCGTGTAATACCTCACCGAATGTATTCTCTAAAGTGATTTCAACACAGGCTACTCAGTCCACCTGGAGTTCCGAGACAACTATAGTCCGCCGAATCGGAACTTAAATAATAAACGTAATAGAGGAGGTCATATTCCCCCGAGTATAAGGACATCATCTCAATGCCCCATCTATGAAATTGGACGCTATGACCTAGGGATATACTCGCCCTACTCCTCAAGCGAGGGGATTCACCCACATCGCGCAACCTCCCTTGATAGCATTAATGTATATAATTTAAATAAATATTTAGTCACTGATGTTTATAAGCACACACACACAATATATATATATATACTATCACATATCGTATATATATATAATTTAAATCCCGGCTTTACCGTGCCCAAAAATTTGTAGCACTAGCCTATATTTTCCCCCGTGTCTATGGTCCAACTCTAATTTAATTAATTTACTCATTAATTAATTTATTGCCTTGGTGTCACTCAACCAATACACCCGGACTCACTCACTTCTCCCCTATCTTAATATTACCCGAGTTTATCTTTCGACTTCAAATTAGTCTATTTCTCTCAATAATTAACTTAATACCTTGGCGTCACTCAACCAGTATACCCGGACTTTCTCACTTAGCCCGTAATTAAATATTTCGAATTTATTTCCTAAATACCCCTTAATAAGTTTGGCACACTTATTAATTTATTCATTTAAATGTTCCTCTTTCCACAATTTATTTAATCTCACATACATCCTACTGTTTGTCCCTTCAAAACCTTAAACAACTTAGGCTAAAAGTAAGTGCACCTGTTGTACGAATTTAACCTTTAAATTTCATCATCAGCCCAAACAGTAAATGTAACAAATGTGGCCGGATTTTATCCCGTCGTTAGAACGAGACACGTGTCATTTGAATGATAGTGCACATCGTTCGAACGAGATCCAGGGTCGTTCGAATGACCTGGGTCTCTCTCTCTTCTTCCTCGCCCAGTCCTGTCCGCCATTAAAACTCACCTTCATCTTTTTACCCAGAGTTCGCTACTGCAAATCCTTTTTCAAATCGATTCCTGCTTAACAATTTTCAGTCCCAAACTTTATACACAATAAAAAACCCAAATCCAAATTTAAAGATGATATCTCCATATTTCTTTACAAGTCATACATCTATCCCAACTAAATCATAAATTCCTTAACAGCATAATATGAATTTATAAATCCTTAATAGTCCAAAAATTGATTTGAAACATCCACAAATCTAAAACCAATTTGTGTGTCACCCCAACCCAAAATCATTTGTTTACACACCTACTATGATATGAATTGAAGACAACGATTAATTTCAAAGCAAGTTTAACCACTTGCCTTAGGATTCGTAGTATCTGATTAATCCTTTGATGTAGAGATTGTTGTGTGATGAAGAACACCTCTCTTGTTCTTCCTCTTTGGCCCTCAAGAGTCTTTCCTCTATGTTCTCAGATTTTCTCACGTGTGTTATGGCTGCCCACAACTCCCCCTCAAAGTCCTTGCTCCATTCCTCCAGGCTAGCTGCTATAAAATTATCCTGGAGGTCATCACCCGGGAGCTCTTCAATAGGCAACTCGAACGACCCAGATGGGAAAATGTCCAATAGATATGCATATGCCTGAATTTTGATAGCTTGAGGTACCACACACTTCAGATCATACTCTGAGAGGATTAAGCACCATCTAGCTTCCCTGCCTATCAATACAGTTCTAGCAAGTAAAGGCTTTATGGGGTCACATCTAGTTACGATGTGAACTCTCGGCATTCCAGACTCAACCGTGCACTCATAACTGACATCTGAAATACTTTATAACATTCTCTAATTTTTAACCTCAAAATGCGACATAAAAATAATTTAAATAATTAAACACTAAACTGGATGAGTAGAGTATGGATGATCTCCAGGCTAGATGCTATAAAATTAGCCTGGAAATCATCACTCGGAAGCTCTTTAACAGATGGATTGAACGTGCCTGATGGGAAGATGGCCAATAAATCTGCATATTCCTAGCTCTTAATGTCTCGAGGAACCACGCACTTGAGATCATACTCTGAGAGGATTAAGAACCATCGAGCTGCCTGGCCTATTAACACAGTTCTAGTAAGAAAAAACTTTTTAGGATCACAACTAGTTACAATATGAACTGTGAACGATATTGGGTAGTGCCTAAGTTTTTGTGCTACAAATACAAGGGATAAAAAATTCCTCTCAATACTAGTATATCTGGCCTCAAGTCCATGTATGATTCTGCTCAAGTAATAAACAGGTTCTTTACACCATCCATTTCTCGGGCTAGCAAAATACCAATAGATCATTCAGTGGATGTAAGATATAGACGTAAATGGATACGTGCCTTTGGGGGATCATCGTCTGAGGATAAGTAAAGAGTGCTTTCATCTTGTCCATGGTGTCTCGCGGCAAGGGATGATGCAGAGGTTCCTCAGAGATGTTTAGAGAATGCAGCCTAGTCTCACATACCACATGCCCATCTTTCATGCTTATGCCTTATATTTCATCTATTTCTATTTTACAATGGAACCCTTCCTATGCTATTTCAAATTAAACTTTGTATTGAAATAGAAAAGTCTTATATACATGAATAGATATATGAAATCAAGTTCACTCCTATGACGCTTCGGTTTTATTTATTTTCGCTTCCATTAAATGTTATCTTATAAAAAACCATTTTCTCTTAAACAGATCTCGATTCAAGATAATATGTTATATCGGGAATAATAATACCCAAATGGGCCCGTAACACCCACCGAGACACCTGATTATCTGAAAGCAAGTGATAATTGAAATGGCAAAAGTAACTATTGAGAGCAGTTATCTAAATTGATCTGCCATCATCTAAATCTCAGCATGTGATGGCTACATTCTCGAAAGCAATTATCAGAAAACATCATTCATTTGGTGATCTTGGCCCTAAAACATCATTAACTTAATGGATATGAGACTAAATAACATTCATTTGGTGATCTAGGCCCTAAAACATCATTAACTTGGTGGATATGAGACTAAACATCATTCATTTGGTGATCTCTGCCCTAAAACATCATTAACTTGGTGGATAGAAACTAAACATCATTAACTTGGTGATCTCGCCTAAGCTTGGGGAAGCTTTATAATACCTAGCCCCAGGGGCCTGATAATAACCCAATCAAAGCGACTAAAGGAAATTCGTGAAAGCAATTGAAATGACTAAAGGAGGTCTTGTTGATGTGATCACGAAGCATGCCAAAGGTACAGAAGGATTGCCCCAGCCTTCGCGGCTACTAATTTCTTAAAGGATGGCGTCAACAACATAAAGGGCTAGGAAGCTGCCACAGCCTTATTAGTATGGCTGTAGCCATCAAATGAATTCATTAAGAAGACGCGACAGATAAATACAAGCATGATTGTTAAATTGCCGCACCTTTGTTCAAGAAAATGCGATATTTGGATTAGGATCCAATTCTAAAGCTACAATGATAACGCTACAGCAGATAGGTTTCAAACACTCAAAGGTGCCCGGCCATATTCAAGAACATACAAAAATATAAGTGTAAAGTCTAAGGTGAATAAATCTAGTACACCTTATCAAGATCATCCAATCAAGGCCGCAATTTTGAATGTAGCCGCGTCAGTTCAAGCATCAAGGCATACGAAGAATAAATCATGCAATTGATATACAGAAACCAATGGGTTTTAAAGGTGGCTGCGGCCTTGATAGTAAATTTTAAAGCAAAGAGTTAGAAATCAATCAAAAATAATCAAAAACATGCGGAGAAATCACTCATTCAAGTATTGAAGCAAAGATGAAGAATAAAAAGATACTAGAAAAATTAGTCAACATCAAAAGTGGTCGCAACCTTGATAATATTAGTGTTAGCATTATAGACAATTGGTCGTAGCCTCTTAAAGAGTTACAAAAAATTAAGCAGGGATGCATCCCTAAGATTTAGCATCAGCATCATCATCTTCATCTCCTTCTTCACCCTCCGTGGCCGTCATCGTCTCTTCATCAGTTGTCGCTGCCTTAGCCCTCAACCTGGCTTTTTCTGCAGCCACAGCCTTGATATCATCCACGCACTCTTGGTGCTCCGCATCACAAAGACCCCAGGAAAGAATCGTGTCTTTAGAGTCCAAAAAGTTCTTTATGACTCTGTGCCTGAGCTCTTTGTAGCCGCGGAGGTAGGCCCTATTATTGATGAGATAAAAGTCCCTGGAGCCCTTGAACGACTCCACAGTGATGTCGATGGCCAATTGAAGGGCTTCATAATGGTGCCCCTCCATTTTCTTAATTACCGCGGCATGGGCTTCGACATCATGGGCAACTTTAGTCTCCAATTCCTTGTATTTCTTTTGCAACAGTTGAAGTTTGCTGTTGGCCGACTCCACGGCCTTTGCAGCTTCCGTGGTCTGGCCTTGAGAAACATTGAGGGACTTCGCGGCTTGATTAAAATTTTCCTCAGCTTCCCGTTTGGCTTTGATAACAGCTTCGAGGTCCATATGAGCTGCTTGGAGTGGCGCGACAGCAGACTTCTTACCAGCCTCAAAGGAAGAGTTCCTTGCTCTCTCCAATTCAGCGGCATGTACCCTCTCCGCGGCCTCGTTTAACTTGTACATGGCCTCATACTTCCTCTTCTGAGAAATCATGACGTCCGTGGCTTGAAAGGGAAAAAGTTAGGGGCAAGGTACGGAAAGTAAAAACAAAACTCAATATCCTTGCACTTACCCTCAAAACACTATGGAAACCATAATCCTCCAAGTCGTCATGATCCTCAGCTATTAGCCTATCAAGTTCCGCGGCGTCGGGGATTCTATTCATCTTTTGGGTAGCCCTCACAATTGTGTCCCAAGATGATTCAGGGTTAGGCTACCTTAGTTGTGGTCGCGGACGGTCGTCAAAACCAATGCTGTTACGACACTGAGGAGGCACCAGGTTGGCATTTATTGCGATAATTGGCGATGGTGGGGGAGAATTTGAAAGGATAGGGGCATCAGACGTCGACATCGAACCCATCGCGGTAAGATTCGACCTAATATCATCATCAAATGTACCTTTCGGCCTCTCGTGAGAACCCTCAAACTGGAGTTACGGTGCGGTAGGGATAGTTGATTCTGTGGCAGGTGGATTTTGTTTGCTGGAAGGGACTACGGTAGGTGTTTTGCTCTTAGTTCTCTTCCTCTTCCTGTGTCCGACAGTCTTATTGAGGACAACCGCATCCTCATCCATCTCTGCTAGTTGGGCAGCCAAAAGCTCCCTATCAACCTCCTCACCTGAAAGATGAAATGCAACCATAAATATATGATGATATGAATATAACTGCGTGGAATAAAATTGAGGGTAGAGTCATTACCTTCCGTGGCCCTTTGGTATGGATTTATTGGGGAAGTAGCCTGCTTCAAATACCGAGGCAAAAGTTACAAGAATGATGAATTTCTTCTCCTCGATAGGAATGGTCGCGCCCTTGGCAACTCTCTTCTCTTGCCTCTTGCTCAATTGCAAGTTGTCAAGAACTGCAGAAAACATTTCAAAGGTTAGTGCATAAAGAATAATAAGCAATTATAAAGAGGGGACGTGGCTATAAATGAAATACCTAGCTTGGAGGGACACCCCCACTGCCGCGGCATCCTAAAAGATTTCTCCCTCTCGTTCTCCTGAGGTTGAATCTCCCACCCTTCTCCAGAGATGTATAAATACTTCCCCTTCCAGTTCTTTACACTAGTCGGCCTCCCAGAGTAAAGGGTCTCGTCCCTATCGCGGACGGAGAAGTAATAATACCCAGCAAACTTCACGGAGTTTTCCTTCGGGCGATAGAAGTGGAAAAACTCCATGGGAGTAATATCCCTTTTGAATTGATTCTCCCATAGAACGATGACAGCTAGAATGGCCCTCCAGCCATTGGGATCAAATTGGGCAGGGGCTAACCTCATCGCCTGGAAAATTCTTCTGATGGGAACAGGGACTGCAATCCCATCTCATAAATGAAAGCATGTAGTGGGAAGAAAATCCCATTGTCAAGTGTCATGCACAACCTTTATTTCGTGACAAGAGCTGAGAACATCAAGCCCTCAGGAAACTCGAAGGCCTCGTCTACTTGATCAACCCATTTTTTGGTTATAAAGCTTCAAATGTCAAGAGCAGCAGGAGGCCTCTCAACCCTCCCAGATGGGCCAGCTGGTTCGTTCCTAGAATTATTTGCACCCCCTGCCATGGTGTTATCTTCTACATCCAATGGTCGATTACTAGAGTTGGCTTCCTCTTCCATTGGTGTGGTCTCGAAATCCTTCCTATAAGAAGAAGCAGAGTCCGCGGAGTCTGAGTCTAGTACTACGCAGTTGGGGCAATCCTTCAGTTGACAAGGCCCTATTGACCTCAAAGGAGGCACGTAAGGAAGTTCAGGAGGGGAGGCTCCAAAATGTTTTTCCCAGAAGCCTCTCAAAAATTCATCGGGTCAAAGTTCATATGGCTGCAGCACTACCTGAAAAGAAGTCCGCAGTTAGGCACCGCAACCAATATGGTTCTAAAAAGCCTCCAAAACGTCGCGACAGAACTAGTTATAGGATGATTAAAGGGAATAGAAGTGATCAGCAAAGTTGGCTAAATATGTCAAGTGTTGGGTTCTAGAGCCCTAAAAGACAATTATTGCCACGGCATATTAATTTGATAAGGGTTATTACCTTACATACCATAGTTACTATAGTCTAAAACATCGTCAACCCTAATATGAGAACCTAAGGCCATAGTCATCATCCTATGGGCTTAAATGACGCGGAGTTTAAATATTACCTTTTCAAAAATGTTTTCGGCGTCAGCCATCGCCCATTATCGGCCGTGGATAGGAATTAAACCAAGGAATGTTGCATGTTTTAAGGGTAGCCCTAGATTACTAAAGGGGTATGTTATCATTCCGCGGCCATTCACTTAAATAAGTTAGTATCTAATGCTTATTCGTTTAAAGATCGAAGACTCAAAATATGAAGAGTTTATCTAAGAACATCAAGAATAGTTATTTTATTCGGAATCTTATTCGACACGAATACAGTCCATAGGATCTAAGCATTGGAAGATTAAGGTTTAATTTCGTCACATGAATATTGATTCAAAGAACAAATCGGCAATTTCTACAATTATTTATCATTCATATGTGTTCGATTCTTGGGAATTGACAGATCATTCAATTGAAACCCTAAATATTTGTCAGTCAGTTGGGTTTTTTTTCTCAAAAATAGATATAAATCTATAAAAGTTTAATACAAATTTAGAAAGCAATAGACATGATTCAAGAAGGGGAAATGCACAAATTCATAACTTCTGAAGATGAATCATGAACTACAAAGTAATTAAAGAGGTTGTTGGGTGGAAAATTACCTGGAAATAGAGAAATCGGCAATGATCAGCCTCAAACCACCTTCGAACCACCACACTCAGCCTTGGAAGATTGCTGAAACATTTAAGGAGACAGACGCGCAAGAACTCACTCTCGATATGCTATCAAAGGTTTGGGAAAACATAATGAAGTCCACGGCCGGAACAATTTATATAAGAGGGCGCGGGAAGACGAAGCATTGCCTTAAAAGTATCGCGGCACCTTAAAATGAATAAACTACTCAGCCGCAACCCCAATCACAATATTTTGGCACTACGACTTGGGGGCTTATTGATAGTACAAATACAACACCCTCCCACGGAACTACACAGCATAGGATGCGGCCCTTCCAGCATGGGGTGTGGCCCTACCAAGTACAGGGCGCGTCACATACCTCTTGCCCTTATAAAAAGGCTATGGTACTACCCTTTACAGGGTGCGGCACCTTTGACTTTAGCCTTATGCAGGATGCAGCACACAATATGCTTGCCTTACAGGCCGCATCCCTCTCTATTATAGCTACTCCAGACTTGATATATGTCACGTGCTCAAGGCAAGTGATATAACTCACATACCTCCTATAAATAGAATACCACACCTTGAAATAGAGGGATTCCTCCCCACTTTGGGCAGATTCTACAATACCTGACGAAGCCTTGCTAAATTCTCTCTACACAACCTCAAACTACAGCTTGGGGCCACTCGCCGGCATCGTAGGCACCTCTCCGGCACACCAGAATCCTTAATACTTCCATGTAGTCTCCTTTATTCTCATAATTGTATGCCTCTTTAGGCACGATTATATTGTACAATGCAACACATATAATGAGAACGGAGCAACACAGTGGACGTAGGCCTATTTTAGAGGCTGAGCCACTCTATATCTTGTCTTCTCTCTATTTACTCGTTTTATTTGTTTATTACGCACGTTATACTTGATTTGATGACATGACTTATGGGCGATTTCTCATATCATCAGCGTGTATCCCAACTCGAGAGTGATCTCGAACATGCCCGGGAGGTCAAAGTCCCTATAGAGAATGCATCTAAGAAGGTTGGAAAGATGGTTCTCAATCCTATTTTGGGTAAAGGTTAGAATTTAGGAATAAGTCATGATGGTGCTTCAACTTCCCAATTAGCACCCGAGCCGGTTCCCACTTTAGTGTTAGATTCACGTGAGTTGCACCCTAACCCACCTAGGCATCCCATTCCTATTAGGAGAGTGAGTCCTAGAGTGTTTGAGAGAGGTGTTCCTAGGCCTCTTTATGTTTGTTGACATTACAAGAGGAGAGGTCACCTTAATAAATTTTGTTTTAAGTTGAGTTATGTGTCACGTTTTGCTTCTACACGTGTTTCTGACACACATGATCCCACACATGATACTTTACATGCTCCTGGAGATTACATGAGAGAGTTTGCACATTTAGGTGAGAAAGTTAAGTTTTTGGGCAAAACTTCACAAAATATAATGGAGATTTTTCATAAGTTGACAGCAACTTTAGAAAACCCCTCCGCACCTAACGATTGAGATTTGACTTATTTACAAGCATAGGTTGTTTTGCATGATGACATTATTTGCCTATTGCTAGTATGTATCATTTGTGTATACTTTTTGAATATTTTGAAAAATATAATAAGATTTTATTTTGATAAAATTTTGAGAAAATTCAAAAAGAGTTTTGTATTTTGTTTGCACCGTTTTATGTATGAACACTTAGGATGAACGAGTCACAACATCATTCCATTTTTTCTTGTGACTATTTGATAGTGTTTTGAGACAATAGATCAATTCATCCATGTGCTTTATAATGTTTGGAGTCATTGAGATGTAATTAAGTGTTGCTTCCTACATGTTTGACTCGTGATTTCCTTTATTGCACACGTGCACGGATTTGTTTGATTATTGAGCTTATCTATCACATGTTGGTCGAGTGTTTCCATCTCAATTATGTCTATACAACGAACCAAATGTGATAAAACAAGACAATAAAAAGTGTGCACCTTTGAACACCATTTGGTGATGATTTGTGTATTTTATTTGAAAACGGTGAAGGGATACGAAAGGTTATCATTTATCCTTTGTGGTTAAGCCGCCATTTAATTGGACCTAAAAAATTGAGAAATTTTATTATCCGGGGTCCAAAGAGGTTTTAAAAGAGCTCCAAAAAATTAAAAGGCAATAAAAAGAAATTTATGCCAATTATGGGCCATTTAGGTTTTTCACCAATTCTCCAAAGTTTTAGAATTTAGATTACCTCAAAAAGAAAATATGCATGAGGGTGTTTGGTTGGAGATTTTAAAACGGGTTTGCATGTCCTTAAAAGTCATGAAAAAGTGTTAAATAGTTTTGGACGTTATTGGTGTGGAAATCACTTTGACTTTGATTTGTTGATTTGATTAAGACGATGTCATCTAAATTCAACAATTTTACACCTAAGGATACTTATGATGTTCATTCGTTAGGGTACACGTTTTGATCGTGCACATATGATTGATTGAGTTTATTTACCTATCGAATATGTTCACACCCATTCATTCCATTTCCATGACTTGGTTATTTTAGTTTAAATCTATGGTGTGATTTTGTTTGTACGAAAAATTGAAAAATAAAAAATAGTTGGTGAAAGTTTTTGAGATACACCTTTGCAGGCATGTAGTTTGATCCATGTTTACAATGCTTTTGTCGTGACACTCCATGTTTTGATTATTTCTTCTTATCTGTCTATTTGGGGACATCATAAAAAGGGGGAGAAAGAATTATCATGTTATGAGGGAGTTTTTGCATTATGGGGGAGATTTATTATATTGATTGATTTACTCTTATATCATTTCAAACTCGATGCGTCATGAAGGTTTTTGCTTTATCTCATGTGTGTAAGTACAGAGATTGAAGATCATGATGTTTCACACCCTGATGAGAAAAGCTTTCAGATTTGATGAAGACTTTTTGAAGAACAGTTTGAGATCTTGCAAATTTATTCAATGGGAGGGTATATTTGTATAGGCATTTTGGTATTTGATAATTCGGATGTTAATGTATGTATTGGCATAGACATAGGAGGAGATTTGTAAGGACATATTTTTATAAGTTCGTTATCAATTTAGTATGTCGTATACCGCTCCACCATCAAAGAGAATTCAAGAACATTCAAACATCAAAGACGGATCCGAATATCAAGTTCTTCATCAAAAAGACTCCGCGAAGTTTACATTGGTAAGTTGATGTTTTAAATACCTTAACTTTACACTTAGATCTTTTGGGATATTTTTACAAAATATTTTCTAAGTGTTGGAGCGAACTTTTTCGTCAAAATTTGAGAATGAGTATTTTTTCTAAGTATTGCAGCGGACATTAAAATATTAATTTTTTGATGCAACAGTCGTTCAAACGACTTTCTACTGTCGTTCGAACGACATGGCAGTGTCGCGCGATGTCGTTCAGACAACATATGTACATCATTCCCGCGAGACCCTTATCTCGTTCGAATGAGCTCATTTTTCGAGGCGACGCGATTTTGTATAAATACTCATTAAATGGTTTCATTTTCTTTAAGAAATCCCAGCATTTTATAGAACATAAAAGAATTCTTTTGGCTTCTTCCTTTTAGGGTTTAATCCCTTTTTGTTTTCAATTCACAAAAATCCCATATGATTTGGTGAATTATTTTGGTGTTCAAAGAACACACTTTGCTATTGTTTACTCTTGTGGGGAGGATAACCTACATCGAGAAGACTGCGTGTCTAGGATTGTTGTCCTTGTGGTATAGCTGTGTGTGAACCATTGTTGATTTATTTCTAGCCGTTGCTTTGGAGGTTTGTCGAAGACATCGTGCGTTACTCTTGTGGGTGAAAGCAGAATTGAATGTAAGTCAATGGTCTTGTAAACTTGTCAGGGTTCTAGAAATAAAAAGGTTTTGCCCTTCGGGGATTTTTCCTTAATCTTGTGTCGCATGCTTTATTTATTTATGGTTTGACACACACACACACACGTAGTTGCTTGGTTTGGGGCTGATTTAGTTTTGTTTAAAAATAGACTCAAATTAAATAAGATTTAATTGGAAACTTGCGAATTTATTTAATCAATTATCACACATCGTATTTACTCGTATTTTTCAAGTTGGACATATTAAACCAAATTGTCCAAAGTAGAAGAAATGGAAGAACGCATTGAAGGCCACATCATGGAGTGACTCTGACACTAGACCTTCCGATTAAGATTCAAGTGAAAATGAAGTTTATCATCTTTGTTTCATGGCTATAGAAAAAAGAGTACATTCTAACCTTGAAACTTTTAGTGATGATGATAATATTTATGATTATGAGGAGTTACAAAATGTTTTTGATGAATTTTGTGATATTTTTGAGGAACTTAAAAATAAATCCGTTGAACTTAAAAAGTCTCATTCATTTCTATCTACAAAATGTGATCCATATTCAAAAGAAATTAATGAGTTGAAATAAGAAAATCATTCTCTAAGAAAAGAAGTTGAATTTTTTAAGATAGAAAATACTAGTAGCATATCTTTTGAGAAATTTGAACTTGAAAATTCAGAATTGAAAAATAAAGTTGACAAACTATTACCTATCTTCTCAAATTTTGTAAATGGTAGAGATTATTTAAACAAGTTTTTAGGTAGTCAAAGATGGATGTTTGATAAAACTCGAATTGGTTACCACACAAATGAAAATGATAATTTTTTTCAAAACTATTCCAATCATAAAATTAACTCATTGTGCAAAAATTGTGGTAGACATACACATTTTTCAAATTTGTGTCCATCTAAATTTGGAAAAAGAAAATTAGGTTGGGTTCCTAAAGGAACTAAGATATATACTAATCCCTATGGACCTAACACATTTTGGTACTAAAAGAGAAAATCTTTTAAGTTGTGTAGGTTGCATGTTGAGATGGAATCTAGATTTTCAAGGCATATGATTTGGTATCATTACAAATTTCAAGTATCATTGCCTAATGTTGGAAATACCACACTTGGAGAAATTTTCATAGATATATCTTTGGCATTAGTATAGTGGTAAGAAACACTATTCTTGAATTTCATATCTTATGTTTCTTGTTAATTTAGTTTTATGATCTTAATTTGTATATTTCCATGCATAAATTATTTATTAAAGTTTGTGTTTGATGTTGTTTATTTAGTCTTTACATATAAATTTGTATATTTATTTTTCTTAATGGTTTTATGTTGTATGACACATATACTTGATTTTGATGACAAATGTTTTACATGAAAATTCATAGTTTTTACATCTTGACATATTTTTTTTTGTCAATAATAATATTGGATTAATTCATGACTTTATTGTATATTAATTTGAACCGAAAATGTCATTGGAGACTATTCTAATATATTATTTATATGAGCTACATGTTAATATTGAGACATTAACTCATTGATTTTGATGATATGAACATATTAATCTTTATGAGTTAGTTTTATTGCCTGCTACATGATTAGTGCCATCATTTGAATATTTGTTACATTCATGTTAAATATTTTTTGGAAGATAGTAATATTTGTGTTATGTGCGCTTGACTTGAAAAATTATATGATTATCAAAAATGATTTGTGAATATTTTTTAGACTTGTTGAAAATTATTTTATAAAGCAAAAAGATGCACCATATTTATTACATGCATATATATGCCTTCATTGGTATCCCTTCGGGGGAGATAAATGTTTATTGAAAATTATTTGTTTGAAAAATGCTTGATCATGATTTTTGATGCTATATGATTAATAATTCCGAGAATCATATCTCAAAAAGGCAAAGCATGAACAAAATCAAAAATTTGTATCGCTATATTTATGCCGCTATAGTTTAACTCATGTTGTGCTTTATTCAAAATTATTTGAAAACATTGAGTTATGAAATATTTTCACCGTTATGATCTTGATATTATTGATTTTATGTATGATTCACAAATTGTGCTTAATTATTCATTTTATAGATCATTGTGAATCATTGTTTATCATCATAGAAAAGGGGAGATTGTTAAACGAAAGTATAATTAACCCTTTAATTAATATTTAAGGAGTTGTTATTATTATTATTAATGTACACTTAAGTTTTATGTAACATATTGATTTTGATGATTCCATACATACTTTCATTGAGTAATTTTGTCAATATTTCTTATTTTATATCTTTTATAATATGGACGAACTCCCTTTGTATACTTGATATTATAATGGATATAACCCTTGTGCCCTTCCTTTTTAGTAGTTTACATGCTATTGATTTTCTTAGCTTTTAAAAGCAAAGACAGTCACGTTTTGATCTTGTCATTTTTATTATATATACATTATTTTTTTGTTTATATAGTGCATATAGATGCAAGTTATTTTTTTATTATATATATAGTATATACGAGTGTTTATATGTTATCATATATATTTTATATATAATCTTGATAGAAAGAGAGCAGTCACAGTTATAAAGTGACACATGCTGTCGAAATAGTACAAAGGGACCCACGTAAAAATTTGATATTGGAAGTTGTCCTAACAATAAGTATAGGTTTGATCTTTTTCAAATGATCATGATGGTCGTGGACTTCAGTCTGCTGAATTCCAATCAATATACACATTTGCTGAACAGTCAGATATGCTTATGCTATAACAAGTTATACTTGAGTTTATTATCATTTAAACTTATTAACAAGCAGAATATTTTTATTATTATCCTAACATCATATATCTGCTATTTGTACGCACGCATGGCAATTTCTTTGTCTTCTAGGTAGGTATCATCATATAAATCTTTTATATACTTAACAGAAAACCGTTTCTTTATTATTATTATTATTATTATTATTATACCTCATCAGCTATTTTTTATGTTAAACCAACCTCGAGTAGTGCACACCATATCTCAGACTTTGTACTCTTATCTAATGATCTTGACAATTCAGTGTAAATGAATCTGAATATAACAACTTTTATAATTTGAGGATGTTATTATCATGTCTCAAACGACCATCTTTATTCAGAAGTAAGATAGAGATTTGCAGATCATCTTTGAGGATATTTTCTCTCAATAACATCAGGAACATTTAATGCTTACAAGAGTGTCTCTAACGGCTAGTTTTTTGAAGACATGTTAAAGCATTCAAAGAGTTGTATTCAAGACACACAAGAATGAGAATATGAGAAAGAGTTAGAGAATTTATTGAGAACATTTAAATTTACTACTTAGCTACTACACTCAAAGTGAGAAATTAATTTTTTATTCTGCTCAATCCTTAAAGAAGAAGACTAGAGCCTATACTACCATCATTTATTGAAGTCTCATTGAAGAAAAAGAAACTTTGATTCAATTTGTATTTTAAGGAGTTTCAGTATTCTACATTGTATTATAAAAATCATATTTCTTTTAAGCTTTCTTAGAAGCTTGGGTTATACTCAATAGCTCGATTTTAGCTAAAGTTGTTATACCGGTGATTAGTTCCTACCTACAAATTGGACCATGGTGTTTGAATCTCGATTTCAGCTTACGAGCGGATGTACATGGTGGTTTGATCCTACCGTCAAGGGGATCAGTATTACTGAAGCGTAAGGGAGTCGGAAGCTTTAGGCGCGTGGACGTAGGTCAGATTTTAGCCGAACCACGTTAAATTCAGTGTTATTTATTTTTTTGCACTTTATTTGCTTATTTATTTGTGCTTTCTTTAATTTATATTTTGCAGCACTTAAATTTGAAAATAATTAATTTTGAAAATTGGTAAATTTATTTTAAGATTAAACTAATTATTTTTGAATTAATTAATTAATTAATTTCAGAATATTAAGTTATTTTAAATATGAAAATTAATGTAATATTTGTGGAGCATTAAAATCTGTATTTTAGTTTGTTTATATTAATTGGTTTCATTTATTTGATATTCTTGGTTTTATTCTTCAAATATTTATTAATCTTAAAATTGATAAGGTGTTGTAAATTAAATATTTTCTGAAATATTAATTTAACTTGAAAATTTGCTAAACTTATTTCACCCCTCCTCTTGAGTGGCAACACATGTATTTTTAGAATGAATTTTAAATGAGAATAAGTAAGGGAATAAATATAAATACCACTTTAACTAAAAAAAAAAGAAGAAAATTACATGTTTTGTGTACTCCTACCTCTAAAGGGACCACACAAATAAGTGTTATTGTATCACAAGGACTATATTTATAAACTTGAAAACCAGTGTCCTATAAATCTAAATATAATGAAACATGGCCTTGAGCCAAATTCTCTATATTTGAAATCTACTGGTCGAGATCTATCCAATAACACCCATATTCAATATTTTTTTCATAAAAAAATCGAATTAGATAAATTTACTATTTCACTAAAACCTCCATTTTTCCAACGAAAATTCTTTTTTCGGGGAGAAAAACCTTCTTATCCAACTCTAATAATGGTTCCGCTGGTGCGTACCAAAAAAATGAAAGAAATAGATGAAGAGAGAGAGAAACTAGGAGAGAGAAACAATCCAACAAAGATTTGGCGATCTCCAACGAGGATTATGGCAGACTATTCTAACGAGGATTCCGGTGGGTGGTGGGATGAGGTGGGGTGGACGTAGAGTTATATATTTATTTTTAGAATGCATTTTAAATGAGTATGAGTAGAGTATGAATACAAATATCTCTTTAACAAAAACAAATAAAATTACCTATTTTTTGTATACCTAAATCTAAAAGGATCACACAAATAAATATTATTGTACCACTGGACTATATTTATAAACTTGGAAACCAGTTTCCTATAAATCTAAATATAGTATGGAACATGTCCTTGAGCCAAATTCCTTATTTCTTTAATGTGTATATACGGCCATTTAAGAAAACACCAATAGCACTACTTTAAAAAAAGAATTAAAATTTCAACAGTTTCTCAAGGAAAAAAATTATTTATAGTCAGTCTAACATTTTATTTTTTAGTACCTGGTCCTACTACAAGTTATCACTTGTTATAATGCCCAAATCCGGATAAAATGAAATCTGCAAAATCTGTAATAATATTATGATAATTAAAAGTTTCATCAGAAGTATATTGTTGTTGCTACTGTCATGTTGTTATGCAACCCTTCAATGAAATGACCAAAACATGTTCTTATCGTAAGAGATGATACAAAAATCGCGTGCATGAAGGATTTGTTGTGAAATCTTTTTTTGTTGATGATGATGCAATGCCCCAATCTAGCATGGATTCTGTTTGTGGGTTTTGACACCTAATTTATAAGACCCTAATAAAAAGATAGAATTCAATCCAGGAAGGAGAAGGGGTTCGGAAGAATAAAGGGCATGTAGAAGAGAATTAAGAGAGAGAATATCAACATCCCATAAACTTAGAGAGAGTGAAAACAGAAATGCCACATAGAAAGATTCATGCTTTTAAAATTAATTATAGGGTTCTAGTTTATAGTATTATAATAGATATTTTTCTATGCAGAGATATTAGCCCCTGATGGCTTTCGCTTTTATATCAACCTGTTTTAAGGAATTGATCAAAAAAATTTATGCTTAGTGAAAGATTATGGAATCTACTCAGAATGGATTAATGTTATTGCTGCCTCCAAGCAAGTGAAAAATATGCTCAAACTAATGGCCTTTGAATTGTAGATTGGGCAAGGATTTTATATTAATTTGATATAGTTCAAATTTTCTTAATAAAAAGGATTTTATTGAGATTTTGAGGAACATGGGTATTACGGGGTGAAGGTTGAGCATGTATTTCACTTGTACTTGTTTTTACACACATTTATCCATATATAATTTTCACGGTAGCATAGAAAAGAGTTGATTCATTAAATAGGATCCAATTTTTATTGAGACAGTAAAAAAAATAACACGTATAATTGTGTGGCATATATGAGTCAATAAATAATTTTAAGATTTATTTGTAGGCAAGCCTATGGTTTTGTTTGTTTGTTATTGATTTTGTTGTAATAAGTATGGGACAAATGTCATTCTTTGCAAAAATGAAGAGGCAATTAAAGGGAGTGAGAGCGATTTTGGTTAGTTATGAGACTTAATAGAATTTAAAAAGTACATGAGATGGGAAGTTAACAAAAGTTTGAAAATTGGAATAAACCTAAAAAATCATTTTTTACCACAACTCGACACCATTGATGTGATTAAAACAAAGGTCATTCAATGAGAAGCTCATCGGCAATTTATTTACTAAAATTAGTCCTATAATTTTTATTTTGCTCCAAAACGTTCCCCGCCATATAAAAACCCTTACAAAGACTCCTAAGCTACAAGAAGCAATTGTCAAAAAAATATACTAGGGATTTAAAAAAAAAAGTAATGTTGATTAAGTGCAAAATGTATTTAACTCCTACGAACTAAACATTAATTATCCCTTAAAATGACTTATATTAATAGAGTTTTTCAACTTTATTTTTTAAAACTTTTTCTTAAATATTAATGTACAAAAATAAGAAAATTGTTGTAAATAAATGTATACTAAAACTCCTTACATGAATTTATGTTATCGATTCAATAATGGATGCTAAAGAGTTATATTTTTTTATGAGTATAAATACAAATTATGTTTTTAAACTTCGTGAAAATATCAGTTTGTAAAATATGAAAAGCATTCATTAAGTCTTTAACTAAAAGTTAAATATTAAGTAAACTCCGAAATAAACTCGTTTGATGATACTCCTTTTTAAATCACTACACAAGATGTGTAAAAATATGTTTGAGTTAGACGTTAGACTTGGTAGATAGATTACCTTAAGTTTTCTTAAAAAAAACTATACTAATTCTTTGAATAGAAACCCCACCATTTAAGGAGTAAGAACAAGAATTGTAAGTTTGCCACGGAATTTTTAATGTGGTAAAATCCATAAATTAGGAAAAACATCCATGACTCCCTGCACGGAGTAGAACAAAAAATCCACTACAAACTAGTATACAAGATTTATATGAACCTAACATGCACTTAAGATCCTAAGCTAAAGAAAATAAATATACCTACACGAGCATAAAATCTCCTCCATGGTAATTCTATTCCGGCTTTGATATCCCTGGCAGTTCCTTTGCATTAATCATCGCTCCTTGCTTTAATGGACTCGTTCAACACAAAATCTTCTAACGAACCACACTTTAACCAGGTGTTCGTGTGAGAGTGTTGTGATAGTAAAGTGCAATAACACATGAAATATGCTACTCACGTCTCTCAATAGATTTATACAGACAGATCCTAGTGAATTACAAAAGTCTATATGACATGTAGAGATTCAGTTTTCTTGAAAATCAGACTTCCATTGCCAAAGGAATATTTCAGATCTAAAGAGAATCTTTCAAAGATAGATCAAATGTTTCAAACACTTTATTTATGCAGAAAATAATTTGACAAACTATGAAACTGAGTTTTTCGAAACAAATTTTAGATCTAAAATGTAAATTGTTTTGGAAGTCTCTTTTTCAAGAAAATTAAAAAAGAGAATGGATCTAAAAGAATAAATAACAACAAAACCATATCTAACAAGAGAAGGTAAAAGAAACCCTAAAATAATACTTGAAATGTATCTCATAGTATCTCTCACACTTTCTAGGAAGAAAAGTGAGATCTACAGCGAGATTGGATTCCTAAGAGAGACTAAGTATGAAGAGTTATTTTCAGACATTGCAAACACCCTCTAGAAAAACCAAAGATCTACCACTCAATCGAAGGTTTTATAGTTTGATATAACTAGGAATATGTTTGGTTTAGTGCTTGGGAGAAAAATGTATGGATTTTTAATCACTTATCTCAGGTTCTCGCTCTAACCTTTCTCTTTTCTCTCTCTATTCTCTTTTGTCTCTTTTTTTCCTCTCAAAATGACAAACTCTCAAAAAGTTTTTAAATGCCTCAACATGTGATCCTTTTTATAGTAGATGAAAAATATTTTGGACAGCTGAAGGAAAATGTATGGACATGATTAATTCGACTGTTTAAATTCAAAATGGGCAGTCACCAATGCACCGCTCAACCACTCAAATCTATTGGTCTATTTCAATCTCACTTGGATTCCCGCAGTCTACATGCTTATCGTTGATAAGTTTTGATCCAAAGGATGAGATTACGTCTAGCACATGATAGACAAAGAAAACACATATGGAATCAGTCAGGGACAAACACGTGTAAGGATGATATTGAATACAAAACGCGTGTTTTTAATATTCTAAAAATCCCATTTTCTTCCCCATAATTCTCTACCAATTTTACATTATATCCTAGAAGTTTTTTATAAAATAAAAGTATTTCAATTTTAGCCCACAACATTTTAAAGCCATTATTTTAAATGTTTAAAAAATCATTTTAAATGTTTAAAAAATCATTTTAAATTTTTTAAAAATGGTAAAAAAAGTTTAAAAGTGTTTAAAAAATCCTAAAAATATTTAAACACATGTACACACACTCAGACTAAAGTATGCATGATTTGTGTCCTATAGTCTATTCAGTGAAATATTTTACTTCCCTTTTTAGTAGAGAGGATGTCATGGACAAGATCAATGTTGTTGAAGCTTTGTAAACCATGGAGAAGATTGGTAAAAAGAAATCTAACTTATTTTTTCCTTATATCCAAACCAGTTGGAACTCCTATATGATAAAGACTCAAGTAAGTTAATCATATAATGTGTTCTCAATCTCCACATTTGGATATTGGTGACATAATTCCCGTGAGTAACTTTTCCTCGTGGGAAAAAAATAAAAGCCCTAGATTTCCTATACAAAAGAGCTATATACGCTTTCCCATACTAGAATCGAAAATACAAAAAAAATACATAACTTAACTAGCATACAAACCATTACACTATATACGAAAAGTTGTACAATCTGATTTGAAATGCCTAAAATATAAACACTCAATGGCTATATTAGTTCAGTCAAGATATGTAAAGATAAAGCCAATTACTCAAGTACTTCTCCCCTAATTTTTCTCAAATATGCAACGGGGTAAAAGAGATATATAGAACAAGCATATATAAAGAATTTGTTATACACAAATTAAGTCAAAAATGAAGGAAAATTCAAGGCTCTCTTAGATTAAACAGATTAAGTAGGAGTCTTTAGTCAGTTGTGAAACATCCATGCCCTAAATCCTCAGAAACCAGTTCTTAGCGTGAAAATACCGAGGTTATGACAATTATATAGAATTGATTAATTGAGCACTATCATCCCTATGGATTTTATAAGGGATTCAAACCTATTTTGTCCAAAGGTTTTGTGAATCGCTCAGCTAATTGCATTTTAGTGTTTAAATACTCAATATCAAGTTCTTTGGATTCTACAAGCAGACAAATAAAGTGACGTATGATCTTAATGTTCTTAGATCATGAGTTTTTTACCATATTTATAGATATATTTGTCTCATCCTGGTTATCACAATGCATAGTAAATTTTTCTCCAATGATACCATAATCACTAAGTATCTGTTTGATCCATAAAATTTGGGCACAACAACTACCCATAGCAATGTATTCAGCATCAGTTATTGAAAATGATATCCAGTTATGTTGTTTACTACTCCTGCCTACTAGGTTGTTTCCTACATAATAACAGGCGCCAGACATGCTTTTATTGTCGTCTGAACATCCTGCCTAGTTGACATCGGTGTAGCCAACTATGGAAATGGTGGTGTTCTTTGTGTACTAAATACCAAAATTTAAAGTTCCTTTAACATATATAATTATTCATTTAAAGCATAGCATATGAGCTTCTTTAGGTGCGCATTGGTATCGTGAATAGACACACACATCAAATGAAATGTTTGATCTAGAGGCAGTAAGGTATAACGGACTCCCTATCATAATCTATATAAAGTTAGGTCAACATCTTTCCCATCCTTAGATATTTTTGTGGATGTGCTAATAGGTGTATGTGATAATTTTGAATTTTCAAGGCTAAACTTTTTAATTAGATCATTAGCATATTTCGATTGCATGATAAATTGGCCATCACTAAACTGTTTGACTTGCAATCCTAATATATAATGTAATTCCTCCATTAAGGACATCTCGAATTCAGCGTGCATAATATTTGAGAAGTTTTTTACTTGAGTAATGGAAGTTGAACCGAATATGATATCGTCGACAGAAACTTGTGAAATTAAAGCATCGTGTTATATCTTTCTAACAAATAATATCTGGTCATTGCGACCTCGCTTAAACCCTTTATTGACTACAAAGGTCAAGACGCGCTCATACCAGGCTCTAGGAGCTTGCTTTAAGCCATATGAATCCTTCTTAAGTCTAAATACATGGTTAGGAAAGGAGGAATCTACAAAACCCTCAGGTTTTTCTACGTATACTTCCTCTTTTAAAACACCACTCAAAATGGCAAACTTTACATCCATTATAAAACATTTGAATTGTAAATGAGAAGATATGGAAAGGAGGAGATGAACATATTCGAGTCTTGTGACAGGGTAAAAGTTTTATCAAAGTCTATTCCTTTTATCGAAGAATATTCTTGCATTAGTAAACTAGTTTATTTCTAATTACCTCCCCAGTCTCGTCAGTTTTGTTTCTAAAAATCCAACGGGTGCCTATGACCTTCTTGTCTTCAGGTCTTGGGACGAGATACCAAATGTCATGACTTTGAAACTGGACAAGAACTTCTTACATATCATCATAGGGCATCATTTAAAATTTTGGGTTCTACTAGAGAAACAAAACATGTAAAAGTAGTCACATGTTGAAGTTGGGATCTCGTTCTGACTAGCTCAGGCTACTTTTTAACAGCCTTTTCGAGAGGGTGGTCATTAGAAGCCTAGGTCCGTAATGCAGGGATCTCAGGTGGCAGTGAGTCAACTATCTCAGGAGAGTTAGCGATAAAAATATTTTCAAACTCATCCAGGACCACTGTTTGACTGTTAAGACTCTCTGCGCTAGTGTCATTTACAATTACATTAATAGGCTATATAATGACCTTGGCACAAAGTTTATAAACACAATAAGACCGACTTGTTTGGGAATAACCTAGAAAATGTCTTTATCTCCCCGGGTATCGAATTTTAAAAGATGTACTATGTCTTAACTTTACAAACATAGCAAACACTCCCGAAGGTTCGAAAATATTTTAAGTTCGGCTTTAGATTGTACCAAAGTTAATATGACACCTCTTTGATATTTTTCCTGAGGTATACATGGCTAATAATGTCACACGTAGTCTGTCTAGCCTCAACCCAAAAGTATTTTGGCATACTTTTGGCGTGCAACATCACCCTAGCCATCTCTTGTATGAACCTATTTTTTCCGTTCAGCAATGCCATTCTACTCAAGTGTCTTAGGAGCACAAAACTCATGTTTATACCCATTACATGCACAATATTCTATAACACCTTAGTCTTTGAACTCTCCACCTCTATCACTTCTAATACAACATACCTGAGTATCCTTCTCGTTCTCAATTTTTAAAAGAATTTTTAAGAACTCACGGAAGGTGTCAAACTTATTTTTCATAAAAGCCACCCAAGTACATCGTGTGTAGTCATCATCCATAACTAAAATATAACTATTACCACATAGGCTTATAGTTATAGAGGGACCTATAAGTTCTATGTGGAGAAGTTCTAAAGGCTTTGAGGTTAAAATGTCTTTAACTTTCTTACAAGCAGATGTAGTCATCTTCCCCACTTGGCCAGGACTACAAATAGAGTTAAAATTATTTTTGATTTTAGGTAAACCTCTAAATATTTCTTGGGAGATTAACCTACGAAGGTTATCAAAATTTGTGTGTCCTAATCTATTATGCCATAAATTAGAATCCTCTAATATGTCATTCTTATAAGATTCGAGCTTTGGAATCACTAGGTAATAGTTATTCGCAGTCTTGTATCCTAATAGGATACAGTTACCCTTTTCATTCAAAATTTTAGTGTTTATTTTTTACAAGGTAACGATATTATTGGAACAAAAAAAATTGAGATAAACTTAATAGGCTAGCTTTAAGGCCTTTAACTAGTAAGACTTTATCTAAAGCAGGGAGCTATTCTTCACACAGTGTTCCATTACCTATAATCTGAGATAAAATGCCATCTCCAAATAGGACACTACCTCCATGGAAGTCTGTCTTATTCTTTAATTTTGTTTCATCTCTGGTCAAATGTTTGGAACACCCAGAATCCAAGTACCAACTAGCTGAGGTGCATTAGGCCTTAAAAGCTATTATCACCATATTGCATTTAAGCTAGGGTAACAAGTCATTTTTTCTCATCCAAAGGGGCCTTGTTTTAAAAATTTTATTGCCCTTGGATTTAGAAATGGACTAAAGGGACTTTATAAATGCGATTTTCTTAGTCTTAGGTCCCTTTTTCTTCTTTTTATAGTTAGAGTTATGTGTGGTCTGCTTTGGGAGAACATACGTATTCCTGCTCTTTTTCGAATAGTTAACATTTTGATAAGTAGGTGTATACAATGTCTTTTTAAAACACATAGTAATGGTGTGCCGGTAGACATCACAATAAGAGCAAAGCTGATATCACAAAAGTAGGCTTGACTTTATCACAAAAGTAGTTCAAAATAGGTTTGGTTTTATAAGACATAGTAGTTCAATTACCACAAGTCTTAGTATTTTGTCTGAGGTCTCTTGTAGGTAAACATACATACTTAGCTTTTCCATTAGGTTTTGGCTGTTGATTACACTGATTTTGCATTGCCTTAGAGACATTGACATTTCAAATTCCTTTATGAGATTTTTGAAAATTATGGCCTTCTTTTACACAAATTATATTTTCAGGAGATATAGTTGTTTTGTTAGTTAACACTTTTTCTCCAAAACCTAAGCCAGATTTATCTTCAGAATCCATGTTACTTCCTACAACTATCTCTTCATAGTTTTTAGCTTGAGTTTCAAAATATAGATATTTTTTAAAAACATTTGAAACATTCTGTTTGGATTCTTCCAATTGAATTTAAGCTGCCGTATATCTTTCCTTTAAAATAATATTTTTCTCAAATAGGTCTTTCAATTTTAATGAAAACTCCTTTATCTCTTTCTCATGAGTAATTCACCATGCAGTGTAATCTTCTTCATTCTTCCTAATAGTTTTACTAAGTTGTTCAACACATTCAGTCAATTCCTTAAGTATTTTATCAAGTTTGGCACTCTTTTTAAGATTTTTGGTGTAGAGCTCCTGAATATCAAAGAGGTCATCATCAGTCTCGCTAAGTGCATTGTGTGCAGTGTCCCCTATCGATTCATTTTATTTAGTGGGGGCTCACACACACGCTCAGTTCGTCAATAATATTTGCACTTGAACTCACCTGTAAACTAGGATTATCTATTTCATTATAAACAACACCAGGGAATGTAATATCACTAGCAAGTATCACCTCAATATCAACAGTCATAACATATCCATCAATAGGTAAGAATAAAATATCATCAGAATATATGATCTTGGCATAAAAATACATGCATGACTCATCAAACTCGGTTGACTCAGTTTCACCTTCATCAAAATCACTCGAGTCATCCCAATTCTTACACAGATCAGCCCTAACATTGCATCAGAATCACTTGAGTTATCCTAAGTCTTACACAGATTATCCCTAACATTGTTATTATCAAGTTTGACTCGACACTTATTGGCAAAATATCCCATGTTTCAACCATGATGACATTCGACATTTCGAATAATAGTCTTAGGTCTATTATTGTCATTGGTTTGTCTGTCATCATTTTCTTCATGAGGTTTGTGATTTTGTGGACTTTGATAATATTTAGAAGCCATAGAGTTTATAAACTTGACGATTTTCATGAAATGGTTGATCATAAGAGCTATCTTATTATCCAAGTTATCCAAATCACAGTCCTAACTAGGGTCAAGGTTAAAGTCCAGTTTGTTTGTTTTAGGGACAGTCACTTGGGATGAAAAGATAGCATTAGATATCGAGGATATTTTATTTTAGGTAGTCATTTGCCTTTTATACTCCAACTCCATCTCCACTACTTAGTAATTTAGGATTCAGGTTTGGGTCATTCATTTCTTCTATGGCATAACTTTTATTATCAAATTTAGCAGGCGAACATCTAAGGATTTTAAGAACAATTTCCTTTCTATAATATGTTATTCGATTTGCATGCAATCTTATTACAATGTTTGTTAACTTTATATAAAAGTTATCAAATGAATCATTATCATCCATAATGAGGGTATTGTATCGTTGGACTAATATTTGGGTTTTTCCAGCCTTAACACATTCATCACCCTTATGGGTGGTGGATATTGTGTCTTAGGCTTCCTTAGAAGTAGAGTACATAGTTATACGTTTAAATTCATGCTCATTAATGGACATAAAAATGCAATTCTTTCCCTTGTTATTATTATTATTATCCAGTGACATCTTTTTTCTTCTTTGGAAAAATCACTAAGGTTTTTCTTAATTCTTGTAGGTTTGGTTTTCGATAAAGGCTTAGTTGGGTATACATAATAATTTTCAATCATATCCCATACGTCATCACCCAGTGTCCCTTGGATGAATGCAATCATCCTTACTTTCTAGTAAGGGAAATTATATCCATCAAAGAGGGGTGGATGTAACAGGTTACATAACTCTAACTATAAAAAGAAGAAAAGGGAACCTAAGACTAAGAAAAGGGAATTTAGAAATACCCTTAAGTCCTTTTCTAAAAATGGATTTTGATAAGTAGGTGTATACAATCTCTTTTAAAAACACTTAGTAATGGTGTGCCCATAGACATCACAATAAGAGCAATGATGATGAGACGTAGGCATAAATTTATCACAAAAGTACTTAAAAATAGGTTTGGTCTTGTAAGACAGTAGTATAATTACAACAAGTCTTAGTACATTGTCCGAGGTCTCTTGCAGGTGGACATACATAATTAGATTTTCCAAAAGGTTTTGGTTGTTGATTACACTGATTTTGCATTGCCTTATAGACATTGCCATTGTAAATTCCTTAATGAGATTTTTGGAAATTATGGCCTTCTTTTACACAAGTTATATTTTCAGGAGATACAGTTGTTTTTTTAGTTAATAATTTTTCTCCAAAACCTAAGCTAGATTTATCTTCAAAGTCCATGTTACTTCCTATAACTATCTCTTCATAGGTTTTAGCTTGAGTTTCAAAATGTAGATATTTTTTAAAAACATTTGAAACCTTTTGCTTGGATTCTTCCAATTGAATTTAAGCAGCCTTATATCTTTCCTCTAAAATAACATTTTTCTCAAATAGGTCTTTAAATTTTAATAAAACCTCTTTTGTCTCTGTCTCATGAGCAACGCACTGTGCAGTGTAATCTTCTGCGTTCTTCCTATTAGTTTTACTATGTTGTTCAACACATTCAGTCAATGGCTTAAGTATTTTAGTAAGTTTGGCACTCTTTTTAAGAGTTTTGGTGTATAGCTCCTGTATATCAGGGCGGTCATCATCAATCTCGCTAAGTGCATTGTGTGTAGTGTCCCCTATCGATTCATTTTGTTCAGTGGGGTTCACACACTCGTTCAGTTCGTCAATAATATTTGTACTTGAACTCACCTATAAACTAGAATTACCAACTTCATTATAAAGAACATGAGGCAATGTAATATCAGTAACATGTATCACGTCAATATCAACAAGCATAATACATCCATCAATAGGTAAGAATACAATATCATCAAATATATGATCTTGGCATAAAAAGACATGCATGACTCAGCAAACTCGGTTGACTCAGTTTCACCTTCATCAAAATCACTTGAGTCATCCCAATTCTTATACAGATCAGCCCTAACATTGTTATTGTCAAGTCTGACTCTGCACTTATTGGCAAAATGTCCCATGTTTCAACCACGATGAGATTTTACATTTCAAATAATAGTCTTAGGTCTATTATTGTCATTGGTCTGTCTATCATCATTTTTTTCATGAGGTTTGTGATTTTGTTGACTTTGATAACCAGGTTTACCTTATTTAGAAGCCATAGAGTTTCTAAACTTGATGATTTTCTTAAAACGTTTGATCATAAGAGCTATCTGGTTATCCAAGCTATTCAAGTCACACTCCTCACTAGGGTCAAGGTTAAAGTCCAGTTTGTTCGTTTTAGGGACAGTCACTTGGGATTAAAAGACAACATTAAATCTAGAGGATCTTTTATTTTGAGTATCATTTGCCTTTTATACTCCAACTCCATCTCTACTACTTAGTAATTTAGGAGTCAGGTTTGGGTCATCCATCTCTTCTATGGCATAACGTTTATTATCAAATTTAGCAGGCAAAGATCTAAGGATTTTAAGAACAATTTCCTTTCTATCATATGTTATTAGATTTTCATGGAATTTTATTATAATATCTGTTAACTTTATATAAAAGATATCAAATGACTCATTATCATCCATAATAAGGGTATTGTATCGTTGGACTAATATTTGGGTTTTTCCAGCCTGAACACATTCATCACCCTTATGGGCGGTGACTAGTGTGTCCCAGGCTTCCTTAGAAGTAGAGTTGATAGATATACGTTTAAATTCATGATGATTAATGGACATAAAAATGCAATACTTATTATTATTATTATTATTATTATTATTATTATTATTATTATTATTATTATTATTATTATTATTATTATTATTATTATTATTATTATTATTATTATTATTATTATTATTATTATTATTATTATTATTATTATCATCGAGTGACATCTTTTTTCATCTTTGGTAAAATCACTAAGGCTTTTCTTAATTCTTATTGGGTTGGTTTCAGATAAAGGTTTAGTTGGGTGTACATAAGCATTTTCAATCATATCCCATATGTTATCACCTAATGTCCCTTGGATGAAAGCAATCATCCTTACTTTCTAGTAAGGGAAGTTGTGTTCATCAAAGAGGGGTGGACGAGACAGGTTACATAACTCTAACTATAAAAGGAAGAAAAGGGGAGCTAAGACTAAGAAAATTGCATTTAGGAAGACCCTTTAGTCCTTTTCTAAAAATGGATTTTGATAAGTAGGTGTATATAGTCTCTTTTGAAAACACTCAGTAATGGTGTGCTCGTAGACATCACAATAAGAGCAATGTTGATGCGACGTAGGCTTGAATTTTTCACAAAAGTACTTAAAAATAGGTTTGGTATTATAAGACATAGTAGTTCAATTATCATAAGTCTTAGTATTTTGTCAGAGGTCTCTTGCAGGTGGATAAACATACTTATCTTTTCCATTAAGTTTTAGTTGTTGACTACACTGATTTTTCATTGCCTTAGAGACATTGACATCATAAATTCATTTATGAGATTTTTGAAAATTATGGCCTTATTTTACAAAAATTATATTTTCAGGAGATAAAGTTGTTTTGTTTGTTAACACTTTTTCTCCAAAACCTAAGCCAGATTTATCTTCAAAATCCATGTTACTCCTATAACTATCTCTTCATAGGTTTTAGCTTGAGTTTCAAAATGTAGATATTTTTTAAAAACATTTGAAACCTTCTATTTGGATTATTCCTATTGAATTTAATCAGCGTTATATCTTTCCTCTAAAATAACATTTTTCTCATATTGGTCTTTCAATTTTAATGAAAACTCTTTTGTCTCTCTCTCATGAGCAATGCATTGTGCAGTGTAATCTTCTACGCTTTTCCTAATAGTTTTACTACATTGTACAACACATTCAGTCATTTTCTTAACTATTTTATCAAGTTTGTCACTCTTTTTAATAGTTTTTGGGTACAACTCCTGAATATCAGGGAGGTCATCATCAGTCTCGCTAAGTGTATTGTGTGCAGTGTCCCCTATCGATTCATTTTGTTCAGTGGGGTTCACACACATGTTCAGTTCGTCAATAATATTTGCACTTTAACTCACCAATAAACTAGGATTATCTACTTTATTATAAACAACAAGAGGCAAAGTAATATCACTAGCAGGTATCATATCAATATCAACATGCATAATACATCCATCAATAGGTAAGCATGCAATATTATCAAAATATATGATCTTGGCATAAAAAGACATGCATGGCTCAGCAAACTCGATTCACTCAGTTTCATCTTCATCAGAATCATTTTAGTCGTCGTCCCAAGTCTTACACAGATTAGCCCTAACATTGTTATTGTCAAGTCTAACTCTGCACTTATAGGAAAAATTTCCCATTCTACCACAATGATGACATTTGACATTTCGAATAATAGTCTTAGCACTATTATTTTCATTGGTCTGTTAGTCATAATTTTTTTCATGAGGTCTGTGATTTTGATGACTTTGATAACCATGTCTACGTTATTTAGAAGCCATAGAGTTTCTAAACTTAATGATTTTCTTAAAAGGTTTTCTCATAAGATCTATCTGGTTATCCAAGTTATCCAAATAACAGTCCTCACTAGGGTCAAGGTTAAAGTCCAGTTTCTTCATTTTAGGGACAGTCACTTAGGATGAGAAGACAACATTAGATCTAGAGGATCTTCTATTTTGAGTTTTAATTTTCTTTTTATAATCCAACTCCATCTTTACTACTTACTAATTCAGGAGTCAGGTTTGGGTCATCCAGCTCTTCTATGGCATAACGTTCATTATCAAATTTAGCAGGCAAAGATCTAAGGATTTTAAGAACAATTTCCTTTCTATCACATGTTATTCGATTTGCATGAAATTTTTTTACAATGTCTGTTAACTTTATATAAATGTTATCAAATGACTCATTATCATCCATAATAAGGGTATTGTATTGTTGTACTAATATTTGGGTTTTTCCAGCCTCAACACATTCACCACCCTTATGGGTGGTGACTAGTGTATCCTAGACTTCCTTATAAGTAGAGTAGAGAGATATACGTCTAAATGCATGCTCATTAATGGACATAAAAATGCAATTCTTCTTCTTCTTCTTCTTCTTCTTCTTCTTCTTCTTCTTCTTCTTATTATTATTATTATTATTATTATTATTATTATTATTATTATTATTATTATTATTATTATTATTATTATTATTATTATTATTATTATTATTATTATTATTATTATTATTATTATTATTATTATTATCTAGTGAAATCTTTTTTTCTTCTTTGGTAAACTCACTAAGGTTATTCATAATGCTTGTAGGGATGGTTTTAGATAAAGGTTTAGTTGGGTGTACATAACAATTTTCAATCATATCCAATACGTCATCACCCAGTGTCCCTTGGATGAATGCAATTATCCTTACTTTCTAGTAAGGGAAGTTGTGTCAATCTAAGAGGGGTGGACGAGATAGGTTACCTAACTTCTCAAATCTCTTATCTATTTTTAGAATTAGATTTCAAAAGCAGTTTCTGGAGTTTTAGGATAAAAAATGTTTACATTTTAGATCTAAAATTTGTTTCGAAAAACTTAGTTTAACAATTTGTGAAATTTATTTGTGCATAAATAAAGTGTTTGAAACATTTGATCTGTTGTTGAAAGATTCCCTTCAGAAATGAAATATTCCTTTTGCAACAGAAGTTTGATTTTCAAGAAAATTGAATCTTTACATTTTATATAAACTTTTGTAATTCATTGGGAATTGTCTATATAAATCTATTGAGGGACGTGACTAGCATATTGCATGTGTTATTGCACTTTACAGTCACAACACTCTCACACCAACACCTAGTTAAAATGTGGTTCGTTAGAGATATTTTGTCTTGACTGGGTCCATTAAAGCAAAGAGAAAGGATTTAGGCAAAGGTACTCCCAAGGAGATGAAAACCAGAACAAAAGTACCGTGGAGGAGATTTTATGCTCATGTAGGCATATTTTTATTCTTTAGCCTAGGATCTTATGTGCATGTTTAAGTTCTTATAAATTTTGTATGCATTTTTATAGTGGATTTTTTCTTTTACTTCATAAACGGAGACGTGGATGTTTTTCCTAATTTTGGGGTTTTACCACGTTAAAAATACCATGTCAAACTTACTATTCTTGTTCTTACTGCTTATATGGTGTGGTTTATGTTCAAAGAATTAGTGTAGGTGTTTATTTTAAAAACTTACAGTAATATATCTACCGAATCTAGCATCCAACTATAACTTGTTTTTACACATCTTGTGTAGTGATTTAAAAAGGAGTTTCATCAAATGAGTTTATTTCGAAGTTTACTTAATATTTAACTTTTATTTAAAGACTTAATGAATGATTTTCAAGTGGTATAAAGATCTAACGCTCAATCGAAGGTTTTCGGGTTTGATATAACTAGGAATATGATTGGGAAAAAAACTTATGGATTTGTAATCACTGATCTCTAGTTTTTTTCTCTCTCTCTCTAACCTTTCTCTTTGCTCTCTTCTTTATTTTTTTCTCTCAAAATGAATAACTTTCAAAAGTTTTTAAATGCCTCAACATGTGGTCCTATTTATACTAGAGGAAGAAGATTATGGACGATTGAAGGAAAGTGGATGGACAGGATCAATTTGACTATTCAAATTCAAATCTAATGGTCACTAATTCACCTCTCAACCACTCAAATTTATTGGTCCATTCCTATTTCACTTGGGTTCTCTGAAACTACATGCATATCGTTGATAAGTTCTGATCCAAGGGCTGAGATAACGTCTAGCATACGAGAAACAAAGAAAACATATATGGGACCATTCAAAGACAAACACATATAGGGATGATATTGAATACAAAACACGTGTATTTTATTTTCAAAAAATCCCATTTGTTACCCCACAATTCTATACCGATTTTATATTCTACCCTAGAAGTTTTTAATGGAATAAAAGTATTTCAATTTTAGACCAAAACATTTTCAAATCATTATTTTAAATGTTTGAAAAATCATTTTAAATGTTTTAAAAATGGTAAAAATGCTTTAAAATCCTAAAAATATTTAAACACGTGTACAGACACTCACACTAAAGTATGCATGATTTATGTCCTGTAGTATGTTCAGTGCAATATTTTACTTTCCTTTTTTGTAGAGAGGATATCTTGAACAAGATCAATGTTGTTGAAGCTTTGCAAACCATGAAGAAGATTCCTCAAAAGAAATCTAAACTATTTTGTCCTTATATCAAAACTAGTTGGAATATGGTACAGACTCAAGTAAGTTAACCATATAGTGTGTTCTCAACATATAACATGCTCAATTTATTTTCGTGGTTTCGTTTATGTGTAAAAACTATGGATAGATTATGTGAATCGCGAAGTACACTAGACATACGTATGTATAAATTTTATATTTGGTAGCTTCCCGCACATCGTGCGGGGTGCATGCTAATTATTTATGTATTCTTCTCATCTTAGAGAATATATTTTATAGCACACCGTATGTCATACTCACGACACTAGTTATGTCATTTCATATTTTTTGCATCAAGTTAGGGACTAGAATATTTTTTAAAACTCAATTGTGTCTAAAATGTGATATCTTGAAGTGCAATATTTTTATAAACATATACTTAAAATACAATTTTAAAATAACAAACTCCTTTGAATCAAAATTAAAATTAACAAAAAAGAAGAAGAATACCCCATTTTAGATTTTATGCCTCATTTGATACGCAATACAATTATACGAAATATGATTTCTTCATATAGATACTCGAAAAATATAAGATTACTATGCTTGGTTCAAGGTAAAGTTGAATGGAAACACTGTAAAAAATGAAATTAGATTGCCACATTGGTAGGATAGTCAGCGGAAACAAAATTCATCCAATATAAATGGAATTTCTACTTTCCCAAATGTATTTTTGGGAAGATAAAATGGAAGTAAAATTTTTATGGGAGATTGACAAATAATTCCTATTTATATAATAGGTCATATCATAACATTTTCCACTAATAGGTCATATTTATAGATGTAGTGAATATTCACTATATGTTTACACATAGGACCTATTGGGACAAAAATCATTTTTCATGGGACCTGTTGGAAAAAAAAGATGGTAGGACCTATTAAACTACATACTTAGTAAATGAGTGTAGTTGGTAAAAACCCTAAATTTTATTACCTTACTACCCTTGATACTTAAATATCTAATTTGTTGAAAACAATATCGTTATTTTAATTTATAATGAATATGGGCGAGTTACACTATGACATCTCCAACTTTCACCCCATTCTCACCCCTTCACTCCAAATTTAATTTTCTAGACTTAGACCTCTAACTTTTAAAAAGCAGTACTTTAATACAATATTATCTGAAGTTAGACATGTGTGTGATACATGAGGTTATTTTTCTCAGTTAATCATTAAAATATATGTTTTGTAACTAAGTAGACTAAATTTAATTATCTTCACCATATTCTCTCTCTCCATACCCCTCATAATGCGTCCTTTTTCCATCCATTGAAACCTCTTCCACAATTCACATCGGTGGCAACCTCTCTCTCTCTCTCTCTCTCTCTCTCTCTCTCTCTCTCTCTTTCTTGCGCGCGCGCGTGCAAGCGCACACACAAATATTCCATAGATAATCCTCACCATATCCATCTCTCTCTCTCTCTCTCTCTCTCTCTCTCTCTCTCTCTCTCGTTAATACATTGGCCCTCTTTCCTTCTCTCCCCCACCCCCACCCCCATATATATATATGACTATTTGATAATCAAATCCAATGAAAGAGTTTGATTTTAAACTCATCCTATTTTGGTTTTGGCTCTATTCCATATCATAGACAAATTTATGTCTAGGTTTACTATCAAGTCTATGAAGCAAAAATTAAAGATTTGAAGACAAAGAAAAAGAATCAAGAAAGCACTGAGTTAGACCGGACACTTTCAAATCATCCAAAGATTTGGTAAGCTTTTGGACTTCCTACATTTGTAAGTCTATGTTAATGTTTTGAAATGAGAGGATAGTTTTTTTTAAGAAATGTTTATAAAAATTTCTTGAAAATTATACATGAATTTTTAACCATATTTGAATGATGGCACCCTTCCTATGAAAAAAAATTATTATGGGGGAATTATTTCGAATTAAAATTCGTTTTAAGAAAATTAGCTTCGCATAACAGTCTCTCATACAAAATATTTTTCCTATGAGGACCTTGTTTTATTCCAAAAGACCTCGTACAATCACAAACTTTGCATGAGAAATCCTTGTACTAAGTTGTCATTCGACCAAGAACCTCTTTAGTTCGAACGAGGGCCTAATTTTGGGATATTCTTTCATAAGCGAAGAATAAATAAATCTATAAACGTAAGTGAAAGATCCTATCAATCTTAAACTCGACATAGCTTTCGGTTTTAAAAATCCCCAAAAATATTCCTCATAAATATTTCACCACGAGTGATTGTTTGGGAAGATATCATGTTTTTATATGTGGGACTAACGTGCAATAATCGAATAAGATCAATGGATATCAAGCTTGAGAGTCTCTCTCTCTCTCTCTCTCTCTCTCTCTCTCTCTATATATATATATATATATATATATATATATATATATATATATATATATATAGGCTCACCTTCATCATGATGCATACATCACACCTAGTTCTAGTCCCTAAAAAATATTTTTGTTTCAAATTTTTTATTTTTCTCTTGAAATGAACCTTCCAATAAACCCATGTTCAAAAAATTAGGTCAAAATACATTTTGTAGCTATTTTTAAAAAATTCACAAAAACATGCTCAAAATACCTTATTTATAAGGGTGTGCGCCAACATTTTTTTGTGACTTTTTTAAAAATAGCTACATAATGTATTTTGACATGATTTTTTTAATATGGGTTGATTGGAAGGTTAATTTCAAGAGAAAAATAAAAAAATTGGAAAAGGGGTTTCTTAGTTCCTAGAACTACGTGTGATGTATAGTCTGATGTATACATCATGCTGTACAGAAAATACCAATCGTAGATATGATCTCCATGGAGAGAAGATATGATCTCCATGGAGAGAAGATCATCTCCAATTTTTTTTCATAAAAAAAATCAATAAGAAAACTGTTGAGATGTGGTGATATGTAAAAAATAGTATACATATGCATTTTTTACCATTGAAATTTTGGGTTTACGACAACCACTTGATTGATTGAAACTTTTTATGAAACTTTATGTATATTATCTTCTCATTGTCGAGATCATATCCATGAAGTTTCATAAAGAAATTCAATCAAAAAGTGGGTGAGATGTCACCATAATTTCAACGGTCGAAAATGTATATTTATACCATTTTTTAACATATCACCTCATCTCAACGATTTCTTTATTGATTTTTTAATGAAAAAAATTGAAGATGATGTTCTCACCATGGAGGTCATATCCATGAAGTTTCATTAAAAAATTCAATTTTTTAATATTTTAAAAAAATAGTATCTACCGTGGTTTGTACCATAAAGAGTCCTTACATGAGGGGGCCTTATATATATATATATCTCCGAGTGTGTGTGTGCGTGTGTGTAAAATTCCATAAAATGAAATTTTAAAAAACATAGTTTGTTCCAAGCATTGAATCACTCTCCTTAAATGAAACTCCTATTTACTTTGTATTTTCTTCTTTTTTATTTTCTCTTTAGGTGAATGCAATTATGAAAGTTATGAAAATTGATAAAATAATTATATGATAAATGTAAATCCTTTATCCCAGAAGAAGTGGTGGTTACATTTTTCCCAACCCCAATATATTTACTAAGATTGAAATGATCAAATGCTTAAAATGTTTGTTGTTCGTAAAAAATGAAATTAGTGAGGAAATAAAAATGAGATTTTTTCCAATTGGTCTCGTTTACTAAGTTTCTAGTCAAATAAGCCCTACAAATTTTTTGGCTCCAATTGATCCTATTAGAAAATATTTTTTCTCCAATGGGTTCCATTACAAAATATTTTGAAAATAATTATAATTTTTGTGAGTTTAGTCCCATGTCCAATATTTTGTTAAGATCTCCTCCCATGTATTTTTTAAAATTGTATTAAGTCCCATAACAACCCAAATCTCCCTCAACCGCCTTGAATCGCTTCTATTCCTTTCCGTATAGAATGACACTTGTCCCATGAATGTTATAATATCACCAACGACTAAAAAAACAAAAACATGGAAGTGGATACAAATGAATATTCAAACTGAACTCAACTTAAAGAACGAATCTTTAAAAATGGGACTAAATACATGTAATCCCTAATGATTATTATCGTTCAAATATGGCATATAGAGGAATATTTTTTTTATTAAGACCAATTATGGAATGTCGATGTAAAGAGTATCAATTTTTTAGGCTCCCAATAGAAATTGAGGATTTAAAACTATAATGTTCGGATATAAAGAAGGTTTAACGAAAAAAAACAAGATTGTCAAAACAGGGTCAACAAAGTGGGCTATATTATGAATAGGTAATTGTGGGAGCTATTTTATGGATCAAACCCAGTCGTTCAACTGATCATGCCGCACATAAATTGGACTGCCCGGCCTAGTTAAAAATATTAAATTTTTACCATATATTTAAAATACTCTCAAATACATTACGATAGGCTCAAATCGATTACTAATAATCTTGAGCAGATATTCAGGGACACCTACGATCTATCTACAAGATGGGTGAATTACTTTTCCAATTCAATGACTTAATCACCATTATAAATATAAACCCTAACCCCGCGGCAAGGGGGGGGGGGGTAAATCCGATGATTTAAAAGACACTAATAAGAAAAAGTAACCTCTTCCAGGACATACGCACATTGCCAAACCACATACATTTGGTGTTGTGTGTGTGAGTATTTACCTAATGCATTTGAGTTCTTTATGTGATTGTTTATTGTGATAATTTTGTACTCATAATTTGCGTTGCCTGTGGGAATTGAGTCTTTTTTCGTACGAAAGCAATCACATAAGAAAGTGCACGATGTCTGACCACAACAATAACTTACCACAAATCGCCGACATACAGGCTAACCCAGTTCCACCTAGGGTCAGGTCTGAGCAGGTTACCGTGGGAAGTTTTTAATGAAGTAGAGGATTTCTCACAGTAAGTTATTGTTGAATCCTTCAAGATTGGTCTGCCGACAATGTTTTTGCTGCACGAGTCTCTCACCAAGAATTAGGCTAACACCATCGATGATCTCATAGAACGTATCAAAAATTATACCAAGGTTGAGGATATGATTCATGATAGTCTTAAGGAAACTGGTCCCATCAAGGCATCCAAGGGAGGAGACAAGTCTAAGACTCCTAAGAAGGGGAACAAGAATGGGGGGAAATGTTTCAAAGAACGAGAGCAAGGCGAATCCCTCAAAGCCTTCTAAGCCATGAATATAGTCTTCAAAGAGTTGATCAACAATATCCTTAGAAACATCAAGGACCATTCATTTATAAAATGGCCCAAACAGAGATAGGCGGTGACTCAAGGAAAAGGAACAACGCATTGCAATGCACGTTCCACAAGGAAGGCGTCCACATAATAAAAAATTATAAAGCACTGAAGTCACACTTAGAAGAGTTATCCCAAGTTGGTACCAAAATGAGTATATAGATAGGAAGGTTGACAAGGTCATAACCAATGGTGACTCAAAGCCAAATATCGTCCTTGATGATGATATAGGATAGGAGTTTATAGTGATCCACGAAGCATCCGACCTGATGCAGATCCAAGGGAATGTTGTTCAGATAGATTTGAAGAAGGTCACAATTATTATCAAGGCATTCCATATTGACCTCATAAAGAGCTAAGCTGGGAAGTGTTGGCGACCAGAGGAAGTTGGCTACACCAAACACATTGTCTTCACAGAGGAAGATTTAGTCAGGGTAAGGATCCCACACTACGGATCACTTGTGATCACCCTCAGGATCGTAAACTGGGATATCTATAAGATTTTTGTGGATCATGGGATCTCATCCGAGGTGATGACCTATATCTCTTCCATAAATTGAAACTCAATCTTGTCGACCTCAAGGAGGCAACTGTTACATTGGCTATATTTGCGGTGAAAACTGTAATGCCAACGGGAAAGATAGTACTTCCAGTAAGGGCAAGAAATATTTCAAAGATGATTGATTTACTGGTGGTGGATATTGATTCTCCGTATCACGCTATTTTAAGCAGATGATGGCTTCTCCCTATCAAGGTTGTGCCATCGATCTATCACCAAAAGCTCAAACGTGATAATGATCAGGGATCTATGGAAATTTATGGAGATCAGGACACTAACAAAACGTTTTTCATCACTGCCATCCCGCCCTAAAAAGAGAAAAAAAGGAATGATAGGTTATCCAGGAGGAAGCCCATGATAGGACTACCCCTTCTAAATAGAAACTACGGTACGGTCGATCCAGAGTGAACAAACCTAGGTCCACCCCATTGACAAGGCCGTTGAAAGCTTGAAGGAGGTTATATTTGATACTAACCTACCACAAAGAAATTTTTTTATCAATACAACACTAGACAAATCACGAGAAGAAGGAGTTGATCACCTTTCTGAAAAGTAACCTAGATTTATTCGCTTGGGGGTCCTATTATTTTTTAGGGATTGATCACGAAGTAGCCTGCCAACCTCTTAATGTGGGCTCAACCTTTAAGAAAATCACTTAAAAGGCGCACTTAATAGCCCCAGATAAGGTTAAAATAATAAAGCATGAAGTAAAAAGTATTGTCGATGCAAGGTCCATGAGGGAAGTTCAGTTCCCAGAATGGCAGTCAAATCCAATAGTAGTGCGAAAGAGTAATGCCAGCTGTAGAGTTTGCGTCAACTTCATAAACCTTAGCAAACCATTTCCCAAGGAAAGTTTTTCTCTATAAATGAGTTGGTTGACACCGGGGTATCACTGGAATAGATGAGCTTCTTAGATGCCTATCATGGGTACCGCCAGATCCCACTGTTCGGCCCTAACTAGGATAAGACGTTGTTCATCACACAACTTGGACTATATTTTTATAAGTTCATACCGTTTGGCCTAAAAAAGTGGGAGCAGCCTATTAGAGGCTAGTCACCAAGATGTTCAAGCAGTATGGTAAATACTATAGAGGTATATATTGATGACATGTTAGTCAAGAGCAGACACAAGGGCGACCACATCAAAGACCTGTCCAACACCTTTGAAATCCTAAAGAAATTTCGAATCAAGCTCAACGCGAGAAAGTGCTCATTTAGTGTCCAGTTAGGGAAATTTCTGGATTATCTCATCAGTAAGAGAGGGATAGAGGCTAATCCAAACCAAATTGATGCTATAAATAGTGTCTCGCCATAGAATACATTGAGAAATGTTCAAAAGCTTACTAGGATGCTCGCGAAACTCAATCGCTTTATCTTCAAGTCATTAGAGTGCTGCCGAGCATTTTTCTATTTCCTAATAAAATCTGAGGGCCTCATATGGAATGACGATTGTTCGAAAGCCCTAGAAGAGATCAAGTCTTACCTCAGCAAGTCGCCCCTGCTAGCAATCCCTGATGAAGGGGATCTTCTTTACCTCTATTTTGCTGTATCAAGCCATGCAGTTAGCTCGACTTTAGTGTGCGAGAAAAAAGGAAGGCAGCATCCCGTTTATTACGTCAATAAGACACTTCTGGACATAGAGTAATGCTACTTGGCACTACAGAAGTTAATTCATGAGCTGGTAGTTTCCTTCAAAAAGCTTAAGCATTATTCTGAAGCCCATTCAATCATCGTTATCATTTCCTTCCCCCTCAAAGTTGTTCAACAAAAAGATGACCTCTACAAATGATTATCAAAATGGTCAATCAAACTCAAGAGGATTGATATTCACTTTCAGCCAAGGACAGCAGTTAAGGGGAAGATCTTAGCAGATTTTATCACACAATTCACGAGGGACATGCCTACCAACTAAAAGATTGCAGAACAACCATCAATCAAGGAATTACAATCTAAGGAATGGACCCTATTCATTGATGGAGCCTCTAATTCCAATGGGGAAGGAGTGAGGATTGTACTGGTAACCATAAACGACACGGTCATCCAGCAAAGAATCCATCTAGGATTTAGAGCCTCCAAAAACGAGGCTGAATTAGAAGTTCTTGTAGCTAGCCTATGTAAGGCCCAATTATTAGGGGCAAAGTGGCTCAATGTTTTCGATGATTTCAAGTATGTATCCAACCAAGTCAGTAGAGATTTCAACACGAAATATGACAAGACGGTAGCCTACCACGCTATAGTTCACAAACTTATGGAAAAATTCAATGAAGTTAGCATTCAAAAGTTCCATAAGGGGTAAAATAGTCATACTGATGCCATAACACCCTTAAACTCAGTGGTGGATTTAGGCCTTAGGAGGATAATTGAATTAGAGTTCCTCGCCCGACCCAGTATTGATAAGACGATGGTCGCCGAGCAAATTCTTGCTATAGAAAAGGGTCCTACCTGGATGGACTCGTTCATTGCCTTCCTACAAAATGATGCACTGCCAAACGATAAGAAATTAGCCCACCAGGTGAAGGTAAAGGATGATTACTTCTATCTTTATCCTGGAGGGAAGCTCTACAAAAGGTCCTTTACCGGTCCTTACCACTAGTGCGTCCATTTATAAGACATTGAGCAAGTCCTTCGCAAGCTTCATGATGGTATTTATGAAAGTCATACAGGAGGAAGATCCCTGGAATTCCGAGCAATAAAAGAAGGCTACTAGTGGCCACATATGAAAAAAAATGCAAGTATATACATTTGAAAGTGAAAAAAATTCAAGAAGTTCTCTCATATGGTTCATCAACCATCTAATGATTTGAAATCTTTGACCAGTTCATGGCCATTCACACAATGGGGGTCGGACATCATGGGATCACTACCTACTACACCTGGAAATCATAAGTATCTATTAGTCGACGTAAATTACTTTCTTAAATGGGTAGAGGCAGAACTAGTAGCCAACATCATAGATGCCGACATGATAAGGTTCATTTGGAAAAGAGTTATAACACACTTTGGGGTCCCTAGAGCCATTATCACCGATAATGGCACACAGTTTGAAAGTGTTTTTTCCTTGAATTTATGTGACGAGCATGGAATCAAACATCACTTGATCTCAGTATCATATCCCCAGAGCAATGTCCGGGCATAGGCTTATAATAAAACGATGATCGACGACTTGAAGACGAGGTTGAAAAGGGGAAGGGCGCTTGGGTGTACGAACTTCCCCATGTCCTCTAGGCCTATCGTAATACTCCTAGAAGGCTGACCGGGGAAAGTCCCTTTGCACTCACATATGGAATAGATGATATAATCTCGCTTGAAGATGGTCTCCCCACCATGAGAACTAGCTTGGTCGTCCAAGGACATAAATGACGATGCCTTGTGCACTAAACTTGGCCTAGTAGATGAACGAAAAGGGCAAGTCATGATTAAGTTGGCCTCATACCAACACTAACTGGAGAAGTAGTAAAATAAAAAGGTCAATTGGAGGAAGTTCTAGGTAGGATATTATGTCTAAGGAAAGTCATCGGCATTGTAGTAAGATTGTAAAATGGAAAATTGGGACCAAACTAGGAGGGGCCTTTTAAGGTGATCAGGGATGACCTTCAAGGAGCTTATAACTTGGAAACACCGGAGGGCAGAGACATACCAGGAGCATCGAATGCATCTAACCTCAATAATTTTTATTTTTAGTCTTCTTCCTCTATTATAGAACATCTACTTTATGCAAAATTTTATTTCAAACTTATGTTGCTGTGAAGTTAATACTTAATGAATAAAGGCCCATTTTTCGTTCACTTTTGATTACCTCGGTTTTATATGATGTCTTGACTATCTCGATATTATGCACCATTTACATGTAATAACTCCACTCTTAGACACTAAATAGGATTACATCTGGTTACAATAAACTGCCTAGCTTATTTGAGCTAAAGAATTTGCTCAGGCCAAATATAATTCCCTTTGATTTACAGTAAGTCATTCAACTTATTCCAATCAAGGAATCTCCTCACGCCTCGAAGGATTCAGATTAATTATAATAAAGTACTAATTTTATTTAAATTAGTTAAGGGAATCTTCAGGTCTTTATCATATCAAACACAAAGTACCTCAGGAGTTGTCCAGGCAATAATAAAAGCCTTACAGGGGATCCTAAGGTGAAAAGTCAACTTAGGTTAGTCGCCAACTATATTGGTAGATAAAAATTCTTCACGGGTGGATGGCCTATTAACTAGGTGAGATGGAATGATACATGCTAAAGCATATTGGACTGGAAGAATGCTCAAACAGTTATCACTAACTCATTTAGTCGGCAATGGAATAAAGTGATTAAAAGTTATTATCAAGTCCTCCCAGTTAAGACATAAAAAAGTTATTAGTAACTATATTGGGTAGGCGAGTGCCCGAAACACGCAACAATTAATAATTAGACTTTATTCATTCGTCATAGGCCTGAGAGAGAATAAGATTATACTTGGTAATAAAACATACATGGTATTAATTACTTTGCAGAGTTATAAAAATATATGACAAAGGTGCGGGGTATTTATGGTTAATGAGCAAAGAATTCTGTTATTTTCCCCTTTGTCGACCATCATCTGGGTTGGGAGAAAACTCATCTTCATACCAGGGTCCACCTTAAAGTCATTGAGTAGATGATGAGGGGTAACATCTAGAGGAACCCACGGCTTATCCCACCTAAAGGGGGGTCGACTATATGCACGACAACCCACTTAGTACATAATGCAGTTGGAACTCCTCAGGTTCTTTGAGCACTTTAAGGGCATTCAAACACCCATGCTTGTATTCCATATCATGTGCCTCTTATAACTGCATAAGGGCCTCATGTCTGCCCTCTTCATAACTTATTACCCATGCAGCTCGTGGATCCCTCCTGAATAAAAGCTTGAGCTTCTTGATGTCTCCCTCCTCTCCTGATACAATGACATTTTTCTTCTAAAGATCCTCCTCAAGTTCGGACATCTTTTTCTTTAAGGCATCATTATCGGACTAAATTAGTTCACCGACCATGCCTACATCCTTGCTCACGATAAGCTGGGTCGTCAGTTCGGTCATCTCCTCCTGCACATAGGAGTTGATATCCTCCATGTCTCGAAGATCATATTTCATTTTGAGGATTAGTTCATATTGGTCCTTACACACTGATGTTCTCGCCTTCAAAGCTTTACATACCTTTATAAAGGCCCGACGAACTTGGTCGCTCACGCCTGGGCCTAGTATCCTTTTAAGGTTTAAGGAAGAAGAAGTGTCCTCAACAATAATAAGCTACAAGTACAACAAGCATGGAGAATATTAATAAAAAAAAATCTTCTTTCATTAATAATAACTGGGAGATAGGAGCTAGTACAACAGAGAACAAAAGAAAAGTACAACACTTCAACAAATTAAAGAAGGAAAATATTAATCTATAGGACTTCACTTATTCACTTACTTATAGGACTCCGATTCCTTTCACTTGTCATCATACTTTCTCGTCTGGTCGGTAGCCATATCGACCTAGCCTGACATCCCTTTTGCATAATCGGTTGGTTGGATAACAGAGGGCTCCTCCTAAAAAATCAGAGACGGGATAAATAGATGTTTCTGGAATAGTTTTGACTCCGGAATTCTGACATCAGGGCTTGGTCCTAACCCTTCTTGAAAGATATCTTTTTTATGTAGGCCATCTGGATATCAGCATTATCATATGACACATCCCAGCCTTTATTATAGCCGTTGTCTTTTATTCTAGGGACCTCGCCATCCATCTCCTGGACCTTCTCGGGCAGCATGTCCTTTTCTCTGATCACATTCTCCTTATCCACTGCTAGAAGGCTATTATTCATCTTTATCTCAGCTAAAGCCTTCAATAAAGCCTCCTTTTTCATCTCAAAGGTGTTTCGAGTAGCAGACAAGTCCCCATGGGACTTCTTTAGGGCTTTGTCCAACTCCTAGTTCTTATTAGATTGGTCGACATGACCATCCAGAATACTAGTAAATTCTGTCATAAAGTGCAAATAGAGAAAGAGGAGTCAGTATGGGAAAGAAAACATTTGTAGATAATAAATTAGGAAAATATACCACTTGCCAGAGCGAGAGCTTGAGCAACTTTAAGGGCAAGTTGGTCAGAACCTAGCCTTGATGAACGCTCATGATCGATGATGAGCACATCCCCGTCCGTAGAATAGGGGTAAGGGTTATTAACCACACTATCCCCGAGAGCATCTATATAGAGAGAGAGGGAAAGAGGGAAGACTTTGCAAAGGCTTTAGTGGGATTCTTCTCTTCTCCTCTTCTCTATTCTTCTCTTCTTCCCTCCTCATTGGTTCCCTAGCTGGAACCATTGGTCTTGGAAGAGTCCCCCTCATATTTTTTCAAGGCCTTGACCCTATGGGACAACAGGACCTTATCATTATCATTATTATTTTTTGGCAGCAATGTCCTCTTTAGGGATGTCATTTCTTTTTCTTCTTCTTCTTCTTCTTATTTTTTTTCTTCTTCTTCTTCTTCTTCTTCTTCTTCTTCTTCTTCTTCTTTTTCTTTTTCCTCTTCTTTTTTGTTGTCCTCTTCCCCTTGTGAATTGGAATCTACGTCTACTGTTCCTGGCGAGCGTGAAGTCTCCTCATCCGGGATAGTGATTTCAGGGAACTCGTCTACTGGTGAAGCGACGAAACTGGAGGTGGTGTTAGTGTATTCAAGGAGATAGGAAGTCGATCGGGGGTGTTCATCGTCGAGAAGTATATTCTTAACCTTTTAGGCCTTCAAGTGATCCACAACCCTTATATGGCGGAGAGAAGGCTCATTATTCTTACCTGGAGCAGTACAAAGATAAAGAACATATACATTAGCAAACAGAGCAAGTGGAAAAAATAAAAAAATTCAATAATTTACAAAACAGGGAAATTAACAACCTATGTGATCCCAATCTGTGCTTTTTGCCCTCAGGTAGGGGAAGATTCTGCCATATTTTGGAAATGAAATCCCAATCCCAATATCATTTATTAGAATCAGGCAGTTCATGACCAAGATTCTATTAGCCTTCTGCGCTTTCAAGTACATAAGACCATCGAAAGTACACGACTAGACGTAGCATAATCTAATCTCATGGACCCCCAGGCTGGTCCCATAAAGTTTATTGATTCTATGAACTCCATTCATTATCCTCCAAGTGTTGAGTGCACACTGGGCATGAACGACATCAAAATAATCAAAAATTCTAAGAATAGGTGGGTTGGGGAAACGTTAAACCCCCTTAGACCTCATCCAGGGGGTGTATCTAGTGCCCCATATCCTTGTCGTTGACATTTTTGGTCATGGGTTCACAATCGATCTCCACCCAGTCAGGTATAGTAACTCTTCAACAATTCTACCATCGATATTAGCCATTAAAGAAGGAATTACAAATAGTAAAGACTATAAATGAAAATAATGAAGAAAGGAAACATGGTAGAGAAACTTACAAGGAAAGATAGTGCAAGGAAACTATGGAAGTATGGAGAATAAGAAGGAAGACTCAAAGGAAGAGTTCGAGCATAAAGAATGCTTGGAACACAAAGTAACGGTTGCTTGAACCTCCATTATATGTGAATCTCGACAAAATGATGAGAGGCAGTTCCCAATAATAATTTTGGCGCTTTAGATACAAGTTTACCTTAAAATTAGCTCGGATGAGTGCACCCTCAATAGTTCAAGGGTTTTACAGAAATGCCATGCCGATATTTTCACAGTTCTATGATATGGGCTTAGAACATAAAATATGTTGGCCCATCATCTTAGCCTAAAGATTTTAGGGGCAATTGTGGGAGTTATTTTATGGATCAATCCCAGTCGTACAGTGAACCAGCCTAACACACGGATTGGACTACGCGCCCCAATTAAAAACATTAAATTTTTACATGTCTTTAACATACGTTTAAATACATTACGACATGCTCAAATTGGTTACCAATAATCTTGGGCAGATATTCTGGAACACCTACGAGCAATCTACAAGATGGATGAATTACTTGTAAAATTCAACCACGTAATCACCACTATAAATGTAAATCCTAACACCATGTCAAAGGGGAGGTAACTTCGATTATTTGAGAGACACTAATAAAAAACAGTAACCTCTCAATGGACGTAGGCACGGTGCCGAACCACATACATTTGGCATTGTGTGTGTGATTATTCACCTTTTGCATTTGAGTTCTTTCTGCGTTTGTTTATTGTGATAATTTTGTACTCACAATAATAAATCTCTATTTATTGATGAGTTTATTACAATACAGAGGTATTTTTTTAATTTTACCATATTGAAAATTATATTTAAAATAAAAGAAAGAAAAAACAAATCACCAACGTGGTGTGTAAAAAGAAAAAATGGGTTCATGCAAAACTTCCTTAAGTTAAAGAAGGTTGAAAGAGAGTTTTAAGGAGAGTATTTTTTTTCCACATGTGTGTTAGAAGATAGGAAATAGGTTTGCTAAGACTTCAATTAAAATGCAATATTAAAGAGATGAATACTTTAGTTATTTAAGAAGACCACTCATGATTGTTTGACTGGTTGGTGATTCTCGTCCAAAACTGGGGTCCCATCCCAATATCTAAAAGTCATTGTGAGAACCCTATCCTTCAAGATGTGAAGTATTTTCATGAGCTCGGGACATGTATATATCTCATGGGTGTCCAAGATAGGGCATTTAATGAACATGTTAATGTGTGATGCAATTCAAAGTTGCCAATTTGTTTTTCTTACAATTGACGAATATGAATTAAATTCATAGAATTCAACAAAATGATTTAATTTTATGTTTAATCTTACATAGGACAATTTATAACTATCCAAAAACTTGAAACACAAGATTTTTTTAAAAAATTTGATATAAAGTAAGGAGTTTTACCAATAGGTCCCGTTTACTAAGTTTATAGTTAAATAGTTCCAACGAAATTTTCTTTGGTCCATTTGGTCCCATTAATAAATATTTTCGCCCCAATAGGTCCCATTTGAATAGAAGTTGTCAATATTTACAATCCACGTAACCTATGCAAAATATATAGTAAATATTACTATATGTGGTAAATATGTAATGTACAAGCACCTGAGACGTGTTAACCATTGCATTTTTTTGATAATGTTTGGGGCGACGATGTGACACCTTGCATATATTTAATAATAAGGTTGATCAAATATATTTATTAAATTATACTAGTCATCTAAACAGTTAATTCTCATCCTTAGAATGTAACAATAAAAAAAGACTAAACTCAAAACGATATAAAGAACAATTTAAGAAAACCTCTAGCTTTGGTATATGTTAATCAATTACATTTATAATTGTTTTGCCAATACTCAATACATACTAAATCTCTCAATTACCAAAATTGAATACAACTGCTAGATATCTCGCGTCACGCAATGTAAATGAAATTCGTTTGAAGGTTCCACTTTGTAGTGAATGTAAAGGAAGACCGATGTGATCATGTAGAAATACTACACTGGTACACTAGGGCACCTGGAACAATGAAAATGCTCAAGCCCGTCGCAGTAAGATAATAACTAGGCACTCAAGTAATAAAACTGTCAAACATGATTGTAAATAATAATTTTTACAATTATTATGTTTTAAATAAAACTTTTGAGATTATTACGCTGATCATTATACTCCAACCTTAGCGGCGTAAAAACCATTAACTAATATGTTCAATAAAATCAACTTTAAACCACTATCATTTTCCATAAAAGAGATAAATGAACAATAGTTGAAATATCCATACATTATAAAGAAAAAATATACAAAAATCTATGATACCCATATGTGAGCATTACTATATATAGTCAGTCATTCCTTTTTTCCACCTCCGCAGTAATGTGTACTCAAAACCAAACTGAGTCATAAAACATATTTTTATACTTCATACTAAGCCCATAGTGTGTAGACGATTTACTAAAATTTTAAATTAATATTAAGCCACCCCTATTGAGTAAGGGAAATAACGTAAAGTGTATGTATTGAAACAAATTCAACATACCAATTATTAATTATTATATGGAATTGTATAGTCTTTCAATAGTTTATGACTCGAATACAAAAGTCAAATCTTAACAACTGACATCCAATCCTAACATTTAATATTTATCAATTCATTATCATCATAAAATATCAAGAGGTGACAATTACCATTTATATATAGGAGCATCGTAATTAATTGACTTTTAATATTTTTATGGAGGAGAGAGAAAATATAAAATTTCCCACTAAATAACTAGATTTGTCCTTATACCTTAATACGGATGGAAATTCCTTTTAAATCCCAATTTCTCATTTTTAATTGATAATATTTTTTCACACAATTCATACCCTAATTCTAGATTAAAATTAGAAAGAAAATTTCTAATTTCATAACAAAATTATAATTTTAATATGAGATCCTATTATGAAGGATATCCTACTTTAAAATTTTCCATTAACTTAAGAATATATAATCTCCACAAATCAATTTCAATATATAACAATTGAACTAAATTATCAGTGTAGAATTTCATGTATTGACCTCATTGATTTATTTATAAAATCAAATTGTATAGATGTAGGGGATCTTGACCCACAAGAAAATGAGTAATTATAGATTGTCCCCTGGACAATTATGAATATTGAAAAGTGCAAAGAACACCAGATGTACGTGGTTCAACAAATAGGTTTTCCTACATCCATGGGGAATGTGGGGAGATTGGTGTATTACTTGGAACGAATAATGGCGATTGGAGTGCTAGGATTCCTAGCTGAGGATCTAAGTCACCACGTGCATGTTACAATCAATAATCCCCCTTAATTTGAATGAGCTTGACCCTATTTATAAGACTAAGGATCCTACTCCTTTAAGTCTCTTTGTGTTAGTCTAAAGTATAACTCATAGCCTCGTATAAGAACTAGTCCTCCAACTCGCCAATGTGATCTTTTAAGATTTTCACTTATCTTCCTACATATTCATGATCTTAAAAAATAAGTCATGTGACATCCAGATTATATGACTTTGGATAGTATTCATCCAATTACCTTTATGGTCAGGGTAATCAGCCAACATGATGTTCTATTCGGTATTGTATTTAATTTATCGATCACGTGTTCTTATAATAGCTATCTGAATGTAATTCGCGAGTTCCCACAACCATATTCCCTGGGTCACTCAATGGGACTTCAATCAGTACTATAGGAATCATTTCCCCTATATTTTACATCTTGGGAAGCATAATCCAATGTCACTTCTCTAAGAAAAGATAGTGCGTGAGCGCGTGGTTGCCTGAGCTAACATATTGATGAAAGTTGATTTAACTGGAAGCAAAAGGTATAAGTTGCCCAATACCTTATACCTCGTCATTCCAATATCAATAGAGGTATTTTTATTTTTACTCTCTCTAGGGATTTTATATTCTTGGAAGATTTTCTTCCTTTCTTCTTTCTCCTCTCAATTCCATCATGTCTAGACATAGTAGAAAGTAAGAGCTATTTGCAAGTGATAACTTTCGGAATTTTATGAAAAACTAGAATCCCCAGTAATGCTAACATTAAGTTATCCCCAGAGGAAGAAGATTTTATGGACCTTCTAAAGCTCTTATGACTGTTTCCATATTAGGTTAGGAGTTTATTTCCCCCTTCACCCATTATTGGTGAGATTTACTATAATGGAATACTCTCAGCCCAAGAAAATGATAGTGTGGGAACCTAAATAATTATTTGGGCCCAATATAGGGATGACCAACCAAGCCCAGTAGAATTTGGACACGTTCGGCCTAACTACTCAAAGGAATCAGCACGCATATTTGTCATCTGGATAAATATTAATGTTTATCACGTCAATAACGTCAATAATGATAAGCTCAATTGGTTACCAATAATCTCAGATGAGATATTCAGGGGTCACCACACGAGCTAATAACAAGCTGGGGGAGTTCCTTGTACAACTCAACTACATTAGACTACTATAAAAACAACCCTCACCCTAGGGTCAAAGGGGATGTAATTTCGGCACTTGAGATTACTTAATAGAAAATTAGTGACCTTTCCGTACACATAGGCAATTGACTGAACCATGTATATTCTTGTGTTTTGTGATTGGCATATTTTTACTTCATTTTTTAATTAATTTTTGGATCCATTTTTTATTATGATTAATTTGCACTCACAATTGACACCGTCTCTGGAAATTGACTTTCCTTTCCATGAGGGCAATCTTCTTAAAGAACTGCTATAATGTCTCAATAGCCAAACAATGAGCCTCAACCTAGAGATGTGCGGGTTGACTTAGCTCCCCTGAGAGTCGGGTATGAGGTTCGTCATGATGGGAACCTAAGGTTTTGACCATAACAAAAACCTTCAGAGGAAAGACATGATCAGCCTAGATATACTCACATCTCACGCCTAGTTGATGATTACGAAGCAATGCTTATACAATATGAGGAGGTAGCTTTCCTACTACGATGACTAGAAGAGATGGAGAAAGGACTCCGCCAGAACAAAAAGTACTGACCTAGAACTCCTATCCCTCCAGTGAGAAAGATTCGCAGATGAGGAAGGAGTACTAGGCTCGACCAAGATCACTCAACACATGGAAGTTATTAAGCCATGTGCTACAAAGATGGCGAGTGCCACAGAGATGACCTAAGGAGTTTGGTTCAAAAGGAAATGGACCTACAGCCAGCTCATAGGGGGCCAGGTCAAACAAGGAGATAATAATAAGAGACCTTATAAGCCATATGAAGTCTCCCTTCTCGATAGCTATCGAAGAGGAGGAAGCCCATAAGAAGTTTATAATCCCCAGGTTCAAGGTCTTTGATGGAAAGACTGATCCTATTGCCATGTTCAGAAGTATAGGAAGGGTATAACTGTATAGAGTCATAACCATCTTGGGCGATGTTTCACAAAATGGTTCGAGAAGCTCCCTCTTAGGTCCATCAAGAATTTTAAGGTTCGCGTCGAATCCTTTACCACTCGGTTCATTACCAGCAACTCTCATCCCAAAAGAATGGAATCACCACTCACGATGAAAAAAAGGCACAAGAGTCCCAACGCCAATACACCAAATGATATTGGGAAGTCCTTAATGAGGTAGAAGATAACTCAGATAAAGTTATCGTATCATCCTTCAAAATATGTTTACCCTCCACATATCGATATATTAATTCATTACTAACAAAGAAGCTAAAATCATTGACGATTTCATGTCATGCATTGAGAAATACGCTAAGGTGAAGGACGTGGTCCACACTGGTCAAGCTGAGAGTGGTCACACCAAGGCAAGCAAAGGAGGTGTCAAGGAGAACACCCCCATGAAAAGGAATAAGAAGCGGAATAGTTCCAAGAATAGGGGAAGAATTGATTCCTCTAAAGCTTTTCAGGCCATCAACACAGTTTTCAAGAAGACGATCTACAAGATTCTAATAACAGTTCTTTAAGTGGCCAAAGAAGATGGGTGGTGACTCGAATAAGAGGAACAATGTGCTCTACTATGCATTCTACAAAAAAGGAAGCCACAAAATTAAAAATTATAAGGCGCTCAAAGATTATATGGAGGAATTAGAATACACTGTCCATCTTAATGAGTTTATTGAAGAGAAGTCTCACCAGAACGCAACCAATGGCGACCAGAAACTAGATAATGTCCTTAATGATGACATGGAGCATGAGTTCACCTTCATTCATAAATTTTCCAACCTTTATCATATCAAAGGTAAGTTATAACTATAATGGAAGCTTTACAGATTGATTCCACAAAAATGCAGGTTGTGAAGCGTCGATAATCGTAGGAACACTTAGTTGGGGTACGGACCCCACACCCCAACGTGCTAATAATCACTCTCTGAATCGTGAATTGGGATGTGGACAAGCTACTAGTGTACCAGGGGAGATCTTTAGAAGTGATTTACCTAGAGATCTTCCATAAACTCAATCTTAAGATGTCAGAACTCAAGGATACGGTCGTTCCTCTAGTCGAATTTGCAAGGAAGATGATGATGCATTTAGGCAAAGTGGTCCTGCCAGTAAGGGTTGGTAATATTTCAAAACTTATAGAATTTTTAGAGGTCGACATTGAGTCACCTTACCACCCCATCTTAGGAAGAGGATGGCCTCACGCCATAAGGGTCATCCCTTCCACTTTCCACCAGAAGCTCAAGTACATCATGGATAAGAGGATAATGGAGATCAGAGGTGATCAAGCAGCTGCTCAAAAGTACTTCATCACCACCATTAGGATTAGGCACGAAAAGAAGAAAGAGAAAGAGGTTATTTTAGAGACAACACAGGATGTGGCTACTCCATTTAAATAGAAACTATGTCTTGGCCGATCAGGGGTGTAACATACCAGGATCCACTCCATTGACAGGGGCGTCGAAGACGTAAAGGAGATCATTTTTGACAAAGCCAAGTCGGATAATTTTTTTTTTATCCGGACAAGCATGATCGAACTTAAAATAAAGGAGTAAATTTCCTTCCTAAAATGGATCTTTGATGTACTTGCGTGGGAACTATACGACATGCCAAGAACCAATCTCACAGTTTCCTGTCATTAGCTCTGCGTGAATTCAACATTCATTCCCATTATAAATAAACCTCGTTAAACAGCCCCAGAGAAGGCAAAGGCAATAGAAAAAGAAGTAGGGAAACTTTTGGAGGAAAGGTCAATCAGTGAAATTCAATCCCAGAGTGGCTCTCAAATCCAGTAGTGGTCCGAAAGAGCAATGGGAGCTGAAGAGTCTGCATAGATTTAACCGATCTTCACAGGGTCTGTTGATACCAAAATTAATATGCTGATGTGGAAGAATCATACGAAGACACTTGTCAATCTACGTGGTACAGTAACAACGAGAAAGTTCATTTCCCCGACCAACTCATGTTCTCTCCGAGCAACGAGGATATACCGAGGAACTTCAGCACTCCGAGGTACTCTAGCGCTCCGAGGAACTCCTGAGCAACGAGCAACTAAGGCGGTCCGATCTGCATCTCGGCCGTAGTATTAATTGCCAGAATATCAACAGTTCAACTATTCATTGAATGTTTATCATCTTGACACACGCGCTGCATTAAATGTATTACCCTTTCATATCTATATCCTTTAATGTATCAACCCATTCATGTATAGCTTGTATCACCCTCATTCAAAGGGACCGGAATTTTTTGATAGAACCTTGTAATTGAGAATTCCCAAACACTCAGCAATAACATAACAGTGGACGTAGGTCATTCTTATAAGGCTGAACCACTTTAAAAATCTTTGTCTCATTTTATTTATCTATGATTGAATAATTAGAGCGATCTAATTTTTTACATCAACAGATTGGCGCCGTCTGTGGGAAGCGGCGAAGGAAATGATTACACAAAAGAAACTATTAAACTTTCGGCGGCTAAAAGGACAAAAAGGGCACAAAGATCGAAGCGCTTTAAAACCCAGGAAGATCATTCAATATTACCATATACCAAGAAAGAATGTTTCATACTCCTCAAAGTTTGAAATATAAAACATTGGGGGCTTCTATTGATACCAAAATTAATATGTTGATGTGGACGAATCATACGAAGACACTTGTCAATCTACGTGGTACAGTAACAACGAGGAAGTTCATTTCCCCGACCAACTCATGTTCTCTCCGAGCAACGAGGATATACCGAGTAACTTCAGCACTCCGAGGTACTCTAGCGCTCCGAGAAACTCCTGAGCAACGAGCAACTAAGGCGGTCCGAGCTGCATCTCGGCCGTAGTGTTAATTGCCAGAATATCAACAGTTCAACTATTCATTGAATGTTTATCATCTTGACACACACGCTGCATTAAATGTATTACCCTTTCATATGTATATCATTTAATGTATCAACCCATTCATGTATAGCCTAAGGGATATAAATACCTTGTATCACCCTCATTCAAAGGGACCGGAATTTCTTGATAGAACCTTGTAATCGAGAATTCCCAAACACTCAGCAATAACATAACAGTGGACGTAGGCCATTCTTATAAGGCTGAACCACTTTAAAAATCTTTGTCTCATTTTATTTATCTGTGATTGAATAATTAGAGCGATCTAATTTTTTACATCAACAGGGTCTATCCTAAGAACAGCTGCCCCTACTGAAGATAGACTAATTGGTCGATGCCAGCATAGCTCATGATCAAATGAGTTTCCTAGATAATTAGTCAAGGTACCATCAAATCCCTATGTCCATCCCCAACTAAGATAAGACTTATTTTATAACACCAGTTGTAATGTATTGTTACAAGGTCATGTCGTCCGACCTTAAGAATGTAGGAGCTACATATTAAAGGTTAGTCATTAATAAGTTCAAATACTAAATGGGGAAGACCGTAGAGGTGTACATTGAAGATATGCTCATTAAGAGCGACCATATCCAAGACCTAGCTAACATATTTGAAACACTCAGACTCTACCGATGTAACTTAATAATAGCAATGTTCATTTGGGGTCCAGTCAGGTAAATTTTTGGGTTATCTAGTAAACATAGGGTATTAAGGCTAACTCGGATCAGATTGAAACGATCAGCAGGGTCCAACCACCAAAGACATTATGTGAGGTTCAAAATCTCTTTGGGATGCTTGCAACACTCAACTGCTTTATTTCCAAGTCATTTAAGCACTGCTAACCATTTTTCCAACTACGTAAGAGGGAGAGGGGACTCACTTAGAATTACGATTGCTCCAAAGCTCTAGAGGATATCAAATCCTACCTCAATAAACCTCCACTTCTAACAATCCCCAACCAGGGGGATCCTCTTTACCTTTTAACTTGCAGTATCAAACCACGCAGTTAGCTCGGCTATGGTTTGCGAAAGAGAGGCAAAGTAATTTCCTGTTTACTACGCCAGCAAGATGCTCTTAGATGCCGAGCAATATTCCTTACCTATAGAGAAACTAATTTATGCATTGGTGATCGCTTCACACAAGTTTAAGCACTAATTTCAAGCCCATTCCATCACCATTATCACTCTTCCCCCTTAAAGTTGTCCTTCACAAGGCTGACCTTTCTGGACGTATGTCAAAGTTATAGTTAGTGCTTGGGAGATTCGATATTCACTTCTAACCAAGGATAGAAATTTAAAGGAAAGTTTTGGCTGACTTTATCAAGGAGTTTACTGACCACTGATTATCAGCTAACCAATCAATTAGAGTTGCACGAATAGGCTCAAGGCAAAAATTGGACACTATATGTTGATGGCACCTTCAATTCAAAGGGGGCAGGCATAGGGATTATCCTTATGACTCCATAAAATGCTATGATCGAGAAATGGATTACACTGGGGTTTGATGCCACCAATAACAAGACTGAGTATGAGGCGTTAATTACTGGACTTCGTAAAGCACATTTGTCACGACCCCGACCCAAAAATCGTAGGGAACGAGTGTCTTGACATGCCACCAAGGCATCCAATATTCTGGCATTAAAATTTTTCTTTTAAAATATATGTAGCGGAAGTATAATCACATGGTTATGAATCGTAAAATACTGAAAGTGAAGGAATTACATCATCAGAGCTTTCTAAAGGAAACTTCATTTATATTAAAATATCCAAGAGTTACAAATTGACAGAAATTTTAAAGCCTTTTAATTAAAGAGCCAAACATCCTTCATCTAATAAAACAAAATTCGACTTAATGTAACAAAAGGATCTCTAAAAGCTAAATCTTCAACATAGTCCCCTTATGTTCCATCCGCTTGCCTAATTATTTCCTGAAAAATGGTTAATTATAAAACATCGGCTAAAAGCCGAATGAGATTCAATCTCCAAATATTCCAAGGTTTTCAGAAAATAGATACATATTTAATTTAGAAAAGAAGGTATATACATAGAGATAGGAATTTCGAGTAATATATATAAAGTAAATGACAATATATATATTCAGAATAAACAGTTCAGAACAGAGAAGATAATACAATTGAGCATATGTCAATTATTCAGTTTTAGTGGCCATGTACACTCTAATACCCAGACAGATAGCGTTACCAAGTGTTTCCACCCGGTAACATCACAGACAGAAAATCATGATTTCTGGAACAACGCCTTGTTTAGGGCACACCAGCGATACACCAGCTGGGAAGGTACCACCCAAATATTTCCACCCGGTAGTCAAGGCCAATATAGTAAGAGAGTTTCCATAGGCCGAATCAATAATTTCATAATTCAAATCAGATGTTTATATGGAGAGATAGAAACATATAACAAACGACGGAATCATCGGTATCAGATGCATTTTGAGAATAAAAGAATTTCATAAAATATACATAGTTTGCATAATATAATATAATCAAAATGCGCAAGAAATTGTATAGAGCACTCACCTAAAATAGAGGTCTAAATTATAGATAATGAGTTTTCGATCGCACGTTAATCTAACAAATACGATAAAGGTTTAAGTATACGTTCTAAACAAGGTCCAGTCTACATATTGTATTTTAATAGTAACTTGTTTCAAAGGATTACTAAAAACCATTTTTCTTAACTTTTAAAACTTATTGATCGTAATTAAAGGATTCAATTCATAGTTCTTCCTAATCAGTCGGTTCCCAGTAGAGATGGAGGGTCACAAGGGCACCGCTTAAATACCATCTCCTCTAGACAGAACATTTTCGGATTCATTCCCAGTAGAGATGGAGGGTCACAGGGGCATCACTTAAATACCATCTCGTCTAGACAGAATTTCACCGGGCTTGACTTTGGAATTACTTAAATGGGATTCCATAATAACGAGCAATTACTTTTTTAAAAAATCATTTTTAAAAGCGTATATATAATTTCCAACAAGTTTACATGAAAATAAAATCAACAATTGGATTTATTCTAAACTTTAAGTTTTGATTAGTGAAATCCTTAGTGTATTTTACAGCATAACTACTAAGTAAAGCTATAAAACACAAAATTAAAAATATAAAAATACATTATAACATTTAAATAAAATCATACCTACGAAATGAATTCTTTCTTCGAAATTATAGAACTCCTTCTTAAGATATTTCCCAAGCTTTCTATCAATCTTTCTTACTATAATTCTCAAGGAATTGGTGTGAGTTTCAAATTAACCCTAAGGCCCTATTTATAGTTTTCCAAAGATATCACGGCATTGACACGTGTCCATGATGACCAAGCTTTTACAATGGGAGTCAGCGTTGACGTGTCGCATAACGGAGGTATCTTGCAGTCTTATTTCACTAGACTGCGACACGTGTTTTAGCTTTTCCTCTAACGACGACACGTGTTTTGGCTTCTCCTCTAATGACGACACGTGTATGGTGGAGGTGACCAGCACGTGGTGGAAAGGTGATAGGGGTATAAGGGTCATTTAACATATGAAGGGTATTTTGGTAATTTCACACTATATATTTTGAATATTTCTTAGAGGTCCTTGAAAATATTTTATTTACAAAATGGCCCACTTTATATTTTTATTTTAGTCCTTAAATTTTCATAAAATTATATTTTCTACCCCAAAACTTATTATTTACCTTGAGTTATGTGATAAGACTTCGATTTGATCCAATTTACAGTTGATTCTTCGTAATTAAAAATGGGGTTTGTTATATTGATAGCCAATAATACCACATATCTAATAATACAACATCTATTAGATAATAAGTAACACAAGAGTGTAAAAACAAACTATATATAAAAGTGGTGTCATTACAACGTTTACTCGAGGCAAGAAGACTCAACGTTTATTGCGACTCTAAATTTCTTTCCAATCAAGTCAGTGGGGATTTCAATGCCAAAGATGACAAGATGTAATCCTACCTCATTGTAGTATATAGGCTTTTACAAAATTTGAGGAAGTTCATATTCAACAGTTCCACCGTGGGAATAACAGTTATGTCGATGCTCTAGCAGCACTAAGGTCAGCAGTGGGCTCAGATCTCAGGAGAACTATTGAAATGAAATTCCTCACCAAACCCAGTATTAAAAAGATAGAGGATACTGAGCACATCATCTCTATCAACAGATCTCCCAGTTGGATGGATAACATTATACATACTTGTGGAATAAAACATTGTCGATCGATAAGAAATTAACCCATTAGGTCAGGGTGAAAGTAGCATGTTTATACTTCGACAATGGGGGGAAACTGTATAGGAGGACCTTCATAGGCCCATACCTCTAGTGTGTTCACCCAAACAACATCGAGCAATTTATTTTGGAACTTCATGATAGAATATGTGGGAGCCCCGCAAGAAAAAAATTCCCTGGAATTTTAAGCAATCAAAAGAAGTCTAGTGGTGGTCATACATGTGGAAAGATGTAGGTGTCTATGTTCAGAAGGGTGAAAAGTGCCAAAAATTATCTTATATGTTCTATCAACCGGCCAGCGACCTAAATTCATTGACTAACCCATGGACATTTTCACTGTGGTGTTTGGATATCATGGGACCTCTATCTGCCACACTTAAAAATCGCAAGTAATTGCTAGTTAGCACAGACTATTTCACCAAGTGGGTAGAGGGAGAACCACTAGACAACATTAGAGATACCAACATGATAAGGTTCATCTAGAGGAATATCATAACGCGCTTTGGGATATAAGGACCCTTATAACTAATAACGACACACAGTTTGAGAGTGGAACTTTTCAGGCCTTCTACGATGAGCAAAAAATCAAACATCACTTAAGTTCGATGGAATATCCCCAGAGAAACGACCAAGTAGAGTCCTAAAATAAGACGATGCTCGATGGCCTTTAGAAAATTATTGAAAGAGCAAAGGGTACCTGAGCGGACGAGCTCCCCCGTGTTCTTTGGGCATATCTAACCATGCCTAGAAGACCAACTGGATAAACACCCCTCGCGCTCATATATGGAATAAAATTTGCCGTTTCACTTGAAGCAGGCCTCCCGACCATGAAAAAAAGGTTGGTCAAACAAGGACTAAATGAATATGCTCTTTGCTCTGAACTTGATTTGGCCAATGAACAAAAATATCAAGCCAGTTGGCAAGCTGGCTTCATACTACCATCAATTGGCAAAATAGTACAATAAGGGGGTCAATGTTAGGTAGTTTCAAGTAGGAGATTACAACCTAAGGAAAGTCCTTTATAGCACCATAAGGCCGTCGAAAAAAATGTTGGGGACCAACTGGGAGGTACTATTCAAAGTGATCAGGGACAATCTATAGGGAATCAATCATTTAGAAATAATGAAGGGAAGAGAGATACCCAGAGCATAGATAGCGGCCAATCTCAATAAATTCTACTCTTAGTCTTCTTTTTACCTTTTAGCACTCAATTTATGTAAATCTTAATTTCAAAACTTATATTGATCGTAATTTATTATTCCCATTATAAATAAAGGCCTTTCTTTCTACATCTCAAATCTCTTAAGTTATTTGATTACTTTACATTATTTTCTAAGTAACAGGCTCATAGTTGGCTCTTAGTCTTTAAAAGAGTATGGATCAGGTTTTAAGTTGATTACTATGACAATTTTGCTAGCTATAATTGAAACTAAAGCCCGCAAGTTCTTATCATGACCAACACGGATGACCTCATGGCTTACCCAGGCAAGATATATTCCCTATGGGGTATCCCTAGGAAATAAACTGACAGTGCTTATTTGACTAAATCCTGAGTAGGTGGATTGCCCATAGACCAAGTGCCTTTCATCATTATCTTTTCTAGTCCTAAGGGAGTGTGGTGACACGATCTAAAAGCTAAGAAAGGATGAATAATACATGCACGACACAATAGACTAGAAAAATCCATAAGAATTGGTATTAGCTTGATTCATTTGGCAAAGCCCAATTACAAAAAAGTACCAATTACATAATAATTACAAAGAGCATAAATATCTATAATAATTTATGGTCGACGAGTAAAAAATTATTCTATTTTCTTTCTCTGACCATCATCAGGGTCAGGCATGTATTCATCATCACTATCATGACCCTTCAGATAACTCTCGATAAGCAGAAGGGTAATTTCATCCAACGGGGCCCAGGTCTCATCGTGACCAAAATGAGGTCGACTATATGTAGGATAATCAACTTGGTATATATACCAAAGTTGAGAATCTTGGGGTTCCTTGATAACCTTGAGGCCGTTTAGATAGGCGTGCTTGTAGGCAACATCTATAGCTTACTGCAGCCTCGCAGGGGCACTTACTACCCCTCATCATAACTAACTAAGAAAGTTCTGACAAGTAATAGAGATTCTTTACATCACAGTTCATCCCTATCACCATTGTGTGTCTCATTTGAACTTTCTCCTAAGACTCAGCTAAATTCTTCTTCAACTTGTAATTCTCTAACTACACCACAGTATAAACAGCACCAACATCCTTGGACTCGACCAGCTACGCCATTAATTCTTCTATCTCCTTTTAAAGACAAGAACTTATATCTTCCAAGTCCTTTAAGTCGTCCTTTAGTTTGGCTACCAAGGTGGACTGGTTCTTATTTGCCTCAGTCCTCTATCTTAAATTCCTCTAAGCAGTCAAAAATGCTCGGCCAGCTTGAACGCTAACATCTCGCCCAAGTACGATGTCTACATTATTGGAAAAAGGAATCTCCTGGAAAATAGGCTATAGTATCAAATAAGGACATGCAAAATTTCATCAAAAAAATATAGGGACAATGCTTTAGAGAATGAAAATACTGGTTTCATTAACAAAAGAAGAAGCAGGCAGAGCTATTACACAATCCAAGAAAAGAAAAGAGTACAATTCATGAGAAAAAAAGGAAAAAACCCTAGAACCGTGGGCTTCACTTCTTCACCTTCTATTATGTCTCAACCTCTTTCCCCATGGGTTCCACCTCCTTCTATTTGGATGTTGCCCCCTTGGTTTGATTAGTAGGAAAGCTGGTGGAAATCTCCTTATCCACAGTGTGAGGGGGGCCTAGCTCGTGCTTTCTAAATAACTCAGACTTAAGGGGGATTCTAATTTCCACTAAGGCTTTTTCCTACCCTTTCTTGAATCCTTCTTCCAAGCATAGGATATATGAGTTTTGGCATCATCATAGGCCTCAGTCCAACCTTGATCAAAGCTATAATCCTTGATGGCGGTGATTTGCTCCACCTTCTTGGTCAATCGAGAATTCTCCACCTTCACCAGGTTATTTTGGGTCTTCAGTGAGGCCATGACCATGATAGTGGACTTTTTCTCTAGCTCATATACTGCCTAGGCATTGTCTATGACCTCGTTGGATTTTTAGAGTGCCTCTACTAACTCATCATTATTTTTGGGTTGGTCAACGCGACTATCCAAAAGACTAGTGAACTCTATCGCGAACTGCAAAATAAATAAAAAAAAAGTAACGAATATTTAAAAGACACAGAATCTGAAAACATATAAAACAGAGGAAAATCTATTACCAAGGATAGAGTTTAGGAATATCTTAGGAATATCTAGTCCGGTTCTAACAACTTCAATCGCTCGCGATCACTGTCCCTTAGCAAGCCAGAGGCAATGGTTAGTTTGTAGGCCACAGACTAGGCCTCCAAGATGTTGGCGAGAGAAGGGGAAACATTATTTTTCTTCAAAGAGGATTTAAGGGTCTTCTTATTCTCCTCTTCCTTTTTTTCTCCTCTTCCTTCTTCCTCTTCTCCTCTTCTTTCTTCTTGGCAACTAAGCTTGGGTCTCCAAAACAGGAGCATTTGCCCTCTTCCTTCTTTTAGAACATGGTCCTAGCAGACAGGAAAACATCATCATAAAAACCAGAAGGACTCTTTTCATAGTAGGATCCATTGGACCCTCCTCATACTCTAGTTGGATGGACCCAACGTCTAACAGCTCAAAAGATTAAAAAAAATCCTTCTCAGGAAGAGGAATATCAGGAATCTCGTCCACCAGAAGAGCAGTAAATCTACTGGTGGAGTTAGTGTATTAAAGCAAAAAAGATGATGACCTGGGGTGTTCACCATCAGGTAGATATTCCTTAACCATCCAAGCCTTTAAGAGGTTTGCAACCTTGATATATCAAAGAGAATTCTCCTTATTTTCCTTGTGAACTGTGCACAGACAAAATAAAAATAAAAAATAAATAATAAAGGAAAATATGAACAATTGAGAAACCAAGTGTTAACCTATGTGATCATCCCCCCAATCAGGGCACATAAACCATGTTTATTCTTCTCCCTCAGGGAGCAGTGGATGTTGCCAATTTTTGGAAATGAATCCCTAATCCCAATATCCTTTGTTGGAATAAGGTATGTTTGCGACCAACACCCTTTCGGCCTTCCTCAACTTCAAGTAGTAGATGCCTTCAGAAGTGTTAGACTAGGTGTAACAAGACGTGATATCTGGGATGCCTAAGTTGGTCCTATAGAGCTCATTTATAGGATTGACCCCATTGACTATTCTCCAATCATTGGGGGCACAATGACCAGGGACCACCCCAAAGAATTTAAAAAACACTAAAAATAGACCATAGCCAAGGTGTGAATCTAATGCCCCCTTCAATGTCTCTGACATCTTTAGGCATGGGGACACAGTCGTGGTCCACCCAAGAAGGAATGGAGTAGGTCTTTCTGAATTCCTTAACATTTTTTCCATGGATAGTGGATGTTTTTGGAAGAATAAATTAGCACTACTGAATATAAACAAAAGGAAGAAGAAGTGGAAAGATACGAAAGTAAGAGATGAGGATGAAGACTTACAAAGATGGAAGAATGCAAAGGACAAAGCTCAGAGTTTTTTATAAGCAGAATATTGGAACCAAAGTGATGGTTTGGCTTTCATACAGCCCTATTTGAAATCTAGTGCATAATCATAAGGTAGAGTGCCCAAGATAGATTTTTGGTGCTTCACTTTATGATCGGATGGGATCACCCCTGGGATTTCAACATAATTACAAGTCTTCCCTTCCAATTCAAATTCAAAAATAATTTTCAAAGACCATGGGGCCCAAACAGGATTGAAAATCTAATTGCTCAACAGATCTCAGCCTATAGATTTTAGGGACAATTATGGGAACCTAAATAATTAATTAAGCTCAATTAAGGGACAATCGACCAAGCCCAACAGAATGTGGACACGTCTGACCCAACTAATCAAAAGAATCATCAATCATATTTTTCACATGGATAAATATGAATGTTTATCACGTCAATAACATCAATAATGATAAGTTCAATCGATTACCAATATTAACGGATGAGATATTCAAGAATTGACGTACGAGCCAATAACAAGTTGGGGGAGTTCCTTGTAAAACTCAACCACTTTACACCACTATAAATATAACCCTCGCCCTAGGGTTAAAGGGGATGTAATTTCTGTATTTAACTGAACTTAATAGATAATAGTGACCTCTCTAGGCACATAGGAAATTTTTCGAACCACGTATTTTCATGCGTTATTTGATTAGCATCTTCTTACTTCGCTCTTTAATTGGTTTCTAGATCCATTTTTTATTGTGATTAATTTGGACTTACGAGTAGCTTCTACAGTATTGTGATGGATACAGTAACCATGAACCAATTTTATAGTGCAAACCTAGGTCTTGGGGAGAGTAGTTATTATTGTGGCTTGAGGTCTTCCCCAAGCTTAGATCTATACCATTTCTATGCCGGGGAAAAATCTCGTAACTTAGTTACAATTTTTTCTCGATCTCAAACGATCACGAAAGGAACATCCATGTATTTTCTGGGAAATTATATGATAAAAAATTATGACGGCCTCAGGGTTCCTACCACAAAGGGAGCACTTGATAGGTTGTTCGATTATTTTTGTATTTGTTAAGTACTAAAAATTATCATGGATCGACTTGATTTTTATGTAGATTGCTTTTTAAACACAAAGTTTTTCGACTACCTAGTCAATCTTAGATATTTAGAGAAGGTTTGGAAGCATCATAACCCAGAAGGTGTTCGTCCTCACTGTAGGGTGGCTAACGTTTTGCTCGGCTACAGCTTGACCATTCATCCAATTAAAAACTTCATATTCCTTCCCAATTTTTTGATTGTCAATTGTTCCTCAATCGATGAAAACTCCATTTCAACTGCCATCTTTAATTAAGGAAATCGTCCCAACAATTTGTTTTAACGGACTCCAACTCTAACCAAGAAGAGGAAGATGAAAAAGGTTTTAACTCTTTCTTAGATGATCTTGACCACCTTTTACCTATGACGCCAGCATTTATGTCCATGCTTGGGAGGAAGTTAAAACAAGAGAAAACCTTAATGCATAGGAATTTCTATTACCTTGACATGACTAGCAAACAGAGGATGTTAGTGGATCTGGCAGCTTCCAGAGATAAGCTTAAAAAATAGGCGGCCAATAATAACCAGACCGAAAAAATTTTATTCAGAAGAAGAAAAAGTTAATTACCCTCAAAGATATGGAGGAACAAGAGCTCGAGCATCAACATCAAAAGGTTGAGTGAAGTGAAAAGAGGAGGATGTATAAGGACCAGATAGGTCCCCCACCTGCCCTAACTTATGTTCCCAACCGACTTGTAACAATCAATTATCCTCAATAACAACAGAGGGAATAGAAAAAAAGGAACCAAGCTCTAACTTAGGAGGTCTCTTTTACTAAACAAAAAGAACCAATAACCAGGTCCTATTCATCTCGTAGGAATTTAGAGGATGCGTACTCCATTTCTCAGGTGGCAAGGATGTCATATGGCATGATTGAACTAAAGAGGCTTTATTTATAGAGGCTCCATAAGGAAGGTTTGTGACACAGTGTCCTGGTAAATTACATAACTTTTTATTTATTTCTCACACCTAATTTTGTTTTTAACTTTTTCTCCTTTTATATGCAGAGTGTGAAGGTCATTGGAGAACTTGTTGGCCAACAATGATCAGGTCACGAAATCCAATAACACCTTGAAGGGTTAGATCCTCATCTAAAGCAGGGTTTTGGACGGCCTTAACAACAAGTTAAAGTTTGAGGAGGACCCGAAGGTGAAAGAGATGGAAGAAATCGAGTGAACTTAGAATTAGTTCAGCAGGGTGGATACCGAGCTATGTTATTTGGAGACTAATTTTAAATGTAAGGTCCTTTGAAAGAAGATCCTCTATAGGCAAAAGAGTATAATATATCAGGCTTAAGGGGAAAAGCTAGAGAAAGCATACAATGAGGGATTTGAGGCAGCAATCCAAGACATTTCCTTGAAGCTGAGCTATTATGAGTCCATTGCATTCAATAAAGGTTAGGTAGCCATTGTAAATTAAGAAAATGTTCATGAGGGCGATTCGGCCTATGCCATATGTCCACCCTTGGTGAATCCCTTGGGGTTTAACCCCATTGAAGATCCCCTAGTTACCGATCCTCCAACACACTAGATTAATCTACCTTACCGGCTTCTATTGCTATTGGGGGGACCACTCTTGATCGTCCTACAACTCATGTTACAAAGGTCACTGCCGAGCTGTCTTCCCTTCCGGCTTCTACTACTCTTGGGTAGGCCGCCCATAACCTTTGATTTTTTGTCTTATTTAAAGGTAAACCTTTTTGACCCCTTGAGGTCATTTCCTTGTTGGTCCATGGCCATTTTTTGTTTATTAATGAGAAATATATTTCAATTTTATTTCATCTCTTGTTGTGCATTTTTTTATTCTATGCGACAAAGATATGATATTTGTTTTTCATACTATTTCTATATGATTTGTCCTTTCGAGATAGTTCTTGGCCTTTTCCAACTGTCCTTTCTCTTCCTAGAATTTATTTTCTCTCAAGAGAAATCCAATTGTTTGCAAAAAATGACACTTGATGGCCTATATCACCTAAATTTGATCAATCTTTGGCACTATTAGGCTGGGTTATTCAATTCGTCATGTATATAGTGGAACGTTATTGTGAGGTTTATTGTTAGACATGGGTGATGTATTCAATTATATGATCATTTGATCTCGACCATAATAAGTCATTGATATGGTTAATATCATTTCTACCATAAGTAAATGATACGCTAAATTCTAGGCCAACCATTAGTAAATGATATATCTAATTTTTGGCTTACCATTCTTGTGTCGGGGAGTACCATTACTTCTAGGTGGGATTAGTGCCAAACATAGATGATCAACTTATGTCTTGAGTCATACCACATTGTTCTTATAAGTTTTTTTTTCGTCTTCTAGGCCGATCTAGTTTAGATCATACAACTTCTCAAGCGAGTTTTGGTGCCAAACGTAGGTGACCAACTCATGTCGGAGTTATACCAGGCTATTTTTATGTAGGTATTTTCCCCTTATATGTCGATCTAATTAGACCATACCAATTATAAAGTGGTTTTTTGTCTCTCCTAGGCCGATCTAGTTTAGATCAGACCATTTTCAAGTGGGTTTTCATGCCAAATGTAGGCAACCAACTCAAGTCTGAGTTGTATCACGCAGTTCTTACGTGGGTTCTTTCCTCTTTTAGGAGACCAACCTTTATTACCAGTAGCACCAATGATTATATATGTTTAATAAAAAAGAGGTTTGAGACAACAAGTTTGAATAATTTTAATGACTAACTAAAAATCATTTTATTGTGCATAAAGAAGGAAATAATGTCTTTACACTACACCAAAATGGTCAAATTGACACCCTTTAATCGGCCAGTTATGTCACACCGTGACAAAAAAACACGCATTTTTTTATCACGATCAATGACAGTGACAAGGCCGCAATGTGACACCCCGCCTAATTAAACATCGGGTGATCAAGCCTTTATTAAATTAAAACAGGTTTCTCAAATGGTTCATTCTTAGCATCACTATCGAAAACTTTTTAATTACTAATCCCCTAAGTAAAAATTAGACCGGTGCCAAATTTTATCTTTCTTAAAATGAATAAATCAACCATGCGGAATAAAGTATAAAAACAACCATGTACTATAACCCAATCAATAAAGTGTAAGCACAAAAGAATAAAAGTAATACGGAATAAACCATCGGCTAAAATACCAAAATAATAGTAGTAAACCACTAGTCTGAAACTAAACATCCGAGACTGATATCGGACCACAAGTCCATACAAAGAATAGTGTGAGATACTGCACTATATCTGAATGAGAGATAGAGTCTAATCAAAATCCTGTAAGCATCCACTGTGCTAAAAGGTTTTGAAAATATTTTATAGCAGGAGTTAGTACTCAAAACATTTTTAAAATATTTAACAAGCGTTTATCACAATATAAAATGCGGTTATTGATTACACATGTTAGGTTCTCGTACACTCTCTTGAGTTTACTCATCCCTCATCTTTTGTGCACACCTAACGTTATACACTTAGCCTACCTAGCCATATCTCCCAAGCTAACTAGGAGTTAGTAATCATCTGAACTTATCTATACTTAAGTTCTCGTATCGCCCACACAGTATGTCCATTTCTTAACATCTCACAAAGGTTAATTAATACTCAAGTAACATTTCACCTATGTTATGTTTTAAAACTTCTCATTTAGTTTCATTACTAAATTTCTACAATTATCACAATTTCTATCTTCCCACTTTTGTAATTAAGTTTCAGTACCTAAATTACTAAATAGATATTCTCTATTTAACGTTACGTTTCAGAATTAAGTTTCACTACTTAACTTACCAGTTCGGTATGTATCTTTAAATACATAATATATATCAATCTACTAATACACAGAAGTAGAATATCATCAAGTACATATTTCACACACAATATATACTAAATATCAGTCATTACTATTTTGTCCTTTTCACACACGTAAAGGACTCTTGGTTCGGAATGATTCATCGACCCCAAGTAAGAATTGGATCGGAATGATACATCGACACCAATTATTTATATACACAAATTCTGGCTCGAACTCTTTCATCATGCCACCAGTTCAATGGTCTGGTTCGGCATTTTACATCGACCCCAAACATATAATAACCCTTTGTTAGTTCGGAATATCTCATCGACCCTAACATAGTTAATTTAGGTATACTTCTCTCGACCTAAAAGATCATATATTTCAGTAGGTACACGTCCGACCTGTTGATTATGTTCGTACATTATGTTTTAATCTCTTATATCTACCGTAAAATATTCGCTTTGCGATTTATCTCATTAATCGCATTTATTTGAGTATTCACACAACTCTAAAGGTCCTAGTTACCCCTCACATATAATTTCAGTAGTTATTACTTACCCTACTGGTATATTACTCGAATTGACTTACCTCGCCTTGTAACTCAATTCTGAATTTCCCGATACTCTACTCAATCGGATTATTCTCGTCGGTCCATAACCCAATCCCTACCCCCAATGGCTTTATTGGACCTCAATAATATACCTATTGGTCTTATTCTCACTCCCATATAAGTATAATACAAATCCTAGGATACCCATTCATTCTCGAAAATCAACGAAACCTTAAACACGAAAAATTCGAGAAAAATAGCTTACGTCGATCGATCGACTACTGGGTTCGATCGATCGACCTAGTCGATTGATTGACATTCGAGATCGATCGATCGATCGAACAGGGACAGACGCAGTTCGTCTTCTTTGTTAACCTCTCTCTCCATTAACAAATCTCCAAACTTCATTATAGTCCACCGAACTTCGACCCAATGATCCTAACATCTTTCCACATATACTAGGAAAATTTCTAACGTTTCAAATACATCTGAACCTCAATTCCGTTAAAGAAATAGTGAATTAAACCCAGAATTTCATAAAACCCCAGTTATGGTGTTCTTCCCATAAACTCATTCAAAACCCAGATTTTATTCCGAAATAATCATCAAGTCTACTCTGAATATTAATCCTCTACATATATTAAGTCATTCTACATGCGATTCCTATCCCAACATGTAATATTATCATTATTCTCCTATCAAGATATTGATTTAACAAAACTATTCAAAAACCCTACACATGGGTATTATAAGTTTATAATTTTTGTAATAAACAACTTGCCTTGACAGAGGGAATATGATTTCGTGGATTTGATGATGGATTGATGCTTCTCTTCTTCAATCCTTCCTCTTTGGCTCCTAGGGTGTAACATCCATACCCAACCTCCTCAAAAGCATCTTCTAATTCTTGAGAATGGTTTTCTCCTTCTCTCTAATGGTATTGGTGTTTACATGGGTTTTCTAACCCTAACCCCTCTTTCATATGGCTGATAAAAAGGCTCTAAAATTCGTAGGTCTCTATACCCTCTCATGTTAAAGGACCAAAATGCCCCCAAACGGTCTTGGTTTAGTCCAAAATTATCCCGAGACTCAACTAGTACCCCTGGGTATACTATTTTGACTAATTTGACCCTTCCGGACTCATCTGTGACCTCTAAATTATCATTTGAGTCACTTACAAAATATTACTCGTTCTCACCCCAAAATGGTCTACACGCGTTAAGTAACTATTTACTACTCGCACTAAGTAAATAGAATGAGGCAATATAAATCGGTATCTATCTCTCGATTAATATTCCATAATTACAATTTTTTTAATAAATCTCATTAAATTACTCCTTTTATGTAATTTAAATTAAACCGTATTTTCTCATTTAATTCTCCAATTTAATTAAATAGAATATTCTGAAATACGGGGTATTACATACTTCCCCCCTTACAAAGGAATTTCGTCCTCGAAAGTAGGATAAGGCTGGTATTAAGACTAAGGACCTTAAACATCACTGCATCCTCTAATACCCAAAATCAAATCATATCATCCTAGCGGTCATCCCAAGTACATGCCTTGCTTCATTATAAACTCTTATCGCATGTTACCCATGCCGCATATATCATAATTAAGTCTCACTACTTAATTTCTCCATAGATTTTTCCCAATCTAACGTTAACTCTTGAAATTAAGTTTCTCCTTACTTAATTTACCCTTTTGATGTATATCTTTATATATAACATTTTTGTGTCTACTATCACTCATAAGTAAAATATTATAAGGTATATATTTCACACACAATATATACTATAAGGGAAATTGGTCCGGTAAAATCATCGGCCCCAATAATCCTATCATTTACATTAAATGTAATGCATATGTTGGTTCAGACCTTCCGTCGATACCAAATTTATCATTGATTTGGTTCGGCAAACCATCGACCCCAAATCGATCCTTCACGTATTGGTCCGGAACATCATCGACCCCAATACAGAATTTAAGCATACTTATTATCACACATAAGTAGGAAATCATAAGGTATATATATCTTACACATAACATATACTATCAACACTAATTTTTTAATCACCCCCCTTTTACAACACTTTTGGGGTTATTGGCTCGGAATCCCACCTCGATCACCAATAGTGATTGGTTATATTGTCTCAGAATCACAATTCGAGCATAATATAAGTATATATATCTCATCGCACATGAGTAGACAATTTGTGATCCATATATTACACACTTCATATATCCTAAAATGTCATACTCCCATAGAATGTCCTCATATCACGCGTTAAGGACTAAGAGTTCGAAATATCTCCTCGAACCACCCTCAAAGTACATATAAGTTCATACTAGGTACCCAAGAACCTAAACCTTATGTACAGTCCATATAGGCACCCACACTACCTATAAAATATGCTCATACGATTATACATTCAACCTACAAATTGATCAGTGGTTTCTTCCAAAATTCCACTATCGTTAAGACGTAGTATCTTCCTTTCTAGCAATAATTGGGTTATAGGCGACACAGCATACCCAAAATAAAACATTATCTTCATTCCTCCCTGACCCTCTCTCACAGGGTGGGATTTTAGGATTTCATCCTGCTTCACAACAATGTAGAGCGTCGCCTTGCCCTTCTGCACTCTACCTTATTACCTACATATCAGTCCATCATGGTCAAACCCATTTCGCTAACCCAACGGAATGTTGAGTTAGTTACGATGTTCACAGCCCATCCATAAATTATAAGTCTGCCTATGCATTCCATCACTGGAAATGTAGGTTCACCACCGAATTCCGATTTCTCATTTCGAGACCGTCTTTCTCTATTAACTAGTGGTGCGTCTGGAGACAATCTCATTATATCTCTTCTGCAACACCATTTCCCACTTACGTCATCTTTCCTCAAGTGGTATTCTATTCCCTTTTCTCTCCGGGTATTTTATACTTTACAATCTGTGCGCTCTTCGTAATTGGCGCACTTTTGCTACCTTATAAGGATCAACATTTTAGTAACGCGTAAGTCACTCTCAACACTCAGTCAAGTAGCACCCTGCGTTACTTCTTCATAATAGTTAGGCCTCCCATATCAAGAGGTAACTTTTGAACAACTTCCCACCGAATTTTTATCCCATAGGGTGTGCTGGCACTCTCAGCACATATAAGCGTGGATTAGCGTCTATCTTCCATGATGTTCAATCCATTTCATCAATACGACTTGCCTCATAACTTCCCCACCGGCGTACTTATCAAAATAATTTTTTGCGTCCCTCTCTCTCGGATGACTAAGAAAACCAATTGAATAGGGTGCCCATACACCCTTTTCTCCGTGCACATTTGCAAAAAACATTGCAACTGTCGCTCTCGTAACACACGTTTCCTCTTCCTTCGCCTTGTCTTCACGGCGTGACTACAATCTTGCGGGTATTCTCAATCCCCTATAGACCAAAAATTAAATTCTTGCCCACAAAGTCTCACTTATCCCTTCGTGGTAAGATAAGCTTTTTAGTGTTTCCCCACAACACTACTGGATCCACTGATGCCCTAGCATCTAACGTCTCTTCTCCTGATGTGCATAAAAATTTAGTTGTATCCCCTTTCGCAACCGAACTTAAACAAGGGTCTTCTCCCAATGCATTTCTACTGAGCATTGCCGGAATAACACATAGTCGAGATACTCAAATTCCATCCCCCAATAATAGGTACAACCATACTCTATCATCTACAAAAGGAGTCAAGTGGCACTGCGCTAATACTATCACTAAATCCTTATCTCTCGTTACAATAACGAGCTCGATTTCTCCGCTCAACGGTCATACGATATACCTTGAATCACATCATTAAAGTCCCTATACATCGGAATCAATCACTATGAGACATCCATAATCTCTGAAGTCTCCAACATACTAATGAATAATACGAGCTCGACCCTCTTTCAGGTGAGGTATCATCAAATACTTCATTCACTTGAGGCTAAAATACACTGGTTGTTCAAATGGTTCCCGGACATAATACGCTTGTCCTTACAGAAATGAAAAACTTATCGGAGTTATTATTCCCTTAAATAACTTTGGACAAGATCCACACGTGTGGTCTTACGTCCCACATAAGACTTCTTTTCATAAATCCCCTTATTCCAGGCCACACCGACTGGTTTATGGTATTCCTCCTTTCGGACTTGGCAGCCTTGATTTTTAACACTATCATCATGGTTCCCTTATTTTCACTGACCAAGGAATGCACTATTAGACTTAACAGTCCCGACTAGGATCAAATCAATGAATCCCTTAGTGGGTTTCCACTTATGGCTTGCACTAGCCCCATTACATTCAGTCTTACTCTTTGACTAAATCCTTAAACTCTTTTAGCTCCGCCCAACTAGGAGCATTTACCTCAACCTTGTAAGAATCACCATACTTCCTTCATACACATAAGTCGTCCAAGAAGAGTTTCACCAAAATTGTGAACGGCGGCTCGAGAGTCCATTCTCTCAAGGGCTCTTTTTCTCCTCTACCTATCTCATCGGGTACAAGTTCACTTCAATAGATAAATTTCTTTCTCACAGTTGGCCCCAACCAGTCTTTCACGTCATGGGTTCAGATATTTCCATTCACTTCGCTTCCGAACCATCATTGGAGAAATTTGTGGTTAAACTATATGTAAGGTCCCTCTATTTGTATACTGACCCTCGGTCCGGATGTGGTGACTGGTATCCCCACCACGTTGCCTCTATAAAAAAAATTACTCAAATTTTCACTTCTGAGTATTTCTACTCGATCCTAAATGCCAAAACTTCTGTACATTCTACTTCCATTGGTTAACATGCATAATCACCGTTTTATCAAATTTTTCATTGGTCGTTCTCTTCCAAGATCTTTCAGACCTTCTCCCATTACCCCTGCGTTGGGCGAGTTTCGATTAGCCTCACCCTTTGCCTTTGCGGTACTTAGAGGAATTCTGATATGCCCCAACAGTCCTTGCAGCATCTACTTCCATTACACACTAGGAGTAACCGCGATAACGGTCATCTCTCCTATGATTACCATACTCGATCACTCCATGCTTCATGCCAATCTCCTCCCTCGTGCAGTCCTTCCAACGCTAATGCTGGTCCTACCACCATGTTCTATGTACCATGACCAATCTAACTCATATGTATAACACTATATCTACTAAATAGCAGGAGAACGTAAACTACGTACGTAGAGGAGTACAACAATCCTAAGATAGAGCTCTATATCAATCAAACGATACGCTGAAAACGTAGTAAGCCGTACAGATCCTATGGACATTAGAACCTGATGCTCTGATACCATCTCTGACACCCCGCCTAATTAAACATCGGGTGATCATGCCTTTATTAAATTAAAACAGGTTTCTCAAATGGTTCATTCTTAGTATCACTGTCGAAAACTTTTTAATTACTAATCCCCTGAGTAAAAATTAGACCGGTGCCAAATTTTATCTTTCTTAAAACAGATAAATCAAACATGCGAAACAAAGTATAAAAACAACCATGTACTATAACCCAATCAACAAAGTGTAAGCACAAAAGAATAAAAGAAATACAAAATAAACCATCGGCTAAAATCCCAAAATAATAGTAGATCAACCTCTAGTCTGAAACTAAACATCCGAGACTGATATCGGACCACAAGTCCATACAGAGAATAGTGTGAGATCCTGCACTATATCTAAATGAGAGATATAGTCTAATCAAAATCCTATAAGCATCCACTGTGCTACAGCTTCGAGTCCCTAGAATTAAATCATCATACATGGCATCCATGTGGCTGGACACCTAAAAGGTTTTGAAAATATTTTATAGCAAGAGTTAGTACTCAAAACATTTTAAAAATATTTAACAAGCATTTATCACAATATAAAACGCAGTTATTGATTACACATGTTAGGTTCTTGTACACCCTTTTGAGTTTACTAACCCCTCATCTTTTGTGCACACCTAACGTTCTACCTGGCCATATCTCCCAAGCTAACTAGGACTAAGTAATCATTTTAACTTATCTATACTTAAGTTCTCGTATCTCCCACACAGTATGTCCATTTCATTAACATCTCACGAAGGTTAATTAATACTCAAGTAACATTTCACCTATGTTATGTTTTAAAACTTCTCATTTAGTTTCACTACTAAATTTCTACAATTATCACAATTTCTATCTTCCCACTTTTGTAATTAAGTTTCACTACTTAAATTACTAAATAGATATTCTCTATTTAATGTTACATTTCGTAATTAAGTTTCACTACTTAACTTACAAGTTCGGTATGTATCTTTAAATACATAATATATATCAATATACTAATACATAAAAGTAGAATATCATCAAGTACATATTTCACACACAATATATACTAAATATCAGTCATTACTATTTTGTCCTTTTCACACACGTAAAGGACTCTTGGTTCGGAATTATTCATCGACCCCAAGTAAGAATTGGTTCGGAATGATACATCGACCCCAATTATTTATATACACAAATTCTGGCTCGGACTCTTTCATCACGCCACCAGTTCAAAGGTTTAGTTCGGCATTTTACATCGTCCCCAAACATATAATAACCCTATTTTAGTTCGGAATATCTCATCGACCCTAACATAGTTAATTTAGGTATACTTTTCTCGACCTAAAAGATCATAAACACGCCCGACCTGCTGATTATGTTCGTATGTAATATTTTATTCTCTTATATCTACCGTACAATATTTGCTTTACGATTTATCTCATTAATCGCATTTATTTGAGTATTCACACAACTCTAAGGGTCTTAGTTACCCCTCACATATAATTTCAGTAGTTATTACTTACCCTACTTGTCTATTACTCGAATTGACTTACCTCACCTCGTAACTCAATTCTGAATTCCCCGATACTCTACTCAATCGGATTATTCTCATCGGTCCATAACCCAATCCGTACCCCCAATGGCCTTATCGAACCTCAACAATATACCTACTGGTCTTATTCTCACTCCCATATAAGTATAATACAAATCCTAGGATACCCATTCATTCCCGAAAATCAACGAAACCTTAAACACGAAAAATTTGGGAAAAACAGCTTACGTCGATCGATCGACTACTGGGTTCGATCGATTGACCTAGTCGATCAATCGACATTCGATCGAACAGGGACAGACGCAGTTTATCTTCTTCGTTAACCTCTCTCTCCATTAACAAATCTCCAAACTTTATTATAATCCACCAAACTTCGACCCAATGATCCTAACATATTTCCACATATACTAGGACAATTTCTAACGTTTCAAATACATCTGAACCTCAATTCCTTTAAAGAAATAGTGAATTAAACCTAGAATTTCTTAAAACCCTAGTTATGGTGTTCTTCCCATATACTCATTCAAAACCCATATTTTATTCCCAAATAATCATCAAGTCTACTCTGAATATTAATCCTCTACATATATTAAGTCATTCTACATGTGATTCCTATCCCAACATGTAATATTATCATTATTCTCCTGTCAAGATATTGATTTAACAAAACTATTCAAAAACCCTACACATGGGTATTATAACTTTATAATTTTTGTAATAAACAACTTGCCTTGACAGAGGGAATATGATTTCGTGGAGTTGATGATGGATTGACGCTTTTCTTCTTCAATCCTTCCTCCTTTGGTTCCTAGGGTGTAAGATCGACACCCAACCTCCTCAAAAGCATCTTCTAAGTCTTGAGAATGGTTTTCTCCTTCTCTCTAATGGTATTGGTGTTTACATGGGTTTTCTAACCCTAACCCCTCTTTCATACGGCTGATAAAAAACTCTCAAATTCGTAGGTCTCCATACCCTCTCATGTTAAAAGACCAAAATGCCCCCGAACGATCTCGGTTTAGTCCACAATTACCCCGAGACTCAACTAGTACCCCCGGGTATACTATTTTGACTAATTTGACCCTTCCGGACTCATCTGTGACCTCTAAATTATCATTTGAGTAACTTAAAAAATATTACTCGTTCTCACCCCAAAACGGTCTACACGTGTTAAGTAACTATTTACTACTCGCACTAAGTAAATAGAATGAGGCAATATAAATCGTTATCTATCTCTCGATTAATATTCCATAATTACAATTTTTTTAATAAATATCATTAAATTACTCCTCTTACGTAATTTAAATTAAACCGTATTTTCTCATTTAATTCTCCAATTTAATTAAATAGAATATTCCGAAATACGGGGTATTACACGCGACAAAGGCTTGTCACGGTCATTGACTGAGACAAGTACAGTTGTCACGAATTTTTCATGGTCATTGACCGTGACAAACCTTATATCTTGTCACGATCAAGGTCCGTGACATGTCCGTGACAATTCTGTCAGTAAAAAACCCTTACATCTTCTTTTTTTCCACCGATTTCTATTTCCTCCATTTCTCTCTCTCTCTCTAAGATATTGCACTCTCTCTACTATTTTGGTACACTTTCTCTCTATTTGTCTTCCATATGTGTATATGTGCGTGTGTGTGTATATGAGTGTCTAAATGTGCGTGTGTGTGTGTGTGTTGTATATGTGCGTGTGTGGGGGAGGGGGCAGGGCTGGAGGGGGGAGGGGGTGTATATGTGCGTGTGTGTGTATATATATGTGTGTGTGTGTGTGTGTATGTGCGTGTGTGCGTGTGTGTATGTGTGTGTGTGTGTGTGTGTGTGTGTGCATGTGTGGTGGGCAGGGCAGGGGGTGTGGGGTTGTGGGGGGGGGGGGGGGGGAGGGAATGGAGCGGGGGGGTTTGTTAATTTCTTTTAATTAAATTTTTATTTGTTTATTAGATATTGCCCCTCATATGCAAGTAGTGCCCCTTGTAAAATAATTGATTGATTAAATATTGATTGGTTGTTAATTTTTTTAGTAAATTAATAATTAATTCCCCTTTCATATGCAAGCAGGATTGCCCCTCATTGTAAATTAGTAAATTAATAATTGTATACTTTAATTGTTAGTTTAATTGATGAAAATAATTAATTGAGTAGATGAATTAGAAGGAGTACGGGATACACATTTGTTGTTGCTATTGCGGTTGGATTATAGTGGATTGATGTTCGGTTGGTTAACTTTATAAGTGGCATGACCACTGGATTATTGCCCATATGGAGGTGGAAGTTTTCAAAAAAAAATTAAAAATTACTTTGTATCACGAACAATATATATATATAGTATGATAATTAAATGAAACATACTTGAAATTACATATAGTGCGCATAAATACTAGCCTTCTAGTTCTTATGCATACGCATTCAATAGCCCTTAGACCCGTTCGAGAGTCATTACCCCTGTAATGAGATCTCTCGAATTGTCCCGGTTGGACAGTTTGGGACTGCATAATTTATGTATAATAAAATTCTTAGTGGCTTAAAGTTGTTACTTTTAGAGGAACTTCTGCAGTCGTATCCTAATGTTCTCTGGGTACATACTAGATTGGCAAGTGTGAGTGTTATTTCAATTGATCAATTGAAATAACACTCACACTTGCCAATCTACGTTGTGTACTTAGAGAACTACGGGGATATGCTGTCGAATTTTTCTCAAATCGTAACAATGTGCATGAGCTGTTTAGTATATTACAGAAATATGTGATCTTGAATGGTATAGGACCACTCACCCTTTAGAGGAGATGGAGGAAATAGGAATTTCAATTATAAATTGAATTTGAACTTGAAATTTAAAAATAGAATATAAATAAGACATAATTAAATGAAATATACTATAAATCTAAGTTTTGTTTATACTAATCCATGAATATACGCTTCTTACCTTTAATAGGTGATTAGTTGTGGTAGCTGTGATGAGATATATCCTAAATACAAAGAGTGGATGGATGAGACAAATGGAATGGGGGATGTGTTTCGCAGAGGTGCAAATGAATTTGTGAAATATGCATAGATATGTCATAATGATGAAGAGTTTTCGTGTCCATATGGTAGTTGTAAGAATGGTGAGGTGTTTGAGTGGAAAATAATTGAACTACATTTGTTAAGATGGGGTATGCAAGATATTTATCGATTTTGGAGTTTTCACGGTGAATTTAAAGTTCCTTTTGTCCCGAACAACCTTCATAACAGCCTTTAACAAGTAGGATAGATGTAGAAGGGGACGACGTAGATCATAATATGTTAAAGGATTTAGTTGATGATGTGTACGGAGTTTATGAAGTGGAGGAGAATGAGGTTACTGATGATGTACAAGGTTCAGATGCTCATGAAGACATCACGATAAACCTTAACTATGACTACCAAAGTTTAAAATTTAGGGCGACCCAATCGTTATAGTTTGGCTGTGAGAAAGATCAATTAACTTTACATGCCACGGTTGGTTTACACAGTTTGAAGACGCAGTACGATTTGTCTGGTAATAGCGTGACAGGAATTCTGAATTAGGTGAAGGGCTTACTACCCAAGGAGAACAAGCTTCCAAATAGTTATCATGTAATGAAGAACAGTTTGAAAGGTTTGGGAATGAAGTATAAATCGATTCATGCTTGTGTGTATGATTTCATACTATACCGAAAGGAGTAATAATTCATTTGGATTTGTAGTAATTGTACATATTTGCATGTCTTCTTTTAATTCATTTCGATTTGTACTAATAACAACATATTTTTTACAGAAAATGTCTCCTTCAGGTGTTAAGGCGAGGATGATGATGATGTTGATTATGATGATGTCATCTAGGATCGGTGGTAGTGGAGGCGGCGAGGGCTCTTCGGCCCCAAGGCTCCCCAAATAGGACAAATTGGGGATGGTCATCGAGAACAAAATGGGGCTATTAACGAGATCCCTCGAGCTGGTAAAGACTATCATCAGCCAGGGGTACACTAGTTGGAGGGAGGAGCCAAATGAGCTCAAGTTAGCTATTTGGGTGGCACTACAGGTAATGTATTTATATTTATATTTATATGAATATTTCAATTTCAGTTTCAATTTCGATTTTAATTTTAATTTCAATTTCATTTAATATTTATATTTATTCTCAACTAACATTGCATTTGTTGGACAAGAACAATTTAGCCTGGACCCAAAACTAAGCGATTCCGTCTTGGAGCAGTTGAGGGAGCAACACAAGACGTGGAAGAAAAATATACGGACTTGGTACTTTGGGAAGACCCGAGACTCTGTTATCCGAATGCGTGATTCCGTCCCGCCGAAGGAGCCTATCTCATTGGCACAATGGCAAAAGTTCATTGACAATGAGATCGGGGAGAGATAATCGGCATCTCGCCAATCGGGGAGGGAAAATCGGGTGAAAAGGATGGATGTGCACTACGCCGGTCGGACGTCTTACGCCGAGGTGGAGCATAGCATGATGGTAAGATTTAATTTTTCTATAATTATAGAAATATGTTATTCTGCATTATTTTACTCTCCGGGGCCGATACTAATTTTGCATTATTTTATTTCAGGGGACGGGGAGTGGCCCTGGGGGTATGCCACATAGGCTCGATACTTATGTGGCTATTCGGACGAAGAAGGGGAAGGATAAGGAAGTGTCCTCGATTATTGCGTCTATAATTGTAAGTAATCCGAAAGTTTACTTTTTGTTAATTACGGTATAATTTTTTTATTTACTTATTTAACTAATCATGTGCTTTTTTTCGTTTCAGGCAAAGCTTAAGGAAGTGAATGAGTCGCAGTCTGATGTCGACAAGGCATCTTTATCCACAGGCGCACTCAGCCAAGTGCTTGGCGCTGATCGCAAGGGGAGGACAAGGGGGGTGAGCTCGCAGGTGGCCAAATTTAGGATCATCGGATTGCAGATGAGCAACACCGGATTTTCTTGAACGGTGGAATCACATGACGAGAAGCTACCCCGTTTGGAGGTGGCAGTCCAAGATATGTTATCATTCGTGAAGAGTTCATTGGGCGGAAATCATAAGGGGAAAGGGAAGGAGAAGGTGGAGGAGGAGGAGGAGGAGGAGGAGGAGGTGTCGGAGGACAAGGATATGGACTTCGTCGCTTCATCGCCGACACGTGTGGACTTTGATGATCCAATCCCCTATTTGGCTCCCTTCGACCGATCGATGTCGACACTTGGTTGGTCGAGTGTGTTTATACAGGATATATTTGATGGACAGCGAATAGGGTGGGGGTTGAGGGACCCAAATATCGTCCAGGGTATGCCAGTTCATGGACGTTTGCTTCCAGACATCGAGGTCAAGGTGCTCGTCATGCATGTGAGACCCGGGAAGGAGAACTCCCCTTTCTGGTTACGCGAACAATGTGGCATGATGCATATTCAAGGGTGTATCAATTCCTATATCGTGTGTCCTTCTCACCTCCTCAGACCTACCCAGACATGTAGTGACGTTATTTGAATTGAGTTATTTTAAGTTGTTACATTTGAATTATATTTGGATTATATCGTGATGCATATTGTTTTGAATGTAAATTTGCATTATCTCTATTTTATTTAGATATATGATGTTTGAACAGGTAAAATGTTGTTATAACAGGTATAAATATATTGTTGGACACTGGCAGTGGCCCTAGTGCCCAACAATTTTTTTTTTATTTCTGTCCAGAATTGTCACGGTCATTGACCGTGACAAGTCCGCGATAAAGGAGACTTATCATGGACTTGTCACAATCAATGACCGTGACAATGTTTTATTAAATGTAATGAGTTTAACACAATTATTAACCGTGACTAAGCTTGTCAAGGTCATTGACTGTGACATGATCGTGACAAGTCTAATGAACATGACTGTGACAAGTTCGTGACAACAAACATTGTCACCCCCAGACTTGTCACGGTCATTAACCTTAACAAGTTGGACTTGTCACGATCAATGACCGTGACAATCTGGCAGATTTGGTGTAGTGTTAACTTCTTATATAATGATAAAACTTCCTATGGTTCATGGAATTCTATGATCTTGGGACTACTCTGCCATCTAAATTTCAAATTTGATATTATCCTTCTCCCCTCTTTGAGATTACTCGGTAAGGCCCCTATCAGTTCGATGCAAGTTTCCCATCCGATGGCTTCTTGGCCGTGGGTAGAAGCTTTTGGAGCACCAAGTCACCGACCCAGAATTCTTTGATCTTAACCTTCTTATCATATTATCTTACCAAGTCTTGCTGGCAGGCGGCCAAATGTATCATAGCTTTATCCCTTCTTTATTTTGATAAGTCTAACTTATGAGTTATATGGTCATCATCACGATCGTCTTTAAAGATCTTTGATTTGAGCATTAAAACCCCGATATCCAAAGGGAAGATAACTTTCACAACATAAGCAAGGGAGTACGAAGTATTTTTTGTTCTCTTTCTTGGTGTGGTTCTTTATCCCCGAAGAACAGAGGGAAATTTTTCCATCCACTATCCTTTGACATTGTTTAATTAGCACTTGATTCCTGATGAAGAGTTTTGTTGGATATATTTTCCTATCCATTACATTGGGGGAAGACTACCTATGCATAGTGTATTCTTACTCCTTGTTCTTCATAAAAGTCACGACTGGAGTCATTATTGAATTTTGCTCTATAGTCGGTAAGCATCCCTCTTGGGATTCCAAATCGTATGATGAGGTTCCTCCGGATGAATCTCTTAGATTTCACTTCTCTAATGTGGGTGAGTACTTTAAACTCGACCCACTTTGTGAAGTAGTCAACTATTATCAGATATTTTCAATTCCATGGTGCGACAGGTAATGGACCCACTATGTCCATGCCCACTTAAACAAAAATCCATGCTCTTGTGAGGGTATTTAGATCTCCAACTGGATACTTAATGATCGGCAAAAATTTCTAACACAACGCACTTTTGGACAAACCTCGCCTCATCATTTTTTGTGTAGGACTGCATATATCCTTGAGAGATTTCTATATAGGATATTTAAATTCCACATATATTTTATCTACAGTTGCCTTTGTGAATTTCACTTAATAGTCCTTCCACTTGATCTAGGTGAACAAATTTTAATAAAGGGACGGTGAATTATCACCAATAAAGCTTTCCTTCGAAGTTAAGGCAAAACCTAACCGACCCGATCCTTAACTTATGTTCCTCTTTACCCTCTAGGAGAAAATCACTGATCCTTAAGTAGGATAAGAAAGGATCCACCCTGGACAGAGCTAAATCCACTTAGAAGCATAAAATCCTTAATCCAATTTTTTTATGCTTGGTTAATGCATGTATTCCACTTCAATTTCCCTTTTCATATTAGTATCGATAGGTAAAACTAAAGTAAAAATATCATTCGCATGGCTATTTTTGTACCTTGGTATTTACTCCACCGATGAAGACTCGAACTGCCAAATAAAACCCATTTCCTTATTCCCATAAGCAAGCATTTTGGATTCCTTCGCCTCGTATTCTCAGTTATGTTAGTTTGTAATCAACTAAAGTCATAGTATACAAAAATATGACAAGAACCTAATTTGATCAGCGTTCGGAGACCACGCATTATGGACTCATATTTTACTTTTTTATTTAAGAATTTAAACTCCAATCTTATAGCTTGATCAATAAGACTGCCTTCTTCTATCATATAGACTATACCAGCTCCTGTACCCTTCTCATTTGATGCTTCATCTATAAAAAGTTTCCATGTTTGCTCATCCTCACCATTGCTAATGATTTTGGGATAGTATCCGACTGCTTGTCCTTACCTCTCGGTGATGTTAAAAATTCTTCTATGAAGTCTACTAAGACTTGACCCTTTATCGTTGTTCTAGGTTCATATTCAATGTCAAATTTTGTCAGCTCCAGGGACTACTTGGTCATTCAATCTGAGAGGTTAATTTTTTTAGTGCATGTTTCAAAGGATTTGTCATAGGTACAATAATGGCGTCAGCATCAAACTAGTTCCTCAGCTTTCTGATTGTAGTAACTTACTCTAAAACCAACTTCTCAATATGGATGCATATGATTTATACCTAAAATATTGTAGGGCTAACATATTAGACCGATGTTTCCTCTTCATCATGTAAGCAAACAATTACAGGGTCGATCGGATGCTTTGAGATGACTAAGTACAGTTACAGATCTTCCCCATATTTTGGGGTTAACAGAAAAGGAGGAGATCCCAATTATTATTGAATTCCTTCCAAAGCTTAATCTCACTCTTATGTCCAAATGGTGGGGCCTTCCTTCTTCAACACCTGAAGAACAGTCGACACTTATATGAGGATCTTGAAATAAAGCGATCAGAGCGTCATTCCAGTGATGACCAGGATTTTTTTTAATAGTAGTCAGCCTTTTTATATCTTGCAGATCCTTTATTTTATTTTAATTTGCCTTTAACCCATTATAGGTTACCAGATATCCAATAAACTTACCCGATCTAACTCTGGAAATGCATTTTATGGCATTGAGGTTCATCGTGTATTCTTTAAGGATCATAAAGTTCTTCGTAATGTCTTTAATGAGAAAATAATCGATGCACACTTCTGTGATAGAGACGATATACTTTTTTAACATTTTGCTTACAAAGTGCTTATAGGTTTCTCTTACGTACGTTAAACCCTAATGCATCACCTTGTAGCGGTAAATTCCAAAGGTTGTGTTAAATTAGGTATTTTCCTCAGTTGGGTCGAACATTAGTATTTCGTCGTCATTAGAGTACGCATCATGATGCTCATATATTGATTTCTTACCGTGGAATTCATAATTTGGTCTATCAGTGGTAATATAAAGTTATCTTTTGGGAAGTACTTATTTAGGTCGAAGAATTCTATGTATACTCTCCACTTGCCACTCTTTTTCTTTACAATAACAGTATAAGAAATCCATTTCAGGAATTGGAATGTTTTGATGGAGGCAACTTATAATGTGTTATCAACTTTTGTCTCTATATCTTTTACCTTATCTCGGGCTTACTTCCTCGATTTTCACTTGATTGTCTTGACAATTGGATCTACATGCAATCAATAAAAAGTGATCTCTTAGTCTAACCCAGAAAGGTTATATGGTTTTCATGCAAAGAAATTTTCATCAGTTCTAGGGAAATGAATGAGATGATCCGCTTCGTCTTTAGGTAACTCTGATCTGATGAGTAATGCCTTTCCAGATGTGATGAATTTAAAGAAACATAAATGATTTCCAACATCACACGATTGGCGGGTTCTAAATAAGTTTCTATTAACCCTAACCGAATGCCCTTTGTTTTCTACTTAGGTCGATCGTCCTCTGAATTGTCATCATCTTGAATTTTCTTGGACTAATTCTTTCTTACTTTAATGGCTGACATGAAGCAACAGCAAGGTGCTTCTTGATCTCCACTAATCTCCCATGCCCTTTGGTGAATCAAAAACTCGAGTTTTTGGTAAAAGAAAGAAGGAACAACCTTCGTCTAGTGAATCCATTCTCTTCCCATTATGGTGTTGTAGTGTGATGTTGATTGGATGACGTGGAACTTTACCTCTGTGTTGGTTATACTGACATTGACTAGTAGCTTGATCTTACCCAATGGGGTCTCTAAGTCTCCATTAAAACCAATTAGTGGCCCCTACCTTAGTATTAATGTCCTTGATGTTGAAGTCAATCTTGTTGATCACTGTCATATACAGTATCTTTGAAGAGATTCCTTGATTCACTAGTATTCTTTTCACATCAAAGTTTGAAATTTGAATCATAAGGACTAGGAATACTTTATATGGAAGCTTCATAACGATTAGATCATCATTGGTGAACATAATGGCCCAATCAACGTCCAATTATCTTCTCCTCCTTTTGGAAAGGAAGATTTTGGGCAAGTCAACTTGGAAATCCTATTGAATGTTGGAAAAACTTCTCTCTCTCCATGATCTTTTTACCACTACACTAAGCTGGATCAGTATATCCATGAACGACTATAACTAGTCATATTGGGGGAAGATCCTCATCTGCCTTTCAAACTACATTCAGCTTTATAAAAATTTTGGCTTCATTGCGTTAATGTACTTCTTCAAATGACCAGCTTGAGCGAGATCCTATAAATGTTTCTTGAATAACTTGCAGTTTTCCTTTAGGTGCCTATGATACTAGTGATAAGTGCACCTAAGATTGGCGTCCCTATCATTACGATCACTGGCCATATTAGGAGTCTTCTTAAAGTAGCCCTTGTCTTTGATCTATGAGATAATCTTATAGAGGATCTCTTTGAAGGTTGTCTCCAATGACTTATAGTTATTCTCATTAGCCTTAGACCTTGAGAAACCTTCGGAGGCTTCATTCTTTAATACTTTCTTGACCGAAGAGGATTGATTTACCCTTTATGGGCCATCTTTTGTTCACTCTTCTTTTGATTGGTTAGAGCCTCTGAGTTAATGATCTTTAGCTCACCCTCCACCTTGGCATAGTTCTTAATATGAGACATATTAGTCGTTAATGACTAGTAGAGATTATCTAATCGCTCCAGGATGAACTTAAATATAGAGATTTTTATCTTATGATTGCAATCGTAAATCTTGTTTTATAGCACCCAGTGTCTCTTTGTGTACTCCCTGAGTGACTCTCCATTCTTTTTCTTAAGGGATATCATTGAATCAGCCTCCTTGATTGCCTTCATGCTAGTGATAAAATGGGTCGCGGTCTGTTTAACTAGATCTCTGAAAGAAGAGAGAGATCTGGGGGTAATTTCTCAAATCACTTTAAATTGATCTTCCCCAGAGTGGATGGTAACATAAGGAACATTAGATCTGATTTGATTTCTTTCTAGTCACTCAATAAGTATTATGTGGTATCGATTACTGGGCAATGATCTCATGAGTGAACTATCCATAGACCTAGAAGGTCATGGCAATAAAGGGATCCTAACAGTATTATGGTACCTCATGACGACATGTTTATCAATCTATACGTGATTCCTCATGTGCGTATGGTGAGATTGATTCTTACTCATTATGATTCTTGGGCTAAATGACTTTGATAGTGGCGAGAACTCGAGTTTCCCACAGACGGCACCAAATTGTAGATGATACTATCCCACAATAAAATAAGTAATAATATATTGGCTCTTTAAAAATTATTAATGCAAAAAATAATGAAGAACACTTAATATACGTGGTTCAACAGATAGGTTTGCCTACATCCACGGAAAATGGATGGATATTGGTGTATTATTTAGGAATAATAGTGGCGATTAGAGTGCTAGGATTACCAACTGAGATTCGAAGACACCACGTGCAGGTTACAATGAATAATACTCCCCCTACCAATTTGGTTGAGGTCGTCCCTATTTATAAGCCTAAGGGTCCTTCTCCTCTAACTCTCATGTGTTAATATTTATTATAAATCATAAAGTCCAATAAGAGCTCGTCTTCCAACTCGCCAACGTGATCTTTTCAAGATTTGCACTTATCTCCCTACATATTCTTGATCTTCTAAATAAGTCATGTGACATCCACGTGATACGACTTCAGTTAGTCTCCCTTCAATAGATGTGAAAAAAAAATAAAGGATTGTAGAGAAAGTCCCGTCCAAAATTATTTAAAAATAAAGGATTGTAGGATATGACTTCAGCTATCTCTATTCAAATTTTATAATTTAAAAATTATTTAGGTAAAAATATTATTCAATAGAATAGAGGAGAGAGTATAATTATATTGTCTCGATTTGAGAATTAATCATCCAACAATCTAAATAAAGGATTGTAGAGAAAGTCCCCTCCAAAATTTGTTCCTCAGTTAATCCTCGATTGCTAAACGGTCTCCCACTTGTGTGTGAGAAAACCTTTCAACAAGTATATTAGTTTACCTCTAAGAAATCCTTTAGGATAGCCTTAATGTTGTTCCGAAATTATTCAAGAATTGTGTAATTATTGTATTAAAAAGTATCGTAAACTTATAGGATTTGTACTATATAATTTGTGTGAGAATTGGGGTGGAAACCAAGGTTGAATTATGGGTTGTAGGTGTAAAATAGTAGGGTTTATTTTATGTTAGCTATAGGAGAAAGAGGGGCGAATGAATAAATAGAAAATAGAAGAAAAGAAAAAGGGGAATTATTTTTATAAAAAAATACTTGAAGCCTTTTAAAAAACAAATTCGTCCAGTTCCCATTTCCCCTGGTCACCATAGCGGCTCTTAGGACCGTTATAATAGGTCCAACCCCTTCTATAGCGTCTTGGTCTAGCTGTTATAATGGCCTCCCTCCGTTGCCAATCTTGCACTTTTATCCTAATCCAATTCCATATCCTTTCTTTTTTCTTCTTTTTCCTCTTATACCCTCAAACCTAAATTGGTCATCAAGTAATGTTAGAGTTACCTTATTGACATCATTCTTCAAACTAATTACTTTGATTAATTTCCCCCAAATAATATTTGAAACCTTGTTCGATTAATTTATAATTTAATACTCTAATTTCATCCTTTTACTAAGAAAGCCCAAAATTCCAAATCAACTTCATAACTTTTTATAAAACTTTAAATCACCCTAAATTTGTTTTATAAAACATTATTTCTCACTCAAAAATTTATAAATTCTATTTTTCACATAAAATAATTATTTAAAATTATCCCTTAAAATGCAAATTAATTATTTTAATTAATTGAAAATCTTTTAAAATTACGAGATATTACAATCTTCCCCCTAATAAAGAATCATATCCTCGGAATTCGAAATTAACTACTAAATTACTTGAGTCAAGAAATTAACACCTTATATAACTAAGTCACAGTACTAGTACCTCATAAAGTTGAGTTTAAATTCTAACACCTCATATAAAATGAGTCAAAATTATCTTCTCGTATAAGAATAAGTCGAAACTATCACCTCATATAAAATGAGTCAAACCCATCTCCTCATATAAGAATGATTAAAAATAATCTTCTCGTATATGAATGAGTCAAAATATATCCTCGTATAAGAATGAGTGAGAATAATATCCTCATATAAGAATAAGTTAATATAATCACCTTATCCTCCATGAAAATATAAATCATGACCAATATTCGGCCCAAACAACCTTGTAAACCAAGGAAAAATGAATCAATATTACCGATTAATAGTTTAGTTATTGCACATATGATTTTTTACTTAGACAATGGACATTAGATCCACCATTAAACCATTAATAATCCTCTAAGTGGTGAGCAAGTATAGATCTTGCACTTACGTTTTTTGACATAGTTAGTTGACTATATACCCCTCACTAATAGGTACACAAATATAATTAAATGTGGGAATTTAAATATCCTAAACTATCAAATTCCAAACTTACCCAGACCCCATACATGAGACGTTTCATAAAATGAAATCCAAATAACGAACCCCATCGATACACTTCTGTCTAGGCCTTGAGACGCCACAATAATCCTATATTAACTACATAATACTTAAGAACCACATACATCATATTATATCTCCTAAAGTCTCAGCTCCTACCCTCTTTATACTTCATGTGTGGGATGCCTCGCAAACGAAAACCAAACAATTAACCTGCCCCCGCCCCCCCAACCCCACCCCGTTACATTACTCTTGTATATTAAGTAGTTATTGAGACAAGAACTAGACGAATCCTTATACACATTGTTTAATGTTGTTTATAATGACACCCTTTACCGTATATCTTACTCTATGTGGAAGTAAAACCTATCATATTATAATCTATATTAATTTCTTTGCCATTTTTCCAGTTAATACAATTTATCCTTGAATTCTCAATTTCTACAGCCTTATTTTTCTTTTAATCCCAGTTGTTCTAATAATCCTTTTTAGAAAGAAACAGAAATAACAATTTTACCATTATGCTAAAAGAATTTTCCTTAGTATGCCATGTACATATCCTATTTATATCTCCCACTGGATCCTTATAACATCTCAAGTATAGCAACTCCCAAGTGTAAGTTTCATAAATCAACATCGTTCACTAACTCTATCCAACATCCTAACTGTAACCTACTCTCATCAATATATAGTGAATGAAATTAGCAAAATCCACCTAACATCACAACATCCTTGATGTCAATACACAAAGTTACAATGCCGATCATATCTTTGCACAATTTAAACATCATTTATGATAAAGACTTAGGATAAATCCCTCAATCGTGTGTGTGTGACTATTCATACAATCATACTTCTTGTACTTATAACAATCACAAGTCCCATAACATCCATACTCACTAAATACCTAATAATATCACTATCAGTGATCACCATCAACATCCTCCAACATAATATCCCATAACCCAAGGTGCAATTTCCTCTCCAATAATAAAGGCTAAGATTTAAAATTCTCAACATGATCTTATAAATAATATTAATTACTCAATACCCACCTTACAGTTTCAATAACATATGTAAAGATCCAAATATCTTTATAATAAGTTGTAATCTCAATGACTATATTCGTTTATTCATCGAACTTGTGCTTTACAATCATAGACATATAATCTAAATTTTCCTAAAATTCTAAGTAAAATTTCATAATACATTATCTAATCTCAATTCAAGTGGTATTCTTATGAGCTCCCTAAAAATCAAAATATACTGATAGACATTTAATATCTCTTAATACTAACTCCATCTTACCAATGCACCAACATGTTTCAACCTTTTAAAGATTTTTTTTTCTATTTTAGACCCAACACACCCATTTGTTTACTACGGGTGTTTTCATTTCCTTATTTGATTAATAGTAGGGTTATATACCAAAAATACCATTTTTCAAATAATGGCAACTTAATTTAGTCAATAAATCTCAACATAATTCTCTAATTATACCATAACCAAATAAGTCTCGATTCATTCACATACCGAATCAAGGTTCGAAAAAATATATACAAAAATGGAATTCATATGAATTGTCCACAACTAACCGTGTCCCAACATCATTACAAGTAATTTTTATTAATATTTCATGGGAATAATCATAATCATATTTCACATTTCAATTCTTAAAAGAATCAGAAAGCAAACGTTTTAAAGTATTGTCCCGTTAACATACTACTCATCTTCTTACTACCACTTTTAAACAATCTACTTTATTTACCAATTTCGTCGGTAACTTTTTAGGGATCTCAAGTTTTAATATAAACAAATACTATCACGATTATAATTGTGGTCATCTTTCCCTAATTAGATATTGTAATACCCTGGCCTAGAAAATAGGTATTTAACTTTATTTGATGTGTTTTGCCCAATAGAAAATTCGAGGAATAAATAATCCAAGTGTAACACGTCAAGTAATACATAAGATGGCATTTTACGTAAAGAGTTTAAACGCAAAAAATTACACATTGCATGTCTCGCATGAATGCATATTTAATTTATAATAGTATTAGCTAGGATGTCCGTTAAGTTTCAGGTAAAAATATCAAGGAATGGATCTGACACGGACAAGGTTAATATGACGCGACATTTAAATAGTACGAAAAGAAAAATATCGCAATATGGATTAAAGGAGAAAGTTTTTCGTTGCATGGTTTGCACGAGTTTCATTTTGAGATTATAATATTATTTTAAGTACTTTCATTATGTTTCACGCAATTCGGACAAGCAACGAATGCTACGCGAGCCCCGATACAAATTATATGACGGTGCGCGACACTACAAAAGTCCAGTTTTATGAGAACTATTTAGGACAATCAGTAAGTCAAAAAAATTGACCATATATTTAGACTCATAAAAATATAAGAAATATTACCATGGAAAGAAAAATCGAAAAAAAATATGTTTTGCACGGAGGTTCCGTTTTTTGCGCATATTGTTTAGGACGTTTCGGAAGGACAAAAAAATATTGCGAATATATTTTTTGACTCAAATGAATGCAAGGAAGAAGGTCCAAGGGTCAAAAATTGAGAAAAAAAAATAGAGAGAGAAAGTAACGAAAATGACAGCATTTTCTAGGGTATTAAATGGGTGGTTAGGTGTAGTCTTAGTCCAATTCAAATTTTTAGATTTTGGAAAGAGTTTTACACATTTTAGGACACTCTAATCTCTGAATTTTGGTTCAATATTGGAAGGTCACTTTTTATAGTCTATAAGAGAGAGAGAGAGAGAGAGAGAGAGAGAGAGCTAGGGATGTCCAAAGTTTAGACCACTTTCTTAGATTTTTCCTTCTCATTCTTGTGTCTTAGCAAGCCAAATTTCATCTCAAATTCTGAGCTCCTCATATATCTATATTTTCTCCACCAAAACTCCATCAAAATGACCCACAACCTCCATTAAATCTTCCTTCCAAGGTGGGACAACTTGTTGGGGATTTTAGGAAGGGTTTTTTGGAACTAAAATGGATCTCCTTCCATGGTGTTTGAGGAAGAAGAAGATGAATTTTATGGATCATTCTTGGAGAATTTTGGAACTTCCATTGGATCTAGTGTGGCGGACTTTTGTAACTCCCTTTAGGCCCACCTTTGGAGGTGGAGGAGTCACCCATCTTCTCCACTACCACCACCATTTTGGAGCATTGAGGTGGTAAATATCTTACCTTGTTAGTGGTTTAAAGTTTAATGAATTTTCAGCAAGTTTTATTATATGTATTTGATTTAATATATGTAGGATGTCTGTTAAATGGCAACCATGGGTTAATTTGTTTAATTCTCGTGATTTTATATGAAAACGGGTATTTAAAGAGATGTTTTGAAATGGATTTTGAAAGATGATAATTTCTAAAATACTTATTTACACATATTGGGTGTACACTGTGTCGAATAAGTGTTATATTGCATCCTTATTCTGGTTAATGTTCATGCTATCATCTTATGTTAAGATGGGTATAAAAAGGATGATTTCAAATAGGTTATTAATGTGCAAAAATTTTATAATATTATTTACCAAATATTGGGTGTAGAAAGTGTAGAAAATGGTTATATTGCATTAATGGACTTATTAATTGCATTCTTCATTTTTTGAGTAAAAGGAGCACTTAAAAGAAGGTTTTAAATGTGTTTTAAAGGTGCTAAAAGTTTCAGAATACTATTCCTAGGCATTTTATGAAATAAAATGTGTTAGAATGATGTTTTAAAGATAAATAATGTGATTTTGTGCAAAGAAATGCATTAGGCTTGTTTAAGTTATTTTATGAGATAAAAATGTGATGTCCTACTTGAATAATGAAGATAAATATAAAGGGGAAATCTTTCACTTTAAATGGGCATTTTAAGTGTGTAAACTCATAATACGAAAATAGTACGAATTATTGTGTAAATATTGGTAAATGGGTGTAAGATGTAAAAACTTAAAATTAAAGCGTGTTTATAAAATATGTGGAAAATGATGTTTTAATATAAATTTATATATTAAAAGTGTACGAAGTGTAAAATGTGAAAGTTGAGTAAAGTATGTTAATAAACAGTTGTTTTTAATGGTTAAATGGGTTTTAGTGTCGAATTGGATATTAAACTACCTTTTTGGAAAATGACACTCGTTAAAGGACTAAATTGCATGTTTCGGCAATAAAGGGGTAAATTGATAAATTTACTTAAAGTTGAACATTTTTATGAATTAAAAATATTGATGAATGTTTTTACACTAATGTGGGTGAAAACGAATTAAGTCCTAACGCATGAATGATTTTTGGAATAAAATCAACGTGTGGGTGAATAAAGGACTTAAAGGAGAAAGTAATAATTTTCTAAGTATATAAAAAAAATGGACAGTTAAGTTCGGGATTTTGTCTTAGGCCTGTAAATACGAATAATGTGAACATTGGGATAATTTTGAGCACATTGAAAATATATTGATATTGGATGATGTCGGGTTAAATAATTAAGCAGGGCTATGCTGTCCCTAGTGGTGAAAGATCCCAAACCAACTGCAGTTTATTTGGCGCTTGGTGCCGGACGGTGAAATTTCGTGGAACCATGGGTGTACGTGTGTTGGGAGATTCCCTAAAGATAATGCTAAGTAATGAATTGAATATTCATGAAAGAGGCATAAATGAATGGTATTGATTTATTAATGCAAGAATAATGCATTAAATGTTTAATGTTCATGTGGTAACATAGGATGGTTAAATAAGATGACTTAATGACGTTTAAGCTACCTAATGAGGTTTGAATCATAATAAACAAAAGCGTGTTATATGAGGCTTTCAAAGTAAAATGAGTATTTTTCTAAACACGGTGTGTGCGTGCGTTTAATGGATGTCCTGTAATATGGTTAAGTATCGAGTTAATAAACATTGGGTAATAAACGTTTGAAAGTAAATGAAATATTTTCCCATCAATTGCTAATTGTTTAACCGTGTACGTTAATGGGAAGGAATGCTAGTTTTTAAGCATAATGATACAAATGACTATTTTGTAAAGACGGGGATGATAAAAATGCGTCAAATAATATTTTCGAAATAAAACGGTTTAATACATTGGGACTTGTATTTTCCAATAATATATATATGTAGATATATACATATTTTCACATGCATGTAGTGTAGCGTGTGAGTATTACTTTATGTCGTTCGTTTCTACAATGCATTTGTATATAATCCCACTAAGCATTCGTCTCACATCCCTCTTTTGTTACGGCAAGTTGCATGATATTTCGTACTTTGAGAGCGTTATACAGGTAAGTAGTTACTTACTTTTACAATAAGTAGCTCTGTTTACTTGGCCTTGGAGGCAATTCCCTTGGGTCCTATCACGTAGTTGATAAATTTAGAATCACATGCTAACCAGAGTAACGTTAAATAATAATAAAACTGGATTAGAAACATTAATGAGATTGTTCCACTGCACTTCACAATTAACGTAGGAACCGAATCGAGTTGATCCTTTATTAACCCTTAAATCCGAGTTGGGGTATTAGAACTTGGAATCAGAGATTTAGGTTCAATATTCCTTTCGGGTGTGATGTGGTGAGGTCAGTAGTGGATCTTTCAGCTTCGTTGTTAGTTGGAGACGGTCACGCTTGCCTGGTGACGATTTTGATTTGTCCCTTGATGGTAAGTTGAGGTTTTGATCACATTGTGACATTCTCTTTGAGTTAGTGAACGGCTAAGTTAGTATCCATCCTTATTCCGCTGCATTTGTTCTGGAAGTGTTAGCTAACAAGTATCGGGTTTTGGTGTAGGTCGCTAGGTAGTGGAACCTTTAGGCTTGTGTGAGATGTATCACGTGGAAGTTTGATAATTATAAAGTCTTAATGATTTCAGTTGCATCTTAGTTGGTATGCTTGCCGTGTCATCTACGGGATTAGGTGACTAAATAACGTGATTTGTGAGTAAATAATTCTATGGAAATTAGAATGCCCAAGTAACTTGATTATGTTTTGGGTTTAGATAACCTTGATGATTTGAAGTGATTTAAGAACAGGTCTATAGAGTCCTTGTGACTTAGCATTTTGAATGATGAAATAAATTTGGGTTTAGGAAGGTATCGTGGTATTGAGGGATTGGATCTCTTGTGCTGTCAAAGTTGTTGGCCTAAAGTTTTATAGGTATTACCCGATGTCCCATACCCTACTAAAGGATTTATAGTGGTGATAGCTTGAGATCTAGCAAATGAGTGTGATGGCTATATAGTGACACAAGTTAGTTGTCATAGCTGAGTGTTCAATAAGGTTAAGTTATATGTCGTGATGAGTTTGATCTCGGGTTATAGTTATGGACATGCATGTAAATCCGTATTGATAATGCCTTGGAGATATGTGATATGGATTAACTAAGCAGTTATTAGTATAAGTGATAGACACTCCCTAGTAATGGTGAACTTTAGATTGCGCTCCGTGTATTAAGATAATAAGGATGTCTCTCTTTGAACTTTGGGTATTTACTATGATGCCAAGGACATAAAGTTATAGTTTGTGTGACATGTAGTAATCGGGTTAGTTTTTGGGCCTCAGAAAAAAAAAATAATGTCCATAATCGGTTGTTATGCTTGGTAGAATTTTATCATGATCACTCTACCATAGAATGTGCATGATCGTTGGAGATGATTGAATTGTTATCTCCTCCATGAAGTGTGTAAAGAAATCAAAGTTGTGTCGAGGTTTATTTGATGATAAACATGTCATAGTGGTAAATTTGAGGTTATGTAACATAGGACAAGATGCGACCTGTGGCTTTCTGGGATAGATGTGTAGACTGTTTATAAAGATGACTAAGTACGGTGTTTTCAACCATAAAGAATTTTGGAATTATTATGGTATTAAAGTATACATCGTAATGTTAAATCATTAATGATTGTAGTATGTTTAGGTCATGTTGACTTATGGGAGTACTTAGAGTTAGTGCCATGAATTTTGTTTATAAGCTGGTGTAACGATATGACTTTTAAGGATAATATCGAAAATAGGTCAATGAGTGTTATATTATGCATTGGGGAGACTTAGAACATGATGATGTTCATTATGATTTTAGAGATAGCACTCTAAATGGAGTGTATAGCTTAGTATGACTTTGTGAAGAGAGCCATTAAGTATGGACATGGATAATGATTGAAAATTCAAGATGTCTTATAAGTAGTTTGATAATTATGATTTGGGATCCCATAGGATGTTGTTAATGATCATAGAGATGGCCTGTAGGGTAAAATATGTAAGTGTTGTGTTTCACTAGATATGAAAGATCTCGAGGTTTGAAAGTTAGTAATCGCATGTGGAGACTTAGGCATGTAGGTCATTGACAAACATTAAGGACTGAGAATTGTAACTTTGCATTAATATGAAGGATAACATATAATCTCAGTCTTAAGGAGGGAAGCCTAGCGTTCTAGCTTCTCCGGTGAATTAGTTCCCAAGTCATTTTCTTTGAAAAAGTGTAGTCGTCATTAGTGATTCAATCTGGGGCACGTAGCTAGATTAGTATGTTAGTGTAGGTATAGGTAAGTGAAAACCTTAGACTTTAAGTGTACGTTGTGGTTCGTACTTCGCATGGCATGGATAGCTGCCCGAATTCGATTGTTTCATTCTCGTGTGGAAGTATCCTAATTCGTTGCATCTTCTTGTGTCTTATTTGATCCCGGTAATAGGAAGTTTTTATTCTAGTTATGGGTATGCATTAAGGGGCAGCGTTGCATAAGCTCAATAGCGATATTGAATCGATCGGGTTGAGGCTGATGCGTCACGGTACATGAGTATGCTCTTCTGTGGAAGCACCCTTATTTTACACTGGTTGGTGTGTACGCATGGTTTTGCGATTTATTGCATGTAGTTTACATGTGTACTTGATAAATTTTATGTTAACACACTCACTGGTTAACCGGTGTCTCTGGTTACGATGTGAATCGTAGAAATGGAGGTCGGGAATTTAAGATATGAATATTATAACTTGATGGAACATTAAATGTCAGTGTTGCACTCCGTGTGGAATTTATAGATTGAAAATGTAGCCTCTTATGTGTATTTGGATTGTCATACCTCAGATGACTCTATCCTAATGCGTAGTTTCGTAGGAGGTATCGGTCGGATGGACCTTTGGGACCAAATATCTGTCTCGAAATCATTGATGTGAATGGTTATTGATGTTGAGGATATATCTTCTTAGGCTATACAAGACTCAAATCGTTTAACGAAACGTAGGCTTGCAAATCCCTATGTTTGAAATAATTCATGATAATGAGTACTTTGGGTGTTAGCATGATATCTGCTCACTATCAGTTGCTTTGAGGAACTGTTCAGATGGACATGTTTGGGTTGCTTAGGAGTTAGCAACAATACATTACAATCCAACGTAGTTGTATCAGATTAATAGTATGAAATCTTCAGGTTAGACAATAGTGTTAAAGACATCAAGGATTAGAATTTAATTGTTAGATGAGTGATTTGTGATCTTGATGATCATAAATTTCGAGGACGAAAATTCCTAAGGAGGGAAGAATCTAATACCCTGGCCTAGAAAATAGGTATTTAACCTTATTTGATGTGTTTTGTCCAATAGAAAATTCGAGGAATAAAAAATCCAAGTGTAACACGTCAAGTAATACATAAGGTGGCATATTACGAAAATAGTTTAAACGCGAAAAATCCCACGATGCATGTGTCGCATGAATGAATATTTAATTTCTAATAGTATTAGATAGGATTTCCATTAAGTTTGAGGTAAAAATATCAAGGAATGGATCTGACACGGAGAAGGTTAATACGACGCGGCATTTAAATGGTACGACAAAGCAAAATATCGCAATATGGATTAAACGAAAACAAATTTTGTTTCATGGTTCGCACAAGTTTCATTTTGAGATTATAATATTATTTTAAGTACTTTGATTAAGTTTCATGCAATTTGGACAAGCAACAAACGCTACGCGAGCCCGGGTACAAATTGTCTAACGGTGCGCGACACGACAAAAGTACATTTTTACACGAAGTGTTCAGGACAATTAGTAAGTCAAAAAAATATTCCAACCATATAGTTAAACTCATAAAAATATAATAAATATTACTATGCAAAGAAAAATCGAAAAAATATATATTTTGCGCGGAGGTTCCGTTTTTTGCGCGTATTGTTTAGTACATTTCAGAAGGTCAAAAAAAAATTGCGGATACATTTTTTGACTCAAATAAATGCAAGGAAGAAGGTACAAGGTTCAAAAATTCCAAAAAAAAATAGAGAGAGAAAGTGACGAAAATGACAGGATTATCTGGGGTACTAAATGGGTGGTTAGGTGTAGTCATAGTCCAATTCAGATTTTCAGATTTTGGACAGAGTTTTATACATTTTAGGATACTCTAATATCTGAATTTTGGGTCAAGATTGGAAGGTTACTTCTTATAGTCTATAAGAGAGATAGAGAGAGAGAGAGAGATAGATAGAGAGAGAGAGGGAGGGAGGGAGAGAGAAGGAGGAAGCCAGGGATGTCCAAAGTTTGGACCATTTTCTTAGATTTTTGTCTTCTCATTCTTGTGTCTTAGCAAGACAAATTTCATCTCAAATTTGGAGCTCCTCATATATCTATATTTTCTCCACCAAAACTCCATCAAAATGACCCACAACCTCCATTAAAGCTTCCTTCCAAGGTGGGACAGCTTATTGGGGCTTTTAGGAAGGGTTTTTGGGAACTAAAATGGGTCTCCTTCCATGGGGTTTGAGGAAGAAGAAGATGAATTTTGTGGAGCATTGTTGGAGAATTTTGGAACTTCCATTGGATCTAATGTGGTGGATCTTTTGTCACTCCCTTTAGAGCCACCTTTGGAGGTGGGGGAGTCACCCATCTTCTCTACTACCACCGCTATTTTGGAGTCTTGAGGTGAGAAATATCTTACCTTGTTAGAGGTTTAAAGTTTAATGAATTTTCAGGAAGTTTTATTACATGTATTTGATTTAATATATGTAGGATGTATGTTAAATGGCAACCATGGGTTAATTTGTTTAATTCTCATGATTTTATATGAAAATGGGTATTTAAAGAGAGGTTTTTAAATGGACTTTGAAAAAAGATAATTTCTAGAATACTTATTTACACATATTGGGTGTAAAATGTGTAGAATAAGTGTTATATTGCATCCTTATACTAGTTAATGTTCCTACTGCCATCTTATGTTAAGATGGATATAAAAAGGATGATTTCAAATGGGTTATTAATGTTCAAAATTTTTAGAATATTATTTACCAAATATTGGGTGTAGAAAGTGTAGAAAATGGTTATATTGCATTAATGGACGTATTAATTTCATTGGCGCTTAAAAGAAGGTTTTAAATGGGTTTTAAAGGTGTTAAAAACTTCAGAATACTATTCCTAGGCATTTTATGAAATAAAATGTGTTAGAATGATGTTTTAAAGATAAATAATGTGATGTTGTGCAAAGAAATGCATTACGCTTGTTGAAGTTATTTTATGAGATAAAAATGTGATGTCCTACTTGAATAATGAAGATAAATATAAAAGGGGAATCTTTCACTTTAAATGGGTATTTTAAAGTGTGTAAACTCATAATAAGAAAATAGTACAAGTTATTTAGTAAATATTGGTAAATGGGTGCAAGATGTAAAAACTCAAAAATAAAGTGTGTTTATAAAATATGTGGAAAATGAGGTTTAATATATAAAATGTATGAATTTATATATTAAAAGTGTGCGAAATGAAAAAATTTGAAAGCTGAGTAAAGTATGCTAATAAACAAGTGTTTTTAATGGTTAAATGGTTTAAGTGTCGAATTAGAAACTTAAACTACCTTTTTGGAAAATGACACTTGTTAAAGGACTAAATTGCATGTTTTGGCAATAAAGGGGTAAATTGGTAAATTTACTTAAAGTTGAACATTTTTATGAATTAAAAATGTTGATGAATGTTTTTACACTAATGTGGGTGAAAACGAATTAAGTCCTAAAGCGTGAATGATTTTTGGTATAAAATCAACGTGTGGGTGAATAAAGGAGTTAAAGGAGAAAGTAATAATTTTCCAAGTATATAAAAAATGGACAGTTAAGTCTACGCCCGTAGATATGAATAATGTGAACAAATGAATAATATTGAGCACATTGAAAAGATATTGATATTGGATTATGTCGGGTTAAATAATTAAGCAGGGCTATGCTATACCTAGTGGTGAAAGACCCCAATCCAACAGCAGTTGACTTGGTGTTTGGTGCCAGACGCTGAAATTCCGTGGAACCATGGGTGTGCATGTGTTAGCGGATTTCCTAAAGATAATGCTAAGTAATGAATTGAATATTCATGAAAAAGGCATAAATGAATGGAATTGATTTATTTTTTATTAATGCAAGAATAACACATTAAACGCTTAATGCTCATGTGGTAACATAGGATGGTTAAATAAGTTGACTTAATGACGTTTAAGCTACCTAATGATGTTTGAATCATAATAAACACAAGCATGTATTAGATGCGGCTTTGAAAGGAAAATGAGTATTTTTCTAAACACGGTGTGTGCGTGTGTTGAATGGAAGTCCTATAATATGGTTAAGAAACTCTGGCTCGACATAATAAAGGTTGGGTAATAACGTTTGAAAGTAAATGTAACATTTTCCCATCAATTGCTAATTATTTAACCGTGTGCGTTAATGGCAAGGAATGCTAGTTTTTAAGCATAATGAAACAAATAATTATTTTATAATGACGAGGATGATAAAAATGCGTCAATTAACGTTTTCGAAATAAAACGGTTTAATTCATTGGAACATGTATTTTCCAATAGTATATATGTATATATATACGTATTTTCACATGCATGTAGTGTAGCATGTGAGTATTCCTTTCTATCGTTCATTTCTACAATGCATTTGTATATAATCCCACTGAGCATTCGGCTCACATCCCTCTTTTGTTACGGAAGGTTGCATGATGTTCCCTACTTTGAGAGTGTTATACAGGTAAGTAGTTACATGCTTTTACGATTAGTAACTCTGTTTACTTGGCTTTAGGGACAATTCCCTCGGGTCATATCACGCGTTGATAAAGTTGGAATCACATGTTAACCAGAGTAACGTTAAATAATAAAAAAATTGAATTAGAAACATTAATTAGGTTGTTCCACTGCACTTCACAATTAACGTACGAACCGAATCGGGTTGATCCCTTATTAACTTTTTAATATGGGTCAGGACGTTACTGATATCTAATTGCTTTTAGATCAATTAATATATAGATCTAAATATCAAAATCATTTATGTATTAACGTAAGGTATTCTTACCTTGGATTTACTTCTTAAGTGAATTTACGATTCTATTATTATCGTGCTAGACTCTAAAAAATTTCTTCCCCCCCCCCCCCAAAAAAAAAAAGTGCCCAAAGGCCACAAATTTTTAGAATATTTTATATATATTAAGTAGGTTTAAATTAACCTTAAAATCTTTTTTAAATTGTTTTATGTTTTGGACTTTATTCTTTCTTCCTTCACTTTATTATCTGACCCTTTAAATCTCTACATAAATGCCTTAATAAATGGGGACACATTTTTTTGTAGTAATTATATAGCGATTAATACATTGAATACATTAAAAGTCATTCACATTTTTCCATATTAATATGCCTCAGCCTCAGTTCCCATACACTAAACAGCGGAAAAAATGCGACGTCACAAATAAATTAATTTTAATTGTATGTCAACCAAACCTGTTTTAATGAAAACCAAGTTTTAATTCAGTCCTAACACATGCATCTAAGTGGTATGAAATCATAAAGCAATAAGCATGCAAAGCAAACCAAATAATAGGATAGTCACAATATGAGGAAAAATCCCCCACGGGGGCAAAACCTTTTATTCCACTGTAATTGTAAATTGGGAAACGAATAAATGCAGTGTGTGATAATTGATTAAATAGATTCGCAAGTTTCTAATTAAACCTTATTTAATTAGAGTCTATTTTTAAACAAAATTAAATCATCCCCAAACCATGCAACTAAGTGTGTGTGTGTGTGTCAAACCATAAATAAAAAAGGCATGCGACACAAGTTTAAGGAAAAATCCCCGAAGGACAAAACCTTTTTATTTCTAGAACTCTGACAAGTTTACAAGACCATTGACTTACATACAATCTTGCTTTTTCCCACAAGATTAACGCACGGTGTCTTTGTCAAACCTCCAAAGCAACAGCTAGAAATAAATCAGCAATGGTTCACACGCAGCCATACCACAAGGACCGCAATCCTAGACACGCAGTCTTCTCGGTGTAGGTTATCCTCCCCACAAGAGTAAACAACAGTAAAGTTTGTTCTTTGAACACCAAAAAATTCACCAAAGCATATGGGATTTTTGTGAATTGATAGCAACACTTAGAAAATAATCATTCACAAAATTTGATGAAAAAGTCCGCTCCAACACTTAGAAAATATTTTGTAGAAATATCCCAAAGCTCTAAGTGGAAAGTTAAGGTATTTTAAACATAAGCCTACCAAAGTAAACTTTTACGGAGTCTTTTTGATAAAGAACTTTATATATTCGAATCCATCTTGATGTAGATTGCTCTTTAACTTCTTCGATGGTTGTAACGGTATACGACATAATAAATTATGACGGACATTCATACATAAAAATATCCGAATTATCAAATACGAAAGTGCCTATACAATCTACCCTCCTATAAATCTCAAAACTGAAGAGGTACAAATTTGCAAGTTCTCAAACTGTTCTTCAAAAATCTTCATCAAATCTCATAGCTTTTATCATCAGGGTGTGCAACATCATGATCTTCAATCTTTGTACCTACACACATGATATAAAGCAAAAACCTTCGTGACGCATCGAGTTTGAAATGATATAAGAATAAATCAATCAATATAATCAAATCTCCCCCAAAATGAAAAAAATCCCCCATAACATGATAATTCTTTCTCCTCCTTTTTATGATGTCCCCAAATCGACAAATAAGAAGAAATAATCAAAACATGGAGTGTGACAATAAAAACACAGCAAACAAGGATCAAACTACGCGTATGCAAAGGTATATCTCACAAACTATTTTTGATTTTTCAAATTTTTCATACAAAAATAAGATACCAAAAATCACACCATGTATTTATACTAAAACAACCAAGTCATGAAAATGGAATGAATGGGTGTGAACACATTCAATATGTAAATAAACTCAATCAATCATATGTGCAAGATGCATACGTGTACCCCTAACGAATGAACATCAAAAACATCTTTTGGTGTAAAAATTGTTGAATTTAGATGACATCATCTTAATCAAATCAACAAATCAATGTCAAAATAATTTCCACACCAATAATGTCCAAAACTATTTAAAGCTTTTTCAAGACTTTTAAGGACCTGCAAACCCGTTTTAATTCTCCATCCAAACACCCTCATGCATATTTTCTTTTAGAGGTGATTTAAATTCTCAAACATTAGAGAATTGGTGAAAATCTAAATGGCCCATAATTGGTATGAATTTCTTTTTATTGCCTTTCAATTTTTTCGGGCTCTTTTAAACCTCTTTGGACCCCGGATAATAAAATTCCTCAATTTTTTAGATCCAATTAAACGGCGGCTTAATCGCAAAGTATAAATGATAACCTTTCGTAGCCCTTCACCATTTTCAAACAAAACACAAAAATCCTTTAAACATGGATCAAAAGTGCACACTTTTTATTGTCTTGTTTTATCGCATTTGGTTCGTTGTATAGATAGAATTGAGACGGAAACACTCAACCAACATGTGATAGATAAGCGCAATAATCAAACAATTTCGTGCATGTGTGCAATAAAAGAAATAAGAGTCAAACATGTAGGAAGTAACAACGAATTACATCTTAATGACTCCAAACATTATAAAGCACATGGATGAATTGACCTATTGTCTCAAAACACTATCAAATAGTCACATGAAAAAAATATGGAATGTTGTTGTGACTCGGTCATCCTAAGTGTTCATCCATAAAAGGGAGCAAACAAAATACAAAAATCTTTTTGGATATTTCAAAATTTTATCAAAATAAAATCCTTTTGTATTTTTCAAAATTTTCAAAAAAAAAAAGAAAATATACACAAATGATACATACTAGAAATAGGCAAATACTATCATCATGCAAAACAACCTATGCTAGTAAACAAGTCAAACCTCAATCGTTTCCAAAGGTGGTGACAACTTGTGAAAAACCTCCATTAAATTTTGTGAAGTTTTGACAAGAACTTAACTTGCTCACCTAAATGTGCAAACTCTCTCATGTAATCTCCAGGAGCATGTAAAGTATCATGTGTGGGTGCACGTGTGTCAGAAACACGTGTAGAAGCAAAACGTGACACATAACCCAACTTAAAACAAAATTCCCTAAGGTGACCTCTCCTCTTGCAATGTGAACAAACATAAATAGGCCTAGGAACACCTCTCTAAAAAACTCTAGGACGCACTCCTAATAGGAATGGAACGCCTAGGTGGGTTAGGGTGAGACTCACGTGAATCAAATACTAAAGTGGGAACCGTCTAGGGTGCTAATTGGTAAGTAGAAGTACCATCATGACTTATTCCTAAGCTCTCGCCACTACCCAAAATAGGATTGAGAACCACCTTTTGCACCTTCTTATCTGCGTTATCTAAAGGGACGTTAACCTCCCGAGCACGTTCGAGATCACTCTCGAGTTGGGATACACGTATCGTCAGACTAGACAGTGTGTTGGTCAAATCACATTTCTCCTTACCTAAAGCAATCAACATCTCACTCAAACTCACTTTCACCTTCTCAAGTTGACTTGCTTTGGCCTCAAACTCACCCAAAATCTCAATCTCTCTCTCCAAATTTTTTACCTTGAGACTTAACTCTTTATTCAATTTTTTTGTCTTTAAAGTCTCAGCATACAAATCTCTAAAAGAAATTTGGAGCTCACTTTCATCTCCACTTTCACACTCACTCGAAACACTCAAATCCTCCTCCTCGGAGGTCTCACTAAAACTAGTCCCCTCACCTCCAGCCAAACTAGGTGTGCTAACCTGACTAGCTAAAAACCTGACACACATACCGTGCTCTTTTTCATCATCCGAATCAAAAACCTCTATGTCTCTATCACAAAGTGTGGGAGGCATAAACACTTTCTTTTCCTCTCTTCTAAGTCTAGTGGCACACTCATACGCCTTATGCCCTTTACCCCCACACTTAAAACACATCAAACTTTCTAAATTTTCCTCACTCTGCTTTTCTTTTTCTTTCTCCTTCTCTTCCTCACCGCTTTCTTTGGCCTTTTTATTTTTCTCAAAAAATCTCTTATTGGAAGAATTATTTTTGTTCATGTTGAGAAATTTTTTTAAAAATTTCGCAATCAAGGCCATATCTTTAAAATCAAGATCTTCCTCAGAATCGAACTCACAAACTTTTTCTTTTTCTTAAAATGATTCTTTAAAGCAACACCATTATCCTTAGCCTTAACGATTTTGGAAAACATGTCAATCTCATAGGTTTGAAAATCTCCTACAAGTTCTTCAAACTTAAGTGATTTCAAATTTTCCAAAGAGTTCAAAACAGTGACTTTAGGAATAAAGCGTTTTGGAAGAGATCTCAAAATCTTTTTAGCAATGCGCGTGTTATCAATCACCTCACCAAAATTAAAACTGGTGTTTATAATGTCCGAGAAATGTGCATAAAAATTATCAAAGCATTCAGACTCAGACATGGTGATAGTCTCAAATTGGGTGGCCAAATTTTGTAATTTTGATTCTTTAACCGTGTTCGTACCCTCATGTGTCAATTTCAAAACATCCCAAGCCTCTTTAGACATTGTACACGTCATAATTCAGCAAAACTCATCAGGAGTGACATCTCCAGAAATAGCACTCAGTCCACGGGAATTAAAATTCGATAATTTAAAATCGTTCTCAGTCCAATCTGACACAGGTTTTAAATATGTGGTATTTTCAACGGTGATAGTGGAAGGATTCCATCCATTTTCGCAAAGCAACCAAACACGCTCGTCAACGGCTGTTAAACTAGATTTCACGCGAGATTTCCAATAGGCATAATTATTCCCATAAAAAATAGGCACCTTATTAAATGAACGTTCCATTGGAAAAATTGCGATTTTTCACAAAGCTGATTTTTTTCAAAAAAAAATCAATATCACACAAATTTTGCGAAAAATAGGAATACGCAAAAAATTAGCACAACCTGCTCTGATACCAATTTGAGAAACGAATAAATGCGGTGTGTGATAATTGATTAAATAGATTCGCAAGTTTCCAATTAAACCTTATTTAATTAGAATATATTTTCAAACAAAATTAAATCATCCCCAAACCATGCTACTACGTGTGTGCGTGTGTCAAACCATAAATAAAAAAGGCATAGGACACAAGTTTAAGGAAAAATCCCAGAAGGGAAAAAACTTTTATATCTATAACTCTAACAAGTTTACAAGACCATTGACTTACATACAATCTTGGTTTCGCCCACAAGAGTAACGCATGGTGTCTTCGCCAAACCTCCAAAGGAACGGCTAGAAATAAATCAACAATGGTTCAAACGTAGCTACACCATAAGGACCGTAGTCCTAGACACGCAGTCTTCTAGGTGTACGTTATCCTCCCCACAAGAGTAAACAACAACAAAGTGTGTTCTTTAAACACCAAAACAATTCACCAAAGCATATGGAATTTTTGTGAAATGAAAACAAAAGGGATTAAACCCTAAAGGAAGAAGCCAAAAGGATTCTGTTGTTTTGCAGTTCTCTGTCTTTCAAAACGATGGGACTTCTTAATGAAAACGAAACCATTTAATGAGTATGTATACAAAATCGCGTCGCCTCGGTATTAGAGCTCGTTCGAACGAAGGACGCGTGTCATTCAAACGACATCGCGCGACATACGAATGAGATGCTGATCTCGCTTGAACGACCTGGTCGACAAAAAAATATTATTTTAATATCCTTTCCAACACTTAGAAAAAATAATCATTCACAAAATTTGACCAAAAAGTACTATCCAACACTTAGAAAATATTTTGTAAAAATATCCCAAAGCTCTAAGTGGAAAGTTAAGGCATTTTAAACATAACCTTACCAAAGTAAACTTTTGCGGAGTGTTTTTTATGAAGAACTTGATATATTTGGATCCGTCTTGATGTAGATTGCTCTTGAACTTCTTCGACGGTTGTAATGGTATACGACATAATAAATTGTGACGGACATTCATAAAAATATGTGCTTACATAAATTGCAACTTACACGGTTATAATGAAATAGATTTTTGACACACTATACCCTCAGGTGTCGGTCAGTGCCGTCAGCAGTAAGTCCACATGCAGCGAACCCAAAAGAACCGCAGTCCTATCTCCAACCCAGAAATATCGCAGCACTCCCTAATTGACTTCAGTCCGGTGTAGGTTTATCCTCTCTACAAAGAGTATGATCAGCAAGATCGTATTTTGGGTTCCAAACAATTCACTAAAGGATTGGGATGTTTTATGAATTTAAAAAGAAGTTTTTAAACCCTAAAATTGAAGAAGAAAAAGTGTTCTATCATTTGCAGATTACTGGTATCGAAAATCGTCAGGTCTCCTTAACGAAAATGGAGTGATTTAATGAGCTTTATATAAAAAAAAATTGAGGCGGCGCGTCATTCGAACTAGATCCCATGTCGTTCGAACCAGAAAATTTGCGAAAAATAAATTTAATTTTTTATTTTAAAAATTCTTCTTTTAACGCCTCAACAGTTAGAAAATTATCCCAACAGTTAGAAAATATTTTAGAAAAATGTTCAAACCTCATTTAAAAATTATCCCAAGACTTTTAAGTGAACCGTAAAGGGACTTAAATACTTTCTCAACGAAATTAACCTTGTAGAGGCTTGAATGTTGAAGAAGCTTGATATTCGGATTCGTCTTGATGCATGTACGATCTTGAACAATTCTTCGACGATTCTTGCGGTATACGACATACTTAATTGATAACAGACATTTATAAAATCATGTCCTTACAAATCTCCCCCTATGTCTATGCTGGTACAAAATAAAAACAATCCGAATTATCAACTCAAAATGCCTATACAAATCTAATACCCTCCTATTAACCCAGAAGAGAAAAGGTACTCGAAATGAAATTTTTTAATCTTTTCTTCAAAAATCTTCATCAATCTTCAAAACTTCAAAGCTTTTCTCATCAGTGTGTGCAATCCAATAATCTTCAAATTTGTACCTACACACATGTAATAAAGCTAATACTTTCGTGACACATCGAATTTGAAATGATATAAAAATAAATCAATCAATATAATCAATTCTCCCCCATAATGCAAACTCCCCTGTAATTTGTTATCCCCTTTCTTATTTGTCCGAAATAGACAAGGAAAAGAATAAAACACAAAAATGAAATTTGAGTGTCACGGTAGACCAAGGCAAACAAACTATTTTTGGATTTTTCAAAATTTTCATACAAAAAAGTAGAAAAATGATGTTACAAAATCACACACCGTGAATTTACACTAAGACAACCAAATCATGGAAACGGAATGAATGGATGTGAACAAATTGAATAGGAAAATTGACTCAATCATGACATGTGTGCAAGATGCATAAGTGTACTCCTAACAAATAAACATAAAAAATATCATTAGGTGTAAAATTGTTCAATTTAGATGATATCGAGTAAATCAAATCAAATAATCAAAGTCTAAGTAATTTTCACACCAATAACGTCCAAAACTATTTTAGTGTCATTTCGAGAATTTTTGAAAGGATGTGCAAACCCATTGATTACTTTCCAACCAAACTCCCTTATATATAATAATGAAATTTTTATATCTAATGAGGTACTAAATTCTCAACTTAGAGAAAACCTATTGGCCCAAATTTTGGCATATTTCATCTTTTTATTGCCTTAATTTTTTTTTTGTGCTGGCTCTTTTCAAACTGTGGCTTTCACGACGTGATTGCTATTCACTAGCAACCCTTTCCCGTGTCACTCATCAATTTTTTAAATTTCAACAAATTCCTCACGGGAATTTTTTTTACATGCACTACTTTTATTACTCTCATATTATTTCACTTGGTTAATTTTAATGACAGGATTGAGATGAAAACACTCGACCAACATGTGATAGACAAGTACAGTAATCAATCAAATCCGTGCACGTGTGTAATAAAGAAAATAATGGGTCAAACATATAGGAAGTATCAACTAATAAATGTCAATGACTCCAAACATGGTAAAGCACATGAATAACATGATATATTGTCTCAAAACACTATCAAATAGTCACATAGATAAATGAAATGGTATTTTGATTCGATCATCCTAAGTGTCCATTCATTTATGGTGTAAACAAAATACAAAAGCTTTTTGTCTTTTTTAATTTTTCAACAAAATGAAAATATTTTTGTATTTTTCCAAAAAAAATTTAAAAAAAAAACATAAATACAAGCATGGTACACATTAGCAATAGGCATAATACCGGCATGAGCAACATCCTATGCTAGAAAACAGTAAATCACACAAGGAATCATCAATCTAAGCAGGTGTGATTTAACAAACAATGCAGTATAAGCCATTAAGCATGGATACTAAGAATGACTACATATAAATTGTCAGAAGCAGCCCATCAATACCAAATAATGTAAAGAACACAGGTACTGCAAAGAAAATGGTAAACGTTAACTAGGTCGCTCGAACAAGACTGTTTGTCGTTCAAATAACTTAACATCTCGCGAGAAGGCTTGACATTAGATCAGAAATCGCTCGAACGAATACTAATCTCGTTTGAACAAGAAAACAAATTTTCACAGCTCCCCTGAAAGTTAAACAGTATTGCCCAGTGAATTTTTTTCCAAAAAAGGAGACCTGAAAGGGTCTGACAGATTCAAAAATGGTGCTAAAATAGTAGATAAACCCATAAAATAATGTAAGCTACTACAAAGTGAGTTATAACACTAGTAAGAGTAAATCGTATAGCACAACTCGTGTATGACAAATATCAACACAATCAACCAATTGATCTCACATGGGGTGAATCACGTGCAAGCAAACGAGAGTCGTGAACAATTAGACCATAAGACTCTAAATTCGATTTCCTCACCCAAATTGATGTGTAACGAGGTGTGGGGGTTTGAGGAATCGAATTTACTTTTCTATTAAACTTCTTAGGTCCTTTTAAAAGTTTGTAACAGAAACGGGTCAGATGTCCTTACTAGTTAGATGAGGCAAAACAACTGGCATAGAAGCATTATTAGATGAAATCCTAGAAGTTTTACAAGCTCCTAAGCACTTTGAGCCCTAGTATTGGTACCAAGTTGATTGTTCAACATATAACCATCCACCCTTTAGAAGTGAAGATAGTTGGATTCCAATGGATGACGTTTCTCTTCAATTAGCCAAGAGTTATTTGTCCTCGCATGAGAGCGATGATGAGTTCTGTCCAAATCCAAACGATAGTTAAAGATAAGTTATTACTGGAGTACTTGATCACTAAGGATAATTAGTTTCCTTTTGTCCTTCTTTTGTTGTAAATGGACTTTTTGTGAATCATAACTTTTTGTAACAAGAAGTTGATTATATAATATAATTGTTTTGCATTTTTCCATTCCATTATACCGAGAATGTATCTTACTATCTTGTCTTACCTTTTAGGTTGTGTTGTCACACCACCTGAGGCCTAGACCTGAATATGGAAAAAATTCACTTAGTTATAGGGCCATCCACTAGTTCAAGATTTTTTATCCGACCAAATTTGGGTTCACTTAGTGCCTAGGTATACCCCGTAGATCTTTGTTCCCTGGCCAATTCAAAAGTTTTTTGTTTTTTCATGACGAAAACCTTGAAACGTTGGGTTTAATTTTGGAACAATATCGAGTAAACAAATGTGCTATTTAGTCTTTATTTGAAAAATAGTATGCGAGCATCACAAGTTCTAAAAATTTCTTGAAACTAGTATACTAAAATGCTAGAAATGTCTAGGAACAATTAGGCAAGAGAAAAGAAGAAAAAATCTTAAAAGTAAAATTTCTTAAGGTTGGTTGTATTCCATGATCTTTGTGTCTTTCTTCCATCCATTATTTCTAGTTGGTAAGGTCCTTACAAATCATCTCTGGTGACTTTGAACGGTCCTTCCCAGTTTGGCCCTAGTTTTCCATCTGAAAGCATTTTAGCATTATCGAGGACTTTTCTAAGGAGGAAGAGTCGATTTGGAATTTCTTTCGATTAACACCATTATTATACTGATTTGCTAGATTTTGTTGGTAGAAGGCCAATTTTATCATGGCATGTTCCCCTCGCTCGTCATCTAGATCCAGATCAATCCTTACTGCCTCACCGTTTATATCCTACTCGAAAACAGTGGTTCTTATAGTTGACAAATAAACTTCTAATGGAATGATAGCCTCCATTTCATATATTAGAGTGAACGACGTTTCTCTAGTAAGCCTTCTGGGCATAAGATATGCCAAAATACACCCTCGACCAGGTCGAGGGTAGCCCTCATCCTAGACGAGGGTTCAACTCTACTACCCCCAGGGGGTCATACTGAAGATAGGGGATCAGACGGGTCAACCACATCATTGGCTACCCAATTAGGAAATAATTATGACCGGATGACCTTAGAAGGCTAACCCCAGTGTTAACTCTGATGGCCCGAGTCAACCCAAGCTCGTGGAAGACAGAAGCCTCGTCTTGGGGCAATCCAAGAAACTGGCTAACCCTATGAGGGGCCGACAGTATGAATCCTACATCCATCACAGGACGTAATATGCCAGGATTTATATCATCCTCGGCATGTCATTATAAGCCGAGGTTAATATCATTATGGCGCGTGATTTGGGAGAAACGTGGAACAATGCGCGTGGGACTCATGTAGCACTTGGACTAGACCGTTATAACAATATTATCCCCTATCGTGAGGGAATATTATGTCATCATTAACCATTAGTGGCCCAGCTAGGTGTGAACAGGAGGTTGGCTAGATCATCATTCACATGCTCAATGCATGCTTGGGGGGTACACTACTCCCCCAAGCCCTATATATACTTATAATATTCAACCTTGCAAAGGGATGGATAACATAAACTCCTAAAACTCTGCATATGCGCACAGTGAAGAGAGAGAGTTTATGAGCATTGTATCCAAGGCCATTAGTGCCCATATTTAGTGGATCATGCACTCACACTGGATGTAGGCCTGATTGGCTAAACCACTATACATCATTGTCTTCATTACTCTTTTACTCATCCCCTTCTATATACTTATACATATAACTCTATTGCTACCATTGTTGTTACTGTTTTGAGCTCATCATCTCTTATCTAGTGGTGTTGAATCTTAGCATCATCATCTCTTATTAGGATAAAATTGGTGATATCCTGAAAAGCCTAGACCCTCTTCGAAGGGGATACTCCATAGGCTCACCCATTTATGGAGAAGATAGTCAACTTCCCAACACTATCCAAGTTTAAGCCACTTGTGGTCACCGAAGGTATGATGGGAGTACCAACCCAATCCATCATATTAAGATGTACCAATCAGCGGCAGGCATATACTCTATCTCATATGAGATGAGTTGTCGTGCTTTTTCCAGCACTTTGATCGGGGCCGTATATGTCTCGTATACCTCTCTTCCAAAGAACTCCATTGAAAGTTTTAAGAAGCTAGCAAAACGGTTCATCCATAACTTTTTCTTTGGAGTGAGGCCACAGAAGAAAACCACACACCTGCTTTATGTTAAACAGGGGAAGAACGAGAGCCTAAGAGATTACATAGCCAAGTTTAATAAAGAGAAGTTAGAGGTCAAAGACTACGAGGAAAGTATAGCCGTGACAGCCCTCATTGGAGGACTCCAAAAGGGGAAGCTATTATGGAAGCTTGCTGAAGACCCCCTAAGTCAATGGTTGAGTTACTGGCAACGGCGGGGAAGGTGATGAACGCCAAAGAGGCGATGGCCACTAAATACGAAGCTGAAAAAGGAGGCACTAGTGGGGGTGAGTACCAAAAAAAGAATAAGGAGGGGAAGAAAAGGCTAGCAGATGATAAATTCGCTGATTACACCCCTCTAACGGTCAGCTACGAACCCATTCTGAATGAGATAAAGAGCGATCGATCTTTAAAATGGCCTGAGAAGTTGAGGGAACCTCCTCACAAGAGGAACAAAAACCTGTGGTATGAATTTCAATAAGACCATGGCCATTTGATCGATAAGTGTTTTGCTCTGAAAGATGAAATTGAAAAAATGATAAAAGAAGGGAAGTTAAGAAAATACGTGGACAATGGTTCCTTCAAGAGGGGCTGAGGGGACGACCCTAGGAAGAAGAGAAGCGATGCATGCGGAGAAGATTCCCCAAATAGAAGAGAAAACCCTTCAGAGGATGATGATGATCATGACCTTCCACTAAAAAATGACCATGAACCTGTGAAAAGACTTAATATGATCCCGTTCGGTGTTGGAATGATCTCTGAGAACCTGGCAGGAGGAGGGTCAGAAGTCGCCGACAGGAAGGCCCATATAGATGAAGCCAAGGAAATAACAAAAGCCATGCACTCAACCTCTATCGAAGCCAAGCCAGAAAAGAGGAAGAAAGTTGACATGAATACCCTCATAGTGGGTTTCTTAAGGATGGACTTCAAGGGCCTCTTAACCCCGCATGATGAACCTCTCATCATCACCACCAGGGTACACAGATGAAAAGTGACAAGGATCTTAGTAGATGGGGGTAGTTCTTCAGATATGATGTTTTGGACGTGCTTTAAAGCCTTGGGACTCATCCGTGCTAGACTGGTCCCATACCATCATCCCTTGATTAGTTTAAGTGGGAAAAAAGTTTATCCCCTAGGAATGTATAAGGCTGATGTAAGAATGGGAGATGAATGGCCGAGATGGCTTACCAAGAAGGTCAACTATTTCATGATGGGCGAATATGTCTTCTCAGCCTACAATATTATACTGGGATGAGTTGCCCTCAAGGAATTTGAGGTCGTGCCTTCCACGGTTCACTAGATGATAAAATTATCGACCCCTTATGGGGTAGGGGAAGTCCAGGGAGACCAAACGATGGGAAGGGAATTCTACTTCAACTCTGATGAGGAACGAGAGGCACACAAGAAGGCAACTACGACTTGCAATATTGATACCCTGGACCCTAGGGATGAGACAAAGATTAAGAAAGGAGAAGTCGCGAAAGAGGTAGAATTCGTCATCCTCGATGAGGATGAGCTGGAAAAAACCATCCAAGTTGGAAAAGCTCTAAAGACATATATAAAAGAAGACCTCATCAAGCTTCTAAGGAGAAGACAAAACGTCTTTGGATGGAGTCATGCAGACATGCCAGTAATTGACCCCAGGATCATGTGTCACAAGCTTAATGTGGTAGAGGATGCGAAGCCAATAAAGCAAAAGAGGAGAATTTATTCTCGGGAGAAGTATAAGGTCATAAGAGATGAGGTCAGGAAGCTGGAAAAGGCTGAATTTATCAGGGAGGTCATCTACCTCGATTGGCTGTCTAGTGCAGTCATAGTCCCTAAAACCAATGGTAAATGGATGATGTGCATAGACCTCATCGACCTCAACAAACATTGCCCCAAAGATAGTTTTCCTCTTCCCCGCATTGATCAGTTGGTGGACACTACCGCAAGCCATGAGATGATGAGCTTCATTGATGCATATTCGGGGTACAACTAGATCTTCATGAACCCTGAGGACTCAGAAAAAATGGCTTTCAATACCGACAAGGGGACATATTATTACAGGGTCATGCCATTTGGCCTAAAGAATGCGGGGGCAACATATCAGCGCCTTCTGAATAAAATGTTTGAAGACCAAATCAGGAAGTTTATGGAGGTCTATGTAGATGACATGTTGACCAAGATCTTGAAGGCCATGGATCGTGTGGCCGACCTTGAGATGAACTTTGACATGATGGACAGGTAACAGATGACGCTCAACCCCGCTAAGTGTGTCTTTGGGGTCGGAGCAGGAAAGTTCTTGGGGTTTATCGTCAATTAGAGAGGCATCGAGGCCAATCTTGAGAAAATAAAAGCACTGTTAGAAATGAAAACCCCCAAGACCATTAAAGACGTTTAGAGGCTCACAGGACGAGTAGCTGCTTTAAATAGGTTCATATCCAGAGCCACAAACCAGTATCTACCATTTTTTAAAGTTTTTAGAAAGGCTTTTGAATGGGATCAAGAGTGTGACAAGGCTTTCTAAGAGCTAAATTCCTACCAAGGGTCCCCTTACTTTTATCACGTCCAGTGCAAGGCAAAAGATTGTACGTGTACTTATCCATCTCGGAGTCAGCCATCAGCGCTGCTATTGTGAGAGAAAAAGACGGAGTGCAGAAGCCGGTGTATTTTAACAGTAAGGCTCTCGAAGGGCAGAGCAAAGGTACCCTAGGATGGAAAAGTTAGCCTATGCTTTGATTCATTCATCAAGGAAGATGAAGTCATACTTCCAGTCCCACACAATGGTCATCCTCACCGACTCCCCTCTTAGGCAGGTCATACTCAAGCCAGAAAAATTTGGGAGGTTAATGGCCTGGGCTATAGAACAGGGAGAATTTGATATTATGAATCAACCTAAATTGGCCATCAAGGAACAAGCATTAGCAGATTTTGTGACTGAATTTACTTGGGAAGAGGATGAGGCTAAAAATGAGAACCTCAAGAAGACAAGTTTCTAGTAAGGAAGAAATGTTGACCCGTCGACAAATAAGGCTGAGACAAGCACTGCTAAGGAGAAAATTATCGAAAATGAAGAGGGAAGATACCTATTTAGATAGGGATCCCTCACTGAAGGTAATTTATCAGAACATGTTGTGTGGAACCTCTTCGTTGATGGGTCCTCCTACGAGAGCGAAAGTGGGGCTGGATCAAAAGTGTCAGCACCTGATGGCACGGACATCGAGTACGCCCTGAGGTTCAATTTTAAAGCCTCCAATAATGAGTCTGAATATGAGTCCCTGATAGTGGGCCTCTCCTTGGCCAGGTATCTCAGTGTTGTCCAAGTCTTGGTGCACAGCGATTCGAGGTTGGATGTGAATTAAATACTAGGAGCATATGAGGCTAAAGATGAGAGGATAGCCAAATATCTCAAAAAAGTAAAGTCACTGTTGAAGAGTTTCAAAGAAGTAAAGTTGAAGAGGATACCTAGGCTTGATAATCGTAAAGCCAATTCACTTGCTAGGCTAGCCTCAGTAATGAGGATAGACATCAGGAGAACAGTTCCAGTGAAAATTCTACTTCAGCCAACGATTGAGGAAGAATATGGAACGGTTAGCTCTTTCTTAAATATAAAGGAAGCCTCGTGGATGGACCCTCTAGTCAGATACATTAAAGAGGGAGAGATGCTCGAAGCAAAACAAGAAAGGAAGAAGTTGAGGTATAGAGCTGCGAAATTCACGGTCATTTAAGACACCTTGTATAAAAAAGGATTCTTGCTCCCTTTGCTCAGATGTGTGCACCCTTCTGAAGTTCCCCACATCTTGCAAGATATGCATGAGGGGTCTTATTCAAGCCATATTAGGGGTAGATCATTAGCAAAGCGGATAGTCACCCAGGGATACTGGTGGCCGACCTTGGGGAAGGATGCTACGGCATATGTAAAGAAGTGTGATAAATGTCAGAGGTTCGCCACTATCCCTCATCAACCCCATCAGCCTCTTACCTCCAATACATCCCTATGGCCATTTGTAGTATAGGGAATCGATTTGGTAGGAACCTTGCCTAAGGCTATCAATAACTATCGATACCTGATCGTAGCAATTGATTATTTTTAAAATGGGTGGAGGCGGAACCAATGGTCACAATCACCTAGCAGAAGACCTTCCAGTTTATTTGGAAGAACATCATATGCATGTATAGTCTCCCCAACACCCTCATCTAAGATAACGGGACTCAGTTCAAGAATGCATCCCTGGAGAAATACTGCGAAAGAGTGGGGGTCAAATAATTCTTCCCTACCCCAGGCTGACCTCAGGCTAATGGACAAATTGAGGTTACAAATAAAACAATCCTAGATAGGATTAAGAAAAAACTCGAGGAGGCAAAAGAAATATGGGTTGAGGAGGTATATGCTGTGCTGTGGGCCTACAGGACAACAGCAAAAACTCCTACCAGGGAAACCCCTTTTATGTTGGCATATGGCCCAGAAGCCGTCATCCCCACCGAAATTGGGTTTCCTACTCACAGAGTTCAAATGTATGACCCCCAGAGAAATATGGAAGAAAGGAGACTTGATCTCGAATTGATTGAGGAAAAAAGAGAAGACGTTGAGCTAAGACAACCAGCCTACAACCAGAGGACTGCCAGGTTTTACAATCAAAGGTTAAAGCAAAGGTCGATCGCTCTGGGAGACCTAGTTCTCAAAAATACATGGTAGAAACCTAACAAGCTCTACCCAAATTGGCATGGCCCACATAGGGTAATTGATGAATTTGTCCCTGGAACCTATAGACTAGAGAACCTTAAAGGGGAACCCTTTTCGAACCCTTGGAATGAAAATCATCTGAAGAAACACTATCAATAGTGTTGTAGTTAATGTCCTATCGGATCATAGTTGTAATGAATGTATTGCTTCATAGAACACTTGGAATGTTAACGAGAATATTCTGTTGGCCCCTCATCTTATGTTTATCAATTTAGATATATGATTCATGCTAAGACACATAACATCATCCGTGATGAAGTAGGCCTAAATGCTCTTTGGTGATACGACAACATGAATGGGGACAAACTCATCCACTCATTATCAATAACATCGGGGAGCATTTAGTCTTCAAACACCATTAGTTTGGTGGATAACCACCCTTGTCTAGGATGAGGGTGAATGGTAGGGACGACCCTCCATTCCCTCTCAAGAAAGACGAGGGAGGACTTGATGGGAGCTCCCCTAGAGCCCTGGTTGGACGACCCTCCATTGGGAGCTCCCCTAGAGCCCTCGCATGCTCAGCCTTCACATTCTCTAGCTTAGCCTTCATAGTATCCAACTCATTCTTCAAGTCAGCCTCATGTTGAATAGCTCTCTCAGCCTCGTGAAACTTTTGTTGGCTCTCAGCCATCCACTTGGTGGCAGAGGTAAAGGCGGAGACAGACTGTAAAGAGATGAGAGAAAGGTCATATTAAAGGGTCGAGGGAATAGTTAGTAAAATATTGGTGAATCAAAATAGAAGAGATCAAAGAAATACCTGAGCCAGAGTATGAAGCCCAAAGTCATAAACTTTGGTCGGGGGCATATTGGCCAAAAACTCATAATATGAAGCCGACGGTGCTGAGAACATAGAAGCCTTGGCAGCTCTCATGTTGGCAATTAGAGAGGTAGGGTCGGCCTTCAAGAAGGTCAGGTTAGACGACTAGTAGGATCCCATGCACGAGGATGAGCTAGTTCCCTCGGTATTTGTTTGTGGGACCTCCACCCTTACCCTTGCTCGCGAATCAGGTCGAGTGCCAACATGGGCTTCTGGCTCCTTTCTCTTACGAGTATCAAAGGTCGGCTCCACTGGGGTCGGCCATAATGTCTTTGTCTTCTTATGGGTCAGCTGAGGCTCCTTACCCTTCTTTTTACCCAGGCTAGACATCAAGATAGGGGCATTCATTTCCCAAAGTTGATCAGATATATTTGGAGGCCGACCTAAAAAAATGAGACAACACGTCAGATATAAGCAATAATAATGGGGAAACACTTGGAAAGAATTAAAACAAAATTAACTCACATAATTTTGTCAATGGGCCGACCCTCAGTCGGCTTATTTGAGGAAATAAGGAGTCATTAAGTCTTCAAATTTGGGGATCGCACCCTCTTTCCCTTGCTCCCTCAAATAGTCGGCTATAGCTCTCTCATCTAAGCTAAGTCCAGGGTCTGACCTTGCTTTCATGGAGGGGTTAGACCATTCCCTTGGGACCCTCGGGTTGTCTTTAAGGGGCTCGACCCCAGCGGGGAATTCCCAATCCCCAGAAATAAAAAAGAACATCTTTTTCCAATCATAATTGGAAGTTTGTGCTACGTGGAGGAGTTTTTTGTTTGACTTCCTAGCCCCTAAATAGAAATATCCAGGTTTCTTGGACGAGGAGGTTATGTTGTAGCAGGCCAGGAATAAATCCACTGAGGTCTCGTCAGTAAACGTGTTCTTCCAGAGGGAGATGTAGCCGAGGATGGTCCTCTAAGAGTTAGGAGGAAGTTAGGTATGAGAAACCACGAGGGCAAAAAGTATGTCAACTATCACGGGATGAAGGGTGAACCTAACGTCGACCCTAAACATCTGCTCATAAACAGTAACTTCTCCTTCTCCTCCTGGAAGACCCTCTCATTTTCATTCGGAATCCCCATATTTATGTTAGTTTGTATACCAAAGAAAAGCCTCCATAGCAAGAGGTCACGATCCCTAACAGAGAAGACAAAGGTCGAGGCCTCTGAGGTATCAACCCGATTATTATTAGAATCCTCACTATCGTCCTTAGCACCATTTCCCTCGTCCTTGGCTCTCTCATCCCCAGACCTCTCGACCTCGTCATTTATCGGAGGGCCATATGGAAAAGCAGCCTGGAAAGAAAGGGGGGCGAGGAGTTGTCATAGGGATAGCCTCGAGATGAACCGTTCCCTCGGCCTGTCAGCCTGGGCTAAGTATTGGTGAGTCCTTCCTCCCAGAAGTCCCACCACCCATAGGAGACGATGCTCTGGCATCCATTTCATCTTCTTGACTCTGATGGTCGGCTGGATGATAGGAATACCCAAAGGACTCAGAGGGTAAAACTATGGCTAACGGAATTAGGAAAATAGGTCGTACCCAAATAGGGTTGGCCCTACGTCTACACTCGTTCTCCTCCTCTATTCGCCTAATCTTTGTAAAGAACCTCTCTCTCAAAGTTGGAAAGTCCTCGGCTAAATCATAAATCCTTTGGAGAATTAAGAGGGAGACCCTACACTCAAAGGAATTTTCTCAAACAAGTTAAACAGTTTGACCAAATTAACTTTTGGATCGAACCTAGAGAAACAAAGCGTTCTTGAAATGAACACACAAGAACAAGAACCAGTAAAGTTTACCAGAGAAGAATGTCGGAGAGCCGCTGGGAAACCTAAGAAGTGCTACAAATCGGCACTAAATCACCATGAAAAGGTGGGGAAAGAACCCAGGGAGGCTTACCGCTCGAGTTCTAACCCTATAACCACCATAAAAGGGTGGAAACACACCGAAAAAAGGCGAACCAGCCAAAGGGAATTTTTATAGAAAGTATTTAAGACAAAAACCAAAAGAAAACTTTAAGAAAGAAGGAGAATGGAGAGATTGATGAAGGGGTTACCTAAAAGAGAAGACCGAAACTAGAAGAGAACTGGAAGCTTTCACGAAAATTCAAAAATGGAGGTTTAATTGCCAAGACTAGAGAGAGAGCGTACGCACAAAGAAGAAAGGAAGGAAGAGAATTGTTTTAAAAAGGGTTTAAATACTTCGTCAAAGTGGTGCACAACCCACGAGGAGAAGCATCATTAGGGCACAAAGTCCCAAGTGTGGTGTGCAGCCATCATTGCTGGGGAACACAAATGATGATTGACACCTGACAAGACGTCAATCAACTTGACAAATGTCACTAATCAACCTGACCACTCCTTTAACATCCAAAAACAACATTACCCCTCATCCATCTCAACAGCATCGATGACTAAGGGTTAGGGGTGATTGATATGCCAAAATACACCCTCGGCCAAGCCGAGGGTTCAACTCTACTACCCCCAGGGGGTCATACTGAAGATAAGGGTTCAAATGTGTCGGCCACATCATTGGCGACCTAATTAGGATGATAGTACGATCGGACAACCTTAGAAGGCCGACCCCACTGTTAACTCTGATCGCTCGAGTCAGCCCAAGCTCGTGGAAGACAGAAGCCTCGTCTTGGGGAAGCTCAAGCAACTGGCTGACCCTATGAGGGGACGACAGTACGAAGTCTACATCCAGTACAGGACGCAATATGCCAGCATCTATATCAGCCTCGGCATATCATTATAAGCCGAGGGTGACATCATCATGGCGCGTGATTTGGGAGACGCATGGAACAGTGCGCGTGGACTCATGTAGCACGTGGACTAGACCGTTATAATAATATTATCCCCTCATGTGAGGGAATATTATGTCATCATTAACCACTGGTGGCCCATCCAGGTGTCAACAGGAGGTTGGCTAAATCATCATTCGCATGCTCAATGTATGCTTGGGGGGTACACTACTCCCCCCAAGCCCTATATATACTTTTCATCTTCAACTTTACAAAGGGATGGATAATAGAAACCCTAGCTAAAACTCTGTATATGCACACAGTGAAGAGAGAGAGTTTATGAGCATTGTATCCAAGGCCATTAGTGCCCATATTTAGTGGATCATACACTCACAGTGGATGTAGGCCTGATTGGTTGAACCACTATACATCATTGTCTTCATTCCTCTTATACTCATCCCCTTCTATATACTTATACACATTACTCTATTGCTACCATTGTTGTTACTGTTTTGAGCTCATCATCTCTTATCTGGTGGTGCTGAATCTTAGCATTATCAGCATAGATCGATATGTCGCAAGCTCCTTTTGCTTTCTCTAATCTTTTCTTCATGACATCGAGCCTCATTTTGTTGGAAGCCTCTGCTTGCCAATTACTTTGGGAATAGGAAACAAAGTTGAAATAGTGTTTGATGTCATGGCTATTATTAAAAGATCCACTTTCAAGCTGTGTGTCATTGTTCGTGATAATAGTCCTGGGTACCCCAAAACATGTTACGATATTTCTCCAAATGAATATGATCATATGGGTGTCCCCGATGTTTGCCAATTTTTCAATCCATTTTGTGAGGTAATTTGTGTCGACCAATAGATACTTGTAATTCCCTAGTGACTTTAGGAGTGAACCTATTATATCCAATAACTATTGGGCAAATGGCCATGAGCTAGTTAACGACTTCAAGTCATTAGCTAGTTGATGAAGAATAAGGGAGAACTTGTTATACAAGTCACACTTCTGGACATAAGAGGTTGCATCTTTCTGCATATATGACCACCAGAATCCTTCTTTGATCGCTTAGAAGACAAGAGACCTTCCTCCTCTATGGCTTCAAAGATTCCATCGTATAGTTCATAATGAACTTGGTCGATGTCACTTAGATGCGTGCATAGGAGGTAAGGACATGTGAAGGACCTTTTGTAAAGTTTTCCTTCAAGAGCTAGATAAAATTGTGCATCTTTAACCCTGACTTGGTGGGCTTGCTTTTTATCGGGTGACAAGATGTCATTTTGCAGATAAAAAATTATTAGGTCAGTCCAGCTGTGACTTTTTTGCATGACAAGAACATGCCCGGTGATATTGGCCTCATAATGATGAGCTTATCAAGGAATTAGACTTCAACTATTCTTTTTATATTAGAGCCCATTGATGAGCTTTAAGCTTCTAAGGTATTGACATGGCTATTATGCCCCAGGGGGAACTGTTGAATGTGTACTTCCTAAAATTTTGACATCCAATTATGAGCCACCTACAGGTATGTTGATATTTGTTCATCCTTGGCATTGAAATCTCACGTTACTTGGTTGGATTCCACATTTAAGTCTCAATACATGTTGAGGTGATTTACTCCCAATGAGTGATCTTAGCGTAGTTCGATTATGAGGGCTTCGTATTCAGTTTCATTATTGGATGCTTCAAATAATAAGCCTGATTCTTTGATCGATCATGGCATTCTTTGGTATGATGATCACCATCCTAAATCACGCCACCTTAGAAATAGAGGCACCATCCACATACAGCGTCCATTTTTTACATTAAGCAATCGCACTGCATCCTAATTAATCAGTAACCTTTTGTTCGCTAGTTTACCCTTCCCTATAAATTCTATGATAAAGTCAGTAAACACGTATCCCTTAATCTTAGTTATTGGTTGGTAGTGTATATCAAACCTCCCAAGTTGGATCGACCATCTGGACATCCATCCAGATAGATCGACCTTTAAAAGAACGGCTTTGAGGGGAAATACTAAAATTAAATGTGCTTTAAGGTAGTGTTTTAGTTTGACACACGCGATGACCAAAGAGTAGGTCAATTTCTCCAATGGGGCGTATCACTACTCGAACTCCATGAGCATCTTGATGACATAGTAAATGAGGGATTATCGTCCTTGCTTCTCATAAACTAAGGCCAAATGGACAGCATGGGTTGAAACTACTATGTAGAGATAAAGAGGATCTCCCGAATTTGAGATAGTCAAAAAAGGAGGTTTTCTCAAATATAATCAAATTTATTCAAGGTCCCTTTAAGCATTCTTCATTTCGAGTGAGGAATTTTTCTTTCTTAAGTAGTTAGAAAAATGGTCGGTATCATTTGGAGGACTTAGAGATGAAAGGGTTTAGGGATTCTAGCATCCCAACTAACTTTTGAATCACGAGAAGTGTCTTTGGAGGTTGAAGTTTATTGATCGTAACTATCTAGTCGGGTTTTGCCTCAATCCCTTTTTGCTGACCAAGTAGCTTAAGAACTTTCCGAATTGAACTCCAAAGGAGAATTTGGTTGCATTGGGCTTCATTTAGTAATGCTTGAGGATTTCAAAGTTCTTCGTTGAAACCTTCAAGTGATCAACTTTGATTTTTCTCTTAACGGGCATATTATTAATATAAACCTCTTATTTCTCCTAACTGTATTTTAACCATCTTAGTGAATAATATCTGGTACATGGATCCTGTATTTTTAATGCCAAAAGGCATAACCTGATAACAATAGGCCTAAGGGAGTTGTGAATGATGTTTTATCTTGGTCGGGGCCGAACAGGGGAATCTGATAGTACCCCAACTATGCATCTAAAAATCTCATTTGCTCATCGATTAATATGGAGTCAACCAACTAATCTATCTTCGATAGAGGAAAACTATCTTTGAGACAAGCCTTGTTGAGTTCGGTGAAATCAATGCACACTCTCCAATTACCATTGCTCTTTCATACCACGACTAGATTTGAGAGCCATTTTGAGAATTGAAATTCTGTGATGGATCTTACCTCCTTAAGTGTCCCAACCTTATTTTTTTCTGCCTTAACCTTTTTTAGGGAAACGTGGAGAGACTTTTATGCGATCGGTAAAAATGTCAGGTCAGCGTGAAGTTTATTGCACACAATTTTAGGATTGATCCCAAGTATATCGCATGGTGCCCATGCGAAAACAACTTAATTATGCTTTAGCAAAGCAGTTAATTCATTTCTTTCCTGCTCGAACAATGTGATACCGATCAAAAATTTTCTTTTGGGTCGATTCTCATTAAAAGCTATATCCTTCGGTTTTTCCATAACTTCATTTGTGTGATTAACTCTTGTTTCTTTCACCCCTGGTATCTCGTACTTTAGTTACAATTTAGATGGCGCATATCCATATTTAGACGTCTCAAGGATGACATCCTTCTCTTTTTCTTATCCTGTTTAAGCCTAATGGCAGCGATAAAACACTTTCGACTAATGGCTTGATCACCCCTGATATCTATTGTTCCTTGTTCAGCAACACACTTGAATATTTAGTGATAGATTGAGGGAACTTCCCTCACATCATGCAACCATCCTCTTCCAAGGATGCAGTGGTAGGATAAGTCGATGTTTACCACCAAAAATTCAATTAGTTTAGACATGTTACTTACCCCAACTAGTACGAACATCTTCCCCAACGGCATAGTCATTTTTCAGCGAAATTGACTAAAGGGACGGTCACTTCCTTCAGATCTTTCATCTCTAGTTTGAGCTTATGAAAGAGCTCCAAGTACATTACTTCACAGGAAATCCCTTGATCCACTATTAGACTATCCACGTCCCAGTTTGTGATCCTGAGAGTGATTTCAGTGCATCTTGGTGTGGGTTTCTCGCTCCGATTAAATCGTCTTATGTGTAAACTATGTGATTCCTGTAACCCACATACTTTCGTCGCCTGCGTTCTCTAGCTTAGTTTTGGGTGTGGTCAATTTGGAAGGCTCCATCATAAGTCAAGACCTTTTTGAGTTCCATATGTACTGTGTTTCCAAAGATCTGCTTGGAGTCTAAAGCTTAATGAATAATAGCAAATTCGTGCCCCACTTCATTGTCTAGGACATTATCTAGTTTTGGGTTAAGGCTGGTGATGACCTGGTCATCTTTTTTTTTATTCCTTAAAATTCCCCGTCTAGTCTAACTCTTCCAAATGGGGTTTGAGGGCCTTTCATTTCTATGTTATGTGTCTGTTTTCCTTATGGTTAGGACATATGAGTGCATTATTCCTCTTTCTTAGATAACTGCCTGTCTTCTTCGTCCACTTGAAGAATTATTGGTCCTTGATCTTACTTAAGATCTTATAGATTGGTTCTTTGAACACCGTGTTGACTAATTGGAATGCCTTGGATGGGTCTACTTTTCTCCCGTTTCTGGATCCTTCGTTTATCTTTTTACCCCCTTTTTTAGGGGTGTTCTCTTTGTCGTTTCACTTAATCTCCTTTGCGCGACCATGCTTGCCTTGGCCGAGGGCGACCACATCTTCCACCTTAGCATACTTCTCAATGCACGACATGAGATGATCAATAGTGTCTGCCTCTTTCTTAGTGAAGGACTGATGCAATAAGGAGTTTTGGGGTAGGCCTATTTAAATGATTCCACGATAACCTGCTTTGATCCATCTTTAACCTTACTAAAGGTTTCCCAATAGTGTATGATATACTCTCGTAAAGTTTCTTGGGGTTTTGTTCTCATGGTCAGGAGATAATCCATCCTATTTAGGTGTGAATTGCCTATTGTAAAGTGAGTTGTGAATGCCTCTACGAGTGACTTAAATCACTTGAGCAACCTGTGAGTCAGCCTTTTGAACCACTTCTAGGCAACATATCCTAGGTTAAATAGGCATATACTACACATGAGGGTATCATTATGATTCCACAAAGTGATTGCTTGCCTATATTGGTGAAAGTGATCTATTTAATCGATATTTTTGTCGTATATCTTAAACCTTGGGGCTGCTAACTTCTTTGAAGGCTCATCTTCTTCAATTGCCCTTGAAAATGGGGAGTGCATTCGAGTGATAAGTTATCTCCTTGCCATCTCTATTGTTGATCTAGCCTCATGATGAGTTAGGTGTTGGCCTATTTCTCTTCAGACTAGACTTTGCATATCGTGATTATGGCGTTCTTTATCTTGGTTTTACTTAATTAGATGACTCTTATACTCTCAGTGACCCTGTTCGCAGCCCGGACTCCTTCTTCATCCATGAGTTTTACTCACCTGAGGACTGTGCGTCCGACCACGGTGCTTGCGATTTCCTTTACGAAGTTCTCCTTAAATCTTTTCCAAACTTCACTAGAGACGTGCATTTTCCTCCTCATGAAAGCATGTTGCTTCCTCTTGTTGATGGATCGTTCCTCATAGGTTGTTGACAAATTGTGAAATCTATATTGATCTGGGCTGCTAATTGCTCTTCTCAAAAGGCTTCTCTTATGGGAAAAATTATGGATGGTTGATAGATAATGTTCTATCCCGATAAACCTCAAATTTGACTATGTGTATGGATAGCCCAGCTCGTAGATCGCCAGCAATGAGTGCACTGTGAGGGTGAAATATTGTTTCAGTCATTGGTTTCAAGTTGCTTTAGAAAAGAGAATTGCTTCCCATAGACTGCGCCAATTGTGAGTGTAAATAATCATAATCAATGATTCTAATAGCAAGGAAATTAAAGAGTGAACAAGGTCGCCACACCCAGAATTTATGTGGTTCGGTAATTGCCTATGTCCACGGAGGGTCTCTCAATTTTAACTAATTATTTAAAAGTTTAAGAATTACATGCCCCTTTGCCCTGGAGTAGGGATTTTATTTATAATGATAAGACTGTTTGAGTCAAGTTCAAATTCATCCATATATTGATTATCCTGTTCGTTAATCCATGTTTATCTCCTCCAAAGTATAGATAACGAGAATAATTTTTCCAAAATTATCCATGAGCAACACATTTTATTTCTTTGGATCGGGCCTACTTGGGCTGACCAATATTTGGGCCATTATGGTTTGTACCCCAAAAGATATAAAAGATAAATAGTTACATCACATGTCACATCAGGAACATAAAGTAAATTTCACAATTTCAATAATGCACAGAAAATACGGGGTATTACACCTAGGCCACCGACCCCTACTAACTTGAACTACGGATTTAACCAAAGTATCCTTATTGATAACCTGTAATATAAATTACAATCAGTACTAGAAATAAAAATATAAATTATAATTAGTACTTATAATCTCAGTGAGCCCTCTACATTATCCCCCTCCTATATAAGAGTCTTATTTTGTGAGAGAGTTATGTACGCACAATCTAATCATCATGAATGTTTTCATTCTTTTTACTTTTATTAAGAATGACCACCTCAACATACTTCCTCATTCATCTTTACATTATTAGGTTCCCATATGTGCCATATGTTCCTCAGAATAAAACTCAAACTTGTACTTTTTCTTTGGGGACCTCTCTACATTAGCCCAATCATGCATAAGTGTCTTGTAGTATTGAAAGGATTGTGCATAAAATATCAACAACTTAAAAATTATCCTTATTAAAATTATAGAATTTCCATGTTCATTTACTTAAGGACTTATCTATATAGCCCCATTGTGAAAAAGTCATGTGCACAAACCAATTCAATATTTATAGGTAAATGTCTTTAAAAAGTTTAATACTAACCCTTTGTTTCCACCCGTTAATATTCATTTTTGTTCAACATGGAACCAAATGTTTGTCACTTTATTGATTTCCTCTCATGAGTTAAACATTCATACTTTATGTTATTAGGTTATTCAAAACTTGCCTTTCTTTTTCTTGTATTTTATAGTCTACCATTGTATTTTCCATGCCTATGGTGGTTGACATTAAGACTTCCATGAGTCATATGCCTCAGGAACCTAGTATATTGAACTTTTTACTTATTTTTTCTTTTTAGTACTTGTTTGCATTATTCATCCTACACATTTGTTTTAAGTTGAGGAGAATATGGAGGCATCTATATGGGTGCTTCTTTACCTGCCGAGACTTACGCACTTATATTTTACACCTATACCTTAATGATTTTTTTCTTGTACACACTTGCTGACGTTATTTACAACCCATCAATTTTGAGTTTGTAAATGATGTGAGGCTCTTATCTTGGGTAATCACTCGTCCTTGGATCCCCACGTATATCTAACTTTTTGTACCTATGATTCAATATTTTTTTACAGTTGCTCTAATTGATCAACTTGTTTCCTAGTTGATATAAATGCATCAATTTGAGGATATATTTTATTAACTCAAATGTTTAACCTACAACAAACCTAGATAGAGGGTGAATAGGTTTGATTGCATCTCATGGTCAATTTTTAAATTCAATGAGTTTTCTTGCAAATTCAAATCATATAACACGTGTTTTAACAAAGTGATTGTAAAATGACTTGATTAACTCACACAACAAAAGAACTAGGAAAACCTAGATGAGAAAACTAAATCTAACAAACATAATTGAATCATAAGAAAAATTAGTAGATACAAATGTGATATAAGTGATGAGTGTAACCAAATATGTGTAATTGAAAAAAAAAAGCATTTAGGGATATCCATAAGACAAGGTCTATGAGAAAGAAAAAAAAACTACCAAAGGGTAAATAATCTCGACGCACTCCAATTTTCATTTTTGTTTGAAAATATGTTTTACATACGACAAGAAGATACCTCTAACATAAGATGTCTAGTGTGGTTACCTATGGACCTTCTTCAACTTTCCCTCGTAAATGATAAAAATCCACATTGAGATCCATTATGCGAGTGAGGAACTTTAATATCCTCCTTTGAATTAACGCCAAACTTTAACTCCTCCAATGAATCAAAGTGCCAACTCTTTTAGATTTGAGAGTATGTGGTCGTAGAAATTCAAAGTAGACTGATGAAATTTAATAAGCTAATGATGATCTGATCAAAATCCCATGAATTCACTCATAAAACATTAAGATCGAGATATACATCTAAGTTTGAAATATTTTTTGAGTAATAAGTGATTTTTTAAAAAGAGAGAAGCAAAAATAGATATTATGTTTGAAAATATTCCAATTGCGTAAAATTCATATATTTGGAGGTGGAAGTTAAAAAGACTTATTTATATAAAATTTTCAAAATTCGGCTCCACCGTGCACAAGATTTACCTTTTTTTGTCCGCCCAAAGTTAGGCAGTAAGGGCTTTGATCCAACGCCTTGCGCATGGGCACAAAACGAAGTCATGTGACAATTAAAGGAAAAAACAGTTCAAAAATACCTTTAACTGATCCAAAACAGAATGGTCAACTCCCAAATACTTTTTCCCAAACCTTTTACTTAATTTAACACTTGTCCATTAATTTTTTTAATGCAACTCACACATTTTGAAAAGATCCTGCACGTGTGTGTTAGCCATAGACAATTTACAAAAACTACAAAAAGGACATTATGTTCAATTGAAGTGTGCATAGTAATAAAAGTCTATTATTAAGAGTCTTATATGATCTTAAATCTTCAAAGGTCCATCTAAGATAAATTATCAAGTCTATGTGACTTGATCTTAAATCTTAAAATGTATCAAGTCTATGTGACTTGACTGACTTACCGACTCAAATGTTTTATCATACGGAGAATACAAGTAATAAATATTACAAAATCATATTTTCAATCTCCTCATTTTGCTATTCTGTGGAAAAATCTCCACACCCCAAAATTAACTGGTTACCCCGACCAAACTCACACCTCATTAGCCATATAATGAGAGTAATACGCAAAACCATGCAATAAATTAGTGACATGCCAATATTCAAGTCTGGATAATTGGTTAGAATCGAAATCAGTAAAGTTATGCCTGAAAACATATAAAATAACAAAGAGGATCATGCAGGCAAAAGCATGCACAAAAAGAAACTTCGCTTGCTTGAAATCCTCCAAATATATCAATGTTATATATATGAAATAAAGCACATGAACAAGAAATAAAACATGTGAATACATGAGATATGAAGTAACATCATCTAATATCAATAATAATATAATGTAATAAAGCTCCCCCAACATAGCATATCGCATTCAATAATCAAAACTTCCCTCACGAGTCATTTCCCCTTATCATTGATATTTCTCCCCCTTTAGAAAAAATGAGAAGAAAATAATATTCCCCTTTTTAACACAAATGTCCCTTTTTAAAATAAGAACAAAACACGGGATAAACAAAGGATAAAAAATTTATTCCCCTTTTTAACACAAAAAAGTCAAAGAGGAGAAACTATCATAGACAAAGGGTATATTATGACAACAACAAAAGTCACAATGTCAAAGAGACTCTAGTAAATCATGTGAAATACCATATCTATACCATGGGAAAATGACATGAGCAAATACATGTCTATCATAAGATGAATCTTAAAGTTAAACACTAGGAGATGAATTATATCTATCATTAAGCATAAAAGAAAGATATGTGATATACAATCGATCTAACTAGTAACGTGATATCATATAACAAGCATGGATGAAGCAAGATGAATATAACGAAGATGTAACAATTTAAGTAAAAGAATATGAATAAGACCAAATAATCTATAAAACTAATAAAGGATCCATACCATCATCCAAATAATCCAATACCAAATCATAAGGTACGAATATCTAACATCTATGTACCAAACAAAAAAGTATATCAAGGTCTCAACAAGGTACAATAAATTGATATAGATATACATAGAAAATCTCTAATACTCATCAACCTTGTGCGAAGAATAACCAAAAGATGTCAAGAACAACATTCTAGCAACAATGAATAAGTATTATGGGAAAAGATCCACAATCAAATCACATCCCAACTAAATACATGCAAGAATCCCTAAAACAAATATTTATCCCTAAAAGTAAATAATATACCCCCCCCCCCCCCCCAAAAAAAAATAGATATTAATAACAAAGCAAAGCATACGAAGCTTGTGAAACATGAAGGGAGAAGGGGAATCATAATAATAGATCATGAAAACTTATGAATAACCATGTGAAGTAACAGGTGAGATAATGACAATAACCACATGTATAAAAAAATAATGAAAACCATGGGATATAGTAAAGAGATGCATCAAATCATATAATCTCACTAGAGATAGTCAGCAAGATTAAGTAATAAACACTTAGTCAATAAAATACCAAAAATACCTTAGAGATAAGAAAAGATACAACAGATAACGTGTTTATGATAAAACTATCAAGATATTAATATAATGAGTATAATCTTAACTAACAAACTCACATAGATCACATTAAAATTTAATCCAAACTAAGATCAAGATCACATCATTCGCATGACCTACCTAGGGCATACAAAGCTCAGAAAACGATAGTCGACAAATACTCCAAGAGAACATAAAAGGGTATAAGAACAGACAAACCTATCAAATATAATTTCATGAAATATAAATGGAGAGGATGACATCAGGATAAAATAATCAAGAAAGAAGGTACAACACACAGACTGGTATATAGGCATAGATAAATGTACCAACATAACAGAAACCTTCCAGAAACCAAAATAGTTTACCAATAATATAGCATCCGTGAGCATGAAAAGAATTAGAGTCTTATGGATGGTAATCGTGTTAACGGGGACATTTGGTAAGCATTCGAATGAAACAGAGAAGACAGAAAGTCAGGGACAAAAATTCTAGAAGTTAACTGTAAATAACATCCCAACTCTCTCAATAGAAGAAACATAAATCAATTTAATGCATGAAAAAATTATTCACTTTACCATGAAAAGCATAAATGAGAGATGATATGCAAAGAAAAAGAAAAAAATCAACAACTAACACACACACACACACACACACACACACACACACACACACACACACACACACACATATATATATATATATATATATATATATATATATATATATATATATATACAAATGGAAACACAAAGCATGTACAGCGTGATAGTGATTAGGCACATTTGAAAATTAAATTTGTCATTAGGATTTCATTTAAATCTTGATTAAAACATAAATTAAAAACATATTAATTTAAATCTCAATCAATCGTCTCAAAATTCTTATCAAATCAATATTTTTTAATTTTGTAATATCAATCAAGATATGATTCATGTGACAATTATGGATACAAAATTAATATGGATACGCATAATCAAATTATATAATCATTACAAATTATGGATAAAAGGAAATTATTCCATCAATATCCTTTTATCTCAAATATGGTATTCTCTAACCATTTTACTCCTTCAAACATATGTTGTTCAATTCTTTTAAATGCTAACTAAATAGCAATTTTCATATTTAAAAAGTTAGCCCTATCTTATTTTTTTCTATCAGTTCAATATCTTTTAAACATATATGGATTTTGCAATTGATTGGATTTTTACCCACCTAGATGACACCTACCCAAAAATATGTGAATTTCCAAATTGGGTGTAATCACTCTAATGGTAGCCCTTATCAACGGTTTTGAAAATGGTCATTTTTAACTCCTTCATAGTATAAACCATACAAAAGGCTCACACATGGACTATAGAAATACCAATAAGATATTAGGATTTGATCACGATCAAATTAAAAACTAAAAGAAATAATCACATAAGTGTAATCATTTGAAATAAGTAAAATGTATGTGCTCAAGTAGTGTGAAATTTATACCATATATTTCAACAAATTTGTCAATCGTGATTTATCAAATGAATTCTAACCTAACAATCAAATCAATTAATATTTTCAATAAAATGGTTTAAAATTGACTTTTAATCATCACTTGAAATCTATGCCATATATTTCAACATATTTATCAATCTTGATTTCTCAAACGAATTTTAAACTATCAATCAAATCAATTAACGTTTTCAATCAAATGGTCTAAAATTCACTTTTAATCATCATTAAAGTTAAATCAATCATCAAATAAACAAAAACCATATACTTGGTCGCATATCACAAAAAGAAAAACACAAACTATTTTTAATTTTTTTTAAAAAGAATGATTCATGTATTTATAAAAATCATGTTTAGTAGATGAAAATCATAAAAAGAAAATAAATGAAAAATACACATATACATGAAAATAACCAAACCATGAAAAGTGATACCAATGAAGTTCTCTTATCCACAAAATTCTCCTCCCCCTCCACCCCCAATCAAGAATAACCTAGGAATGGAAAGCTAGAAAAACCTAATCATCCTAGAAAATTATCTATCTCGATAGAGATAGGTGTTCCATCCCTTGCGTCAATCTCAACATTATTTATAGGTGCATTACTAAGAAAACCAATACCTTACTTTGTATCCACATCTCATCCCTCATGGTATTCTTATGCTTAGTCCTCAAAATTTGAATGTAGCTTCTAGGTCTAGGTTTAGAAAAATCACGTCTAGCATCACACCTATATTGTACTAGGAAATGTAGCATTCTCATCAACTCACATTACTGATCTCTAAGCTCATTGATATCATCTCTCCAGAAAAATTTTCTTATGTCGTTCATGAACATATTATTTATCTCTCTCAATAACCTACAAGATTAATTAGTACAATCGTAACATACGGTGTCTTCATCAAATCTTCAAAGCAACGGTTAGAAATATCGTCGACTGGAATCTCCTGTAAGAACTCCAGATGGTCTACAATGAAGAAGAAAACGGTCTCCACAAAGGTTGAACAAATTCAGAGTTGTGTTCTTGGGTTTCAAACGGATTCACAAAGGTATGGAAATGATGTGTGAATCAAAACATGAGTTTTGGGACTCAAAAATATGAAGACTTGAGCTAATAGAACTCCCAAAAACGTCTTCCCAAGTCTTGCAAAATAACTCCCCTGAAGTTGGCTTTTATAGGAAACCAGAAGGAATTTTAAAGCTTTGGAACACTTCCCAGCGTCAAGTACCCCGAACCGATTCAGGTGGTACCTCGAACCGGTTCGGCCTTCAGTTCGTAAAACATCGTTGGCTTGGAGCTTGAAAACACAGCATTCCCTTTAATGATTTTTCTCCATTTTTAAAGGGCCATAACTTCTTCACCGTAGTTCGGATTGAGGTTTTATTTCTTCCAGTTCTTCGTGGCATCGATATATTCAACTTTCCAGTTGATCGGACCTCTGAATGGTGGGTATAAGATTATCAAAATTCCCTTGAACTTTCATATCTTGCCTTCTTTCATTATTTTGACTTCTCTTGCGTACCACTTGCATAAGCTCCTTAAAATCGTGGAACGTGAAGTCATTGAGGTAGATGTGGGACACATGATGGAGATGTTGAGTGCTTGATTCCTGAAATTTGGATTGAGGCCATTATGTGAGATCGTGAAGAGACGTGCCTTTTGTAGCGGCGTACGACATACATAAATGTAAGATATCGGATATGTGAAATATGTCCTTACAAATCTCCCCCTATGTCTATGCCGGTACAAAATAAAGAATACGAATTATCATTCAATTGACCTATACAAATCTACCCTCCCATGAACCCAAAACTGGAAAGATACAAATGAATAAGTCTTCATCGTTTGTTCTTCAAATCTTCAAAAATCTCAAAGCTTTTTCTCATCAGGGTGTGTAACATATGATCATCAATGTAGTACCTACACACATAAGATAAAGAAAAATACCAAGTGACATATTGAGTTTGAAATGAGATAAACATAGATACCAATTTATGATAAAAGCATAAGTCAAATCTCAAAAAGTCCCCCAAACTTCAAACTCCCCCATAATATGATAATTATTTCTCCCCCTTTTTATTATGTCCCCAAATAGACAAATGAGAAGAATAAACCAAACAAGCAAAGACGGGGTGTCACGGTAAAATGCATAGCAAGCATGGATCAAACAACGCGCATACAAAGGTATGTCTCAAAAATCATTCACAAACTATTTTTGATTTTTCAAATTTTTCGCACAAAAATAAGATACAATTTGTAAAATATGTAAAACATGATAGAAAAATCACACCATGGATTTAAACTCTAACAACTAAGTCATGGAAATGGAATGAATGTGTGTGAACACATTCGATAGGTAAATCAACTCAATCAATCATATGTGCACGATGCATACCTGTACCCCTAACGAATTAACAACAAAAGTATCCTCAGGTGTAAAGATTGTTGAATTTAGATGACATCGTCTTACATAAATCAACAAATCAAAGTCAAAATTATTTCCACCGCAATAACGTCCAAAACTATTTAGCGCATTTTCAAGAATTTCAAGGACGTGCAAACTCATTTTTAATTCTCCATCCAAACTCCCTCATGCATATTTTTCTTTTTGAGATAATCTAAATTCTCAAACATTGGAGAATTGGTGCAAAAACCTAAATGGCCCATAATTAGCATGAATTTCTTTTTATTGCTTTTAAATTTTTTTCGATCTCTTTTAACCTCTTTGGACCCCGGATAATAAAATCCCTCCATTTTTTAGGTCCAATTTAACGGTGGCTTAGTATTCGCAAAGGCAAAATGAACCTTTCGCGGCCCTTCCCCGTTGTCAAATAAAGCACACAAAACTCACAAAACGGTTCTTATATGTCAAAATTTATCGCGTTTGGTTCGTTTTAAGGACGGGATTGAAGTGAAAACACCCAACCAACATGTGATAAGACAAGCATAATAATCGAACAAATTCGTGCGCGTGTGCAACAAAGGAAAATATGAGTCAAACATGTAGGTAGTAACACTTAATTACATCTTAATGACTTCAAACATTACAAAGCACAAGGATGAATTGACCTATTGTCTCAAAATGCTATCAAATAGTCACATGAAAATAATGGCATGATGTTTTGACTCGGTCATCCTAAGTATCCATCCATAAATGGTGCAAACAAAATACAAAAATCTTTTTAGATTTTCTCAAAATTTTCGCAAAATAAATCTTTTTGTATTTTTCAATTTTAAAAAAAAAAATTAAAACATACAAATATGATACATACTGGCAATAGGCAAATAATATCATCATGAAAAACATCCTATGCTAGTAAACAAGTCAAACCTCAATCATTAAGTGCGGAGGGGTTTTCCAAAGGTGGTGACAACTTATGAAAAACCTCCATCAATTCTTGTGAAGTTTTGACTAAAAACTTAACTTGCTCACCTAGATGTGAAAACTCTCTCATGTAGTCTCCGTGAGCATGTAAAGTATCATGTGTGGGTGCATGTGTGTCAGAAACACGTGTGGTAGCAAAACGTGACACATACCCCAGCTTAAAACAAAATTCCCTAAGGTGACCTCTCCTCTTGCAATGAGAACAAACATAAATAGGCCTAGGAACACCTTTCTCAAAAACTCTAGGACGCGCTCTCCTAATAGGAATGGGACGCCTAGGTGGGTTAGGGTGAGACTTACGTGAATCTAACACTAAAGTGGGAACCGACTCGGGTGCTAATTGGGAAGTAGAAGCACCGTCATGACTTATTCCTAAATTCTCACCTTTACAACCTTCTTATGGGTGTTCTCAAAATTGACTTTGACCACCCTGGCACGTTCGAGATCACTCTCGAATTGGGATACACGTGTCGTCAGACTAGACAACGTGTTGGTCAAATCACACTTCTCCTTTCTCAAAACCTCCTTCTCTCTCTCCAAATATAAAACCCGACGACCTAAATCTCGATTATACTTCTTTGTTTTCAAGGCCTGGGTGTACAAATCTCTAAAATCTTTTTGGAGCTCACTTTCATATCCACTCTCACTTTCTCATTCTCCCTCACTCGAAGAACACAAATCACTATCATCGCTCTCGTGTGCACTCTTGTGAGACAAGAAAAAGAGACAACCATCCCATGTGCTAAACCTTTATTGGACTCATCTCCCTCATCACCCTCACTATCACTAAGAGTGGCGGGCATAGCAGTTTTTTTGCCCTTTCTCCTTATCCTAGTAGGACACTCTCTAGCTACGTGCCCTTTCCCCTCACATTCAAAGCACCTGATCTCATTATCCTTGTCACTATCTTTGGCCTCCACTTTCTTTTTATTAGAAGAATTTTCTTTATTCTTTTTGAGAAACTTTTTAAAAAAAATCGCAAACAAGGCCATATCTTGAAAATCAAAATCTTCCTCAGAGTCGGACTCACAAACTTTTTCTTTCTTTTTCTTAAAATGAGTCTTTAAAGCAATGCCATTATCCTTAGCCTTAATGGTTTTGGGAAACATGTCAATCTCATAGGTTTGAAGATCTCCTACAAGTTCTTCCAACTTAAGTGATTTCAAATTTCCCAAAGAGTTCAAAATAGTGACTTTAGGAATAAAGCGTTTTGGAAGAGATCTCAAAATCTTTTTAACGACACGCGTGTTATCAATCACCTCACCTAAATTAAAACATGTGTTAACAATGTCCGATAAACGTGCATAAATATCATCAAAGCATTCAGACTCAAACATGGTAATAGTCTTAAATTGGGTGGCCAGATTTTGTAATTTTGAGACTTTAACCGCGTTTGTACCCTCATGTGTTAATTTCAAAACATCCCAAGCCTCTTTAGACGTAGTACACGTCATAATTCGATGAAACTCATCAAGAGTGACAGCTCCAAAAATAGCACTTAGACCATGAGAATTAAAATTAGGCATTTTATAATCATCTTCAGTCCAGGCTGAAACAGGTTTTAAAGAAGGGATATTATCAACGGTGATAGTGGGAGGAGTTTAACCATTGTCGCAAAGCAACCAAACACGCTCGTCAATAGATTTTAAAATAGATTTCATACAAGCTTTCCAGTAGGCATAATTAGACTCGTCAAAAATAGGCATCTGATTATATAAGTGCTCCATAGAAAACATTGCAAATTTTTACAAACTTGATTTTAAAAAAGATCAATATCACACAAATTTTGCAGAACATAGGAATACGCGATAAATTAGCGTAACCTGCTCTGATACCAATTTGAAAAACGTGACAACGTGTGATACCGATATAAATTAACTCGCAAGTTTCCAATCAAACCTTATTTAATTAGAGTCTATTTAAACCAAAGTAAATCAGCCCCTAAACATTCAACAATGTGTGTGTGTGTGTGTGTCAAACCATAAATAAATAAAGCATGTGAGACAAATATTCAGGAAAAATCCCCGAAGGGAAAAACCTTTTATTTCTAGAACTTTGAAAAGTTTACAAGACCATTGACTTACATACAACCTGATAATCGCCCACAAGTGTAACACACGGTGTCTTTGTCAAACCTTCAAAGCAATGGCTAGAAATATCATGGGCTGGAATCTCCCGCAAGAACTCCAGATGGTCAGCAATGAAGAAGAAAATGGCTTCTCCACAAAGGTTGAACAAATGCAGAGTTGTGTTCTGGGGTTTCAAACGGATTCACAAAGGTATGGCAATGATGTGTCAATCAAAACATGAGTTTTGGGACTAAAAAATATGAAGACTTGAGCTAATAGAACTCTCAAAAACGTCTTTCAAAGTCATGCAAAATAACTCCCCCGAAGTTGGCTTTTATAGGAAACCAAAAGTAATTTTAAAAATTTAGAACACCTTCCAGCTTCAGGTACCCCGAACAGGATCAAGTGGTACCTCGAACCGGTTCGCCCCCCGAATCGATTCGGCCTTCGGTTCGCAAAACATCGCTGGCTTGGGGCTTAAAAACACAACATTCTCTTTAATAATTTTTCCCCATTTTCAAAGGGCCATAATTTCTTCACCGTAGCTCGAATTGAGATGCCGTTTCTTCCAGTATCCTCGTGGCGTCGAGCTCTTTAACTTTCCAGTTGACCGGGCTTCCAGACGGTGGCTGTAAAATTACCAAAATGCCCTTGAACTTTCATATCTTTTCTTATTTCATTATTTTGACTTCTCTTGCGCACTACTTGCATAAACTCCTTAAAATCGTGGAACGTGGAGTCATTGAGGCAGATATGGGACACATAATGGAGATGTTGAATGATTGATTCCCGTAGTTTGGATTGAGGCCATCGTGTGAGATCGTGAAAAGACGTGCCTTTTGTAGCGGCGTACGACATACATAAATGTAAGATATCGGAGATGAGAAATATGTCCTTACAAATCTCCCCCTATGTATATGCCGGTACAAAATAAAAAATCTGAATTATCATTCAATTGACCTATACAAATCTACCCTCTCATGAACCCAAAACTAGAAAGATAAAAATGAATAAGTTTTCATCGTTTGTTCTTCAAATCTTCAAAAATCTCAAAGCTTTTCTCATAAGAGTGTGTAGCATATGATCATCAATGTAGTACCTACACACATGAGATAAAGAAAAATACCAAGTGATGTATCGAGTTTGAAATGAGATAAACATAGATACCAATTTATGTGAAAAACATAAGTCAAATCTCAAAAACTCCTCAAAACTTCAAACTCCACCATAATATGATAATTCTTTACTCAAGTCTTCATATTTTTTAGTCCCAAAACTCATGTTTTGATTGACACATCATTGCCATACCTTTGTGAATCCATTTGAAACCCAAGAACACAACTCTGCGTTTGTTCAACCTTTATGGAGAAGATGTTTTCTTCTTCATTGTTGACCATCTGGAGTTCTTGCAGGAGATTCCAGTCGACGATATTTATAGTTGTTGCTTTGAAGGTTTGACGAAGACACCGTGTGTTACACCTGTGGGTAAGTATTAGGTTGTATGTAATTCAATGGTATTATAAACTTTTCACAGTTCTAGAAATATAAGGTTTTGCCCTTCGGGGATTTTTTCTTAATATTTGTGTCACATGCTTTATTTATTTATGATTTGACACACACACACACACACACATAGTTACATGTTTAGGGGTTGATTTACTTTGGTTTAAATAGACTCTACTTAAATAAGGTTTAATTGGAAACTTGAGAGTTAATTTATATTGGTATCACACATTGTCACATTTTTCAAATTGGTATCCCGAACCGGTTCAGCCTTCGGTTCGCAAAACATCGCTGGCTTGGGGCTTAAAAACACAGCATTCTCTTTAATGATTTTTCTCCATTTTCAAAGGGCCATAACTTCTTTACCGTGGATCAAATTGAGGTGCCGTTTCTTCCATTATCTTCGTAGCGTCGAGGTCTTCAACTTTCCAGTTGACTAGACCTCCAAACGATGGCTGTAAAATTACCAAAATTCCCTTGAACTTTCATATCTTGCCTTCTTTCATTGTTTTGACTTCTCTTGCGTACCACTTGCATAAACTCCTTAAAATCGTGGAACGTGAAGTCGTTGAGGCACATGTGGGACACATGATGGAAATGTTGAATGCTTGATTCTGGAAATTCGAATTGAGGCCGTTGTGTGAGATCGTGAAGAGACGTTCCTTTTGTAGCGGCGTTCGACATACATAAATGTAAGATATCGGACATGAGAAATATGTCCTTACAATACCTATATACGACATGTGGACTAGATAGTGTATATCTAAGAGAGGTATAATCTACTTATATAGGATAGTAGTGAGACTTAATTATTAAGTGTTAAGTATAAGATAGTCAAGGTAGCTTGGGCATGATAGCTAGGTGGTCTAAGTATAGAACGTTAGGTGTGCACATTAGAGGAGAGGTGAGTTAACTCAAGGGAGTATGCGTGAACCTAACATGTGTAATTAATAATCGATTTCAATGGCGATAAATTACTTGCTAAATGTTTTCAAAATGTTTTGAGTACTAACTCTTGCTATAAACTATTTTCAAAACCTTTTAGGTGTCCAGCCACAGGGACGCCATACTTAATGGTTTCATTCCAGGGACTCGGAGTTGTAGCACTGTGGATGCTGACAGGATTTTGAGTAGTTGATTCTTTCATTCAAATCTAGTATAGGATTTCACTAAGGTTGTGTTTTTTTTTCTGATTTTTTCGAATTCCGATCCGATTTTTTTTCGATTTTGGAATGATTTTTTTATTGTTAATTTTCAATTTTTCGATTTCCGATTTTTTTGAAAAAAAATCGGATCGAAAATCAGAATTTTTTTTATATTCCGAATTTTCAATTTTTGCCGATTCGAATTTCCAAAATTTGTTCTGATCCAAATTTCTGAAATATTTTCCAAAGTATTTTCCAATTAAAGTTTTTGGAAAATTGCCGAATTTCTGAATTTTGCCAAAAAATTCGAATTCGAAAAAAAACAATTTCGAAAAAAATCGGCTTCGGCACGCCGATTTTTTTGGAAATTTTTTTGAGAATGCTTTTTCAATCCGATCGGGACGAAACACAACCCTAGATCTCACTCTTGTATCTCATGATTGGACATGTGGTCCATTGTCGATATTACAGTTTCAGTTTGTATCAATTTTACTTAGTAGTTAGACTTAGAGTATAACTTGGTTTTAGTTGTTTTTGCTGATGGCTTATTCGGCACAACTTTGATTCATTTGCATATCATTATGGTTTGGTTTCTAGTGTATTGAATGTTGATTTAGTTTTCAATCTATTCATTTATTTTGTTTAATTGAAAGATAAAATTTAGCACCGATTTAATTAACGTAGGTGGTTAGCAATTACTTTGGTTTTCGACAGTGATGCTAAGAATGAACCATATGAGAAGACTATTTTAATTTGATAAAGGCCTGATCACCCGATGAGTAATTAGACGGGGCGTCATAGATGGTATCAGAGCATCAGTATCTAGTGTCCTTAGGATCTGTACGGCTTATTACATTTTCAGCATATCGTTTGATTGATATAGAGCCCTATTATAGGACTGTTGTATTCCTCTGTGTACGTGGCTTATGTTTTCCTACTATTAAGTATAGTTGATGTGATTCATATACGAGTTCGATTGGGCGTGGCACATCGAACACTGTAAGGTGGCCAGCGAAGGGTTTTAAAAAGACTGCAGGAGGGAGGGGCTCAGCATAAGTTTTGGAATATCCTAGAAATGCTAATCGCCATAGAGATCATCATAATGTTGTCCGGATAGATGACGAGCGGGATAATCTATTGGGGATGGTAATTTCCCAAAGACTGCAGGAGGGAGGGGCTCAGCATAAGTCTTGGAGTATCCCAGAAATGGTAATCGCGATAGAGATCATCATAATGTTGTCCGGGTAGATGACGAGCTGGATAAACTGTTGGGGATGGTAATTTCCCAAACACTGTTATAGAAAATAATGGTACAACTTCAGACTCACCCATCGTTATAGGTAGGGAGACGAGGACTGGCTTAATGATCTTCGCACCTGACAAAGGGATACGAGACTTGATAAAGGGATCCGTAAGCTGAGATTGGAACCGCGGGAAGAATTCACGGGAGTGAATGAGAACTCCGGTTAGGAAGAAAAATGTTGATATAGTCAAGATCCTTGGTTTGAAAGCTTAAATAAACGCTAGGGATTCCATTAAAATATTTCAGATCAGTGGAATTTACTACCCAGTGACGGTAGGTTTAGTCAGGACAGGCAAGGCAAACAACGAGTTCCATAAGACTAGTAGGGCCCAAAGAACACTAGAGGTAGCAACCTGGGTCAAGACTACCAAGTCTGTGAGAAGGACCATCCTGTGATAGCCAGCATGGATAGAGAAATGGGAATGACATGAAGAGGTGTCTTACTTTTAAAGAGTAGGGACAAATGAGTGAGTCTAGTCCACCGCGACTTAGAAGACAAGAATGTTAGGCCAGCTAGGGCAACAATTTATAAAAATTTTGGATCGATTGGGATGAGGGTGATATATCCAAGAACCATGTGAACCACCAACATTATTGATAATTGGAAGTATGAGTTTTATCCTCGGGTTGGTGGGGTAAGTTTTATGTGACACGAGTGAGTCACAGTATTATGTTAGCACTAGATTCACGAGTGAGATGAGTTTAGTGGGTATATCATTGTTAGCACTAATGTGTATATAGTTACCTTTGTATTGTGGGGATTTGTTTAGTACTATTCGCAGGGGGGGAGGGGGTAGGCACAAGGAGATATGTACGTTGGAATTACTCGTTCTAGTGATGTATCATATGAGCATGTTATTACCCTAGGTATGAACGGATTTGTGATGTGTTTGGAATGATAGGGGGCTATAACAGTGAGCCTATCATATTCGTTAATCAAGGACATGATGTGTTATTTGGCGAGGTCTCACCTGAAAGAGGGTCAAGCTCACATTTATATTATATTATGGAGGAGACTTCAAAGACCATAGATGTCTCGTTGCAGTTAATCCCGGTGTGTAGGGACTCTATGTATATGATTCAAGGAATAGTGGGTTTACTGTCAAGCGGATAGATTAAGCTCATTATTGAGATTAGCGCTAAGGCCTATTGATGGTGAGATCACAATGATATTTAACTCCTTTAGAGATGCGGAAGTTGAGATTTATAAGTATATGGTTAGGAGAATCATCTGAGTGTCCCGGTTGTGTGTTTGAGTCTTATGAAACTCGATCGTTGCCAATACTAAGTGGTAGTGCATTGGGGAAAGTTCCTTGTTTTGATTTCTATTGCGATAAGAAATACGCATGAACTTTGATAAACGACGGGAGTAACGAGACGTTGATGGATGCTAAGGCATCCGAGTGGAAAGGGTAAGTAAGTGATATTTTGTTTGGGAAAATGAATAAAAAGAATACAAATGAATGGAATGGAAAACAAAAAAACCACGGATGGAAAGTGCATCAAATATCAACGATGGATAGAAATCGTATTAAAAAAATCTAATGCCTCCTCTGCATTTTCATATATTTAGTCACCACCGAACCTACGCGAGTGAAATTCCTTATTCTCCCGTAGCTCAATAAACATTTTTTGTCTGACAGTCATCCATCCACCATCTACACTCAATTGTAATAATTTATGACAAATCATGTACCCGCAGTGGCCATCCGGGGCAATGCTCCGATTTAAGATATGCACGACCAACCATAAAAGTCTCATTTGTAAACTTAACACCAACTATCTATAGTAAAGGCATCTCATGCCTATCGTTCTTGTATGTACAATCCATGATTAGCACTCCAGGTAAGCATTTTACAAGTGAAGTGGAATATAGATGTGCAAAAAATAAATCTAACACCTCGTCCATATCTAGAGATCTCCTGTGAAATCCCATGTATTTTTTAGTATACAATATGTGCATCAACTGTTGCATTTATGTTCTTCCTTTCTTTAAAAAAAAATTGGTACTTTGCTTTGAAATTGTATATGATTTCATTTCAATAATTACGTTAAATAATAATAATAATAATAATAATAATAATAATAATAATAATAATAATAATAATAATAACAACAAAAACAACAACAACAACAACAACAACAACAACAACAACAACAACAACAACAACAACAACAACAACAATAGTACCTTGAAAAACTATCAACAACAACAACAACAATAGTACCTTGAAAAACTATCAAATGAAACATTCATTTTCACTCACTTATTTGCCTCTTAAGTCCTCAAATTAACCCTTTTTAGTTTCTTTCTTTCAAAGCACAAATGATAAGTATTATTCAAATTACCAATAATGAACATCCATTTCCAAATTTCTGAGCTATCTTCTTAATTTCTTACCATGTAAATGTGGAGGTGTCATTGGTCTTGGTTTGTCATCATGATGTCTAATAAACTTCTTTCTATTAGAGACATCTTCAAGAACAAAATCATCTTCCCTTTCAGAACTCAAGGAACTAAATCATATTTTCTTTTAATTGTTTCAATTTGTAATAAAAAGACTTTAAATTTCCTTCCTTATGAAAAAAAATGTGCGAACGAATGATTTTGGATGATCCTTTGAAATTTTTTGATTAATTACCCTTTTCTTTTTAAATAAGCATTCTCTTTCACTTTTTTTTTTCATTTTTCTTCAAAATCAAGGAATCGGTTTTCTTTGAATCATGCGATGAACATTCACTCGATGTGTCAATTTGAGAAGTAGATGACTTGAATTTTAAACTTTTAAATAAATAAATTTATTTTTAAAAGACTCAAATCTCTTCTCATGTTTACTTTTAGAACCTTCATAAAAAAGAAGTTCTTTCTTCACTTTTTCAAGTTCAAAAGTCAAATCAGTTTTCCCTTGTTCTAAAACTTTGATATTTTTGAAATCAACACTTTTTGAACTTGTCAATCTTCTCATATTAGAATTTTGCAACCTCGAAGCTTGATATCTTCTTTCAAAACACAAGTCAATTCCAATAACTCACCATTCTCCTTTTTCAATTTTAACTTTTCATTAGTGAGTTGATTAGTCATTTCAAACTCTCTAAAATATTCTTTTTTTATTCATGGACTTTGAATTTATTGGCCAAATTAACATTTAACGTTTTCATTTTGAAAAGTTGGTCATTTACCCATTATTCCTTTAACTCAATGATTTGACATTTTTAATTTCATCACATTCATCAACGTCTTTTTAATAGATTTTTTTGTAAAAATGAGAAGATTTCCTTTCATTCTTATCCTTTTTGGATTTCAAAATGATAATATTTATTTTTCTTCCTTTCCTTTTTGGATCATAAGAACTTCATCGTTAGAATAAAGTCTATCCTAGAATTCAAATATTTCACAACAATGATCAACTGTTCATTGGAGCAAAACTAGTACAAAAAAGTATGGTTTATGAGAAACAACACAACAAACACACAATAAAAAAAGGATCATTTCAAGCATGTTAATGCATTAATAACATAATCTTCCAAGTGTTTAATCTACGGTAAACCTAGAGGGGGTGAACAGGTTTGATTGCATCTCATGGTCAATTTTTAAAACTCAATGATTTGCTTGAAAATTCAAATCACTTAGCACATATTTTTAACAAAGTTATTGTAAAATTACTTTATTAACTCACACAACAAAGGATAGGGGAAAGCCAAGATGAGGAAACTAGATCTAGCAGACCTATTTTAATTTTAAGAAAATTCAACAGATACAAGTGTGATCTAAGTGAACTATTTGATCAAATGTGTGCTATTGAATAAGAAGCGTTCATAATTATCCACAAGACAAGGTTTATGAGGAAAAAAACCACCAACAGGTAAAAAATCTTGATGCTCTATAATTTTCATTTCTACTTGAAAATATATTCTACACGGGGCAAGGAAATACCTCCCACGTAATCTCTCTCGTATATTCCTCTATGGACCTTGTAACTTTCCCCCGTAGATGATTAAAATCCAAACCGATCTCTACAATACGAATGAGGAACTCTAATCTCCACCTTAAAATCAATTCCACACTTTAACTCCTACAGTGAATTAAAGTGTGTCCTATTTTAGATCTAGGAGTATATGATAATAGAATTTCAAATTAGATTGATGAATTGTAATAGGTTAACGATGATTTGATCAAAACCACTCTCAATTCACTCACAAAAAATTAAGATCGGGACATAAATCTAACTTTGAAATAGTATTTAAGGAAAAAATGAATTTTGAATAAGTAAGAAGTTAAATGATATCTCAAGTTTGAAAATACTCTAAAAATGTAAAATTTTGATCGATTGAAATGCGATGGAAGACGATCTATTTATATAAAATATTCTGAATTCAATTATAATGTGCACACGGTTGACTTTTTCCATGCACACGAAGTCGGGAAATAAGGATTTTGAACCAACATCATGCGTACATGAAAAAAATGAAGTTGTGAAAATTGCTAAAGGTAAATATAGTTCAAAAATACATTTAACTGGTCCAAAATAAAATTCTCAGCTCCCAAAACTTTTTCTCAAATTACAAATACAATTTAACACTTGTCCGTCAAAAGTTTAAAAGAAACTCATATAGTTTGAATGCATCGTGCACATGAGTTAGCCACGGACAATTCAAAAATCTATAAAAATGGTATAGTCTTCAATTGAAGTGTGAGCGGAAATGGAAATCTTTTTTTATTGATTTATATGATCTTCATTCTTCAAAGATCCATCTAAAACTAGTGAGTGCACCTCAGCTAAACGTATCAAGTCTTTGTGACTTGAATGATACAACGACTCAAAATTTTTGTCAAGGGAAGTATCCAACTTACATTTCCACAATTATATGACTTGGGTGCTCGCATGCATTTAAATCCCAAGGTACATTAACTTTTGATACCTTTATTTTTTGCGTTTCTTATGAACCACTTATTTTCATTGCTCAACATGTTTCCTCGAGTCAAAGCTAATGATGAAGCTTATGTTTTGGATACTCACATGTTTGTGGAGGATTATATACCTTATTAATTGTACCCATACTTCTTGCTTTTAGATTTTAATACTTTCTCATGTTACTCAACCTTTTTCTTGGGTTGAAGCTTTTGTACTGGGTACTTATGCGCTTGTGGAGCCCCAAGTAGATCACATACTAGAACTCGTACTTTGTGCTTTAAAATTTTAACACTTTCTCACATTACTTAAACCTTTTATTATTAAAGGTAGTGTTGAAGCTTCTATCCTGGGTACTCGTGCGCTTGTGGAGTCTTATGCACATTACATACTAGCATTGGTATTTTGTTCTCAAATATTTTAATACTTTCTCACATTACTTAACCTTCTGTTCTAGTTAAAGATGATGCTAAAACTTATACCATATGTACTCGCGTGTCTGTGGAGTCCTAGATACTTTATTAACCGCACTCATACTTTGTACTTTAAAGTTTTAATAATTGCTCACATTACTTAACCATTTTTCTGACTGATAGTAATACTAAAGCTTTTGTCATGGGTACTCGTGCACTTGTTGAGTCCTAGATACATAACAAACTAGCACTCATACTTGGTACTTTTTCCAACCTGCTTCCTTGTTCTCATATTAGAGAAAATGCTAAAGAATTTTTCTTGGTTATTCATATGATCTTGGGGTTCTAGGTGCATTATATACTTTACTCATATTTTATGCATTAACTTTTATTAGTTGCACTTATAATTTGGGCTTTAACTTTCAATATGAATATATACTTAGTGCCTTGACTTTTGAGTGAACTCCTACTTTGTTCCTTGGCTTTTTACTGCGCTTATACTTTGTACCATAATTTTTTACTCCAATTATACTTTTTACCTCAACATTTTTAATTGCATTTATACTTTATGCATTAACTTCTCAACTACACTCATACTTGGTGCTTTAACTTTTTAGCATATGATCATATTCTCTCACCTATTGTCTTGTTATTTTAACTGGATAAATCTTGTGAGCTAACTAAATATTGAACTAGGAGTCACTATGGCCTACATAAAGTAATTTAATATTTCACAATCATTGAATTTTCTAAGAAAATATAATTGATACCTCACTCTTCAAGTTATTAATTCTGGTTGTGAATATGAGTAAGGGTGTTCGAGCATGTTGTCATTGAGAAAACTTCAATAAAGTCACACAATCTGAAACTTTAACTCTTTAAGAAAAACTTATATATCTGCTTGCTAGCCCTACTTCTTCAATCCCACCATGCTACAGATTGAAGTTTCCATTAAAGCAACTATAATCGTTTTGCTACATAACATAAATTTTTTTAAATTCATTTTAATATAGTGAATATCTTCAAATATTAAAAATGACTAAGGATAATAATACTCATGGTATAGTCATGAATACCTTTCGATGTTATTTATGTATTAAACAAAGGGGGCAAGCATGTTCGAGTGGATCCTCAAATGATGAAAAATACTTTGGTGAATAATATATAACATTAAATCTATAATATAATGTGAAGTTAATCACATAAAACTATTCTGTGGAATTATTCATCAACCTACTTGGGTAGTTTTAAAAAATAACTATTTTGCTAAAACATGTAAACACATGAGTTTTAAATTCAAGCAACCCTTTTTTGTGAACTTCACATAAACACGAGGTTTATGAATTTGAGCAACTCTTTTTTTATGAACATGAACACACGGGTAATAAATTCGAGGGAGCCTTCTTGTGAACTAAAACACACAAACAACGGCTTATAAATCTGAGAAATCCTTTTTTGAGAACTTAAACACACAAATATCCGGGTGTAAGTTTGAAAAACTCGTCTATTGTCGAGTTATAAGTTTTAACAACCTTTTTATTTTATATAAATAATTTATTTACTATAGCTTGTAAAATTGTTGTATTGTGCAACATTTATCCATAATAATCAAGTATGGGATAAATGGAGGTTGAATTTATTTGAGTCAAGTAAGAACTAAAATTGTTTGGAACTAAGCAATCATTTGAACAATTTGTTGAGTAGACCGATATAAAGTATTCTCTAGTTTCTAGTTGAGAACCCAATAATCTCACTATGCGTGGGGTATTTCCTTTTATAAAAGAACACTTATCCTCTTTGAGATAGTCAAAACAAAAAATTATGAGTATACATTTGGACCCACTTTATTTTACGTCTTTTCTTAATCAACTCAAATAATTATGTATGAAATGAATCATACAAAAAGAAAAACTTTGAAAATTCCAAAAGTAACAATCATACAATTCCATCGAGAGAATAGTTTACACTATTATGTCACTTGACTTGCTCCCAGCAATATGACTTTTTAAAATAATCCCCTACCATATGTTTCCAATCTTTTACTTGGATAAACATAAATAGTTATTCGAGTAAGTAACTCAATTTGTTCATGTGGATATTTTGAGTAATGTTCTAAACTTTGTGCACAATTTGACTATACGAGTTGGAGAGTGGCCCAAAAGGTATATATATAAATTATAGGCAACTTTCCTCAATTGATTGTAGTAGTTACATCAGAAGTAATAAAAGAGGCACGCAGTTCTTTCTTTTCTTTATTTTTTTTTTGTTTACCATTTCATAGACTTTATTGTGAGTGACAGGAAGGAGAGAGGAAAATGAAGGACATGCTCGCCCCAACTACGACGAACAACGGAACCTTATAAACACTATAATAGGTCGATTTAATTGTCTCACAACAAAACCCCTTCGATGATGTTTCAAAGATGTCTCACTACACCAAAACACCCCAATGTCTCACTTTTGTGACAACGTTTTGTCACGTGATAAGCCCATGACAATTATGACTACACCAAAATCATAAATAAAACCCTTTTCTCGGCCTCTTTTTCTCTTTCACTCTCTCTCTCTTTAACCCGACCATATCTCTTTCTCCCCTGGGTTAAAAACCTCCATTTTCCTCACCTCTTAAGGTTTGTGTGTGTGTATATATATATATATATATATATATATAGAGAGAGAGAGAGAGAGAGAGAGAGAGACCCTCTCATGTAAGGACTCCTTATGATTACATACCATTTTTTTAAAATAGTACAAAAAATTAATTTTTGATGAAAGTTCATAGATATTAGGGGTCTTTACACATAGGTCCTATTACACTTTTTTGTAACCTCTTAAGTCCCACGATTTTTTATCCTTACTATTAAGTCCCGTTTTAACCAATTTGGGGAAACCGTCTATTTCTCTTTACCATATTACCCCTGTGTATTTGGGCGGAAAATAGAAGTTCCAACCGTCGAAATCGTTGGCCGATTTTGGTGAGATTCTGATCCCGTCTATATCTCCGTCAATCGCGGGTCAGTGGAGATGCCATAACCGTGTATATCATTTCGCAAATCAGTTATACAGCATATAATGGGGAACGAAATAACAGTGGAGTCGGACTGGGTATCATCGTTGAAGAAATTTTTTGTTTGTGCTAATTTTTTGCGGTGTTAGATCAAATTTTCCGGTCATTCTGTGGTTGAGATAAGTCACCTTCAAAGAAGTTGATTGCTGTAGTAAGTTAGGGTTTTTTTTTCTCTTTTTAGTATAAATTATTGCTGTTGTATGTTGTTCTTTTGGTACCCTAACAATTTTTTAACGTAAATGTTCTTCTTTGGTTTGGATTTCAAGTTTTTTCTAGCATTTTGTGTTGTTGGTTAATGTTGCATTTTGGGTTGAAGTACAGACAGTATATTTGATTGTATGAAGTAATAATTTTTTTTTTTTGTACATAAGTCTTGCATGTTGATTAAATCTTAGCGTAAAACCTTAAAGAAGTTGGATTTTTCTGTTGTAATAGAATGTTGGTGGAAATTTTTTTGAATGGAAACATATGGGTCGTTTTGGCGAACATTTATATAACACCAACAGTAAATTTTACTGTTTGAGTACTATATTTAAATGTGGTTCAATATTTTTTCGTGTTCACTTTTTTTTCCTCTTGACACGTATTCAATCTGATGAATAAATAGCTGTCTACATTGATGGAAAATGCGGTTTTGTGTGAAGCTGAATTGTTATTTCTCGAAAGTACGACACGTTATTGTTTGTATATAGTTTGGGTCGAAATGTTTTTGGAGGGAAACGTGTGTCGAATTTGGTAAGTATCGTAACAGAAACAGTAAATGTTAATTTGTTAGTAATGTTGTTTAATGTTGTTCAATAAGTTTTATTGTTAACTATTTATTCTGTTAATCTGTACATTCATACAGTGAACTTTGTTATTTTTTATGTGATAATGTTCATTTTACTTGTAGATAGTTTCTCTACATGATTCATATCTACTGTTTTGTATAGACAGAAATATTCTTAGATTTTATTAACCATGTTAGCAGTAGATCGTATCTCCTTCAGTTGGTGGGGTTCTCATCATTGTGGGTAGTGCTGTAGTGGGTAGGTACGCCGCTGGCGCGGTACGTAATTAATTAAGACAATACTATAGTATTAGAGTGTATAAGGTTACAAAACGTTTGACGCATAACCGCAAAAGAGTAGTAAAGTTTAACGTCCCCATTGTAATAAGCGTAAGAAATACGCTAAACTTGTTCTTTTACATTTTTTTTATTTTTCTGTCCTTGCATACTACCAAATGTACTCCATCTCTTTATCAGTTAAATGGTTGATTAAAATTTAAGACAACTTTTATCATTGATTATGTGTTATTGCTTCTTGTTCATTTTCATGCAAACTACACACATGAAACTTTACTTTCAGAGCTATCAAATTTATTTGCGAAGGAAGTTGTGGATGTTAATTATGTTAGAGCGTACTATTGAAAATAACAATGTTGCTGTACGGTGTTTCCTCCTGCGGTTTTTGTTCATTTTCTATAACGATTGTCTTGTATAAAGTATAGTGGGCACAATAAATTATACTGTTAGAATGTAGATGTTGGTAGTCATTTTTTTTTAGTGATGTTGGTTTATTTCTCACAACGACAATCTGTAGTTTACTGCATATATATATAGTGAATGTTATTTTATACATGGTGCAAAATAGTTGATGTTCATAGTAATTTGTAATGACTATAACAGAATTAGTATTGTTGTATGCGTACATGATTTCTTTGAATACATACTGTACTTGTTCCCGTCAACATAATATATAACTTTTACCTTCTTGTCTATGGTTTTGCAGGTATAAACATAAAAGGCCGCAAGTGTAAAACCATCACCGAAACATGGGCGAAGGTGCTAAACAATACCGTTCTAACTTGGTTGCATTACGTTATTTGTTGTCAGATATGGAGATACGAGATGGGATGAAAGAACGACTAAGAAAAACTCCATTATGGGCATTGTTTAACACATTAATAACAACGAAGTTCGATCGGTCATTTATTAGTAAATACGAAAAAAATGTCGAACTGATGATCCGTGCTTACACCGGTGCGGACGGAGTTTTCAGAATTGGCGGTAAGGAATTACAATTTACCGCGAGAGACATATCATTGATATTCGGTATACCGTTCGGGTTTAGTTCATACAAAATACCGTCATATGGTAGAAAACCGAATAGCCCTTTTGTACGTAAGTGGTTTCAAAATGTGGATGGGATGGTTCAAGCATCCAACATTAGGAATGTTGCGATAGAGGCGTCGATGTTAAGAACAAATTCTGGGTACGTCGACGCTGCAAAGCTAGTGTGCCTTTACACGTTTTGTACATTGTTTTTCCCGACTTCTGGAGTATTCGTCAAATGGAGTTTTATGGATTGTATATCTAGAATGGATGAAATTGGGAATTACAATTGGTCGGTGTTGATTTACGACTACTTGATAGCGTCACTTGATAAAAATCACACCAGCCCGTACAAATGCTACGGATGTGTCATTAGCTTGTTGGTAATAACCTCTAAACTTGTATATATATTAGATTTTTTAATAAATATTATATTAATTGCAACACATTGGTATTGTTTACTTGAATTCAGTACTGGTTTTGCGAGAGAACAAATGTTATTGAACCCGTTGATATCAACTTGTACCCCCGATTCATGAAGTGGGATCTTGCAAAATTGAGCTCGGTACTAGCAAATGACATCGTTCTACGCGAACATGTGGAACTACAGGTATTGTGATTGTGTACATATTACATGGAATTTCAGATCATCATCTGCGCATGACAAATTAATATATTGAATGTTTTGTGTGATACAGTTTAGTTATGCTTCATATAAATATTTGTAAACTATATAGTTACTGTAAACAGGGGAATACTTACTTTGTGATCATGTGTGTGTAATTTGATATCAATATCCCACTTTTTTTATACGATGACATGCATGTTTACTGTTTCGGTCTACCAAAAAGTAAAGTTTACTGCTACATTGGTGAGCATGTAATTGTAAAAAGTAAAGTTTACTGATACATTACTGTTTAGGTACACTAACATGGTGACCATAATTCTTCATTCTTATGACATTTATCTTCAGATAAGAAATATGTTTTTTGATGCAGAGTTAGTACAGTAAAGTTAACTGTTAACAAACGTTTGTTCTGTAACGCGGCTTATAATATTACATACTTTATATGGCTATGTTTATGTCCTAATGTATTGACACCTTTTCCTGATAATTATATTGTATGTGAACAGATTAAGCTTGGAAGGATTCACAAAACGGAGATCGAGGAAGAGGTTTTGGGCGAAGACATTGATTCTGATCCGGAGGACTATATGTTGATTGACAATTTGTACAACGCGGGTTACACATATGAAAACATCCCATCCAGTAGCACTAATGCGGATGGTGATGGTACTCCGGAAGAATCACCCAATAAGCAAGACGATCACGTGTTGAAAAAATTAAAAGAGATGGAAGTTGAAGTTCAACATTTGCAAAGTTTGTGCAGTGATAAAGATGTTTTGTGCAAGAAATTATCCGACGAACTTTCGGATATGAAGAAGGATAAGGAGGAAATAGAAGTGGCTAAGCAAGAGACCTTTGAGAAATTGAAAATCAAAATTGAATTACTTGAAAAGAAAGTTAAGTTAATGGAAGATAAGGAGAACAATGAGGTTAGGAGATTGAAGGAGGAGTTGGCAAGGGCAATGGAGCAAATTGAAGAACTAGTTGCTCAGAAGGTTGAGGCAGAGATATTTCGAGAGCAAAGCCATAAGACGACTACTTCTCCTTCTAATGTTCGTGACAGCAAACAAAAATCTAATGAGGAAATTGCAAATATGCACGATGTGACACCAAGTCATCTTCAACAACTCGTGAGTTCAATGGTTCGACGATTAAAGAACAAAGACGATAGGAAGGAAAAGAAGTCTGATGTGTTTGTCTACCAACCACAAGTTAGGGGTAGGTTGAAGAGAAGAGCTTCCAAACCTTCCAAACAAAGCCCAACAAAGAAGAAAGCGAAGAATGAGGATGTCATAGATGTCGAAATTGAGGAGAAGAGGTTGACACCCAAAATAAAAGTAACGAAGTTGAAGCGAAACGTTTTGACAAGGAGAGGGGTTGTTGCTAAGTATCTTTCTGAGTCAACACTTCAAACGATAAAGTCATGGAAGAACGACGAATATGGGTATTAGTTAGTTTATATTATCATACGCATTTAATTCCAGTATGCATATATTAGAGGTAAAATGTTATACAGTAAATGTTACTGTATGCAATGTAACATCTAATATATGCTGAATACAAAATGAAATAATTTTCTAAATATTGACAACTATTTACGTATAAATTCAAATTTACAACCGACGTAACGGTGTCCAGTGTTTGTGATTAATTTAAGTTTGTAAGTTAATTACGGATATTTACCTATGAACGCAAATTGCCAACCGAAGTAATGTTATATCCAGTACACTGTTTAACATATTTTTTGTTGTGTCATTGAAGGGAAATTGTTTGCTTCGGTGGGGACCTCGGATATTCTGTTTTTCGTAAAGATATCTTTGAAGTAATAACCGAAAAGTGTATCGGAACAAATGTGGGTAATCGAATAGTTTTTATTTATTCAATTATGTCATTCTGTTCCATATGGTGACATTCGTAAAAGCATGTAACAAAAATAATATAAAGGTGTATACTATTAATTTGGATAATATGTTTTTATAGGTGGTTGATGCATACACGGATATTTTGGATAAGGAGCTCGTTGCCTATGCATCAACACTTCCAGATGATAATTTATTCGATCGTTCTGTGTTCTTCTCTAGCATGTGTTGGGTGAGTTTGTATTTGCAAATTTGTGTGTATTGATGTCTAGAATATAATTATTGTATATATCATGCAGTAAACGTTACTGTTTAGTAGAGTTACATATATAAATGAGTAACATATCAAAAATAGGATGTGTCACAGTAATGTTTACTGTATGACGTATTTCAGAATTGTTATGCATAGTTGACTTACAACTCTAAAAGTCTGATATGCATTTCTAACTTTTACATATCTCATACAGGAAAGTTTACTGCTTTAGCTGTTACAGCCTATAGTGCTGTACATGAGTAATTTACTTGCATACTAAACGTGAGATATGGCATTTATAATTTTTACATATCGCAAACATTGAAGTTTACTGTATAAGATGTTTTGTTTTTGTACATGCATACGTTAATTACCTATCTCATACACTAAACTTTAATGTGTAGTTGACTTACATAGTTAAATGACGTACATATCTCATATTATCACACCTGCTTTTCTGTAATGTGCAGCCCATGATTCGTGACAAAATGGATGGGTTGCGTAAGTTCTTTATCGATATGAAACTTGAGATAGCTCCAAGGGCGACGCGGTGGTATTTCTTTCCCATAATTTTGGCCTCGTCACGGGAAAGCAGAGAGGGGTACCACTTCCATCTTATGGTTCTCGACACACACGAGGGATGTTGGAAGCACTACAAATCCCTCATACCTAGGGATGGGATGGAGGACTTGTACCTATCTGATGCCCAGATATTAGTAAGTACTATTAACGCATTTCAATTTTCAATACATAAGATAACCTACCTAACATATCATACATTTCAGTTTACTGTTAAACATTGCATCATTGTAACGTTATTTTTTTAGTACGAACTGTCGATTGTAACATTAATAAGCTGCTTGTTTTTTTCATACACAATAACATGCATCCTAGTAAGGTTGTATTGACATACAAATTTTGTTTATGATGATAATATTACACAGTAAATTTTAATGTCACGAGCAAGTTTGTTTTATGACATTTATAAAACTTATTCATCAAATAAGTTTGTATTATTGCGTTGATTATAAGTACAGAAGTTAGTGTCAAATCGTATTCATAATCTTAAATCTATCATAATCGCATTACATTCGTGCAGAAAGAACATGTGGAAATGAAACTCGTACAAATTAAAAACAAAAATAAAGAAGATGTCGACAATCAAGGGATATCACATCCGTATCCGGCGACACAAGATTTTTTGCATATAGTGTATCAAGTTCGTGATTGTCCGCAACAAAGCCAGGGAACGTAACACTTCTTCGTAATATTCCCAATCTTTATAATGGTTTTCCCACAAGATCATTGTATTAATTATTCAATATATTTTTCAGGGTTGATTGCGGAGTTGCAATTTGCTATTACATGTCAAAGCTCTCAAAATCATGTGACATTCCTCCGGAAATGAGCAGAGAGACTATGCGAGAATACAGGGCGCATTTGGTCGAGCGTATTTTGAACCATATTCCACCAAAAACAGACTGATAGAGGCCAGGAATCATTCACATTTGGAATTGCAAACTCATAATACGTGTTAATTCGTTGATGTCCAAAAAATGTGGTGCTGGGATGTTTTTTTTTTGGTTTTAATTAGGTTCTAAGTTGATTTTGTGAATGACCACGCAACATTGTAGTTTTGGTATATAGACAGGTCGTCCATGCACGATGTGCATCAGGTCTAACAGTAAAGTTTACTGTATGACCTGTTTCAACTTTTCCATGGCTAATTGACTTACGTATGTCAAACAGCAAACGTTACTGTTAGACTTGCTGGACATGGTGCATGCACGACTTGACTAGATAACTTACTCATTATATTGTAGTGTTGCACGATGTGTATCCAACGATCATTGCGTATTTACGATAATGTGAAGTTGAATTGTTAATTTTGTTTACATTCAATCATTGTTGAGATGTATATGAATGGGCATGTGTGACTCGTGAAAATTCAAGTTTATTTGAAGAAAGTAATCATGTAATCATTTTGTGATTGGGAGGTGACGAGCATCACGTACAAAATAATTAAAGCACTAAGATACAATCAAGACATACGTTTGTTGAACGTTACTTCGTCACGTGTGTATGCTAAAGTACGAATAATTCAATGATTTTCTCCACTCAATTTGATATGCATCCCAGATAACTTGCCACATAAATTACATTTCATGTGTTGCAAACAATATATATGATGTGAATCGGGTAAAACTTATAGAACCGTCTACAGCAACCCACTTTTACGATCCTAAATACAGGGGTAAACCATTTAGGTATCAAGTGCACATTCGAAAAATGCATCATGAACCATTTCCTTTTATCATCATCCTCCAGAATCAACAACAAAGAATGTGATACGAAACATTGCCTATAAAATAAGACAATCGTAAAATAGTACAAATAATTTCCTTGAGTTTTGTAGAAACAAATATTTCTACTTAGCATAGCATAAGTTGATTTTCTGAATGACCACGCAACATTGTAGTGTCGGTATCTAGACATGTCATGCATGCACGATGTGCATCAGGTCTAACATTAAAGTTTACTGTATGACCTGGTTCAACTTTTCCATGGCTAATTGACTTACATGTGTCATATAGCAAACGTTACTATTAGACTTGCTGGACATGGTGCATGCACGACGTGACTAGATAACTGACTCATTATATTGTAGTGCTGCACGATGTGTATCCAACGTTCATTGAGTATTTACGATTATGTGAAGTTGAATTGTTAATTTTGTTTACATTCAAAAATGGTTGAGATGTAGACGAATGGTCATGCGTGACTCGTGAAAATTCAAGTTTATTGGAAGAAGGGAATCATGTAATCATTTTGTGATTGGGAGGTGACGAGCGTCATGTATAAAAGAATTAAAGCAATAAGATACAATCAAGACATACGTTTGTTGAACGTTACTTCGTCACCTCCCAATCACAAGTTGGCAGTAAGATACAATCAAGACATACGTTAGCATATCATAAGTTGATTTTCTGAATCACCACGTAACATTGTAGTGTATGTATCTAGACATGTCGTAAATGCACGCCGTGAAGCAGGTCTAACAAGAATGTTTACTGTATGACCTGTTTACACTTCCATGGCTAATTTACTTACATATGTCATACAACAAACATTCTTGTTAGACCTGCTCCATGGAGTGCATTTACGACATGTCTAGATAACTCACGAAGTCTATATTGCTGTTGCGTGACGTTTATTCAACGGTCATTGAGTATTTCTGATTATTTGAAGTCGATTTGTTAATTTTTTCTTCAATATTTATTGGTTTAGATGTCGAAGAATGGACTTGCGTGACTCATCAAAATTCAAGTTTATTGTGAAAAGGGAATCATTTACCCATTTTGTGATCTGAGTCAAATTCACATTTGTGTTGAACTGTAGGGGGGCTTCGAAACCCAAAAAAAAAATTATTCTCTCAATGACCAAATAACATTGATGTGCCATTTTTTAGTGATGTCGTGCATGAACGCTGTGCAGCAGGCCTAACAGTGAAGTTTAACAGATGTGCTGTTTCGCCTTACACATGACTAATTGACTTACGTATGTCACAAAGTAAACTTTACTGATTGACCTACTGCACATCGTGCATGTACTACATGAATAGAAAACTCACAAAGTATATTTTGCTTCTGAACGACGTGTATCCAACGGTCATTGAGTACTGTCAACTATGATAAGTTGATCTGGTAAATTTTACTACATTCATTAATGGTTGAGATGTCGACACATTAACATTGATGTTGAAATATCATACTGCAATTACTCATTTGTAATATGTGACCATTGTATACAATAAAATTTACTGTGCAGTTGAAAACTAATAAAACTTCATCAAATTATATAATGTAATGAAATATTCATTTAAAAACAAACTAGAATAAAAAATGAAAATACATTATAACTCATTCAACGGTTCTACACACGTCTTCCTGTTGTGATGCCCAATTTTTTTGCACCTGCTACATGTTACAGACTTTACTTCCTCGCCCCTCGAATTAATAAGTTTGGTCTTCGGTCTACCCGGAGGACGTTTAACATCTGGTGGTTTGATTATCGCATCATCAGAAGATAAGTTTACTCTATTACATGAAGGAATTGGTAATATTGAAAACCCATACATTTTCAAGAACATATCGACTGAGAAAATTTCATCAATGTAATCCTTCAACTCGCACCCGCATCTCTGAATTACGATAGACGCATGATCACACGGAAAACCATTTAGCTGCCATTTACAACATGAGCACATCTTGTACTGCATATTAACATTATAAACTTCATCCGACCGAACCTCGAATATGAATTCAGTTGCCTTGTTCACAACCCAAGTACGACCTATCTCCAACGACTCTCTGCAACGGCGATTCATACGTGAACAAAAGTAGCCGGTCCATGCTTTCGCTTCGCCTCGCCTAATAGTGTTCAACTTCATAATCTTACATTTAATTGTATCTACTAAGTCTGTGATTGGGAGTTGATGAGCGTCACGTATCCAAGAGTTAAAGGACTCAGCCACATTTTAATACATTTCACCATAACGTTGACCACTAAAATGTGCATTGCTCCAATGTTCATTCGATACCGTGGACAAAAAGTCACGAACTCCTTGTCCTCCTTCAACCAACAACCAAGCCATACGTTTGTTGAACGTTTCTTCATCAGATGCATAAGCGCAAAGTACAAATATTTCAATGATTTTTTTCTTCACTTTTCTATGAATCCCAGTTAACTTGTCCCTCAAATTACATTTCAAGTGTTACAAACAATATCCATGATGTGAATCGGGGAATACCTTTGAAACCGACTTCAGCAACCCATTGTTACGATCCGAAATAAACGTGTAAACCATTGAGGTGTCAATGATCTTCGAAAACTGAATCATGAACCATTCCCAGTTGTCATCATTCTCCGAGTCAACACTGGAGAAAGCTATAGGAAACATGCCTATGACATAAGACAAAAAGAATTTTTTTTTTTAATGAGATAAAATATACTGCGTGATTGATCTAGTCATGTAGTCCATGCACGCTGTGCAGCATGTCTAACAGGAAAGTTCACTGTATGCTATATGTAGGTCAATTAGTCATGTAAAAGATGTTACAGGTCATACAATAAACTTTACTGTTATACCTGCTGCCTAGCGTGTATGAACAAAATAACTACATTTCTCACCCATTAAATCGGATTGTTTACAACGTAAAGTACTACGCACCACCCAAACAATTACTACCCGTACATAGTTTGTTGACTGTAATCATCAATAGAAGTACAAACTGTACCATGATTTCAACATATTTGACATATTACCTACAATATGTCAAATTCAGAAAACATATTACTATCACATCATATGACAACTAAACATGTAGTCGATTAAGTAGTAATCAACAATTGGAAGAATGCTAATGTAAATACCCTCATTTGCATTTTTTCTCGTCACCGCCAATAGAATTCCTTTGTACCTGCTTTTCAAAAACGTGACATCCAAGAATATCAAGGGTCGACAATACTTGAAACCCTCTATACATGCATGAAATGCTACGAATATCCTTTCGAATCGACCACTATCAGAATTGTATTCAATCGACAAATGACTACTGGGGTTTGAATCCATAGCCGCATCAACATACCATCTTAACTTGTCAAATGAAAGTGATTCATCGCCGAACACACATCTCTTCGCTTTTTCTACAGCCCGCCACGCCGTGCTATATTCAAGATCATATCCATACTCATCTGAAATATATGCGACAATGTCAATGGGGCGAGTCGTATTATTTTTTCTTATGCGATTTGTTATTTCGTTAGCAATTATGCCCGAAGACAAACGACCAGGTTTACGAATTCTATACGCAACTCCACACGTGTGCTCATCATAAAATTTCTTAACAGAAAAAAATCCGTTAACCGTGTCAACCCTTCCATGAACATACCAACCACATCCTGTCGATATTCTGTACTTACACACAGCGGTAACTCGTTTCAAATCATTCTTTATGTAGTTGAATTCAAATCCAACTTCTGTTGCATACTTACAAAGCACATCACGGAATTCAGCCACCCCACCTCTATATCGTTGACCAACCTTAGCAATACCGTCCGACCAACCAAATGACAACAAACGTTTAGTTGTATTACGACTTTCTTCACGCAATGCCTCATCCAAACACTATAAATCTGCATCTTCGAGTAAAATTTCATCATTACAATCATCGAAAATCCCTTCTCCATCACTTAGAACCACCTCCCGAGTCATTATATTGACATCCACAGTTTCAATGCCGTGTTTATGACAATACGATAACATTGTTGAAATATCCTCATCAAAATCAAGTGCACATTGAAGGTGCCCTACTAAATTATAAGACAATGCAATTTTGGCATCAGCTAAATCAATCCACCTGCTACGAATACAGTCAACCAACTCCGTAACAGTCGTTCGATCTTGTAACATCTTGACAAATGTCCTATCCATATACTTGCAGAACAATGTGACAAACACTTCCATGATCACTACAACAAAAAATGAAAAGTAAGCCAAAACCTATGTAAGGTCACCTCACCATACTATGTGATTATGTTAAGAACCTGATGTTAGTATATTCATATGAATTTGAATGTCGCATGAATATAAACAACGATGGAAACGTTTAAAATGTTTTTATATTAATTTATTGTGTGATGAACTCTCAACCTGCTTCATAGTATATATCATTCAGTAAATGTTAATGTTTGATGTATATAAGTCAATTATTCATGTACAACCTCAAACAGGTCAGACAGTAAACCTTACTATTATAACTGCTACACAACATGTATGCAGAAAACACTGTACAAAACAGTACTAAAACACAAAACATAGATTAAACGATGATGGGGCAAATCGTATTCAATCAAATCTAAAATTATCAACAAACACACCATACCCTCAAATCAAAACACATATGTGACGTACTTAGAATTATGTGTTTGTGTGGAACAAACTGTACAAACCCAAAAAATAATGTTACTAACAACACTGGAAAATCTAAGAATATCTGGTCAACAAATTAAATTACTTTGTTTTCCTAATGTATGTTGCAACAATGTTCCCCAACATCGTAAATTTGTAAAAACCATAACAGAACGAGTAAAAAATAATAAACTCCGTATATACAACATCGTAAATACACCATACCCACTGCAAATGCAAGAAAACCATGTAAACACCAAAACAGAGTTGTGTAGAAGTAAACAGTGTTTGAAAGAAACACATCAAAATTGAGATAAAGAAGACTCTTTCAAAAGCCAAAACAAAACCGAAGAAAAATGTTTCAAAAACCAAAATAAAATTGCTCTTTCATTGTAGCAGGGGATCTTACCGAAAGTGTATTAACTACCACACCACGGACAACAGCAAACAAATCCGAGTTTTATGAACCTTCATCCATAGTTTAACGAAAAATGGTAAGGGTTTTGAAACTGGACGCTTGAATGGTTGTAAGGAAAGCCATACATGATGAGTTTGCAATTTGAAAGTTGAAATTTGAAAACTCCCATTGAAATCGGAAGGAAGGAGGAAACCGTTGGTTACGAGTTCTCCGATTGGGAATTGATGGGTATTTCAGTCATTTCTTTGTAGTTTAACCGAACGTTTTTGTTGGATAGGACTTTAAAGGTTATAAGAAAGTCAACGGGACTTAAATGTATGTTGACCTCATAAATGGGACTTAAATATAATTTGCTCTAGATATTATCTCCATGGTGGGAAGATCATCTCCAATTTTTTTCATCAAAACATTTAAGAAAAAATTTGTTGAGACGAGGTGATATGTAAAAAAATTCTATAAATATGCATTTTTGACCGTTGAAATGTTGGCGATCATCTCACCCACTTTTTGATTGAATTTTTTTATGAAAATTCATGGATACGATCTCGAAAGTGAGAAGATCATATCCATGAAGTTTCATAAAAAAATTCAATCAATAATGCGGTTGGCGCCGACCCAACATTTAAACGGTTGGAATTGCATATTTATACCAATTTTTTAGATATCACCTCATCTCAATGGTTTTTTTATTGAATTTTTTGACGAAATAATTGGAAATTTTTTTCTCAACGTGGAGATCATATCCATGAAGTTTCATAAAAACAAAATCATTTTTTTACTATTTAAAAAAAATAGTATGTACTAAAATTTGTACCATAAAGATGCGTGTATATATATCTATATAATATGGGACAATGGTGTTATGAATAGTAATTCATGTATGATAAGACATGCATGATAAACATGCATGTCATTTTATGTGTTGCATGCTTGCATGCATACACATGCATGTATGCATGCATACATACATACATTATTATTTTTTTATTAAAATATTTAAAAAAATAATAATTTTTTTAAATATTTTTTTTAAAAAATTATTTTTTTATTTTTTTTGCAAGTTTTTTTTCTAAAAAATGACGGGTTATTATGGGCTGGGTTTTATCACGGGGACAAATTTATCACCGTGCCCTCGGACACGGGCATCCGCTAGTATATATATATAGGGAGAGGTTCACAAGTGAACCTAAAAGATAAGCCTTAACAAAATAACACCTAACAACTCATTACTTTTAATTTCTATGTTGTAATTGGTTCGCGCCAGCGGCAACGAACACGCGTGTCGATCCATCCCCAACTCCCTCACCCCTCCGGCACCCCACCCAACCCCCTCACCCCCACCCCAACCACCACCATCACCATGGCAGCCCTTATAGCAGCCCTTATGGCAGCAGGGCTGCCATGGGGGGGGGGGCGCCTGGGTGCGTGGGGTGGGGTGGGGGGGGGGGTGTTGGGGATCAATCGATACACGTGTCCGTTGTCGCTGGCGCGGACCAATTACAATATAGGAATTAAAATTAATTAACTGTTAAGTATTTTTGGTTAAAGTTCATTAAAAAGTTCATCTTTTAGGTTCACTTGTGAACCTCTCCATATATATATATATATATATATATATATATATATATATATATATATATATGGGACAATAGTGTTATAAATAGTAATTCATATATGATAAAACATGCATGATAAATATGCATGGTATTTTATGTGTTGCATGTTTGCATGCATACACATGCATGTATGCATGCATGCATACATACATATAATATTATTTTTTTATTAAAATATTTAAAAAAATAATAATTTTTTTAAATATTTAAAAAAATATTTTTTTTTTTAAGTTTTTTTTTTTTAAAAATGACGGGTTATTATGAGCTGGGTTTTATCACGAGAACAAATTTATCACCGTACCCTCGAGCACGGACATCCGCTAGTATATATATACGCTAAAACACAAATGACCACTCTTAACCTTTTCACCCACATTTATAAAATAATTTGTAGCATCCTACCATAGCCTCCCAATTACAAAATTGTTCATCTCTCTCTCTCTCTCTCACACACACACACACACACACACACACACACACACACACATATGCGTATACATAACAAATCTCACACCGTTCTTGCTTATTGATGGAAAATTTATCGTTTCTTTGTCTTCCAACCTTCAAGTAAGTACACTACCATCAAATACCACATAAAGGTATTATCTCTCTTCATGTTTTACTTTAAAATATTTTAAAGTCTTTTACTCCTCAATGATATCTCTCTCTTCAAATATGCCACCAACCTCCATCAGAGACTTTATGTCTTCATGAGAAAAGTATTCTTTCCCCAGTGAATTACTTTTGAAGAGTTATGACTTTATCAGTATCATTCTTTTGTAGATATACCCAAGTTTTCCCCTTTCCAATTCCAATCTCAGGCTGAAGAATGTCGCAACCACACCCCACCTCCATGCTCCAAAGGTTTCTTCGTATTTATTTTATTATAATATGACTTTATTTTTATTCCTCCGGCCTATTGATGGTCATTGGGGTCTTTAAATAGTATTTAAAATTTATTTTCTTCAATATTTCTAAACGTTCATTATGATTTTAGGATTTGAACAAGAAGGAAACCCGGTCTTACATTGATCTAACTATTAATATAATATAGACCATTTTTAAGGATCTCCTTCAACATTCATATAATGAGTGTACAACCGGAATTCACTGCTTTGTTTACCAGGAAACAAAAATAAATAATGAGCCAAATGTAAATCTTAAGGTGGGAAGCAGATAAGTTCTTTGGATAAATTATATCTTTGTAACTTGATTTTTTTTTATTTGGAAACGGTTTATTATGGATTTTCTATCATCAGCGGGCTCACTGGTCCAGCAATCTGGTACAAAGAGTCCATAAAATGCTTTTAACTACAGATTAATCAAGAATTTTGATTAGGAAAATGTCATGGATACCCAATTTTTTGACCTAATTTTGAGAATCATAATCACCACATTGGGTTCTTATACTATCTACTACTAACTAAAAAGAGTGGAGTTGCTCTTCAATGGGTAAAAGGCTAAAATACCCTCATGAAATATAAAATTTCTTTCATACCCTTACTCGTCTTTCCTGTTCATGAACGGATACACATACGAGACATTCGAAACCCACATTCATTCATCTAACCTCTCTCTTATTCATTCACACATACCAATCAACCCAAAGAAATCAGAAGTCATTCATCTTCCCCAAAGAAATAGGAAGAGTCAGCTATTCAACCAATTTTATTTCCATATTCATTCATCTCCTAAAATTGAAGTCGAAACACCAACAGTCAAATATGTCTTTGTAAATTATTTGTATAAATTACATCGTACATTTGCTTTCAATCTTCTATTTGCTTCGTTGATTATTCTTCTGCAAAAAACAAGGTGAATGCTCCTAAGTTAACTTCTTTCGTATTAGACATTGAAAATTTGGAGCCTCACTTTGTTGTTATTTTTATTCATACTGTAATATATTTTAGTTGTAAAATATTGTTTTTCCCAAGTATGAAATGAATGTTGTGCTGTGTTTTAGTATTCTAGATTGAATTTCAATTTCAATGCAATTATAAGTTATTTTTAATATCAATAAATGTATCGCACATGACGTGTTTGAATTAATGTTCACTTTCGGTTCAAAATCATTTTATTGATTTTAATGTATTATGATGAGAATTCTTACTATGTTATAGTAGGATAATGGATTAATAATAAATCCTAAGACTAAGCTTTATATGCATGTTAGCACCAAAACAAGATTAGTACTTTATATACATGTTAGTAAGATCGAAGTTTAATAATAATGTGTAGGTAAACAATAGACTATGAAATTTATTTTGAGGCAAAATTATCACCTGAGAATGGAGCAATTTTCTTACAGAGTTTTTTTCCTCTATTGTTGACTGTGTACAAGTTGGATTGGACCAAGGTTCTAAAAAACGCGGGGCGTGATCGAGGCGTGGAGGCCAAGCCTTAAGCCTTAGAAGCCTAGGCGGGCCTTGGCGTAAAAAGGCGTTTAGGTCTTTTTAATATATTTTAATATTTTTTAACCATAACAAGGCTATTAAAATACTAAAATTGTACATATCATAAAAATATGTCTGAATATTTGCAAATAAAAATACTATTTGATTATTTTGGATGAGATAATGGTTCGGTTTGTAAAAAAATCTTTAAAAGGGGATATCGTTTCACTAAAGCATTGTTGTTTTTAGAGAAAAAGTACGCCTTAAGGGTTTTACCAAGCATAAGGCGTCAAAATCTTAAGGCGGGGCGTTTCTCCCAAGCCTCAAGCCTAGGCGGAGCCTAGGCGGGTTTTTTAGAACAGTGGATTGGACTATATTGTTTTTATTTTATTGTCTTCGGTTAGAAACTTTCTTCTATCTTTGTAGGATCATATTGGCTTTGTCGTGCAACATAATATTTGATTTTCCCGAACTTGAGGATATTCTCATTTGTTTAACGAGGTAATTTTACAACCATTTTATTTATGTCTGAATTGAGTCATTGCTCTTTTAAACTTGTTTTGTCATCAACAATGTGAATGTCGCACATGTGACATTCCCAAAAAAATAATCAGAAGCCTCTTCTATAGACAGAGTAAGGGAGGCTTTAACCTGTATAACTGAAATTGAGGGATTTTGTTACTGGACTCATATAGACAGAGTAAGGGAGGCTTTAACCTGTATAACTGAAATTGAGGGACTTTGTTACTGGACTCCTTCTATTTGAAGTGAGTTTAAATTGAATTTAGCTTGGGAGTCAGTTACATACATTGGACTCCTTCTAAATGGATATTCAAACATCTCTACTTATAAATAACAGAAAAAGTCCGCTTAATTGTTTAACAAAAATCGTTTACTTAACTTTGTTAATTGTGCAGAGTTTGTTATAAGATGTATGCTTTACATAAATAATTTTCAAATTCACATATTCATATACAATTATTAAAAAAATTATATCAAATCAAATATCTTGAAACAACCACACGTGCAACGCACTTGGGCACAACTAGTACTAACTAAAAAAGAGTTTAAAACACAAATGAGCACTCTTGACCTTTTTACCCCCATAAAATAATTGCGTGTTACTTATTCCTATTTGTTAATTCATCATCTAAATTCTCTCTCCAAGAAGCCTCCATCCCTTCCCCTACCTTCACTTATCTCTCTCCCTTTTCTCTATAAATAAGAAAAATAAAATATGGGATTTAGCAAGTATTATGTTGTTTGACACTGATTTAAAAATAGAGAGTTAAGAACTTGAGATATCCTAAAAGGAATTTGATATTTATTGTGGCAAAAAGAGTACCGATGGTTACAAATATATTGTGAAAGGGTCGTAAAGCTATTGAAGATTTGTTTTTTCTTAAGCTCTTACAGCCTTAAATCACTCATTAACTCTCCTTTGATCTCTTTCAAGTACTCCTTTATTTTATATATATATATATATATATATATATATATATATAGAGAGAGAGAGAGAGAGAGAGTCAGGCGCTCAAATATACCTCTTACCAACGTACCTATGAATATACCTATTTTCTTAAATAGTAAAAAAAATAATTTTGAAATGATATATTTTATATGGGTTCATGATATTACAATGTGTCCCTGTAAAAAAATTCAATTGAAAATAATATCTTTTATTTTTTTTTAAATAGGTGAAAAAACTCACAGTTATTACCCTTTAAAACTCTTAGTTTTTTTTTACCTATTTTTTAAAAATAATAAAACACATTATTTTGAGCTAAATATTTTTACAGGGGAACACTGAAATATCATGAATCCATATAAAAAATATCAATTCAAAATTATTTTTTTTACTATTTTAAAAAAATAGGTATGTTCATAGGTATGTTATATATATATATATATAAAGTCTCCTGTAAGGACTCCTTATAGTGCAGATCCCGGTATAAACCATTATTTTAAATTAATAAAAAAATAAATTTTTTGATGAAACTTCACGGATATGATCTCCACGATGAGAAGATCATCTCCAATTTTTTTCATCAAAAAATTCAACAAAAAAACCGTTGAGATGAGGTGATATCTAAAAAAAATGGTATAAATATTCATTTTCAATTGTTGAAATTGAAAGAGTGGACCTACGTGAGTGTGTTTCAAATCAAGCCAATTCTCGCAAAAAATTATCCAACTTTTAATTAGAACCAAACCAAGTTGTGAAAAACCAATTTTTACTTTAAACCAATTTTATCTTGATTAATCCTAAACATGCATCTAGTGATTAATGCAAGTAAAATAAAGTAGAGAATACTCACAACGTCGGATGTACGAGAAAAAACTCAAGACTGGAAAAAATTTCGAACGGTCCAAGCCAGACAATCACTATGAATGTGGAAGTACAACGAACAGACAAAAGACTCACTCAACGGCTCGATCCCCATGCAGAAAGTCCTTCTTCCACGATACCTGTTCAAAACACACGCGTCCACGTATGTCTCGGTATCCACCGAATGGATTTGATACGTCTACGATGTCGAACAAGAAGTCCTTCTCTTTTCTTCACTGCAAGACTCAGATGTTCAAGTATAGAACAAACCTTCTTGGTGCAGCAAGATCACATAAACATATAGAAATGATATCTCAGATCTTTACAAACTCTAAGGATGTGTTTAAGCTTTGAAACCTTAGAAAACATGTGCAAATAGGTTTCTGGATCGTAAACTGTTTTTCCAGAATGCACACCTTTAAATTCTGACGAAACCACGCTTTAAATAGGAAACCTTCACCGCCTCAAAAAATGTGTCGCTCGAACGAGATTGACAGCAGTTCGTGCGACATAGCTATCTCGCTCGAACGATACGAGCTATCGTTTGAACGACGCGCGTGTCAGTTTGACTTTTTTTTTAAACTTTTCTTTCAAAAGAGATTCAATTAAGTCAAATTCTTTTTCGAGCTTATTAGAATAAAACGAAGTGTAAAACACTTTTAAAAACATTTAAAATATTTTCCTTATTAAAAATTCATCCTTATCCTTTTATAAAAATAATTTCGAGTTCCATTAATTATTTGCATTCATATTTGTGTGATCTCGGAATGCAATTAACTTGAAGATGAATAAACTTGCACCAATTAAACTTCGGCATAATTAATTCTTTGAAGCTTTGCCGCAACGTCTTCAATTTCTTCAATGCTTTATAGACCAAGTGGGATGGTGACAAAATAAAATCTGCCTATGACATATTAAAAACACAGTTTTGTTCATGAAATTAAGTCAAAACAATACAGGGACTCAATTGAAAATTTATGTCCTTACAAATCTCCCCCTTTGTCTATTCGGGGACAAAACTAAACTAGTGAAATGCCTAAGTTGGGCCGTCAAGCCGTATGACGCCTAAATCCCATCCCATAAATCCAAAATCAAAAATTACAAGACACGGACTAGTATATGTAGCACCGGCAAGCATGAACTGTCTGAATGTGATGTAGACTTGAAATCTCGAATCACTGAAATATATCTAAAGACATGAAACAGAAAAACAAATACCCAGTGAAGTATGGTGGAACAAATGAAACTAATATATATATATATATATATATATATATATATATATATATATATATATATATCCAAATGATACCAATTTTACAATAGATACTAATATGAATAAGATAAAAAAAAATCATTTGTTAAACAATTGAGCAATAATATGATACCAAATTGTAAAATATGTAATCAAACAGCAGTTAAATCCAGATATTAATAAGCATTTCAACAAACTTAAACCAGATATCAATAAACATGCTCAACAAATCTCCCATACGTCACATACATCTCTCCCCCTTTTTGTCTCGAATAAACAATCCGGTGAAAAGATAAACCAATCAACAAGTATCTAGCATGAAGATATACCAATTAGAAATCACTAGATAATCATGAAACAACCAGCTAAATATGATCAAGTAATGACAAATCAGTAACTAGTAAACCAAGAAATCACTCAAAGAATATAGCAAACTAATCAGGTGTGATAAACGGAATCATATGCATAATCCAATATGAGACAATATAACCGGCATATAAACCAGTCAGTTCAGAAGGCTTCCAGAAGTACCAAAAAAATATACCAATTTTAACCAGAGGACTGCAAACAACTAGAAGCAAATTCCCAGATGATCGTTCGAACAAGACAGGTACGTCGCTCGAACGAGATGAGGACGTCGCTCGAACGAGATTTTTGGAGACGTGGCGATGTCGTTTGAACGACTTCTCGAGTCAGCCAAACTTTTCCAGATTCCCAGAAATATCATATATTTTTGCCCAGTGAACAAATTTCCAGAAAAAAATTCCAGGAAGGAGTAGACATCAGCAAAACAGTGCTAAAACAGTAAGCTTTTTACCCAAAACGCAAAAACGTATAAAAACTAACAATGCGAGTTATATGAAAACATAGTACTGATGTGCTCAAACATGGACATGGAATGTATGGGCATGAAACTACAAAAAATGAGTCACAATTCCAACACATCGAAAAGATCAAGAAGCTCTAATTGATAGCGATAAATCATCAAACTTTATCATATACATATGACAATTAAAGTGTGAGCTTAATCAACTAAACATACTACATGCACATAAATCCAGAATTTTGAGAATTCTACAAGCAATAGCGTCAAATTGCAATATTTCAACATTAGGATTAGTTGTGCAAACCCGTTTAATTTTCTCCAACCAAACTCCCTCATATATATATATATATACTTTTTTTTAAATTCTTTTGAGGTTTCTAACATTCTCAACTTAGAGAAAATCTTATTGGCCCTTTTCTTATCATTTTGCCTTTTTCTTTTGGGCTTTTATAAATGGTGGTTTTCACGGCGAGTTAATTTTGAACTCTCAAAGTCCTTCCCCGTGAATCACTCATTATTTTTTTAATTAGATACCAATTCAAGTTCTCATGGTAAACGGTTCTTATATGCACACTTCTCCTTAAGTCTACTTACGCATAGATGACAAGATTGAGATAAGAATGCCTCACTAAATTCATATATGAAAGAGAAGTCAAACATCCATATAAACTCGTACATATGTGCAATGTTGGCATATAAACAAAGTCGAATCAAAATGCATATCAACTTCGAAACAACACCATTTGAACAATGGTTAAGATCATTCTAAACATCGATAATAATGACCAAATGTCCTAGCCGCATGAATAATGAAACGATGGGGGGTCCAAGCACACCAATATGCCAGATCAGACATGTAAACTCAAAAATAAAAATCGAAAATCTTTTTGGCTTTTCAAACATATATTGACTCAAATAAAAGCAAAATCTTTTTTGGGTTTTAAAAAGTTTTCTCAAAAAAAATAATATCTTTTTGTATTTTTCAATAAGACTCAAACAAATGAAAACTATAATACAAATTATACACATGTCAATATATTAGCAATGAATATATCATGAAGCAAACTAGCATATGACAAACAAGGCAACACTATCATCCTTTATATTTAGCATGGGAAGAATCAAGTGCAACCAAATGAAAATCATGAAGTTTTATTCCTAAATCCCTATTTCCTAACCCAAGTAGGTGTAAAACAACACATCGGGGGTTTGGGAATCGGGGCAACTTTATCCTAAACTTATTAGGAGCTTGTCTAAGGTCGTAATAATAACGCCTAAGGTGACCTTTCCTACCACAAAATGTGCAAGTGTAGCGATGGTGGGAATGATTACCTATATGTGGACCTTTTCTAACCTTCCTATTGTTTCTCACACGTGCGGGGGGAATGAGAACAATTCTCTCATCAAAACCTATACCTCCCCTATCTCCCTTAATTTGGACGGTGCCTAAGATCTTATTTAACTTCTCTGACCTAGCCTTCAAATGAAACTTAACTCTAGACGAGTCTCTCAAACTCTTCTCCAACTCACTAATCCTAGACTCGAGCAAACGCCTAGACTCCTCAAACTCTAAAATCTCTTTTTTCAAAGACTCCATCAGACCACGGATATTATCTCTCTCACCCTCGACATACTCTAATTTCTCCCTAAGAGTCTTCTCTCGTGCCCTAAGATCCTCAAACAAACTATCATTATTTTCTATGGCACGTTCATTTAACTTAGCTTGCAATTTTGCATTTGCCTTTTTCACTTTCACCATTTCGGCATACTACTCATTAAATGCAACTTGTAACTCTTTCACATATACTTCCTCATCTTCACTCTCTTCTCCATCGCTAACATGGGATTCACTTAAAACCTCCTCGGAAGTTTCATTCACATGTTCAGCGTCGCCGCTCACATGACATGCCATAAACGCAACAAAGTTACGCTCAATGGGGGAACTCTCTCCCTCTTCTGGATCACTATCACTTAAGGTGGAATTATATAGAATAGGTTGATTGCCCTCTTTCTTAAGTCTAGTGGGATACTCCTTAACTTTGTGACCATACCCCTCACACCCAAAACACTTATCCGACTCATCTCTCTTAGGCTTCTCAAACTTATCCTTAGAGGTGGGATCAACTTTGTTGTTCTTGAATTTTTCAAACTTCTTGGCATCTTTCGATTGCTTTTGAAATTTAATAAACTTTTTAAATTTATTTGCCAACAAAGCAATATCCTCAAAATCAGAATCGGAATCGGAATCGAAATCGGAATTCAAAACTTTAATTTCCTCCGTTCGGGTTTTCAAAGCAATACCCTTTTATTTCTTAGGTACTTCCTTAGAGGTAATCATGCCGATTTCATAGGCTTGTAAATCACCTATAATCTCTTCTAGTTTCGTCGACTCTAACTTATCCAAGGAGTTTAAAATAGTCACTTTCGCATCAAACCTACTAGGCAACGTCCTAAGGATTTTCTTAATGACGTGGTTGTCAGGAATTTTCTCACCTAGGTTAAGCGAAGAGTTGACAATATTGGACAACCTAGCATAAAACTCATCAAAAGTCTCACTCTCTAACATCCTAATAGTCTCAAACTGTGTAGTAAGATTTTGAAGTTTTGACGCCCTAACCGTGCTAGTGCGCTCGTGAGTGGGTGCCAAAATATCCCAAGCCTCTTTTTATGTTTCACAAGTCATAATTCTATTATATTCTTCTAGTGTGGCATGTGAAGAAATAACATGCAAACCCTTAGAATTATATTGTAAAAGTCTATGTTCAGTTTCGGTCCATGACTCTCCAGGCTTTAAATTAGTGACCTCACCTAAAATAGTGACATGGGGTGTCCAACCTTTCTCAACTGCTATCAACACACGCTCGTCAATAGATTTTAATGCACTTTTCATTCTCATCTTCCAATATGTGTAATTAGTGCCATCAAAAACAGGTGTTCGAAAAAATTCGTTATTTCCAAAATTCATCTTTAAAAACACACGGAATCACAAAATAAATAAATTATGTTTTTTTGCTCTGATACCTATTTGAAAGAGTGGTCCTGCACAAGTGTCTTTCAAATCAAGCCAATTCTCACAAAAAAATTCCAACTTTTAATTAACACCAGACCAAGTTGTGAAAACCCAATTTTTACTTTAAACCAATTTTATTTTGATTAATCCTAAACATGCCTCTAGTGATTAAAGCAAGTAAAGTAAAGTAAAGAATACTCACAACTCCGGATGTACGAGGAAAAACCTAAGACGGGAAAAAATCTCGGACAACCCAAGCCAGATAGTCACTATGAATGTGAATTACAACGAACGGATAAAAGACTCACTCAACGACTCGATCCCCACAGGTCTTGACGCTCTTCTGATCTTCAACCACTCCTCTCATAGTACCTATGCAGAAAGTCATTCTCCCACGATACCTGTCCACAACACACGCGTTCATGTATGTCTCGGTGTCCACTGAATGACTTTGATACATCTACGATGTCGAACAAGAAGTCCTTCTCTTTTGTTCACTGCAAAACCCAAATATTCAAGTATAGAACAAACCTTCTTGGTGCAGCAAGATCACATAAACATATAGTAATGATATCTCGGATCTTTGCAAAATCTAAGGATATGTTTAAGCTTTGAAACCTTAGAAAACATGTGCAAATAGGTTTCTAGATCGTAAACTATTTTTCCAGAATGCACACCTTTAAATTCTGACGAAACCATGCTTTAAATAGGAAACCTTAACCCCTTAAAAAATGTGTCGCTCAAACGAGATTGGCAGTCATTCGCGCGACATAGATATCTCACTCGAACGATACGAGCCTTCGTTTGAACGACGCGCATGTGAGTTTGACTTTTTCTTTAAAACGTTTCTTTCAAAAGAGGTCCAATTAAGTCAAACTATTTTTCGAGCTTATTAGAATAAAACGTAGTGTAAAACATTTAATACACTTTTAAAAACATTTAACAATATTTTCCTTATTAAAAATTCATCCTTATCCTTTTATAAAAATAATTTTGAGCTCTATTAATTATATGCATTCATATTTGTGTGATCTCGGAATGCAATTAACTTGAAGATGGATAAACTTGCACTAATTAAACTTCGGCATGATTACTTCTTTGAAGCTTTGCCGCAACGTCTTCAATTTCTTCAATACGTCATAGACCAAGTGGGATCGTGACAAAATAAAATCTCGTTATGACATATTACAAATGCAGTTTTGTTCACGAAATTAAGTCAAAACAATACAGGGACTCAATTGGAAATTTATGTCCTTAAAGAAATGTTGGGTTGGCACCAGCCACTTTATTAATTGAATTTTTTTTATCAAATTTCATGGATATGATCTTCTCAGTGTCGAGATCGTATCCATGAAGTTTCACAAAAACAATCAATCAAAAAGTGGGTGAGATGATCGCCAACATTTCAACGGTCGAAAATGCATATTTATACCATTTTTTTACATATCACCTCATCTCAACGGTTTTTTTATTGAATTTTTTTATGAAAAAAATTGGAGATGATCTTCTTACCGTGGAGATCATATTCATGAAGTTTCATTAAAAAAATCTTTTTTTTACTATTTTAAAAAAATGGTATGTACCAGGGTTTGCACCATAAGGAGACCTTAGAGGAGGGGGCCTATATATATATATATATATATATATATGCATGCAGAGGCACACACACAAATGCTTTTTAGTGTAATTGATTTTATATAACCGATTGAATGACTAGAAACATTGTGAGAATGTTAGTAAATATTTCTTTATGGATTTACCAATTGCTTGATTGGTTGACAAAAGGCTACATAGTTAGATAAAATCGATTTCAAGTGCGATTTGAGACATTTTTCTTGAGATTTTAATGTGTTTATAAAATTTCATATGTGTGTATATGTTATCTAAACAATACCAGAAATACTCAAAATAACAAATTGTAAAAGATGCAAGAAACCCCTTATCATATTGCAAATACCAATTTGTTGCCTAATACCTCTTTTAGAATCACATAGTGGAAATTGAATAAACTAACTAAATTTCAAAGAAACATATAGATTTGAATTTTTTACCTTTTATATAAAATAAAATTATTTATTTTACTTTTGAAATTTGCATAACTGGATCCCATTTTATCATAGTGAAATGGCAAGAAACATAAGGTAATGTAACTCATCCAAAACAATCATTCAATTAGTAGTTTACAGTAAGTTCCTTTTATTTTTTTGTGGTTATTGTTATTGGTAGAACTAATAGGTAACTAATATTACATTTGTACCCAATTTTATCAATTCTATAATTTTAAAGGTATAGTAAAGTTAGTAGATCCATATTTTTCCTTTTTTTAATGATATGGAGTTATGAGTACTACTTGAAAGTTTCTCCTCAATTTCTCATATTCAAATTTTGTATTGAATTCTCTTCATCTACTTGATATCTCTGACGATTAGTCTACTCATGTTAAAAGTTGTATGTTTCCTCATATACTCACTTGGGCCAAACTTGTGTCAACTATTGTTGTTTGGTTTTTGCATAAGATCAAACAAAAAATCAGTGCTAGACATGATCATCAAATATATATATATATATATATATATAAGGATTCTTCTAATTTACTTCCTTTATCCCTCTATAATCTTGTATTTGTAAATATATTTTTCTTCCTAATTGTTGACATAAACATAGTTGGATGAAAATGAATGATCGCGAAAAAGCATATGGAACAACGAGTCAAAGCTAAAATAGTCACTTTAGTCAATGAGGTTAACTAGGATGGGACTACAATTTATATAGTGTATATTTTTAGTTCTTCCTTTATTAGAGATATTGCACAATTTATTTTTGTGCATATTTTCAACTACTTAGTCGGGATTAAGACGGACAAATGGACGAATGTGGGAATATTTGGTCGGGATGGTAATGGGTTAGGGTTAGATATGATCGTCTTAATGGCGGGTTAATTGTTTTCGCGGGTCGGATTCGGTTCGGATTAAACACCGACCCATTTTCTCATTCAAAATTTTTAATTATAGATCCCTAATTTATATGAGTAGGAAGGACAATGGGTTATTTCTCAACCCGCCTAAAACCACAAATAACCTGTGAGTTTTTAGTGACCCATATGCTACTTGCTTGAAACAAACATGATAGTGCCCATTCTCAACCATTGCGGGTATTGGTGGATTGTACTATTATGTCCATTTTGCAGCCTCTAGTCAAGATGTTAAGCATTTTCTCCTACTACAATGATAATTGGGAATATCATGCAATGTTGGAGTTTATATGGTTTCTAAAAAGGAAGCTAGTTTCATTGATAAATTTATCGCTTGGATACCAGTTTTTTCCCCATATTTAATTTGTTATTATTGACTCCAAGTGATCTAATATACATTTGTTTCTCTTGAAAAAATAATAAATAAATATCTAGAGTAAACCATAAGTAGCACGAGATAAAGGAATCTTTAAATATTTTCATTATATATAGCAAGTCATTTATTTATAGTATCAAAAAGGAAAGGCTAAGGGATAACTTATTATTGTTTAAATATAAGAATTGTCACAAATAAATTCACTTTGATATTATTTTTCAATTTATAGTGGTAAGTAATTATTTTATAATGTATTAATTTACATATAAGACGTCTTTTTTTAACTTAATGAGAAAAAAATTGTGATAGAACTATATCATTGATTTTATCTTTTTCTTTTTCTTTTTATTATTGATGGTTTTTTTAATTTTTTTTAATTAATACTTCCGAGATATTATCTTTAACCTTTTAGAAATGTTATGGGTCCTCCACCAGTCCCCATTATAATTGCCTATATATATATATATATATATATATATATATATATATATATATATATTCATTTTTAATAATATATAATTAACACGCTAATGATCAATTTTAATAGATTAAGCATTCGATAAAGATGAACAATTGTTTTATGTGTATTCACTAAATATATATTTGTTAATAGTTTTCTTACAAAAGTTGATAATGCTTTTGTGATGTGAGAAAATTTTGGTGTCCGAAAATTATTAGTAGGTGTCAACTTTAAGTTGCTTCTTTGAGAAATAGTACAAGAAGCAATTTGTGTTGGCATTACAAATAGCTAAATATAAAAAAAAATGTGTTTATTGAATGACAAAAAAATATTCATATATATTTTCTTAATGTCAATTAAATCTGACATCACTCTTGTCCCTCCTTACCTGTACATCCATCCAACGTGAGTCACACATGTAACACATCTCACTAGTGTGTGTGTGTGTGTGTGTGTGTGTGTGTGTGTGTGTTTAGTTATTCAAGTTGAGTTATAAGCTAGTTGTATATACATATATATTGTCTTCATATTTTTTTTAATTAATTTCTGAAAAACTGGGTTTGAAATTCAAACCATTCTTCATTAGAGTGTGAATATTTGACTTTATTTGGATTTCATTATAATATGTTTGATTGTTTTAAACTATAAATAATTTGTGCAAAAACTAGGTTTGAACATTCAAACCAGTCTTCATTAGAATGTGAATATTTGACTTGGATATCTGTTTGGCCATCAATATATTGTATTTGAATGTTGTAAATTTAATCATTTAGGTTAGAATATTTACTTTTGGGGATTATTTAAAATGTAAAAGATTTTTGGATATTAGATTAAAATAGCAATGAACGCAATGAACATTCTTTGATATTTTTTATTTTTCTTCCAGTATACATAAGTTTTGAAAGTTGGATTCGATTAGGCTATAAAGTATAATTAAGGACAATTTTTATTGTATATGATGGTTAGGTTTCAACACATTATTATTAACCTATACTTGTAAGGACTTAACCCTTTTATTCTTACTAGTTGTGCCCACGTGCGTTGCACGTTTGGCCGTTTCCAGATATTAATCTTCCACTGCAAATCTGTGAATGACAAAGTAATAAAAATACATGAAACATATTATGTAGAATCTGTTTTGTTAGAATATAACATAAAGTACCTAGTACGAAGCATCAATCATTACCTCAAAAACCAAACCTCTATTCAACTGTAAACTATACAAGATATTCATGTTAGTCTAAATCTATCACAAACGAACTCAGAACTCCCTACTCAAAAGCAGGAAGAAATACACACAAACATGTATGTATATATAATCCGAATAAATATATCACAATGAAATTAGCTTGAAATGATTTATAGGGAAATATCATTAAAAAAATAAGTTAAAAAAAGCTTCAGCAAGCTAATTCCAAATCGCAGTTATTGAAAGATGACATTTGATAAAAGCAGTGTGTAATCTTAAAAACTGAAAATTTAATGCTTAAATATGTTACTTTTGACGTTTGTTAGGATTCAAAGGTTCTTCTTCCTCTTCAACTTTATGAGAGACGAACATGGATGACATTATTCGAAGAACATTTGTACAATATTCTTGTTCCGTTACATAATCCAATTGAGGGATTTATATTGCGTAGAATAATGATTGGACAATTATGTTTAAGTTTCAATGCGTGTAGTGACAATCCATTTGGCATCAAATAATTTAAAATTTCTTTTTCGTAATAGTTGTGCGTGTCATCCACAGCTTCATCAAAGCTATTTAATGTCTTCAATTCTCCGGAAAACATATCAATCATCATATCATTGAGTGAGTCTACGTGCTCGTTTGTTGTTGCAAGAATTGCTCGATCTGTTAAGAAGTTTGGCGAGTTGGCATTTATATTTAATGATGGGAAGATAACGTCAATGAGAGACTGTTCGGAGCCCTCATCATGTGTTGATGCTTCCGTCCCATTGCCAATCCTTAGAAGGAAATCGCTAAGATTGATACCCAAATGTTTAATTACTTAATCATCACTATGAAGTTAAACAGGGCATTAGTTCTTTTTAGTCATTACATTTACATAATATGATGGATGGATTATTAGTCTTAACATATCAATACAACAACTTTCGAAGATAAATTAGGTGTGGCATAGAAACTGCATTCATGTTCATTGAATAGAAATTACAAAATAACAAAGAGAATCCATCCGGTTAATAAGTATGGCCAAAACTAAGTTTCCAAGAAATTAAAATAATTTACTCAATAATAAGATGAATTGAAAACAACAATTGTAAATTAATTTAAAAAAATTAAAAAAATTATGGTACTTGAATAAGTGCAATGTATTCCATAAGTATCCATAAACCATGAACTAAATAAGTGACACTCAACACTAAAAATTAAGAGCAGGGAAGAACAAAATGAAATTCTTTGAACACTATGTATCTAAAGATGCTAAAGATACAGTTTAGAGTGTATGTTTGAGTTGACAAAGATAATTCAACTAAGGCATGTAATTGTAGCTTCAGTAAGGTAATTTGGATTCATTTTGCTCACTTATTTAGTTGTTCTTGGAAGTTATGTTTTTCTAAGTTGGGGAGTCACAATCGGAACCGACGTAAGACTTAATAAGAAGAATATATGTATGTAGAGAGACAAAATAAATATATTGAACCATACAGTGTGAAAAAATTCCAACACAGAGGAATTTCAAAAATAATATTTTTACTATTTAAAAAAATGGTTTGCGTCAGCGATATGCATAGGCGGAGATAATTTTTTTAGTATCTTGGTACACACCAGCAGTATGTATATGGGGTATTATAAAACATTTTAAATAAAATGTAAAAAAAATAGTTTTAAACAATTTTTTAAGTGCCTAAATATTTTATTTAAAGAAAATGTTTTACGTAAAATCCAAGCATGAGAGTGTTTTAAGAAAATTGTTACAAAAATTCTAATAGTTACAAAAATTATTTTATAAAAATAAAAAGTCAGTAGTTCCAAATAGGGGTGGCCATAGGCCCGAGGCCCGCTAAGCCCGCCCAATAAAAAAATAGGGCCTGGGTAAGGTAAATAGGCCCGCAAAGCGGGCTTGGCAAAATTTTATAGGCCCGATTTTTTTTCGGGCGGGCTTGGGCATGAGTTCTTAAGCCCGATGAGGCCCGACCCGGCCCGAGGCCCGAAATATATATATATGTGTGTGTGTGTGTGTGTGTGTGTGTGTGTGTGTTGGGGGGGGGACTTCTATAAATATAAAAACATATACCAAGTCTTTTCATGTAAAGTGAGAAAGTTTATATATGGAGTTTAAAACAGATTTTTAATTAAAAAAATTGGTCTTTAAATAAAAAAAATGGTATTTTAATTTTTAAAAAAAATCTTTTAATTAACATAATAGGGCCCGATCGGGCGGGCCTGGGTAAAGAGCTTTCAAATCTGGGCGGGCTTGGGATTACATAATAAGGCCCGATCTAGGCCCGAGCGGGCTTGGGATAACACTTAATTTTCAAGCCCGGCCCGAGCCCGACCGGGCCTGCCCAGGCCCGGCCCACGGCCACCCCTAGTTCCAAAGCAGTAACTATTAGAATCTTAATTTTTTTTAAATAAATCTTTAGGCACTTAAAAAATTGTTTAAAACTGTATATTTAAAACTATTTTTTTTTGCACATTTTATTTTAAATCTTTTATAATACACAGCCAAAATAAAATTAACACGACATGGCACGACACACCTCAAAATCTTAATTTACGTAAAATGAATATGAAACATATGAAAGTGACATGGCACAACACAAAATTCATTTTTTTACCAAATGCGAACACGGCTCACTTGTCGTGTTGCATTTTAAGTGGGTTTGGTTAGTATTTGATAAAAAAATGAGATTTCGTGTTGTGTCATATTACTTTTATAGCTGAAAATAAGATTTTGAGCCGTATCGTGTCATTTTTATTTTGGTTGGGTTCGTGTTTGGTTAAAAAAATAACATATATTGTGGCATGACACTTTTACTTGGGTCGTATTCGTGTTTTGTAAAAAAATAATATTTCATGTTGTGTCGTGTTACTTTTATTAGGATCGTATTCATGTTTGGTTAAAAAAAAAATTTGTAGTGTCGTGTTGTGTCGAGTTGCTTTTATTTGAGTCGTCTTCGGTTATAAAAACAATTTTCAATTTAAAAAACACTTTTTTATTTGCTAATTTTTTAACATTTGTCCACTACATGTCCTGGTATCCCACAATGAGTGCAGAAAGGCCTATCCCTGCGAGGATATGATGCTTTGGTGTTGTTATAACTTGGTTTTCCTCCATGAAAATTACCAGAAGCAGCAGTATTGGGACGGAAATTATCATTTCGAACAAAAAAAGCTAATTGTTCAGTGTTGTTCTCATGTCCTAATCCAATCTTTCTTTGTTCTTCTTCTTGAACAACAAGTGAGAAGACCTTATTTATGGGTGGAAGAGGATCTAATAACAGAATTTGGCCTCGAATATGTGAAAAACTATCATTCAAACCCATAAGAAATTGCAGGACATGTTCAGATTGTTGAGCTCCACATGTGCAGTGTCCATAGTTCATCAATTCATCCCAAAGTGCTTTCAATTTCGTGTAGTAAATCGTGACAGATGATTGTTCTTGTGTGAGTGATGAAATTGACTTCTTTAATTGAAAGATCCGAGGTCCATTTCTTCTAGAGAATCTATCCTTAAGGTCTGTCCACATATCTCGCGAGGTATTGATGTTTATTATACTAGATGCGATATCCTTTGATACAGAATTCAACAGCCATGATAATACCATATTGTTGCATCTAGTCCAAGAAAGAACAAGAGGACTACCTTCCGAAGGCTCTGTAATTGATCCATCCACGAATCCGACTTTGTTCTTTGCTGTCAGTGCCATTAACATGGATCTGCTCCATGTGTGATAATTTTCTCCGGTGAGTTGTTGCGTAACAAGCACAGATCCAGGACTATCACCGTGATGCAAGAAATAGGGATTCGAAGATTCATCGGCTTTTTCAATTCTTTCTGGTGTTGTATCAGGCAATTCAGTAATAGTTGCCATGAGATCCACAATCCAAGAACAATAAAAGATAGACAAGAAAACCTAATTGATCGATGAAGAAGAAAGGAAATGCATCGTCAATTGCAAAATAAGAACAAGAAAGGATAGACAAGAAAACCTAATTGATCGATGAAGAAGAAAGGAAATGCATCGTCAATTTGAAAAAAAAAATGCTCTGATACCATTTCAGATTAAAGAGAAGATGAAATGAAAAATTCTCTATTAATTTTTCTTAATGATCTCTTTACATCATGTTTATATATATACTAAATGAAAACAGCAAAACCGACTCTACAACTAACTACCAGCAATAATGAAACTAACTAAGTGGAGCTGATGTGTCATTATGATGACATCAGCTAACTAACAGAAACTCAACAAAAAAATAGAAAAGGTATATAAGTTAATACTTTTCGGCGTTTTTCAGTGACTCCTCCTGAATCTGTTTTGCGGATTGTTTTTTTTTGTTACATATATACGGATTTGCTGCTAGTTGTTTTTGTAGATCCCGTGTTTACAGAGATATCGTGTTTATATATATACATATTAAACTTCCTTAGTATCAAAGTAAGCTTTTGAATTTGGACTTGTGTTTAAAATCATTTTTTTTGTTGGTGTGTATTAGTAGGAGACGGTTTAAAGTTCTTTTTGGATATTTGTTTTATATATTTTTTTATTTCTTTTGACTTAAATCTAAACTTTTATCTAATTATGTTTGTCTTGATTATATATTTTTGGCAGCATTTTTGCTTTAACGTTTTTCTACAAATCTCTCCTACATTTTCTTTTATTGTTTTTAGCATCTTTTCTAAACTGGTTGGACCCTCTCTATACTCTACCTCCTTTTGTTGGTTTGCTTATTTGTTTAAATCCAAATGTTTTACTATTTTTATTTTCTTTTTAGATCAGTGGACTTACGTTTGGTTTGTTGGTTTTTAGTTAAGCAGACATGCATTTGTATGTCTTATTTTTGTGGCGTTTAGATCTAATTGTTTGGAACTATTTTTTGTTTAAACAAACTTGGTTACTTAAAGTTTGTTTTAACGGAACCATATTAATTGCTGAATTTAAATTGGTCTGTTTTGGACTTAGTCTGAATATTTGAGTGTTTATTGTTGAAACTTTATTTACACCCAACTTAGTGTGTGTGTGTGTGTGTGTGTGTGTGTGTGTGTGTGTGTGTGTGTGTGTGTGTGTGTGTGTGTGTGTGTGCACTTGTTATCTAGTCCTAACAATTTGGGTAAGCTGTTTTGTGTCACGCATATTTTTTATTAAAATGACTTTTATTTTAAATCAGGTTTAATTTAATTAATTTGGTGTTAACGTTAATTTGATTTTTACCTCTAACTAGTTATATCCTCTAAGTTGAACTTTTGTGTCTTCACTTTATTTAGTTGGGTTTAATTAGTGTGTAGACTTTAAATCATAATCTTTATTTATTTAATTTTATTTTTATTAAACTTGTCCTATTTTATTGAGTCGAGTGCTACACTCTTTATTTTGTACTCATTTGACTTGAATTGAATTAATTGAATTATACACTTTTTATTGTCTAGGTTGAATACTTTTTATTGTATTCTTTTATACTTAGGTGGTGTTAGTGTGTGTATGAGTTTTTTTATTCAAACCTTGTTATAGTATTGGTTTGAACTAAAATTGAAATTTAATCTTTGTGATTAATTTTTTGCGTTACAAAAATTTTGCTATTTGGAGTTAACTAAAATATTTGTAACTTTCTTGTGTTGACTTTAATTAAGTCCTAATTTGTATAAGCTAAGTGTTATACATATTTATCTTTTGCTCATTTTGCTGGGACTTAATATTTTAACATAACACCGGTTTAAATTGATTCATATTCTATTTGGTGTTAAGTTAATTTTTATTTTAGTTGTACGACACAATTGTTGGGAGTTTATCTTCTATTTTATTTGTGGTCATTTGCGCCAACTAAATTATTTTATGATTAATTTTCACTTAAATATTAAATATTAAGGAAGACCTAGTTTGTGTCTTGTGTCTTAATATTTAATCATTCTTTTAGTACCGATTAATTAAATATCATCTTATTATATTTATTGTGTGTTTGTGCACAACTTCACGGGGTCTCGAATTTGAGTGTGTGGTTATGCGTGTGTTGTAGTCTCTATTACCTAGGTGTTATTGGGTTGACTGATTGTCAGTCAAGTTGGGTTGTTTTTAGATTAGGCTGGTTATAGGGGCTTGTATTTGCTTAGCTTAAATTCATTGTAAACTGGTGGACTGTAATCTGTAATCGATAATTGGTAATAGTTGACTTGGGTATGTGAGTTTTCCTAGGACGAGGCACACAGGGTCACATTCCACTTTTCCTCATCTCATTCTTAATGGGAATTTGTTGTATATCTAGCATTACCACTTTTACTTACTAGTGTGCGTGAGTGTTTTTTAACTTATAATTTATAGTAGATTTTATATCAAAGAGTTTAAAGGAGTTTTCAAATAACCTAATTCGCATTAGTGCGTGACCCTTAGGTTGTTTCACATGATCTCCTCTTGGTTGTTCCCCTCTCGTCCCGATTTCGGGGCCGACCCACGCCAAAGGGATCTGACTCGGATGGCCATACTAGAGACCTTTTTGGGGAAAGTTTCAAAGGAGTAGACTCTATTTTCACATGGTTGTTATCTTTTTGCTCTCTTACTTGTCTCTATGTCTACATATGCCTCAACTTGTATGTCGTCCTTACTCCTATGCTTACATATTGTATATATATCTCATTCTTATCATGATGTTTATCTCTACCATGCTCTTTTCTCACCACATGTATGTATCACCTTCTTGTCACATACTTCACTTTTTACTCACTTGTACATGTTCACCATGTTTCACGTTATACTCATTTATATATATCCACCATGTTCACTTCACACACTCACACTCGTATATAGTCTCACTCTTACCTACATGCTTCACACACCAGTTGTAGATTATCCGTACTTAGCTTCACTAGCACACACCCTCACTTTTTTCTGACTTGTATATATCCTCGTGCTCACTTACATATGTTTCACCCACCACTAGTATATCATCCATGCTTAGTCTCACTAGCACACACTTCTACATTTCTTTCACTTATATATATTCCTATGCTTTTTTAATTACACTATTCCCATGTTACAATCCCACCTTGCACATATCTCTCACTCACTTGTATATTCACACTCGATATCTATCACCATGCTTTGTATAGTCTCTATACTCCATGTATATACTTGCTAGTTTTGCTTTCTGTGCTTATCCTTTTTAGCTCATGCTAATTGTATATTCTACCTTATAGTGGTATTATTTCCTTTACATAGAATACAAAAAACTCTCCATAAGATACTAATTGAGACTCATGCATTTTTGCACACTACATCACCTGAGCATGGCAATAATAACAAAAACATTATCCCGTATTGAGGGATAACTTAATGATGGGTGTCTGTCCTGCGAGGCGAGGTTAACCTAAGCGATATAATTCCCAACTTCCATTAACCTAGTACCTTCGACGTATACCGAAGGGTTCACCCCGCATCGTCCCATTTGACTGAACTCACGACGGGAGGTATATAACAAGGAAATCGTGTATGTATGTCGACTATATCAAATTTTCCTCCACGCGTACCGTCCCCACGAGGTATATCGTGAGGCAATTCATGTACACTTAGTTATATCAAATGACTTATCCACACGTATCGATGAATGATTGCCCTTATAGGCAAGTGTTATATCGTGGAAGTCATGTCAAAAGGGAGAGCGTTTCGACTAACCCACCAAATGCATTAACCTCATATAGGCGTCTAAACTAGGGCACGCATACCTAGTGTGCCGATTTTAATGTGAAACTTTGCCAAAATTTTGGGTCACCACATCGCCCAAATTTTTGTGCTATTTCACTCATTTGTTAAAATGGAACCCCATCTGTGGGCTTTAAAATAAGTCAAACCGTGTCTTTCATCTGAAACCCAACCTTTTTCCCTATGCTCGGGTCATATCCTGCATTTTGCTTTCATTTTTAGAAAACATAATTCAAGTGGAACCTAATAATAATAACCATGCTAATGATATTTCCTTCCTCCCTCTTTTCAAAATATACCAAAAACATATTTTACTTTTTTTCAAAGGAAAATAAAATACCAAAAATATTCCTTTTCCCCTAAAAAAACCAAAATCATTTTTCCTCTTAGGTTGATTGCAAACCCATATTTCATCTTGGCTCCCTATTGTCTCCGGTCTTTCGTCAAACTACCTCAAAGCATTACTACTTCATATTCTGCTTTTACCAAGTTTGAGATCTACCTCCGTAAGTTATTCATGGAGAACGTGGACCAAGCTATGAATGTTTAACTTGATTTGATGACCATCCTAGCCGATCTCAATTCCAAGATTGATAACCTCCAGGCTAAAGTCCAAGAGATGCACCGATATCAAAAACTCTTGAGGCTCATGAACCCGAAATCCTGTTTACCTGTGCCATAAGACCACCTGCTACTGAACCAGTTTGGGTCCTAGAAGATTATCAACATGCCCCGTATTCCCCACTTACAAATGGGCCACCAATAACTCAGCTACTCATTCCAATTTTGCCCAGTCGGAAGATAATCTACCAGTGAACGTGGATCCTAAAGAAGAAGAACTGAACAAGGTCAAAGAAGACCTCAAGATATTATCAAAGAAATTCGACCAAGTTAAAATCTCAGGGAATTACATATGCTACACTCATTTGTCCCCTCTCCTAAAGCCAGACTACCAGAGAAATTCAATATATCAAGCATTAAGAAATTTAAAGGCACAAACCCTCGATTTGCATCTATGCAACTATCACCGAGACATAACTCTCCTTGGGGATTAGGAGGAGATAATGGCCCAAATTTTCCAACAAACCTTGAAAGATAACAACCTCAGGTGGTTCCTATCCCTTGAGGAATCCAGAATCCGCAGTTAGGAGGATGTAGCCAAGCAAATCAAGTCACAATACAAATACAATGAAAAAATGGAAATTACATATGGAAACCTAGAACTACTCAAGAAGAATCCTTGGGAATCAGTCAGTAGTTTCATCGAAAGGTGGAAAGAGAAAGTTGCTACCCTAACCAATAAGTCATTAGAAGAAGAGTAAGTGAGCATAGTGAAGAAGAAATTCTTGACTCATATCCGAGCATCAGTGGGAGAAAAATACTACTGACACTTTAGAGACCTTTGGGAGGCTAGTGTGGAGATAAAAGAAGGGGTCTCTAGTCATAAAATGGAATTTAAACCAAAAAGGCTAACCAGATAATTTTCACGGTGGAAGTATGACAAGCTATCCAGTACCTCAGTCTCTATAATCGATAACACAACCCAACCGGACACTTTCGAGGAATTTAGAAATCGTTCCAACCCTGATAGAAAAGAGTATACTGAACTTCACACCCCTTATCAGAAGTGTACCAACCTTGACTGGCCCGAAACCTCGTCAAGCCATTAGAACCCCGACCATTGCCAAATCCCTTTCCTAAGAACTTTAGACATGATGCTCACTGTGATTCTCACCTGATCGCAGGACTTTCCACTAATCACTGTTTTCACCTCAAAATGTGATCCAAGGTCTCACAGACCGGGACATGATCGCTCTACCAGAAAATCCTAAACCTAACACCACTCATAACCCTTTCCCACCACATGGAGCTGGGGGTAGATACCGTCATTCCAAAAAAATCCAGAATTTGACTCCTCTACTCAAATCATGCGCGTAAAAATACCCAGTATACCTATAATCTCCCCAAAACACCTCAAGGTTTTCCCATAGTTTCTCCTACATCCCACAAGCTTTGTCGATTAAGCTCTGTCATTCCTCACTCGAGCCTATATTTTCATTTGTACCCGATCAGGAGGGGGAGGTATGGAACTACCCGTAGTTATGGACTAACTCTGGACGATTGGGATGAAATTACCCATAGAGATTACACATAACTGTGAGAGGTTCATCGGCTTCTTTACAAAATCCTGAAAGTGGGCCCGAAATAAGATTAATGGGTTGTGCCAATAAAAGAGTTCATCTTAGATGACATCATATAAATCATATCGGATGCATTCCTTAAGAAAAAGGAGACATGTAGTATCCTTGAGTTGCTTATAGTATTGAAGCTCCAATGATGTTTGGTCGCTTCATCCCTTCACTTCCATGCTAAGTGGGAAGACTTGTATGATGAAGTTGTGGAAGTTTTTTTATGTGTTGACTACTCTTGGAAGGATGATATTGTCGCCCCAGACTGGGGTGATGATTTTAAGAGCTCAAATGACGAGTCAGAGGGAGAGGATTTCACCTTCTACCGATCCTCTAAAACATGGTATGACCCTGTTGCGAAGACGATGAAATCGATGATGGAAATATCTTTTAAAGAAGACAATGCCTTGGATGAAGAGTAAAAAAATGAGGTGGAACCTTTGACTGATAATGCCATATAAAACACTGAAAACCCTAGGAACAGTGACACCGAGGAGTCATTCAGCCTGCACACACTGGGATTGAATCTCTGCATGATCCGCTAGGAGGCTGTGCTCTCTAACTCGTCAATAAAGATTGTCACTACGGAAATGGCTCTCCTCAACCAGCATGTCATTCCAATACATCCTTCTCAAGTCAATCTAACACCTACTATACACAATTTCCAAAATTCTTAAGAGATCCCTAAGCATGTTACTATTTCTCATATATCTAATATCATTGTAAAAGAGGCCTCCTTTGATGAGGTTCTCAATGATGTATTTCCAAAAAACACCTTTAATGAAATAAACTAGGATTTTGAGTTATTTTTTGCCTTACATTAATTTCCTTCATTATAATCAAACTTCTGATGACTATGACTTAGTAAATGAACAATTCTTAACTCGTCTCAACAAGGAAAAAAAATAAACAACATAATCGCATTCAAATTAATGATGATGAGACTATTATTATTATTATTATTATTATTATTATTATTATTATTATTATTATTATTATTATTATTATTCGTGATTATAGAAGCCATTTGCGCTAGATTAGGATAGGTCCACCCTTGATGAGCATGAGCTGGCTTAAATCCAAGAGCTTCTGAAAGAGTCTGTGGACGTCTTTGCATGGTCCTATGATGACATGCTCGGTATTGATCTAGAAATATCACAACATAGGATCCCCACATTCCCAGAGAGCAATCCTGTTAAGCAAAAAGTGATGAAGCTCCGAACAAAATGGTCCCTCAAGGCCAAAGACGAAGTGGTGAAACAGTTTAATATAGGCTTCATTCGCATAGCCAAATACCCTATATGGCTTGCAAACATCATTCTCATGCCAAAATTAGGAAGGAAAGTCCGCATGTGCATCGAATATCAAGATCTGAATAAGGTAACCTCGATAAAAGATTAGCCTCTGCCCAATATCGATATGATCGTAGATAACATGGCTAGACACACTCTCAAGTCATTTGTTAATGGTTTTACCGGTTATAACCATATTAAGACACATCCTGATCATCAGGAGAAGACCGCCTTCGTCACCCTAAAAGGAACCTTCTACTACACAATCATGCCACTTAGGCCTAAGAATATTGGGTCTACTTAATAAAGGGCTGACGCAACCATCATGCACGACCACATCCACAAAAACATCAAGGTCTACATTGAGAAATTTAAGACTCAGTAATGTCACATTCCTTCCCTGAGGAAATTCTTTGAGCGATTGCGATAATACTAGATGCGACTCAGCCCACAGATATGTGTCTTCGACATCACGAAAGGAAAGCTCTTCGGGCTCATGGTCATTGAGAAATGGATTGAGGTTGACCCTATTAAACTAAAATCCATACTCAAGATGCCACCACCTCAGACAAAGAAAGATATGTGTAGATTCCTGGATAAGGTGCAATACATCTGTCAGTTCATCAGCCAACCAACATCTATCTTCGAACCCATTTTCAAACTTCTCTGGAAAGATTCAACCAAAGTTTAGAACGAGGTTTGCTAAGAAGTCTTTGATCAAATCAAATGATACCTCATTCGACCTCTGATGCTCATACCTCCGCAACTAATTCTCTCTCTCTATCTATACTTGATTGTCATCGATATTACAATAGGGGCTTTCTTGGCCCAATACATTGAGGAATCTCAAAATAAGAGGGAAATCTACTACATTAGTCAAGATTTATTTGGGTATGAAGTCAACTACACTACCTTGGAGAAGGCATGTGTCGCCCTGGCCTAGGTCACGTGGAAATTACGGCATTGTATGCTTGAATTACCCATCAAACTAGTATCCCAAATAGATCCTATAAAATACCTGCTAGAGAAACCCACTTTGTTAAGTTAAATGGTATGATGGATAATGTTACTACTCTAGTTCGACATTGTGCATGACTTGTAGAACGCTATGAAAGGGAGAGCCATCTCCGATTATATTGCCTACCATCCCATGGAACAAATCGAAGTCTGGGTAACCTAATTTTTAGACAAAAAATCCTTTGCACCTCTCAGGAGGACCTTAGGTGGCATATGTTCTTTGATGAAGCTACCAATAAGAAAGAGTATGGTATAGGAATACTCCCGATCGCTCCCCATGAATCTCACACCCCCAGTTCCATTAAGTTGGATTTACCTTGCACTAATAAAATGACAAAATATGAGGCATGCACTGTATTGCTCAAAATCTCCCTCGAGAAAGTAATTAAGCACATGGACGTCTATGGAGACTCAACCCTCATTATCGAGAAAATTCTCACGAAATGGAAAGTCAAAAATGAGAAACTCTTACTCTTCCAAGCCCATCTAGAAGGGCTTGCCTCCCAATTCAAATATGTCACTTTCTATTATCTTCATCACTCGAAGAATAGCCTAGCCGATGCACAAGCAACCTTGGCCTCCATGGTCGACATGCCTGAAGGAATAACAATGGCCCATGTCTAGTACAAAAAAAAGCTGCACCCACCTACTGCTACCACATTGAGCTTGTTACAAAGGAAGATGCAGACATGGAAAGATTATGCTACTACTACATTTGGATCCTTATCAAACATGGTAAGCATCCTCGAGATGCATACAAGAAAGACCGTGCGATCGTTCGCAAGCTGGTTTCCCAACACGTTATTTGTGATCAAGACCTTTTTAAGAGAAACTTTGATAGAACCTGCTTGCATTGGATAGCATGGGCTGGAATTGAAGAATGATGCAGAAAATCCACTATGGGGAATGCAGGCCCCATATGAACGGTCACATTCTTGCTAAGAAAATCATCTTCCGATGGTAGAACTGGACCACCATGGTCTAAGACTACACTGCTTATATTTGGATATGCCTCAAATGCCAATAGTTTGCCAACCTTCAACACTTGACTCCCCGTAAGTTATATAACATGACCTCTCCCTAGCCCTTCTCTACCCGGGGCATAGATATCATAGGGGAGGTAACTTTAAAGCTTCAAACGGACACAAATTCATCCTGGTCTCTATTAACTATTTCATGAATGGGTCGAAGTCGAGTCGTACATAGTACTGAATGCAAAGAAAGTGGCTAAATTCATTAGAAAGAATATCTTCTGATGCAATTGAGTTCCCTATGAGTTGGTGTCAGATAGTGGACTCCACTTCAAGTTCGAGGTCATAGAATTAGTCGATAAGTATGGAATTCAAAGATACAAATCTTTTCCCTACTGACTGCAAATCAACAGTGTTGTTGAAGCCGCCAATAAGCGTCTTAAGTCCATCATCAGCAAGATGACTGAAAGTTGCAGAGACTGGGAAGATCGTATCCCATATGCCTTCTGGGCCACCATACCTCCATCAGACTACCCACTGGCGCTACTCCATATTTTCTAGTATATGGCATAGAGTCATTTATACCCGTCGAACTCGAATTGTCTTATCTGTGGGTTATTCTCATAAGTATGGTCAGTAAGGAAGACTGCTATCAGAGCTGCTAGGATGAACTCTGGCTCCTAGATGAAAAGAGATTAAAATGTAGGTACCACATACAAGGGTACCCCCGCTGAATTATGTGATCATTGAACATAAAAATCAAGGACCGCAGTGTCCAAGTAAGAGATCTTAACTTCAAATAAATTATAAAACCTATTTGGGATTCGAGATAAAAGTTCAAACCCAATTGCATTGGACCCTACATTGCGAACAAAATCATGTCTGGTAGCACCGATATGCTCATAGATCTCGATGGAGAATAAATGGTGTGCCCAGTCAGCCTGTACTGTCTCAAAAAGTGATACCCATAGTCTGAACCCTAGTAATGCTACAAATCTTTTCATCCGCTTTTTATTATTAAAAAATAAAAAAAAAAACTCTTCATTCCCATATACTTTGAACTAAATGGGACCCGATGATCTCAATTCACATCATCATAAAAAAAAGAAGCTCACAAACTATCAAACCCACAGACGTACGTATGTAGCATATAAATTGCATATCTGAATGGTCCTTTTTATCTCACAAAATGTTATTATTTTCTCCCTATGATAACAATGGTCTCTCTTATCATTTAAATGAACAAAAGGATTATGTATGCCTTAATGATTGGTATAGATAGTTTAAATACAGAATTCATCAAAATCACAAGAAAATATGTCAAATCAGTTTTATTTTATTTAAATCAAGAATATATGCCTATTACATGTAGTATCAGCGATGGGAGTCAAACAAATTATTCTCATCCTAACCCCTACACAGCATAAAATCCCCATACCATTAACAGGTTCACAAAAGATACAAAAACCTTCTAAACACCTACCCAAAACCAAACACAAATTTCTAAAACCTACACCAACTTCTGAAATCTTATCCTCAACTACCTAATGGGCCCACCTCATCATTACCAAACCCTAGAAGCCCCCAAGAATGACACTCTTAATTATGGCTCTGGATGTGCTCCATGCAATAGTAGGCCTTAATGAGCTTGGATAAAACCATGACACCCTATTTTAAAGTGTCGAATATGACAAGCCATTTCCTCCAAGTCTCCTCCATCGGGATCTTCTCAACTAACCATTTCCACATCCACTTCAAATAGTCCCCTAATATGAACACATCCTCTCCAAAAAAATTTAACGAATGGGTAGATGTCCCGCTGTGTTTCCATAGGGGCCCCAATATCATCCCAAAGACTCGGTCAAATCCTCCAATGGAAAGAAATTAAATATTCGGAAAGGAACAATTTGATCCCATTACACTTGGCGTAGGAGTTGCCATGGAAAATAAAAAGAGGTCTGGTGAAGACCAAATAACCACACATACCGTAGTCCCCCAAATGTAAAAAGGGGCTAAAAGTTCCCCAACCATGGTACAGACCATCAAAGGCATTAGGCCCCGTGCTTCAAAAGCCAATTAACTCAGTTCTCCGCCAATGGGTCAAAGTTGAAGAAGGGCCCAAAAAAAACTAGGAAAACCTGACACAGGGTGTGCAAGAAGGGTCGCCAAGTGCAGTCTCTCACACAATCACATAAGAAGCATGATAGGGTTCACCGTAAGAAGCCATCCCGTCCCTCCTTCTAGGCATCTATGCCATTCAGAGTCTCTCCTAATTCCATTGTAGTAGGACTACAGAGGTGGGATATCCACAGTGCTATTGTGCTTACCTAGGGGTCAGTCGTCAGATCTCTCGTTATCAGGAAAAGCCTAGAAATCGAGGTCATGGCTACAGTAGAAGCAAATCCATTATTCGTATAGTCTCTTTGATACACTAGCTTCAGCACAATGCAACAAAGTTATCTAGATCCACTTGACATCAAGATTTATATCTCCTCATCCATAGACCAACAAAACCAGCAACGATTTTGGAAAGATCCGAATATTAAGAATACAAGAAGTGTGGCATAAAAGATTAAAAAGTAGTTTACCATAACTAATAAGCCGACAAGAAGGACATGGATATGCTAGTCACACCCTATATTGGGAAACCCTCATTTTTCTCTCCTAAACCTTTTCATTTAAAATAAGTCCCTTCAAAGGGAAGCTCTTTGCAACCAAGCCTCCAGGGTCTTCCTCTACACAAATATGCCAAAAAAATTCAAAAATGTCTAAAATACACTTTTCTAACTTTTTCTCAAAACAAAACCTATAGATTAAGCTACTAAATCAAGATAATCAAGCAAAAGATGCATCTTTTTCTCCTTTTTGAGTCTCTTTTCAGGTACAAAGAAAATTCACAAAATTAAGCATACAGCATGGTCAATGCATTCCTCCTTCAATCACAACGACGGATATGCGAAAAAATCTCAGAAGGAAAGAACTAGAAATGGATGTCACTTCACCTACCCCATCACTTTCTATCCAAGGTACTATACGTACCTAAAAGCATTCGCCACTCACCTCTTCATCTGCACATGCAAACTCGTAAACCCTGCGGTCATCGAAGACAAACGCCAAATGTATAATGTCACATGTCTCCCCAATAAGAGTCAGTTGCCTATTGACAGTGAACTTTCCCCTTACCTAAGAAGCCCAGGATTCCGTGCCCTATGCCGATAGGCACCTCCCCAGCCCTTCCTATCGGCAGTTACCTCAAAATTTCATTACAAAAGTGCTAGAAAAATCCAAAATTTTCATGAAAAATTCACAAAAAACCCCATAAATCCCCATGAAGTCAAAAACGTCATTACTCTGAGAAAAAACCATTGCGGAACACCAAACCAGTTATAAGCCCTCGTTAATCCCTATTAGGATCATAGGCACACACTCTCCTCACCAAAATACTCCCTAGTGGAAATAAAATCCAAGGTGAGCCTGTACCCACGATAATTTACACCTCTCCTGATTGAGATCCCAATTAAAAGTGACCCGCCGAATCGATCATTTCCCTCTTTAGGTCCATGGAACCAAACTCGGCCCTCTGAATTGGTCACTTCAATAGTTAAGTCCACATAGATGATTTACCTGCTGAATCAATGATTTTACTCTCTAAGTCCACAGAATTAACCTCGACCCTCTGAATCATAGACCTCAATATTTAAGTTCGCATAGTCGACCTCCACCCTATGAATCGATTATTTTAATATTTAGGTCGATAAAATCGACTTCAAAACTCTAAAATGGTCATTTCACTCTTTACGTCCACAAATCGACCTCGACCTGCTAGATCAGTCACTTCAATCTTCAGGTCCACATAATCGGCCTCAACCCTTTGAATCAGTCTTTTCAAACTTTAGGTTCCTAAAATTGACGTCGACCCTTTGAAATGGTCATTTTAGTTGTTAGGTTTTCATAATCGATATTGACCCTCTAAATCGATCACTTCTATCTCCTAGGTCCATAAAATCAACATTGACCCACTAAATCAGTCACATCAATACTTAGGTCCACAAAATTTACCTTGACCCACTGAAACGATCATCTTAATCTTCAGGTCTGCAGCATCGATATGGAACCACTGAATCAGTCACTTCAATATTTAGGTCTATAAGAAAATACCTAGACCCTTTAATTGGTCATTTCGCTCTTTAAGTCTACGGAACCGACCTCAACCCTCTAAATCGGTCACCTCTATCCCCCTAAGTCCGCAAAATCGACCTCAATCCTCTTCTAAAACATTAATGAGATGTTTATCTTCCGATGACCTCCGCTTGTTCCAAGCTCGTCCATCGAGGGTCTCTATAGACACTTCATCCTAATATCCCTTAAGTACCTTCTTAGGTCCTTAACACCACTTATCCCTCTGTAAACCCTAGGTCCTACTGTGAGAACTGATATAGAGGCCATCAGATGCTTTCGAGCCCCCTTTTTTCTGGTCAACTCTCTAAGTTGAGAGAAGCTTAATAAAACCATGAGCGATTTAAATCCCCTTTCCAACAGTCCTATAGTGCGCGAATCAGCCTCACGGTTAGTATGAATAACCCTTTTTACTCCAGAATGACACTGGGACTCCCAAGCCACATTTGAACTTGGTTAACTCTCTAAACTGAGCAAAGCCCAATGAAATATAGAAGGGCTCTAAATCCCCTTTCGAATGATCCATACCGTGCACGAATAGGCCTCGCGTTTCGCAGGAAGGACCCTTTTTTACTCCGAAAAGCCCCATCTAGAGACCATTGGCCCTTCCGAGCCTCGTTTGACTTTGATCAACTTAAGAAATTGATAATGGCTTAATGGACTCTTAAAAGGCTCTAAATCGTCTTTCCAATGGTCCTAGTTGTGCGCGATTAGGACTTCTAATTTGTATTTAATGCTCATTTTCCCGAAAAAGTCCGTTCCAAACTGCCTATAGGCACCCCAGACCCCTGCCTATCAGCAGGGTGTATTTTTATTACCCGACAATGAAGGTGTTGTACTGATAGGAATGGCAGGGTCCATACCAATCGGTACCCCTTAAATCCTAAATTGGCATTATTTAAGGTGACCATGACTTTGCTCCTCCGGACCTCCCTTTTAGCAATCAGAAACATTCACTCAAAATCATAACGATGTCATTCCCAAAAAATCCAATTTTCCAACATTCTCTCCATTTCTCTTACCTCACTTTCCAACTACTTTTGTTCACCTACCTTACCCTACTTCACCACCGTTATACCACCATAAAATCATCCTACTCTCCTTTAAAAATCAATAGCAAAAGTCTTCTAGGAGGTTTATTCCTACTCTTTTCTAGTTTATCCATTTAATACTATTTACTCACTTTATTCCAATTTTTTTATCTTTTAGTTTTATTTTTTATCTCACATCAACTAATAATCTTTTTTATTACTAGTATTCACACACTACACCAAATCTGCACTATTGTCACGGTCATTGACCGTGACAATTCTGGGCGAGACAACTTTTTTTATCACGGTCTATGACCGTGACAAGTTTGTAAGAATTGTCACGGTCGTGTCACGGTCCTGGACCGTGATACGTTTAGTCACAATTATTAACCGTGACAAAGACTTGTCCCCTTTTAAAAAAATTGTCGCGGTCATTGACCGTGACAACTTTTATCACGGGCTTGTCACGGTCAATGATCGTGACAATTCTGGGCAAAATTGAAAAAAAATCTGCTGGGCAGTATGGCCACTGCCACTGCCCAGCAGTATATTTGTACCTGTTATATCAACGTTGTACCTATTCAAATTTCATATATCCAAATAAACTAGAGATAACGCAAATATACATTCAAAATAGAAACTATTTAAGAAGAAACAACATTACCATCAATTATCTCGTCCGAATAGCCACATAAGTATCGAGCATATGTGGCCTACCCTCAGGGCCACTCCCTGTCCCCTGAATTAAAATAAAGTAAAATTAGTATCTGCCCCGCAAATATAGATAAATATAAATCGAAATTGAAATCGAAATCGAAATTGACATATAAATATAAATACATTACTTGTAGTGTCACCCAAACAGCTAACTTGAGCTCATATGACACCTCCTTCCAACTAATGTACCCCGGGCAATCGTGTCAAATATAATTCCCTTCATATCTGAACACTAAGAAATGTCATAATCCTATGGAGTTATGCACTGCAAATTCCTTCCAACCGTTGTGTATCCAAAAATCAGCAGTTGAAGTTGTCAATTCTACCTTTCAATGGTCTCCCATATTTTGCTAGAGGTTCCAAGTGGTGGGGTATGGAAAGTGGAATTGACAACTTCAACTGGTGATGTTTGGCTACATAACGGTTGGGAGGAATTTACAGAGCATAACTCCATAGGATTATGGCATTTCTTAGTTTTCGGATAGATGAAGAGATTAAGTCTCCTCTCCACAAATAGGGCACCCCAAATAACTATGTACTAATCACCTATTAAAGGTAAGAAGCGTATATTCATGGATTAGTATAAACAAAACTTAGATGTAGTTGGAATATTTATGTATTAATCTCCTGTCCACACACGCACACCACACAAGAGTGAAAATGATAAAGTGCAAATCAATTAAAAGCATTAAAATGGATGTTTCAGTACAAATTGAAATATTTATTACAAATTGAAAAATTGTTTCAAATTCGGGTTATCATCAAAAATGGATTGAGATTCGGAAGGAGAAGCCAAGTCATCCACACTACTATTTAAACGCCTTGGAGCGTATTGGACAATTGACCACGGCTCGTTGTTGATATACTCCGAATAAAATACTTGCTTAACCTTTTCAAATGCACAAACAAAAGGCTCATCGCTCACGTGGTGGTTGCTCTTCAACTTGGACAAGTCAACCATGATCAAATTGGTGACAGGATCAACTTTACAAGCATTTTTATCCTCAACTGTTACCCAGTCACAGTAAAATACAACCTCTTTGAAGCTTATATAATCCAAAACAAATATATTTTGGATTACACCATAGTAAGTCATTTCAGCTTCAACGAAGTTTTTATCTTTTGCGCTCGCTCGAAAGATAGTAAGAGCTTTGTATGAAATTCCCGAGTTCTGTACATTTGTTCTTTCCTCGTACACTTTACGGCCGAAAATAACCGTTCAATCGATACTTTTTGTACTCTTGTACCACGAACAAGGGTCCAGTGGCTAGACGAGCAAGCCTTGATGTCTCATCACCCGTCTTTAGGAGATGAGAATATAGATAAATTAATTATATTAGTTATAAAATTTAAGTGTAATGTAATGTTATATAACGACTGTTTTCATTATAATTACCTCTTGTGTCAACCACAGCCTAAATTCGCTGTCTGATTGTACCATTATTTTCGTCTTTTATTATTCTCACAAGCTTCATATTTTCTGCATATTACAAAATTAATCATGTATAAAATAATCTAAAATAATGTTAAACGTTATAATAATCGAATTTTACTTTTTCCATTCTTCGACGTCTTCATGTGTGTCAAATAGATAACGAGCTATTTGTTCATGTTGCAAACTCATTAATTTCACTCGTTTTCCCATCACATGACCACCATCATCGACGAATTCATCAGTGTCATCAACGCTGGTCGAGTCAAGCATATATTCCCAAGTATATATTGATGACTCCACGGTGATGTATTCCTCTGCAATTGATCCTGCAATTTATCGCGTATTCTTGACGTAATCTTTAAAAACTTTCATCAATCTTTCAAACGGATACATCCACCGATATTTAATTGGACCACAAAGAAGTGCCTCGTCACATAGGTGTACCAACAAGTGAACACTTATGTCAAAGAATGCTGGGGGAAAGTACTTTTCCAATACACAAATCGCTTCGATCACAGCCAATTTTGCGTCTACTATGTGTTCTCGATTCACTACCTTCTCACACAAGAGGAAGAACGTAATACTAATTTTCTTAATAGCCCTACGCAAATCCTTGTCCTTGGAGAAACAGTGCTTAAACAATAGAGGAACCAATTGCATGATCACATGCCAATCGTAGGACTTACACTTATGTAAATCATGAGTCGCATAATTCACAATCCTATGCAAGTTGGACGAAAAAGTAGATGGGCCCTTCAAATTATATATTGTGTCTAGAAGCACCTTCCTTTCCCCACTCGTCAAAGTAAACGCACCAGGGGGAATTATTGTCCTTCCCCTACTATCTTCTTTCAACCATAGTTGTGGCTTAAGTTTTAACGATTTAAGGTCTTTTCGTGCATTTTCTCCATCCTTCAAATGACTCCCCCCAAGGCAAGTACCCACAATATGTTCAGCGAAGTTCTTCTCTGCATGCATTACATCCAATACATGGCGCACCGGGTTATTCTTCCAATAAGGCAAGTCAAATAAAATTGACCTCTGAGACCATGCCTTTCTTATCTCAGTTTCATTCCCAGTTGGGGTCTTCTTATGCTTGACATTCTTAAATTTGGGATTCTTACCTGGCATATTAGGGCCACATTCAGAAGATTTACTTTCAATTTCTGAACCCGAAAGTTGTCTCGGCGGTAGCCTATGTTCAACTCCGCCCAATAAAAAATTGGAACCTTTCTCATATCTGAAACTATGAGCTGGGGGTAAAAACCTCATGTGGCGATGGTATATATTTTTTAAGCTAGAGGATAGACGAAGAGATTCAGTCTCCTCTCCACAAATAGGACACCCCAAATAACCATGTACTACACAACCGGATAATGTCCCATAAGTTGGAAAATCATGAATTGCCCACATCAACAAAGCTTTCAGCGTAAACTCTTCTTTTCTAAAAGATTCAAATGATTGCACACCCTCTTCCCACAACTCATTTAATTCTTCTACCAAATGAGCCAGGTAGACGTCAATGTCATCACTTGGTGCCTTTGGCCCAGGTATCAACAAAGCCATCATCAAAAATTCAGGTCTCATACACTATGAAGAAGGGAGGTTGAGTGGGGCTAGGATCACTGGCCATACACTCTGATTGGTGCTTAGATTTCCAAATGGATTGAAACCATCTGTTGATATAGCCAAACGAATATTGCGTTATTCTCGAGCAAAATCGGGATACTCAAAATTCATCCTCTGCTAGGTAGTAGAATCAATAGGATGACGCATGATATTACCCCCTACTTCTTCCCTAGCAGGCTAAGTCATTACCTCTGGAATCCATGGTACTGTGAAAAATAACTTTAATCTAGGCCCAACGGGAAAATATTTCAATACTTTTTGAGGCAATTTTGAGCTTGTGCCTTCCTTACTAGTAGATTGGACATATCTAGGTTCATCGCATACCGGACAACGATCGAGATTTTCATACTCCTTTCGGTATAGTATGCAGTCATACGCACAAGCATGAATCGATTTATACTGCATTCCCAAACCTTTCAAACTGTTCTTCATAACAGGATAGCTATTTAGAAGTGTATTCACCTTGGGTAATAAGCCCTTCACCCATTTCAGAATTCCCGTCACGCTATTGCCAGACAAACCGTACTGCGTCTTCAAACTGTGTAAACAAACCATGGCATGTAAAGTTATTTGATCTTTCTCACAGCCAGAGTATAACGGTTGGGTCGCCTTAAATTTTAAACTTTGGTAGTCATCGTCAAGTTTTATCGTGTTATCTTCACGATCACTTGAATCTTCTACATCATCAGTAACCTCATTCTCCTCTGCTTCATAAACTCCGTACGCATCATCAACTAAATCCTCTAACATATTATGATCTACATCGTCCCCTTCTACATCTATTCTACTTGTTGAAGGTTGTTGTGAAGGTTGGTCAGGGACAAAAGGAACTTTCAATTCACCGTGAAAACTCCAAAATCGATAACTATCTTGCATACCCGATCTTAACAAATGTAGTTCAACTGTTTTTCACTCAAACACCTTACCATTCTTACACCTAGCACACGGACACGGAAACTCTTCATCATTATGACATCTCTTTGCATATTTCACAAATTCGTTAGCACCTCTGCGAAACACATCCCCCATTCTATTAGACTCACCCATCCACTCTTTATATTTCGGATATCCCATCACAACTACCATAACTAAACACCTATTAAAGGTAAACAAAACTTAGATTTATAGTATATTTTATTTAATTATCCCATCATTTAATTATCATATTAAAGGGTGAGTGGTCATATCCCATTCAAGACCGCATTTTTCTGTAATATACTTAACAGCTCATGCACATTGTTACGATTTGAAAAAAAATCGACAGCATATCCCTGTAGTTCTCCAAGTACACGATGTAGATTGGCAGGTGTGAGTGTTATTTCAATTGATCAATTGAAATAACAGTCACACTTGTCAATCTAGTATGTACCCAATGAACATTAAGATACGACTGCAGAACTTCCTCCAAAAGTAACAACTTTAATCCAATAAGAATATTATACAGAAATTATACAGTCTCAAACTGTCCAAACGGGACAATTCGAGAGATATCATTACAGGGGTAATGACTCTCGAACGGGTCTAAGGGCTATTGAATGCGTACGCATAAGAACTAGAAGGCTAGTATCTATGCGCACTATATTTAATTTCAAGTATGTTTCATTTAATTATCATAATATATATATATTGTTCGATATACAGAGTAATTTTCAAAAAAAGTTAAAAAATCTCACCCCCATATGGACAATAATCCAGTGGTCCTGCCACTTTTAAAACTAACCAACCAAACATTTACTAAACAAAATAATCCAACAGCAATGTCAACAACAAATGTGTATCCCGTACTCCTTCTAATTCATCTACTCAATTAATTCATTTCATTAATTAAACTAACAATTAACGTATAGAATTATTAATTTACTAATTTACACTGAGGGACAATCCTACTTTCATATGAAATGGGCACTAATTATTAATTTACTTTCATCTAAAACTGTTTCATTTATTAATTATATTTTAGTGGATGTAATTATAGAATCTATGGATGGATTCAATTTAATTTTACTATGTGAATGTTTTTATCTACAATGAGTTAACCTTGAAACAATATATATTATCTCATAGAATCATCAAAACACGATATTAAGAGAACTACAATGGTACCTTCACTTACCCCCACCCCCACCCCCACCTCCCCACAAATAAATTGACAAATTCATGGGTTATTTCCAACATATAAACATCATATACACCTAACAAACATATATTCACGAGTTAGTTTCAACAAAAGTGCAAAAAATTTAAGAACCCATATATATACAAATACAAAAAATAAATAACTCGTGAATTTGTCAATTTGTTTGACAAATTCATGGGTTAATTTATGGGTTAATTCAAATACAAAAATAAATTCATGGGTTAATTCAAGGGTTAATTCAGATACAAAAATACAAATCCATGGGTTAATTCACACACACACACCTCCCTCCACACCCCCCACTCATCACATACACACACACACACACACACCCTGCCCCACCTCCCTCCACACCCCCACCCACCACACATACACACACACACACACACAACAGCCCCCCTGCCCCACCCCCTACCCCCACACTGCCCCACCCCCCACACATGCACACACACACACACACAACAGCCCCCCTACCCCACCCCCCACACACGCACACACACACACACACACACATGCACATATATACACACACACATATATATATATATACAAACATATATATAAATGGAAGAGAGAGAGAGAGAGAGAGAGAGAGAGAGAGAGAGAGGGAACGGCGGGAGGGAAAAAAAGAAGGGGCAAGGGGTTTTGTTGTAGAAGTTGTCACGATCGTGTCAAGGTCATTGACCGTGACAATTATTTAAAGAATTATCACGGTCAATGACCGTGACAAGTCCTTATCACGGTCGTGTCAAGGTCAATGACCGTGACACAAAACGCATATTTTTTGTCACGGTCAATGACCTTGACAAGGGTGGCCGGCTGAAAGGTGACAATTTTATCATTTTGGTGTAGTGACATAACATATGTTTATAAAAATCCAAAAAGATAAAAAGCGGGTTTACTTATAAATTCCAAAAGTAAGATTTTCTCACTTTTTCACACTTTTACACTTGAGCACACTTGCTTCAAAGACATTTAAAAAGAAGTAATGAGTTAAACCCCACCCCTATGACATATCGAATTACATGAACTTTGATGCCTTTTTGGTTCCGTAAGTGTCCCGAGTCAATCTTGGGATTCGAATTATGTCTTTCCCATTTTACGCTTATATTAATGTCTCGTTCAACATGCACATTCACTTTTCTATAGATACTCGTAATTCGACGGACACTCACATTATATGTTTATGTTATTTTTGGGTACACTTTTTAGGATGATTCCTCTTTGTCTTTCCCATGATGTGAGCGGGATGATTTCCTTTTCCCGTTATTTACATTACACACATGTACACATGCACCACTCTTTGGAGAAAAGAAGAATATTAACATAACCCATAAGAGATCGAAAAGGTGGAATGGGTTCCTAAGTCTTTCCCATTCTATAACTTATTCCTTAAACCCTTGATTCATTTGGTTTCGTATGCATCTGTATGAACTGAATGTCGTTCTCTCGATACGGCTACTTTTTTTTTTCTTTTTGTGAGAAAAATAGGTTGGTTACTTCATTTCTTAATGTTTTCCCCTTTTGACGACGGTCGATTTATATCTGAAGCAACCCACGAAGATACCAGCGCAAGTGGAGAAAATAAGACCTTCCTTATCCTCGAATCACCTGCACGCACATTGTGTGAAGAAAGGGAGATGATCTCCTCCACATTTTTCCCCTTTAGTCTCAATTTCAGGAACGACCCACGTTGAAGGATTTCTACTCGGATGGCCACAGTTATCTTGGTGATCAGTCTCCCATTGTAACCTTCACTGATTCAAGTGTTGTCAACGAAAGAGGAGGACGTCTTGTGATTGAACGAACAAGTTTATGCTAGACATATCAACGACTTGGTGGGATCGTATGTCGTTTGGCTAACTTTTCTCCTAGAGCAATTTTTAGCCCTTGTATTTAATAGACTTGCGACTTACGTGATACACTATAATTAAACTTAGGTTTTGGTGTAATTGAAATGGTTTGATTAATTTTAAGTTATATTATTTGGTTTGATTACTTTAATTACTCATTTGGTTTGATTAATTTAATTACAGATTCCAATATTGTGGGTATTATTGTTTTGAAGGACCAAAAGTAGGGTTTTGGTAATTTGGATAGTAGCTTCTGCCTTACTTTTATTTATTTTTTTCATTCCAATTTTTCCTCGATCAAGGACCATGACAATTCCCTGATAATTTAAGGCTTGTCACCATCCTTGATTGTGGCAATGTCAAGGGTATTATCACGGTCCTTGACCACGATCCATGATCATGACAAGATCTATGTCACCCTTTAGTTCGACCAAAAATCCTGAATTAAAATTACTGTGACAACAAGACTTATTATGGTCAATGTCCGTAATAATGCCTATTGTCATGCCCTGTGATAATGCCTATTGTCATGCCCTGGGATGTCACGATCCTTGATCGTGTCAAGTCTTTATTGTCACAGTCAAGTACCATAACAAGTTAGTTATTTATGTGTAGTGTTTGGAATTAATTAGCATAAATTCTAGGGCTTGAAGTTTTAAAGAGCTTTTGTTTGTGATCTAGACTGAGCGAGAGGTTTGAAGTTTAAATTCTAGGGATTTTTTATCCCGTTTACCTTATATTACTCCCAATTGATATTGTAAGCGATTCATTATTCCGTTTGGTACTTGAACGAAAATTACAATAGTGAATAATGGACATGGAGGTAAGCATGAGCACACAAGCCCTCATAATCCCTATATGCCCAATTAATGTTGTAAGAGAATCATTCTTTTGATTTTTTGGACAAAAGGTAATTGAACGTCAACGAGAGACCTACCAGCGAGGAGGTAGGCATGAGTATATTTTAAGGTAAAACCCACCAATCGTAATCCATTTCATCAAACCAATTTGGGTTTATTTTACATTTCTTTTTTAAAGTCGAGCAACTCAAATGGGTTTCTTCTTTGAAAACATGAGGTGCCGACCTTATTTGTGAAGCTTTTGTGCAACTTAAATGGGCTTTTGTGTTTGAGTTCAAAATACAGGCATGAGATACCGACTTCATTTGTGAAATCAAACAACTCGGCAGGGTTCTTATCATGTTTCTCAAATCTCAGTTTTCTTCTAAGTCTGAAAAGTCCTTTCTCCATACTCAAATTCATAAGAGACTCGTGTTCGTAAGTTAATCAGATGAGTATTGTTGAGGTGAAAATATGAGTCTACGCACTCGACGCAATAAATTTATAAGTGCAAAGACAATCAAGTTAAGGGGATGGGAGAAGAGAGAAACAACAAGTATACGTGGTTCAATCGGGGTAGGGTAGTGAGTGAGGGGTAGGGTTTTCTTTTCTTACATCTGGGGAAACATGAGTACAAATACTTATAGATTATTTAAGCTTAACATTATTCCATACTACAAGAGTCTTTAAATACTCAAAGTCATTACAGCGTCTTTCTTAATTCCTAGCATGAACATTGGATATATTTGAATTTAGGGAAGACACGTGTTCGTCTCTAGAATATCCATACACTCCCACATTTCTCATTTGTCTAGATTCCCAACCACTTTAATAGGAAATGTGTTAGTCATTTGAAGTAATGGTATGTTGACAAAGTCTTGAGATTTAAATGAGTCGGCACTCCTTCATCTAATGAAGTCAGACGCCTTGATGATCAAGGTGGGATGTTCGTACGATGAAGCTAAGATCTTAGTATGTCACTCGTTTTCGCAAACTCGTCATCCTACCATTATAACATTGGGCGTCTGTCTACCTAATTACTACCCTAACGTTCCCCCGTTCGTAGACTAATAAAACCCATGTTTACTAGGCGATTGCAATGGTCTTCGACAATACCCTTCATTTGTCTTCAGATTGATCAAAATAACCTCTCATATGTTATGCCTTGACTCATTATGTTCTTGAAGATGATTTGAAGGGTTGATTGTGTGGCCAAATGAAGTTTATTCCACGTGTTTGATGTTTTGTGGTGCTTAACGATGAGCATGAAAGTTGGTTTTCTTTTATTAGTCGTGATCCACTTAGGATCTTGTGTTAACTTCAACATCTGTGAGAAGATCTAGATTCAGCATGAACTATTTCTAATGTAAGGCGTCAATCAGGTGAAGAGTTATAATCATTACACACTTGACGCCGTCCAATTTCCCAAGGTGGAGATGGGCGTATCAACCCACCCTATGCGTTCCCATTGCGTCTGTCCCCCACTGAACCCTTATGGACCATTTAATTCACTCAGATCGAACCTTTAAATTTTAACGAGTTTCCTCAATTGGTATAAAGGACTCCCTAAACCCTATTTTTGAACTTTCGTGTCTTGTAATCACACAACAACCGGAGCTTCCATTTCCACCTTCTTCTTTAAAAATATCATCCCCCACTACCTCCCAATCCTTCGACCCTCTGTTATACTTTACCTGTGAACTCTTTCCTTTATTTTGAACCATCATGTTCTAACATTTGGAGGCTTCAACATTTTCTCTTCTTAGGAGCGATTGTGTTTCCATCATTATGTTTTTTCTCGTTACGAGTACGGCTTTTCCTCCATTTTTATTTTCTTTAACTCCTTTCTTAAAAAACCTGGCAAATCAGTTTTTAGGTGTCTTTTATTTTACTCGGATTCACTACACCAAAACTAGCAACTTATCACGATCAAAAACCTTGACAAGTCGAACTTGTCACGGTAAAAAACCATAACATGTCTGGGGGTGACAACTTTTTTATCACAAAAGTGTCATGGTTAAAGTCTGTGGCATATTTTCTCTTGTCACGGTCGTGTCACATATAAAAACCGTGAAAAGACCGTTACAAGGATTTCTTATCACGAAATTTGACCATGACACACCTGTGGAAAATGATAACATGTCACAATCAAAGTCCGTAATAAGAAATTCTTGTCATATTTTTGTCACAGTCAAAGTCCACGACAATACTGAGCAACATTTACTGCTGCCCAGTAAGGCCACTGCCACTACCCAGTAGTATTATAACTTGTTAAAACAAATATATGATATATTTTCTCAACCAATATTCATTCATTCATAAGATCTAAGTCATACAACATTCATTCATTCATTATAAAAAAATAAACAATAAATAACATGCAATTTTCATATTCATAATAATTAAAAACAAAATAAATACTAATCAAATTATTATAAATTGTTCTTTACTTATCAATTTGACGGAGAAAAGTAGGCCATACTACATAAGAATTGAGGCAACCCACAATAGTGCGAATGTCGAACTATTCGTTCAATCACACAGGTTCATTATTTTTTTCCATGAACACCTTCGTGACGCAGATATCTGCCTCATGCGGTTGCAACGAACGCTTATGCACCATAATTCCTAGGCGTGTATTCGGATCCCTCACCCCGTTAGTTATTTTATCACCACCCTTTGTGTCTACTATATACACACTAGGCCAACCAATTGTTAAAACTGGCCTTAGGACGAGGGGGTAGAGGTGGGGGTAGTGAATATGTCATATGGAGATGAAGGGGTATCAATGAAGGTGAGGGTGAGAAAGATGCAGTAGTGGTACTCTCATCCACCACTTTCTCCTTGCCCTCCTTCCCTGAGTTGGATTCAACCTAGCCTTTAAGATCATGCTTGACAAACGCAAACATTTTTTCCATTGTTGTCTCCAAGTTGTCCAACTTAACGTCATTATTGGTCATTAACTCGTCCACCTTGCATGCCAGCGCAGTGTTGCTAGACACAATCCTAGTGAGAATTGACTTCCCCACCTGAGAGATCATCCCCCGAGTATGGACCTTCTGATGCCAACCGAGCACTTGGCTTAGTGAGTTCGTACCCAGAGATGCCTATTGGCATCACTCTACGAGTTATGCACTTCTTTATTCCTTAAAGAACAAAAAACTACACGATTAGACAAATCAATAAAAAAGCCTATGATTATAAAAAATTTATAACGTAATTAAAGTTATAGCTTACAATAGACGCAGCCACGGTCGGATCCACCTCCTTATACTTACCTTTCTTTGTTTGAATTTCCACATAGGCATCGATCCTATATAGCTAACCCCCAAGACCGCTTCCTGTCTCCCGAAATAAAATAATGAAAAATTAGTAAATTAGTATATAATTATGACTAAATGGAATAAAATAAAGCTAAAATGAAAGAACATTCAAAACATACCATCCTATGCTCCACCTCGGCGTAAGACGTACGCCCAGGGTGGTGCACGTCAACCTTCTTGGACTGATTTACCCTCCCGATTCAAGAGAGTACAATTGCCTTTTCGAGACCTCATTATCGACAAATTGTTTTCATATTGCCAATGAGATTGTCTCCTTCGCAGGTACCATGTCCCTAACTCATAAGATGGACTCCCGATCTCGGCCAAAGTATCATATACGGATATTTTTCTTCCACGTTTTATATTGATCTTTTAATTGTTCCATTATGGAGTCGTGTAAATGTGGGGGCAAGCCGAATTATTCTTGTCAAATAAATACAAAACGAAATGAAAGTGAGTTAGTAGTATTTAAATTATAAAATATAAATATAAATACAAAACAAAAGGGAAGTGAGCAAGTACCTGTAATGCCCCCCAAATGTCCATCTTAAGCTCGTAAGGCACCCTCTTCCAATCCGTGTACCTGGGGCCAATAATCGTATTTAGAAATTCCGAGCCCCTAGCTTGTAAGACCATCTTGTACTCCACTACGGTGCCCAACTTTTCCCACTTTGGGGGCCTAGTGCTAGACGAGCCTTCCTCGCCCCCACTGACCCTGACGCCGTGATGTAGAGATTTCCTGCAAACATTGTTATTATTAGACACATATATATGAGAAAATGATCAAATCTAAATGAATAAAAGCATTAAACTGTCATCCAATAATAATAAAGCACTAGAAGAATACAAATTAACGACATTAGAATAACACAAATCCATATCATAAAATTGGAATACTTATTACAAATCTAAAAATTGTTTCAAATTCGGATTATCTAACAAATTTTGAAATAATCCATAAATTGATTAAAATCCAAATTAACATATTCGCTAACCAACAAACCAATTTTGATTCAAATCCACAAAAACTGATCATAATCCAAATGAATAAAAGCATTAAATTGTCATCCGATAATAACAAAGCACTAGAAGAGTACAAATTAACAACATTAGAAAAATATAAAATACATATCATAAACCAAACTAAGCATTGTTTAAAATAATTGAATACTTATTACAAATCTAAAAATTGTTTTAAATTTGGGTTATGTCACTGACTTTGAAACAATGTTTAAATTGATTAAAATCCAAAGTAACATATTCACTAACCAACTAACCAATTTTGATTCAAATCCACAAAAAGTAATCAAATCCAAATGAATAAAAGCATTAAATTATCGTCTGATAATAACAAAGCATTAGAAGAATACAAATTAACGATAGTAGAAGAATAAAAAATCCATATCATAAACCAAACTAAGCATTGTTTCAAATAACTGAAATACTTATAAAAAATATAAAAATTATTTCAAATGCGGGTTATCATTTAAAATGGATTGATATTCCGTAGGAGGAGCCAAGTCATTCACGCTACTGGTTAGACGCTCCAAAACAACAATATGAAACAAGATATAAGTCGGGGTTTATCAAAGCATATATAAATTGGGGTTTATCAAAGCAGAATAAATCGCTGGCTTATTTGGTAATTGGCAATAACGTTAAAAACGTGCATTGTTTGATACTAACATATCTTTGAGATTCATGTGTTCAAGTTTATACACACACACACACACACACACACATTTCAGATCTTGAAAAATTAAAATAGATCTTGAATAATAAAAATAGAAAATTTGGATCATAAACACACACCACCAGTTGCTACTCCCCACACTCAAACATAAAAGCCACACACACACTCCTTACCTACAACCCGAACTAAACCCATATCCCACACCTTATTTCTATTCTACAACCCCACACCTTATTTTCACGCTACAACCATTTACAAAGGTTCACAATAAGGAATTGTACAAGAAAAATTGAGTGGAATTGATGTAAAAATTAGTATAAGTGAATGGTTGAACAAATTGCTTTAAAATTGGGTGAGGAGATTTTCCAAACACTTGGTGGGCCAAAATAAAGGATGTCTTTGATAATTCTACTGGCTTGAAGTTAACCCAATTATTTATTTTAGCAACATAAGTCAACTTCAACAATCAATAAAAAAAATATGTGAATTCAGTCCAAACACCATTATAAACAAAATGTGCCCAAACACCATACGTCATTAACATTTTTCCAAACACCATACACAATTTATCACAGGCCATTAAAATTTTGTCACGCCACATACCAAAAAAAATTCCCCAAACAACAAATTCCATTAATATTCTTCTAAACTTTATATAACGAAAACATGCCCAAATACCCCTAAAAAATTGAATATGAATTCCAAACACAAACACAAATAGAAAACATCTATATCATTTTTGAATGGTGCAAACTAATAAATTAATAAATCTAAAAAACAAATGAGAGGAAATTTACCTTCAAATGAAGACAGAGAGAGGGGGAGAGAGAGAGAGAGAGAGAGAGAGAGAGATTATACGATTTGACTTAACTCTACCTCGATGATTTGAGAGCAATAGTAGCACTGGGGGGCTAAGGAGGGATGGTGGGCAAAGAACCAATGTTTGAGAGAGGAATGAACGGTATTATAAGATAGAGAGGAAGATATGGTGAAAGAAGTGCTTAAATCAAACAGGTAGGTTTTTAATTTATGTTTGTTATCACAATCGTGTCACGATTAAAGATCGCGACAACAAACAAATGTTGATCGTGAGACGACCATGATAACAAACTTGTCAAGGTTTTTACTGTGGCACTATCGTGACAAGTCATTATCACGATCGTGTCACGGTCAAAGACCTTGATAATGTCTTCGTGTTCTTTTGTCAAGGTTTTTGAGCTCGACAACTCCTTGGAGGTGAAAAGTGACAAAAATCCTTTTTTAGTGTAGTGATTAGTAACTTTCTATCCCAATTTTCATAGGTTACCCCCCATATACCAAGCCTTGTCACTTCGTGTTCTCTTTTGTTTCAATGTCTCGAGTGGATTAATTCATTCGATACATCTCCCAACTTATCCCAATAAGAAAGGCTTCAATGTCAACGTGTTATTGTAAACATGATGGAGATAGTTAAGATCCTTGAGTCTAAAGGAGGGCCTCCACCTTAGGGGATTCATCATCAAATGAAAATAGGCCAAGTCATCCTCCTAAATCCTCAAATATGACCCAACATAATGCTCAAACATGGTCCCATCTAACCCCTCTTAGGTTAGTGGTTCTTGGGGAAAACCCTTAGACCCCTATGAATCCATGAGTTACATGATCGAACTGCCAATGGGCAGTATGAACATATTGAACTTCCTAGGACTTCATTCGCCCATTTCACCGATCAGACTAATCATGCCTTACACACTCATGAGGAGGAAGTCATCTTTTCTGAGCATTACTTACAAGAAGGACTTAGAAATTCTGTCTTGAAACCCATTCGAGATGTGCATTTATTCCTAAATATTCCCCCTCCCAACTTACACCAAGCGACTGGAGAATTTTGATCGGCTCCATGGTGCATTTTCATGACTTATTTAGTGTTAATCATACTCTTATTGTGTTTCAATTGTTAACTTTTTACAAGGCTATGGCTTCTCAGGGAGGTTGGTATACCTCATCCTATAAACGCAAGGATGAATCTTTGTCACTTCACTTCCTTTCTCTAATCATGACTGGAGGCATCACTTTCTCTATATCAAAGTGGATTGGAGTGTGATGACTAGAATGACCTTAATGGTCATTTGTTCACTGCTCCCATCATTTGGAACAAAACTAACCTCAAGGAGCCAAACCTTGTGTATTTTTTCATTCGGCTTTACTAATTCTTCTTTAATTTTATTATTTTTTCTTCTTTTTGGTGTCTTAAAGGGATATTTAGTGAACTTCCTGACATTCCAACGACCCAAAAGGAGAGGGTTCAGGAAGTTATAAGTAAAATTTGCCCATTTAAGGAGCTTTGTGATCTGAAGAGATTAAAGGATCTTGGCCAAAGGAGAAGAGGTACGAGACCACGATGCCCTTCGATTTTGTGCTGACACCAAAGAGGCTCATCGCTTACTTATCCATTTGTATCCTGCATTATTCCTTCGTTCCTCAGTTATACTTTTTACACAACGGACATTCTCATTAACTTTCTTTCTTGTACCGATCATTTTGTTACTTTTTTAACTTATCCTTGCAGTCTCTCCAGAAATGGCCCAACAAGGGTATCGAGCTTCTCTATACATAATGACTCAGATAATGAATGTCAATCAACCTGCCACTTCTCAATCAAGCCCCTACGACTAATGTAAATATTGGGGGTTTTAAAATGGTGAGTCCCCTTAACGTTATAGAGGAGACATCATCCATCCAGAAAGTGGGTTATGAGACCCTACAAATGAGGAGAATGTGGAAGAGTCAATTTGATGCCAAAGATAGGACTCGGCCATTCTTGCCTTTGTTCACTCAAGGTTGATTGCGGATGAGGAGGAGGGATATACTGATGGCGAGAGAGTGACCATGGATGGGTAAAGGTTCGAGATCCCCCATCCTCGCTATGATGATCCATATTATAATTATATGTCCTTCCCAAATGCATATATTTCGGATGACATTGATCTGTTGAGTGGGGATCCGATCAGTAACACTAAAGAAATGATCTGGCAGAGGTCAATAGTAATTGCATTTTTTAAAAATTTACACTTTTATTAACTATGATTTCTTTCCTTTGTCTTGATTGTGTGAATTTGTTGTATGTGAGATTTATGGTAACTTATATGGCCAAGAAATGGCTATAGAGATAGGACAAGACTAAAAAACTATAAGGGCCTGATTGGTGACCTTGAAAAAGTCCCAGACTAATGCCAATATGGACCTTATGACTTTGCAAGGAGATAAAGACACTGACAAGATGACCAAGGATCATGCCTTATCATAGAAGAATAATCTCACCTTGGAGAAGGATCAGTTGTTGAACGAAGTCTCTGAGCTAAGGTGGCATCTCATCGAGAAGGAGAAGGAGAAGACCGAGTGAGTTTGGCCCCTTTAATCAGGTTTAGGTACCTGAAGTCTTTCATGACTTTAGTGTATTGTGGAGTGATGAAGTACTAATTATTCATCCATGGCTATATTGAACTACTCAAAAGGTTCTGTGTGGCTCATCCAGACATGGATCTTTCTTCCTTCAACCTCATCGATTGTGAAAATGAAGAGGACTCAATGCCTTTCCCCTCGTTCTTGAACAAATAGGGATACGCCCAGTATCATGGGCTTCTGACAGCTCCTTGGCCTCTCTAAAGGCGAAGATTTACATATCTTCATGCACGAGGATATGGTTCTAATGATGGCTTATGTGGTCCCCTCTGCTCCACCTTATTCTTGGCAGTTTTCTTGCTTGAGAAAAACTTTAATTATTTAAATTTTATGGCTCTATAATATGGGCTTCGGTCTTAGAATATTTTTTATCGGATTCATCATGGATATTTATGTAATTCAAATGGCATGGTCATATTTGACCTTTTTTTTCCAAAAAATGATTTTTCTTTATTTTGAATGCATTCTCCAACTACTTCTTTATTTATAGTACTTATAGACTGATTTCTCCCATACTTTCTTTAAATTATGATAGTTATCTTTATTTAATTATTCTTGATGATTGTATGGTGGTTGATAACTGCTAAGAAAATTTTGATACTCAATTGAAGAACCGAGCTGACTGTAAAAATTATTAATGCTCAATTGATGAACTGAGGTGTTCATAAAAAAAATTATACTCGGTTGACAAACCGAGTAGGTTGTTTATACTCGATTGATAAGATGAGTTATTCACACAGGTTGTTTATACTCGATAGATGAACTAAGTTGTTTATACTCCGAAGGTTAATTGGTAAAGGGTGGTTAGAACGACCATTGATGTTCTAATCATTAGCTTTATTTAATAATTTTGTTTCTCTAATTTTCAGCATTGTTGCCTTCTTACCCACCATACACCCCTATTTTATTTAAAAATAACTAAGTGTTTGGAGACATCCCTTCTTGACTCAGAATTAAACTTATTTATACTATGCGACCACGCTATGTAGACTGGATTAGATTTGAGGTACCGGGAGTTAACTTAGTGATCAACCAAGTTGTTTTTCGAAGATTTTTATGTCCGGAAAAGGTGTACTAAGATGTGGCTTGGCGTGATCATTCTTCTGACCTTATGGATGGTTCATAATCCAATATGATCCGAACGCTTAGATGCGTATTCGACCATTGTACTAGTTCATAACTAGTATGCTCCGAGTGGGGCGGGAATGAGAAAAGATACCTTAATGGAAATAATGCAACCAATGAAGAAAAATATATCATTTGGATGATAACACCCTCTTATTAATTCGCAGTGATTATTAGAGTTACAACTTGCAGAACGCAAAAAGAAAATACATGAATTAAACAATTGAAATTGAAAAATAAATAGCAGATAATAGCTGGTGATCTAGATTGCTCATCAGCCATTCGTTTTCTCTTTGAGATCATCTTTAGTAGTAGTAAAGCTTCATATTTTCGACATTCCAAAGGAGTGGGAGGGAATTTCCCTCATGGTCTCGAAGTTTTCATTTTCCTGGTCATATGATGCAAGCCACCATATAAGGGCCCTCCAAGTCATCGGTTAACTTTCCAAGGTTGGGATTTTTATTGACTTTATCATTTTCCTGGGGATGAGGTTTTCGACCTAAAAGGATCAGTTCTTCACCCTCTAGTCGTAGTAATGGGATGTATTATGTTCTGTTACAACCACCCTTAGTGTTTTTTCTTCCCTGTTCTCATCCAATAGGTCTAAGTTGGTCTGGAGCCATTCATTATTCTCTTCTTCATTGAAATATTTCACCATCAAGCTTTGGAGTTCTAGTTTTAATTGGTATCGCAACTTCGACCCCATAAATCAGAGGAAAATGTGTGGACCCTTTCAATATCCACATTGTCATTCTGTAGGCCCATAGGATGGAGACCATCTTCTCAATCCAGAGTCCCTTAGAACCGACAAGTTCCATTTTAATTCCATGGAAGAACGTTCAATTTGTTACCTTAATATGACCTTTACACCTAGTATGCCTTGGGTTTGAGTAGTAGTGCTCAATATTGAACTGGTTGCATAACTTGTCGATTTGATACTATGAAATTGCCTCCTATTATCTAAAATGATAGCATTTTGAAAGTCAAATCGGATGATGATGAACTTCTAGATGAATTAATGCACTTTCTGATCAGTAATTTTCATGAGTGGATATTATAAAAACGAAACTGTGTGATAATTGATCAAATTCGCAAATTTCTAAACTGGCACACTTATTTAATTAGTGTCTATTTTTAAACGAACTTAAATCATCCCCTACACATGCATTTAAACATCATAAATAATTCAAACCAAGCATGAAAAATAAAGACGACCGATTCAGGAAAAAAACCCTTTCGTGTAAAACCTATTACAAACACTTTGAAGAATTCACAAGACCTTTGACTTACATACAAACTAATAATCTCCCACAAGTGTGTAATGCACAGTGCCTTCAGTAAATCTTCAAAGATATAAGAGATAGCGAAATACCCTCCAGGCGTCAGTTCGTCGTACCCCTCCCACATTTTAAGGTTTCAATTCTATGAGGTGCATTCTATAATGTTAATGATTCGGACTTTTGTTTGAATTCATTCAATGTGCTAATGATGCGTATGGAATCTTTTTCGCTTTTTTTGGGCTTATCGCATATTGGTTTGGGCATATTTTAAGGAAACCATGTGATGTTTGTGGGTATCATCCCTGAAGACACTCGTTCACTAGGGTGACCTAGGATTTTAACGGCTTATTGCATACGCTAAATGCAATCGAATCGCCCGCAAAAGTGGCCTTATGCTTTTATACCATATTTTTGTACTTATCCTGCTTTTGGTTTGCTTATAGTTCTTGTTGCATCCTATTTCATTGCTAGGGACTAGCAATGTGTAAGTTAAGGGGTGTGATAATACGCAAATATTGCGTATTTCGTCCCTCGAACCTACGCATTTTAGCCCCCTCGGGTATCTTATTCCATTTATTTATGATCGTTAACCAAACAACCTTGTATTTCTACGTTAACATCTATTGCAGGGTTTAATTGAGCTATTATAGTTATTTGGATGCTAAGTGTGAAGTTCGGATGCATTCCGCTCGATTTTCGTACACGACAGCACGTTCGAGGGAATTTTAGTCTTTTCATAGCTTCGGCATCTGGCCCAACATCTAATGGAAGTTGTATCCCTCCTCGCAAGCTTCGTGTGGCTGCAAACGGTGTGCGATTCCGATTCGGAATGAAGAAGTTACGAGGATTCTAGCGGAGGAGAAATGCAAACAATCAAAACAGGAGGAAGGATTTTGCAGACCTGCTTGATCGATCGATCAATCGATCCATCAGCTTTTGCAATTTGTGGGGGAGACAGTGGGCTGATATTTTTGCCATCGATCGATCGATCCCCTGTTTCCAGCAGATATTTTGGCTTCTATTTTCTTTCTTCTTTTCTTTTCTACTTCTTTTCCCACTTACTATATAAAGGTTTTTTGTTGTAATAAACAGATATTAAGAGTTAGAATAGATTTTAGGATAGTTTAGCTTAGGGTTTGGGGGATTTGAGAGTTCTTATTTTCCTTTCTTGGTTTGACACCTTTTAGGGTTTGTAATTGGTACTTTTATCTTCCCTCTCCATTTAATATAAGTTGTATTTCCATTATTCTTGCTTTCTAGTGTAATTTACAAGCTTTCTTAATTTTATTTACATGCGTTGATTTACTTGCTTTCTAGTGTAGATTTACCTCTTTTATTTACCGCTTTCATTTATCGCGTTTTTAATATGCTTTCTAGCTAATTTTAAATAAGTTGTGTTTGAATTTAACTCACTCGGGTTGATGCGTTGCTTTGCTTTGGTGATGGCGTTTATGGGTCTATTTCGAGTACGTTGTTCTAGTTATTGTGCCTAGGAGATTTGATGGGGCATATCATGTATGTCCCGAACTTACGAGCTTGCGTGCGCAATTTTTGGGGTATTTATTGACGCCAAAATCTTATTAGTCTTTTATGCGGATTCAGGGGCGTGACAACCCTTGGTTCAATTAACTGTCGAAATGAGACGCATTCGTAATAACTCGTCGACCCATGTATCCATTTTATACTAATTAACTTGGGTAAGGGATATTCGATGCTACCTATAGTCTTACTTGCAGCATTAATCTAGTTTCAATACACTCGCCTAGATTAATATTTCCTTTTTATGCATGTTTTTATTTTTAGTTTGTAATTCACCTTTTACACTTTTATTTTGGAATATTAAATCGTATAAATTCTAGCAACTCGTCTCAGTGGATCTTTCAATACCCGACTTACCGCTAGACTTGCCCCGTAAGTGTAGTCGTAATTTAGGTTTTTGTATTGTCGCGGTGAAACGAAACTAACGACTATGCCCTTACACGAGCACACCTTTCACGCGTTGATCGGCCATATCAAAATCTTCCTCAGAATCAGATTCACAAACTTTTTCTTTCTTCTTTTTAAAATGAGTCTTTAAATCAACGCCATTATCCTTAGCCTTAATGATTTTGGGAAATATGTCAATCTCATAGGTTTGAAGATCTCCTACAAGTACTTCCAACTTAAGTGATTTCAAATTTCCCAAAGAGTTCAAAACAGTGACTTTAGGAATAAAACATTTTGGAAGAGTTCTCAAAATCTTTTTAACGACACGCGTGTTATTAATCACCTCACCCAAATTAAAACTGGTGTTGACAAGGTCCGACAAACGTGCATAAAAATCATCAAAGCATTCAAACTCGGACATGGTGATAGTCTCAACTTGGGTGTCCAAATGTTGTAACTTTGATTCTTTAACCACATTCGTACCCTCATGTGTCAATTTTAAAACATCCCACGCCTCTTTAGACGTGGTGCACATCATAAATCGACGGAACTCGTCGGGAGTGACGGCTCCAGAAATAGCACTAAAACTACGGGAATTACAATTAGACAGTTTATAATCATCTTCAGTCCAGGATGACACGAGTTTTAAAGAGATGATATTATCAACGGTGACCGTGGGAGGATTCCATCCATTTTCACAAATCAACCAAACACGCTCGTCAATATATTTAAAAATAGATTTCATACGAGCTTTCCAGTAGGCATAATTAGACCCGTCAAAAATAGGCATCTGATTAGATAAGTGCTCCATAGGAAAAATTGCGATTTTTTACAAAACTGATTTTTTTTATAAAAAAAAATCTATATCACACAAATTTTGCAAATAATAGGAATACGCAAAAAATTAGTGCAACCTGCTCTGATACCAATTTGTAAAAACGTGACTGTGTGATAATTGATTAAATTCGCAAATTTATAAACTGACACACTTATTTAATTAGGGTCTATTTTTAAACAAACTTAATTCATCCCCTACACATGCATCTAAACATCATAAATAATTCAAACCATGCATGAAAAATAACGACGACCGATTCAGGAAAAAAAATATTTCGGGTAAAACCTTTTATAAACACTTTGAAGAATTCACAAGACCTTTGACTTACATACAACCTGATAATCACCCATAAGTATGTAATGCACATCGCCTTCAGCAAATCTTCAAAGATACGAGAGACAGCGAAATACCCTCCAGGCATCGGTTCGTCATCTTCGGCTCGTCCACATGCAGAATGACTACGCTCGGTATCTACCAATCAAATATGGAGATCCCTTCTCCACAAAGGTTGAACAAAAGCAAAGTTGTGCTCTTGAACACCAAAATAATTTACTAAAGCATATGGGAGTGTTGTGAATTGAAAACCAAAAAGGGATTAAACCCCAAAAGGAAGAAGCCAAAAGAATTCTGCTTTCACAGTTTTTCTGTTCTGTCAAACGCGGGGACTTCTTAAACAAAACAAAACCACATAATGAGTTTTTATAGAAAATTACGCTGCCTCAAAAATCGAGATCATTCAAACGAGATTAGGGTCTTGCGCGAACGAAGGAAAGATGTCGTTTGAACGACATTGTGCGACTTGCACATGTCGCTCGAACGACATTGCTAAGTCGTTTGAACGACTACTACGTCAAAAAATTATTATTTTAATGTCTGCTCCAAGACTTAAAAAAAAATACTCATTCTCAAAATTTGACGAAAAAGTCCGCTCCAACACTTAGAAAATATTTTGTAAAAATATCTCAAAAGCTCTAAGTGTAAAGTTAAGGTATTTAAAACATAACCTTACCAAAGTAAACTTCGTGGAGTCTTGAATGATGAAGAACTTGAATAATTAGGATCCGTCTTTGATGTAGATTTCTCTTCGAATGTTCTTCAACGGTGTAGCGGTATTTTACGTACTAAATTGATAACCGACTTATAAAAATATGTCCTTACAAATATTCCCCTATGTCTATGTCGGTACACACATAAAAAATCCGAGATATCAAAAACCAAAATTCATATACAAATCTACCCTCCTCAAGAATAAATTTGCAAGACCTCAAAACTGTTCTTCAATCATCTTCATCAATTCTCAAAGATTTTTTCATCAGGGTATGCAACATTATGATCTTGAATCTTTATACCTAAACACATGAGATAAAGCAAAAATACCTTCATGACGCATCGAGATTGAAATGATATAAGAATAAAGCATTAATAATCAAATCTCCCCCATAATGCAAAAACTCCCCCATAACATGATAATTCTTTTTTCCCCTTTTTATGATGTCCCCAAATAGACAGATAAGAAGAAAAAATCAAAACATAGAGTGCACGATAAATTGCATAGCAAATATGGATCGAACTACGCGCATGCAAAGGTATGTCTAAAATGTTTCGTAAACTATTTTTGATTTTTTAATTTTTTATACAAAAATAAGATACTAAAAATCACACCATGGATTTAAACTTAAACAACCAAGTCATGAAAATAGAATGAGTGTATGTGAACACATTCGATAGGTAAATCAACTCAATCAATCATATGTGCACGATGCATATGTGCACCCCTAATGAATGAACATCAAAAGTATCCTTAGGTGTAAAAATTTATTGAATTTAGATGACATCGTCTTATGCAAACAACAAATCAAATTCAAAGTGATTTCCACACCAATAACATTTTAAACTATTTAGCGCTTGTTCAAGATTTTAAAGGACGTGCAAACTCGTTATAAAATTTCCAACCAAACTCCCTCATATATATTTTCTTTTAGAGGTGAATAAACTAAATTCTCAAACTTTGGAGAATTGGTGCAAAAACTTAAATGGCCCATAATTGGCATGAATTTCTTTTTATTGCCTCTAAATTTTTTTTGGGCTCTTTAAAACCTCTTTGGACCCTGGATAAGTAAATTCCTCAATTTTCTAGGTCCAATTTAGACGGCGGCTTAATCATAAAGGATAAATGAAAATCTTTCGTAGCCCTTCACCGTTTTTAAACAAAGCACACAAATCCTCACAAATGGCTCTTATATGCACAACTTTCTTATCAAGTTTTATCGCGCTTGGTTCGTTTTAAGGACAGGATTGAAGTGGAAACACCCAACCAACATGTGATAACACAAGCACAATAATCAAACAAATCCGTGCATGTGTGGCATAAAGGAAATCACGAGTCAAACATGTAGGAAGTAACACTTAATTACATCTCAATGATTCCAAACATTATAAAGCACATGGATGAATTGACCTATTGTCTCCAAACACTATCAAATAGTCACATAAAAAAATTGAATGATGTTGTGACTCGGTCATCCTAAGTGTCCACCATAAACAGTGCAAACCAAATACAAAAAAAATGGTTTTTGTCAAAAATTTTATCAAAATAAAATCTTTTTTGGCTTTTTCAAAAAAATTCCAAAAGAAAAAATTTATACAAAAATGATACATACTAGCAATAGGAAAATAATGACATCATGAAAATCATCCTATGCTAGTAAATCAGTCAAATCTCAATCGTTAAGTGTGGAGGGGTTTTCCAAAGGTGGTGTCAACTTATGAAAAATCTCCATTAAATTTTGTGAATTTTTGATCAAAAACTTAACTTGCTCACCTAAATGTGCAAACTCTCTCATGTAATCTCCAGGAGCATGTAAAGTATCATGTGTGGGTGAATGTGTGTTAGAAACACGTGTAGAAGCAAAACGTGACACATAACCCAACTTAAATAAAATTCCTTAAGGAGACCTATCCTCTTGCAATGTGAACAAACATAAATAGGCCTAGGAACACCTCTCTCAAAAACTCTAGGGCGTGCTCTCATAATAGGAATGGGACACCTAGGTGGGTTAGGGTGAGACTCACATGAATCTAACACTAAAGTAGGAACCGGCTCGGGTGCTAATTTGGAAGTAGAAGCACCGTCATGACTTATTTCTAACTTCTCACCTTTACCCTTAAGAACCACCTTTTCAACCTTCTTAGGTGCGTTCTCAAAATTGACTTTGACCTCCCTGACACGTTTGAGATCACTCTCGAGTTGGGATATACGTGTCATCAGACTAGACACCGTGTCGGTCAAATCATATTTTTCCCTTTTTAAAACTTCCTTCTCTCCTCCAAATCTAAAACCCGAAGATCTAAATCCCTATTATACTTCTTTGTTTTCAAGGTCTCGGTGTACAAATATCTAAAAAAAAATTGGATCTCACTTTCATCTCCACTCTCCTCCTCGCTTTCTTCCTCACTTGAAGAACACAAATCACAATCATCGCTCTCGTGTGCACTCTCGTCAGACAAAGTGGGTGTGCTCACACGACTAGAAAAAGAGACAACCATCCCATGTGCTAAACCTTTATCGAACTCATCTCCCTCATCACCCTCACTATCACTAAGAGTGGCGGGCATAGCAGTCTCTTTGCCCTTTCTCCTTATCCTAATAGGACACTCTTTAGCTATGTGCCCTTTCCCGTCACACTCAAAGCACCCGATCTCATCCTCCTTGTCACTATCTTTGGCCCCCACTTTCTTTTTATTTGACTCAAAAGTTCTCTTTTTATTGGAAGAATTTTCTTTATTCATTTCGAGAAACTTTTTAAAAAAATTCATAAACAAGGCCATTGAGAATACGCAAATATTGCGTATTTCATCCCTCGAACCTATGCATTTTAGCCCCCTTGGGTATCTTATTCCCTATATTTATGCTCGTTAACCAGACAACCTCAGATTTCTACGTTAACATATTTTACAGGGGTTAATTGAGCGTTTATAGGTATTTGGACGCTAAGTGTGAAGTTCGGACGCATTCCGCTCGATTTTCGTACACGACCGCACGTTTGAGGGCATTTTAGTCTGTTCACAGCTTGGACACCTGGCCCAACATCTACAAGGAAGTTTTATCCCTCCTTACAAGCTTCACGTAGCCGCAAACGGTGCACGATTCTGATACAGAATAAAGAAGTTATGGGGATTAGAGCGGAGGAGAAATGCAAACAATCAAAACAGGAGGACGGCTTTTGCAAACCTGCTTGATCGATCGATCGATCAAAAGGATCGATCGATTGATCCTTCATCTTTTGCAATTCGTGGGGGATATAGTGGGCTGATATTTTTGCCATCGATCGATCGATCCCTTGTTTCGAGCAGATATTTTGGTTTTTATGTTCTTTCTTCTTTTCTTTTCTACTTATTTTTCCACTTACTATATAAAGGTTTTTTGTTGTAATAATCAGATATTAAGAGTTGGAATAGATTTTAGGATAGTTTAGCTTAGGGTTTGGGGAATTTAAGGGTTATTCTTCTTCCTCTCTTGGTTTGACACCCTTTAAGGTTTGTGATTGGTACTTTTAGCTTCCCTCTCCATTTAATATAAGTTTTATTTCCATTATTCTTGATTTCTAGTGTAATTTACATGCTTTTTTAATTAGATTTACATGCTTTGATTTACTTACTTTCTAGTGTAGATTTACCGCGTTTATTTACCGCTTTCATTTATCTCATTTTAATATGCTTTCTAGCTAATTTAAATTAAGTTGTGTTTGAATTGAACTCACTCAGTTGACCTGCTTTGCTTTGGTGATGGCGTTTACAGGTCTATTTCGGGTGTGTTGTTCTAGTTATTGCGCCTAGGAGATTTGACGGGGCATATCATGTATGTCCCATGCTTACGAGCTTGCGTGCGCAATTTTTGGGATATTTGTTGACGCCAAAATTTTATTAGGCTTTTATGAGGATTTAGGGGCGTGACAACCCTTGGTTCAATTAACTGTTGAAACGTGACGCATTCGTAATAACTCGTCGACCCATGTATCCATTTTATACTAATTAACTCGGGTGAGGGATATTCGACGCAACCTATAGTTTTACTCGCTTTGTTAATCTAGTTTCAATACACTCACTTAGATTAATATTTCCCTTTTATGCATGTTTTCATTTTTAGTTTGTAATTCACCATTTACACTTTTATTTTGGAATATTAAATCGTATAAATTCTAACAACTCGTCTCAGTGGATCTTTAGATACCCGACTTACAGCTATACTTGCCCCTCAAGTGTAGTCGTAATTTAGGTTTTTGTGTTATTGCGATGAAACAAAAACAACGATTGTGCCCTTACACGAGCACACCTTTCACGCGTTGATCAAAATGGCGCCGTTGTCGGGGACTAGTTTGTTTTAGACTTTATTTGATTTAGTATTTCATAGTATTTTCTTTCTATTTGTATTTTTTGTCTAACATTTTTGTAGGACTTCTACATTTGAGTGCCAAGAAATACTTGAATTTTTTGCACGGGCATCTACTTTGTGTAATTCGCCACTTCGAGCCATTTTTTAGGGTAAGCATGTCTTATTCCAATTCTTTCTGTAATCGTTATGATAATTCTCAAAATCCCCATACTCCTTTGACTTTTGGTCAATACTTAGAATCCCAAAAAATTGCAACATCTAAAATAACTTAGGGCGAGTATTACAAAAGTCAAGCTTTGGAGTGCGTGTATTTTGAGAAGGAGGATAACGATTTTGGCCCTCTAATTCCTCATAATAGGAATTTTGAGACAAATTTCAATAGCTTTCAAAATTCATATATTAATGAGTTTGAGTATAGTTCCGATAATAATTTTCAAACTTCTCATTTCCAAGAATCCATAACTCGAACTATGACTTTCGATGAGAGTTTGCTCATGCTTGAGAATGAGAGGTATGAAGACCGTTATCGGGGAGAAAATCATTGTTAGGAGCAAGACTTGGATTTATTATTTGAATCCGACGATGATTTCTCTTTCGAGACTTTTGAAGTCGAGGAATGTTTTGAACCAATTGAGGACTTTGTGCCTAAATTGGAACTAACCATTCGACATTTGGCCCATCTTTTATTAGAAAATGAAAGTGAGGATGAAACGGATGTAGTATCCATTTGCAATGAGATGATTTCTTCTTTGGATCCCAAAGAAGAAATTTTCATTGAAAATGATCCTATCACTTTTGAAATTCCAGCTTTCAGTGATGATAACTCATCTCTTGAATTTGAATTTCTTTCCTCCCCATTTTCATTTTCTGTTATCACACCGTCACAAGTACCCGATGAATCGGTACCGAACTTTAAAACGTTCAACCCTTTCACCGACGAGGAGTACTTGCTCGAGTTGCTTTCCATGAAGGCATCTTTGCCCTCGTGTGCGCCACCTCCCATTTCGCTTGCTAAATCTTTGGGAGGATTTTCTGCTTTTCTCAGTCCCTACATGTTTTTGTCACCCGTTCAATCCAAATCCCCCATCGTCCCTCCAAAACTTTTAATTGATGATGGTTCCTTTTTTTCGCCTTACACATGCCTTCCGTTGTTCAAACAGAATCCATATTTTTTGGAAGGTGTGCTTGAGAGTGAGGGTACACCGGTTATCCTCCAAAGTCAAATCATTTTTGCGGTGGACCCTCAACTATTTAGACTTCTAGTGTACAGTTAGTGTGAAGCCTAAATAGTAGGTTGTATATAGTTAGCTTTTTATTATTTCTTTCTTTTTATTTTTTCTTTCTTTTAATTTAGTTTTGTGTAATTAGTTAACTCTTTGTTATTTATTTTTGCTATGCTCAGTACTAACATGTCTTGTAGATTCTTTGCACTTGTTCTTATTGGGATCGCTCCAATTTTGGGTAATATCGTTATTTTCCTCTCTTTAACTTGGTTCTTAATTCACGTTGAAGGCAATGTCAAGTTTTAAGTTAGGGGGTGTGGGATATTCTATCCATTTCTTTATTTTGTCGATTGATTTTATCACATGTTAGTTACTAAGTATGATTATCTTATAAAAATTAAAATTTTCAAAAAGAGTTTCTTTCTTTTTTCTCCTTTGTTGGGCATTTTGCCTTATTTCCGATGATAAATTTCAATAATTGCCCGATCCAATAGCAATGATGCATGTTCTCGATTTTAGAATTTATTAGACTTTAGTCCTCAATCATTGATATTATGAATAACTTCATGAATTAAACTTTAAACCCATGAGCACATACACTTTCCTTGTTATATTGATTTGGTTTAAGATTTTTATAACTCGGTATTCTTTTGTTGCATTGTATATACTTACACCGAGTAAGCTTTGTACCTTTCGTCATTTGTGAGTGTATACACTATTCTTTCCTCTTTGAAAACGTTGAATTCGTCGGTAATCTCTGTATTCTTTCATTGATCGTTCATTAATTAAGTTTATATCTTGAAATGTGTTACTTGAGATTGATTTTCAAAGTTTGTTTTGACTCGAGAATTGCGTAAACTTTAGGAAATGATCATAGGCCATCTTTGTTATATAACCCATATTAGCCTTGACCTCACCTTATATGTTTCCCCTCGTCAACCCCTTTGAGCCTAAATATTAGCCTTTCGTTTCATAACGGAGTTTTAGCCCATACATACACTTTCCATACCTTTGTTTGGAATGTTACTTGGGATTGAATGATGCGGTTATGTGTCGGTTGCAATTTAGGCATATGAGAGTGTGATAAGTAAAAAGAAAAGATATGTGTGAAAAAAGTGATGAAAAAGAGAAAGCGAAAAGCAAAAGAAAACAAAAGAAAACATGATAAAAAGAAGAAAAGAAAAAGAAAGAGAAAGTTGTAAATGTTGTATATAGTTCAACAAGCTTTGATTACTCTCCAATTCTTATATCAAATGCTCGTTTGGAACTTGTTTTCCAAATTTTGATATTGCCCGCATTTTCCCATTATCCCGAGTTTTCATTTCCTAACACATTGAATCATAGCCTACATTACAACCCTATTAAAGTCCTATGTGACCTTAGGTTGATGTAATTTAAAAATCATAATAGTTTTGATAATCTGTGAAAGACATTTTGCCTCCTTTAATGTGCGGTATCTTTCATTTAAATTACAGTTTTTCATTTTATATATAGCGTTCTTCATATGTGACATGTGTGCGGCCTAGTTTCCATTTACATTTACTCTTTATGCCCGCAAGTTCCATGTGTTACCTCCCTGTTTTGAGTGAATTCGCTTCATGAGTGTAATGCCCGTGAGGATTGATTATATGCTTGCTTTATTTAGTATCTGGTTTTATAGTGTTTTTTCCAAATAACACTTTGCATGTGCTCGCTCCCCCTCCCACATTTTAAGGTCTCAATTCTATGAGGTGCATTCTATAATGTTAATGATTCAAACTTTTGTTTGAATTCATTCAATGTGCTAATAATGCATATGAAATCTTTTTCGCTTTTGTTGGTCTTGTCGCATGTTGGTTTGGGCATATTTTGAGGAAACCATGTGATGTTTGTGGGTATCATCCCTGAAGACCCTCACGAGACGACACTAGTTCACTAGGGTGACCTAGGGGTTTAACGGCTTATTACATAAGCTAAATGAAATCGAATCGCCCGCGAAAGTGGCCTTATTCTTTTATACCATATTTTTGTACTTATCGTGCTTTTGGTTTGCTTGTAGTTCTTGTTTCATCCTATTTCATTTCTAGGAACTAGCAATGTGTAAGTTAGAGGTGTGATTATACGCAAATATTGCATATTTCATCCCTCGAACCTACGCATTTTACCCCCCTCGGGTATCTTATTCCCTATATTTATGATCGTTAACCAGAAAACCTCGGATTTCTACGTTAACATCTTTTGCAGGGGTTAATTGAGCTTTTATAGGTATTTGGATGCTAAGTGTGAAGTTCGGACGTATTCAGCTCGATTTTCGTACACGACAGCACACTCGAGGGCATTTTAATCTTTTCACAGCTTGGTCACTTGGCCCAACATCTACACAAAAGTCGTACCCCTCCTAACAAGCTTCGCGTGGCCGTGAACGGTGTGCGATTCCAATTCAGAACGAAGAAGTTACGGGGATTCTAGCGGAGGACAAATGCAAACAATCAAAACAGGACGAAGGATTTTGCAGACCTCCTTGATCGATCGATCGATCAAAAGGATCGATTGATCGATCCTTTAGCTTTTGCAATTTGTGGAGGAGATAGTGGGCTGATATTTTTGCCATCGATCGATCGATCACAAGGGATCGATCGATCGATCCTCTGTTTCCAGCAGATATTTTGGCATTTATTTTCTTTCTTCTTTTCTTTTCTACTTCTTTTCCCACTTACTATAAAAAGGTTTTTTTTCTAATAATCAGATATTAAGAGTTAGAATAGATTTTAGGATAGTTTAGCTTAGGGTTTGGGGGATTTGAGAGTTCTTTTTCTTCCTCTCTTGGTTTGACACCCTTTAAGGTTTGTAATTAGTACTTTTATCTTCCCTCTCCATTTAATATAAGTTGTATTTCCATTATTCTTTCTTTCTAGTGTAATTTACATTCTTTCTTAATTAGATTTACATGCTTTGATTTACTTGCTTTCTAGTGTAGATTTACCGCTTTCATTTATCGCGTTTTTAATATGCTTTCTAGTTAATTTAAATTAAGTTGTGTTTGAATTGAATTCACTCGAATTGACGTGTTGCTTTGCTTTGGTGATGGCATTTACGGGTCTATTTCGGGTGCATTGTTCTAGTTATTGCGCCTAGGAGATTTGACGGGGCATATCATGTATATCCCGTTCTTACGAGCTTGCGTGCGCAATTTTCGGGGTATTTGTTGACGCCAAAATCTTATTCGGCTTTAATGCGGATTTAGGGGCATGACAACCCTTGGTTCAATTAACTATCGAAACGAGACGCATTTGTAATAACTCGTCGACCCATGTATCCATTTTATACTAATTAACTCGGATGAGGGATATTCGATGCAACCTATAGTTTTACTCGCTTTGTTAATCTAGTTTCAAGCACTCGCCTATATTAATATTTCCCTTTTATGCATGTTTTCATTTTTAGTTTGTAATTCACATTTTACACTTTTATTTTGGAATATTAAATCGTATAAATTCTAGAAACTCATCTCAGTGGATCTTTCAATACCCGACTTACCAATAGACTTGCCCCGCAAGTGTAGTCGTAATTTAGGTTTTTATATTATCGCGGTTAAACGACAACAACGATTGTGCCCTTACACGAGCACACCTTTCACGCGTTGATTAGCCATATCAAAATGTTACTCAGAATCAGACTCACAAACTTTTTCTTTCTTTTTTTTTAAAATGAGTCTTTAAAGCAACGTCATTATCCTTAGCCTTAATGGTTTTGGGAAACATGCCAATCTCATAGGTTTGAAAATCTCCTACAAGTTCCTCCAACTTAAGTGATTTCAAATTTCCCAAAGAGTTCAAAACAGTGACTTTAGGAATAAAACATTTTGAAAGAGATCACAAAATATTTTTAACGACACGCGTGTTATCAATCACCTCACCTAAATTAAAACTGGTGTTAACAAGGTCCGACAAACGTTCATAAAAATCATCAAAGCATTCAAACTCAGACATGGTGATAGTCTCAAATTCGGTGGCCAAATTTTTTAACTTTGATTATTTAACCACGTTCGTACCCTCATATGTCAATTTTAAAACATCCCATGCCTCTTTAGACGTGGTGCACGTCATAATTCGGCAGAACTCGTCGGGAATGACGGCTCCAGAAATAGAACTGAAACCACGGGAATTAAAATTAGACAGTTTATAATCATCTTCAATCCAGGCTGACACGAGTTTTAAAGAGTTGATATTATCAACGGTGACCGTGGGAGGATTCCATCTATTTTCACAAAGCAACCAAACACGCTCGTCAATATATTTTAAAATAGATTTCATACAAGCTTTTCAGTAGGCATAATTAGACCCGTCAAAAATAGGCATCTGATTAGATAAGTGATCCATAGGATAAATTATGATTTTTTACAAAACTATTTTTTTTTTTGTTTTGAAATCAATATCACACAAATTTTGCGAATAATAGGAATACACGATAAATTAGCGCAACCTGCTCTGATACCAATTTGTAAAAACGTGACTGTGTGATAATTGATTAAATTCACAAATTTCTAAATGGCACACTTATTTAATTAGGGTCTATTTTAAAAAAAACTTAATTCATCCCCTACACATGCATCTAAACATCATAAATAATTCAAACCATGCATGAAAAATAATGACGACCGATTCAAGAAAAAAAACCTTTCGGGTAAAACCTTTTATAAGCACTTTGAATAATTCACAAGACCTTTGACTTACATACAACCTGATAATCTCTCACAAGTGTGTAATGCACATCACCTTCAGCAAATCTTCAAAGATACGAGAGACGGCGAATTACTCTCCATGCATCGGTTCGTCGTCTTCGTCTCGTCCACACGCAGAATGACTACGCTCGGTATCCACCAATCAAATATGAAGAGCCCTTCTCCACAAAGGTTGAACAAAAGAAAAGTTGTGTTCTTGAACACCAAAACAATTTACTAAAGCATATGGGAGTTTTGGGAATTGAAAACCAAAAAAGGATTAAACCCCAAAAGGAAGAAGCCAAAAGAATTCTGCTTTCACAGCTTTCTGTTCTGTCAAACGCGGGGACTTCTTAAACAAAATGAAACCACATAATGAGTTTTTATAGAAAATTGCGCCACCTCAAAAATCGATCTTATTCAAACGAGATAAGGGCCTCACGCGAACGAAGGACAGATGTCGTTTGAATGACATTGCGCGACTTGCACATGTCGCTCGAACGACAGTGCTAAGTCATTTGAACGACTTCTACGTCAAAAAATTATTACTTTAATGTCCTCTCCAAGACTTAGAAAAAATACTCATTCTCAAAATTTGACGAAAAAGTCCTCTCCAACACTTAGAAAATATTTTGTAAAAATATCTCAAAAGCTCTAAGTGTAAAGTTAAGGTATTTAAAACATAAGCTTACCAAAGTAAACTTCGCGGATTCTTGAATGATGAAGAACTTGAATAATTAGGATCCGTCTTTGATGTAGATTGCTCTTCGAATGTTCTTCGACGGTGTAGTGGTATAGGACATACTAAATTGAAAACGGACTATATAAATGTGTCCATACAGATATGTTTCCACCCACTTCATAAAATAGTCAATTACTACTGACAGTAACTAAACAAACAAAGGATGTCCATTCCCCACAAGGTGAATGAACAAGGGGATATGATCATTAATAACTCTTTAGAGGGATGATTAGTCTCATTGGCAGTCATTTAGCATCAGTTACACTTCTTGACGTAGTGCTTAGCATTCTTTCTCATCGTCATCCAGTAGTGAGCCTGTGCTAGGGCTCCCTGGGCTAATCTTGTCTTATCAAGTGTCCACCATAGGCACCTTCATAGAGTCTTGTTAATACTGGCATTATCTTCGTCGGATGAATATAGTGTCTGATCGATCGGGCATAACCCCTTCAGTATAAAACTCCTTTGTACATTTGGTACTTCTACGCTTTGACTCGCACCTCTCTTTTCTTTAATTAATTCTCTTGTAGGATCCCCTCTTTTTTGAAGTGGACATACATAACCATCCAACTAGGTCCTTGTTCTGTAATACTGACTACCTTGTCTTCCTCAGTATAAATACAAGGTTAGTTAAAGGTCTCCACTAGGGTATTTCTTTCATTTTTTAATTCTAACCTATCTAGGTGGTCATCTTTGATGTTATCTTCCCTTAGAATATGATGGATGGTGAACCTCTCAAACTTCCTTACTACTTCCTAGAATTATTTTAGTAATTTTTCATGTTCTTCCCTTTGTCCTCGTACTCATCCATCACCTTCTGAACGACCATGTTAGAGTCGCTAAAGAACTGCACCTGGTCGGCCTTGAGGGATAGTGTGAGTTTTGTTCCAATGATCAATGCTTCAACTCAACTTCGTTATTGGGTGCTTTGAAATTGAACCTTAGTGCATAGTCCATGCAAGTCCCTTAGGGCGTCTACACCATCAGACCTACTCCAAATCCCTCTTTATTGGAGGATCCGTCCATATAAACTATCCATATCTTCTTTCTTTCACTGATATACAGGGGCTCTCTCTCCCTCGACGCTAGTAAAATTTATATTGAAATCTATGAACGCTTCCCCATTGACTACCATTCTCATCTTGTAGTGTATATCAAACTTCTCGAGATTGACTTACCACTTCATTAGTCACCCCGATACCTTCGACTTGTGGAGGATTGCTTTAAATGGGTAATCAATTAGTACGATAATGGCATGGACTTGGAAGTATGGACTTAACTTTCTAGCTGATGCTATAAATAAAAAGGTTAGATTCTCTAACATCGGATATCGTGATTCAGCTCCTCAGAACTATAGAGTGGTCATTCAACCCCTATACCATCTTGTATCGGGATCAAACGAACTTTCATTGGAAAAATGGGGAGGTAAAGGCATAATATGTTTCCATTTATTATCTTCGACGAGAGAGAGACATTTTTTTATTAAGCTTATAATTCTTATAAGGCTTATTCACACTCATCTGTCCAGAGGAATTCCTTCTTCAATGTTTGGAAAAATGGAATACACTTAATCGTTACTTTAGTTACAAATCGATTTCTTAGTGCCACTTTCCCGGTCAGTGATTGCACTTCCTTCACGCTTTTTAAGCTCATAATATTTAGCATCACTTTTATATTTTGGGGTTCGATTCTGTCTCCCTTCACATCACCATAAATTTTAGGAATTTCCCCGATGCCACTCTGAAGGCATAATTTTTTCTGCTCATCTTCATCTTGTAATGATTTATGATTTTAAAAGTCTCATCTAAGTTGGTCACATGATCATCTCCTTTCATTCTCTTCTCTAGCATATCATCCGCGTACACTTCTATAGTCTTCCTTATTTGGTCCTTAGACATCCGATTTACCATCCTCCAGTAAGTAGACCTACATTTTTAAAATCGAATGGCATCACCCAACAATAATACATCCCCCTTTCAATGACAAATGAGGTTTTATGCTCATCAATCGGGTGCATTCGGGTCTGATCATATTTGGAATACACATCCATGAATGACAAGGTCTCATACCCAATCGTGGCATCCAAAAGGGCATCGATCCTCGACAAATTATATGAGTCCTTTAGACATACTTCATCTAGGTTTGAATAATCAACACACAATTCCACTTCTTGTTCCATTTTTAAACTATTAAAACATTCGATAACCATTCGGGATACTTAATATTCCTAATAAAACTTGCTTCAAGTAATTGACTAATATCAATGTGTGAGTATTAGTTCCTCTCATGGGCAAAGACCCACTTTTTATACCATATTGATCGGCTTGTTTAATCCATCTTAAGATCATAAGTCATCACCAAGGCATCAATGCATGGCATATCTTCATGGATCCACGTGAATGTCTTGTGGTGCCTTTTAAAAAATCAATTATTCCATCTTCCTAACAGTCAGTAAGGATCCCACATATACCACCCTCTCCGGGTGGTGGCCATACAATGGAATTGGGATTAGATCTTCGAATGTAGATCTTATGGTCACCTCTTATCTTGGGTTTAACCCATCAATGTTTAAAGTATCTCTATTTTTCTTCAAGGATGAAATTTAATAACTCCTAGAGAGAGATTAGCATTCGTGCACTGTTCTCATCCCGTTCGGTATTGGGAGATGAATGGTGAAGGATTTGATTCATAAGACTGCATCAAGTCTATTGGGGGTAGTTCATCTGATCATCACATTGTAGATGATGGAAATCTCACTACCAATAACTCCGCCTGCAAAGTAGTCGACTTTGGACCCTTTTCGATTGTGAATAAAAGCCCAATCGCCTCTTCCAGATAAACTTATTTTCCAGTAAATTCGAATAATGGACCCTTCACTAGCTTCAACCTTACCCCCTCAAACATCATCTTTTTATATCACTATAAATCATAATATCCATCAAACTTTCCAAATCAACCATTATTTTTTTTACTGTCCAATTAGAGATATCAGATGTGATGAAAAGGGGATCGTCGTGGAGAGTGATCAAATCTTCAGAGTACTTCGACATGAAGGTGATATCCTCCCAATCGTTGGTTGGTTTTTTCATTTGCTCCTCCATTAATTCTCTTTTTTATCTTTTGTATACTCAGTGATTCAATGTTAAATCTCCCTCGATCGCGAACATCCCAGAGATCATGTTTATCATCCTTCCTCCGTCAGTCAAGGTCATCTCCTATTATTCTTCTAATCTTGGTTTTTTGTCTTTTGATCGGCTTCTCCTATGATCATCACTCCATACTTTTCTTTGTTCATCATGTCGAGGATCTCCTCTGTTTACAAATTCTCTCAAATGCCCCTTTGAACAAGTGCTTTGATCTCCTTTTTCAAACGGAGGCATTCATTAACGTCGAGATCAAAATCTCAATGAAACTCCTAGTAAAGATTAGACTTTGGATTGTTTCGATTGTTCTTTGGTATATTCATCCACCTCAGCATCTTCAGATTGGTCATAATGTTCATCATTCTCCACATAGTTATATTAAGGGGAATGGATTATTTGTTTAGGTTTGGTTCTCCTAATGACTACTCTTTGGGGTGAACTTATTCCCTCCCTGATCATCTTCAAAACTTTATTTTCTAAAATCTTTGGGTTGATGGCTTGATTGTCAGCTACTAATCGTGTTCTTTGCATGGATGTGTTTCTCCATTGTCATCATGAGCTCTGTCTTATTGGTTGGCGGATTCTTCAATAGGGAGTAGATCGTATTGGCTATATAGCCCTGGTAAAAAAGCTAACATGACCACCTTCTCATTTGGTTTATCAACATGGAGGAGTTCGTCATTGAACCTATTCATGTACTTCTCGATATTCTCATCCTTTATCTGAAGTATGTCTAACAAATTATCGGTGTCATTCCTATGGATTCGGATCCCGATAAAAAACTGGATGAAGTTCTCGAAATTCTCTTTGAAGCACCTGGTCGAATTGGGTAAAAAATAGTTGAACCAATTTCTCACTAATTACTTAAGCATCGTGGGGAACACTCAGTGCATAATTTGAGTTGGGTTGGCCATAAAGTCCATGTGGGCCCATAATAATCTTTGTGGTCCCTAGAGTAGGTGATCCAATTGAAGTAGTCCATTCTTGTGAGTTTTAAGTGAGATAGTAATGAGCAATCCATATCTTCTCGACTTAATGGAGACTCTCGGTTGTCGTCTCTGGTGTATTCGACAACTAGTTAGAGTTTTCCTTGTATGTTTACCAACACTTAATGGATGGTGGAGGAAAGTTTAGGACGAGGTAGAGACAGTTGGGGTATATCATTTTCCATGTTATTCTTAGCGGGAGGATCCTAGTCCATATGTTGTTCGGGTATCGACAACGGAATGGACGGTAAGTAGATTAGGATCTTTGTTAGCAGGTCTTAAAGAGCTTAATATTTCTATCTTAGGCCATTAATGTCCTACATCACTTGATTTTTGGTCATGGCTTTGGAAACAGTCAAACCCACAAACGATGTCAAATTATATTGAGGTGAAAATCTAAGTTTACATACTCGACACAATAAATTTATAGTTCCAATGCTAATCAAGTTAAGGGGATGAAATAAGAGGGAAACAACAAGTATACATTTTTTAATCGGGCTTGGCTTACTTCCACGAGGTGAGGGGGTAGGGGAAATCTTTTATTTCTTTTGGGGAAAAGACAAGTACAAAGAGTTACAGAGCTTGTAATATCACATATGCCATACTACAAGAGCCTTTATATACTCAGCCTTTACAACGTCTTCCCTAATTCCTAGCATGCACGTTGGAGATATTTGAACTTGTACAAGACAGATGTTCGTGTCTGGAATCTTTATACACTCCCACATTTCTCATTCACCGAAATTCTCAACTGTAATAATAGGGGATATGTAAGTCATTTAAAGTAACCCTATATTGACAAAGTCTTAAACAATTAAATAATTTTATTGTCTTTCATTTGATGAAGCCAGTCGCCTTGTTGATCGAGGTGGGATGTCCACATAATGAAGTTGAGCCCTCAATTGGATGTGACATATCATTTATTTTCATAAAGTTATCATGCTCCCAGGATAACACTAGGCGTTGGGTTCCTTACCCAATTATTACTTCAACGTTACCCATTTGTAGACTGATATACTTGGGGTCTAAATGCTCTATTTTGTTTTGTCACTCCAGAGAAATTTTTTCATATTATGATGTGTGAAAGGTCGAAAGAGGCTTGGGACATATTCCAACTCACTCATAAAGAAACTATGGATGTGAAGGCTTCCAAACTCCAAAATATCACCACGCGGTTTGAAACGATTAAAATGAAGGAAATTGAGATCTTTGATGACTTTTCTGCTAGACTGTCTGACTAGTTAACTCATCTTTTAAATTAGGATAAAAAATGCCTGAAAATCGTGTTATCAAGAAAATCTTAAGGTTGTTGCCTGAATAATTTAATCCTAAAGTTATGGTTTTTTCAATTCTTTGGGTACTTTAAACTCTATGAAACGTGAAGAGCTTATAGGCGACTCACAAACTTGTGAGCCTGGCATGTTTACCTCCAAGACTATAAAGAAGAAAGATAAGGGTATTGCTTTGAAAACCTGGAAGGAGGAAACACTTATTTCAGATGATGAGTCTCACATCGAGTTCGAGAATATAGCCATGATTGCAAAGAAATTCAAGAAATTTCTCAAAGTCCAAAAGCAATCATAAGATGCTGAAAGGTTCATGCAAAATAAGTTCAATCACTTCCCTAGAAATCGCAATGATAATCTTGAAAGGGAAGAGTCAGAATGATTTAGGATTGTGAGGGTTATAGCCATAAGGTAGCTGAGTGTCCCACTAAACTAAGGAAGGAAGTCAAGAATCAAAAGGGGTATAATTCCACCCTTAGTGATAGTCATTCAAAAGAGGGATTCGATTCCCCCATTGAGTGTAAGTACACCGTGTTCATGGCTATTCATGTGAGCTTTGATGATAAATCTTCCCATGAAGATATTTCTAAACATGATACTTATGAGGACATAGTTTATGGATCTCAAGTGAGTGATGGTCGAGAGAGTGGATATAATAGTGAGGATGATGAATAGGAGGAAGAGAGAGAACTCTAAATTGTCTTTCGTGAGTTGTATGCGAAGCGTTGAAGATGAACAAGGCTAACTGAAAGTTGGAAGGTAGGTTAAAGGAATGTGTCGTAGTGAATGATGATAGTATTTTGATTCAGAATCTTTGGGCATGTGATAGGACTCTTTAAAATAAGCTAAAATATGTTGAGGGTGAGAAATATAGTCTTCATGGTTTGATGGAGGCTATGAAAAAAGAGCTTTTATAGTTTGAGGAGTCCGTGAGTTTTCTCGAGTCGAGGATAATTGAGTTAGAGGAGATAGTGAGAGATTCGATTCGTTTCAAATTTGATTTGGAATCTAAGTCTAAAAGTTGGGTAAAACGTTAGGCACCGTCCAAATCAAATATGGCAAGTGTGTAATTGGTTTCGATGATCATAATGCTTCGACTACACAAGTTAAGACCATGCGTTTAAGAAAGTCCACTAAGAACGTCGGGAAAGGTCAATCCTTAGGTAACACCCCTCACGTGTTTACATTTTCACTCATTACAGTATGAAAGATCACCTTAGGAGATTTTTATGATCTTTAAAATGATCCTAGGAGGTCTAGAGTCACCAAGGTTCCTAAAACCCAAGAGAGTCACGTTACACCTACATGGTTTAGGAAATCAGATTTTGAGGCTTTATATATTATACTTAATATTTCTCATTTGCTTGCAAATGATACATCCCATGCTATATATAATGGTTGATTATGTTCGCATGTTTGTCATACTCTAGTTTGTGCTTAATGATATATGTTTGCTAATGTTATGACGTATGTATCTTTTCTATTTTAATTATTCCTTTATTGAGACAAATTGAGAAATACAAAAATATTTATTTGTTTTTTGAGTTAGTTTGTTTTTTTCAGATTGGTATTTTCTTTGGGAAATTTTAAAAAAACTTAAAATGATTTTTTGTTATTGTGTATTTTAGATTTACACATTTTGTGTGGCATATTGATGTGTTTGAATCCAACTCGTTTTGTGTCATCCAAGTGACTAGGACATTTGGTTATGATTGTTAATACTTAAATTGTTGTTAATTTTGCTTGCATAGAGTTGTTTCAATCTTAATTTTCTTTATTGATTCAACTATATATATTCCTTTGCACACACATGCACGAGATTTTTTAATGTTGACTTCACATATATTTGATCTTTTTTAGATGTTCTACCATTAATCTTATCATTTACATATTTCATGAATATGGGAGATTTTTGCATGTAAGAATCGTTGCTCGAGAGATTATTTGATTTTATTAAAAATTATGAGGGTGCAAGGGAAAGGGCCATAAAATGAGTAAATCTCCTTTGCAGGAAAGATACTATTGGCAAGAGCCTAATTAAAAGATTAAAGGAAATAAAAACAGAAAATTGCCAAAGGCGAACATGTTTAGTTTGTTTGATTTTCAAAACTAATAACTTCAAAACAATGAAGAGTAAAAAAATATGATATATGTTTATCTTTTGAGGGTGTTTAGTTTAAGATTAACTGGTTTTCACATTGAATCCTAGTTATGCTTACTTTGTCATGACGCTATTGATTTGTAGAAATATCAATATTCTAAGCTTATGTGAATTGTGCTTGTTTGTTCGTAGAGTTCACTTTATCTTGTTAGTTGAGGCTAAATCTTATTTTGACAATTTTTTGAGGTCAAATATAATGCCTTGAATATATTTTAGTCTTGGTCATAATTCATTTGCATCCAGTTAACACCTATTCAATTTATCCCACATGTCTGGACACGTCGATATTATGCTAGTGTGTAAAGCTTATGTGTTTTGTCAAGCTTTTTGGTTGTTTATATCTATATATATGCGTCGCTATTTACATTGGTATATTTTGCATATTTATATATGGTATCGTTTTGTTTTGAGTCAATACGGTTTACATTTAGTCCATGTTTGCCGTATTCTTTGTCTTTGGACTCTTTTTGGAATGTTATATGATCATATTATATCTCTCATTATATGGATTGAAATTCTTTTTCTCAAATTTGTACTTTCAAAATTGGTAGCATACTTCACTACTTATTCATATTGGTAACTTTATGCATTAATATTGATATTGTTTGATCATTATATGCATTATTTATACTTGTGTTGCCATTTTATGTGTTTGCTACACTTTACACCATTGCATGATCTTATTTACCCCTTCCAATTTTAAAATCGGTATCTCATGTTCACATATTTAGGGGGAGATTTGATTTTGGGGGAAGTAATAATTTATGCTTTCTTGCTTTGTCTATTCCTGAACAAAAAGGAGGATAAATAGTAGATTTCCTTTCATGATTAGGATATATTTATCTTAGCTGGAGACGTCTTACCCTGATGAAGATTGTATTACACATTGTTATAATTTATGCTTCTGAAAATTCTATACTTGTTATACTCTTTTGTGCGTCTGAAGGTGTGTGTAAGTGTGCAAGTTTACAGGTTAAAAACATACGACAAAGTTTTAGCGTGTAAAGCTACTCAAAGTATGTGTTTGTAGAGCATTTGTACTCTTTTTCCTTTTAGGTTTAGGGAATGAGTCTTTTTAAAGAGCTTGATAGCCTATTGGATTTTTATTTTGGTTTTGTCTCGGAATAGACAAAATGGGAGATTTGTAAAGTCAAATTTCCAATCAAGTCAATTTGTTTATAATTGGCATAATTTCACACAAAACATTTAAGTCATAGGTTATCTTTATATTGTCGAACTCTTAAGCCTATGATATGTTTGAGGAAGACGTAGCGACCAAGCTTCAAAGTTGGATATTCATCGTGCCATGTTGAGTGAGAAGTTTTTCTTCACGTTTATTGAGGATGTCGCGTGTATGAATATATTTTGAATATGGTCTTTGGATTTTTTTAAGGGTGTTTGTTTTTTAATAAAATCTATTGAAATTATTTTTAAATTTTTTTAAGAAAAATAATTTTGGTTTTAATCTCATTAGAATGAGTTTTAAACCTCTTTTAACGCATTAGAACGAAATTAGAATCTCCTTTGAACGTGCATCTTAGGAACATCAAATGATGACTCTCTGTTTGATAGTAGAATTCTCGTTAGAAGGTCGTTGGAAGTTCGTTATAATGAAAATTAGTTCTCGTTCGAACGAACCTTGTTCTCATTAGAATGGAAACTCAATCTCATTTGAACGAACTATGCAATTTCGTTCGAACGAGTTCACCCCCTCTAAATTCATATTTTCACTATTTAAGGCATGTTGGACTTCGTATTTTTAAGAACTTTTGACCAAAACTAATCCCTTACATGTTTACTAAAGTTCTAAAACCTTTGTTTCACCCTTTGTGTTTAAAGATCCAAGTTTCAATATTCATATGTTTTGAGTTATTTAGTTTGGGCACCAAAGCTTATTTTTGTACATCTTGAAAGAACATGTTTCATGTGGTGAACTCCGTATGTATTATTTCTTGTGTTGTGGTGAAGAATCAATTATGTGTTTCGATTCTGTAGATGGTTGCTGAGCCTCATCGGTGAATACCACGGCATGTGTGGAGTCGTGCATTGTGGTAGCTTGCGTGATGGAGGAGAGGTAGAAGATATAAGATATTCAAGTCTTGCAAGGGAGATGATTCGTTGAGTAAGTCTACTGTCTAGTCTTTGTAAAACTTTATCATGGTGATTTGTTTGGTTGGGTCGTCCGAGGTTTCTCCCCTTGTGTTTTTCCTCACACATCGTCTTGCTGTGTTGGATTTATTTCATTTATTTTCTTATCACCTACATGTACATTTTAGGCTAAAAAGACAAAATTGGGTAAATCGGTTATTCACAACAAACTGCTTAAGATGGCTGCAAAATTTTATTGGGTTATTTTGTTTAAAAGTTGGAAATCATAAAATGGGAATTTTTGTTTTCGTTCGGACCATCTTTGCCTAGTGGGACTGCATTTTACAATTACACTTTTTCTCTGAACTTTACTCCATTTTTATTAAGCCACCCGAACATTCATTTCCTAGAATTCACCCCCTAAATTTTCAAAATGACTGCAAATGACCCTCAAACGTAACGGTGCTAAATAATTGGATGGAAAATTGGTCACGTGCCATATTCGCGAGTGTATTTTGGTGCGAATAATTATAAAATATTTTTATAAATTTTAAAAAACATGTCAAAAAATGTTACAAAATCTTATAATTATAGAAAAATATTTTGAAAATTTGAAAATTACAAAAAAATTATTCAAAAATGGAAATAATGAAAAATAATTTAGAAATTATAAAAAAACCTACAGGAATACTAACTGTTACAAAAAAATAAGAAATTGAAAATTATAGAAAACTAACAAACTAGGAATTTTAAAAAATTTAAAAACTATAAAAAAAATAATAATACTAAAAAGATTGAAAAAAATATTCAAAAAAATTTAAAATATTAGAAAAAAAAATTAAAAGATTGAAAAAACCTGGAAAAGTTTTTAACTTGAAAATATTGAAAATGACGGTGAAAACTATAAAATGTTGAAAAAAACTTTAAATTTTTTCAAAATATTATAAAAATATATAAGTAAAAAAAATATATCTTTATAAAATAAACATATTTTTTTTCAGGAAAAAGAGATTATATTTTCAAAAGAAAAAAATCATTTTCGAAAAGGAAACCATTATCCCGCAAAAAGAAACATATTTTCAAAAGTAGAAAAAACATGTTTCCGGAAAAATAAAGGTTCAATGAATGTATAGCGCCCAACATAATAGATATTTTGTAAAAAAAAATATATTTTTAGTTTAACCCATTTAGTCATTCAAATACCTATTTATTTAATATTCTCTTATTTTTAATGGTCCCGCTAGCGGCAGCCCCACCCCCACCCACCCCATTGCCAGAGCTCCAGCAGATCTCGTCGGAGCTCCGATGACCCCATTGGAACGTTTGAGCTCCAGCAACCTACCCAAAGTTCTAGTGAGCCCTGTCAGAGCTTCGGTGGAGATCGCCAGAGCTCCGCGAAGGCTATCAGAGCTCCGGCAGTGGGGTGGAGGAGGCAGTGTAAGGAGAGGGTAAATGGATTTGTGTGTGTCCTTATTTTGAGTATTTTTAGTGGTGAGGGACTTTTTTGAACAAAATAAAACGTCTTGGAATAAACTTTTATTAAAAAAATCGAGGGACTATTCGTCGATTGGCCAAAAAATAAACCCTTATATCCTAAAGAAAAAAACATAATTTTTTATATGAACAAAACGGTAATGTGTGTATAACCAAAATGGTAATGTGCCCTCTGAAAAAAAAAATAATTTCAAAAAGATTGAAAAACAATATATAAATCATGCAATGGAAAACGAAGAGAAGAGAAGAAGAAAAAAATGAAATTACCCATCTTCATACCCCCCCCCCCCCCCTCCCCGGATATCACCTCTCTACACAACCCCAAGCCCTCATCGCATATCGCTCCCAACCCCGATTCAACCGAAAAACCCACCCGTAAGTCCACTATAAACCAATACCACAATCTATTTCAAAACCCAATCAAAATAAACAAATCCTAAATTTCTTCAAATCTATAAATGTGTGTGTGTGTGTGTGTGTGTGTGTGTCTATATATATATATATATATATATATATATATATATATATATATATATATATATCTTTGTGAGTGTGCGTGTGTATGTATTTTTGTATTTGTGTGTGTGTGTGTTTTCGTGGCCGTAGATATGTGGGGGGCAATCGTAATTGGGGGGTTGGGAAGCCGTGACTACCATAAGAAAGAGAGAGAGGAATGACTTTTAGTTTTTTTTTCTTTTCAATATATGAGGTTAAAATATGAAAATACCCTTTTAAAAATTCACATGCCATGCATATGACCCTCTTCTCTGTCTAAATATTAACGGTGTTAACTGTGTGGATTACTTGTAATTATTTTGAAAGATAAGGGGGGTAAGTCTAGAAAATAACAGTTTCAGCGACAAAGTAAAAATTGAGGAAAAGTTTAGGAAAAAAGTATAATTAACCCAAAAAATATATATAACCTGAACTAGGGTTGTCAATAGACCGGGTCTCAACCCGAACCTGATCCGAATCCGATCCGTTTACTCGGATCTGGATCATATTTCAAAATTCTATTACCCGTTTACCCGTTTATCCGATTATCCGATATATTATGGACCCGATTCAATTATATATATATATATATATATATATATATATATATATATATATATATATATATATATATATATATATATATATATATATATATATATGTATATATATATCAAAGTAATATGTGATTTATTTGTTCGAATCATACACTATGGTAAATTATAAAATGTTTCAATATATAAGATTATAACGTAAAGAATTGAGTTAAATAAAAATTAAAAATAATTGTATATATATGGCTAGATCAGAACCCGGGCCCAGCCTGATCCGATCTTATCCGGATCCATCCAATATTCTAGATCCAATTAAGACTCGACCCAAATTTGAATTCGATTAAGTTCTTACTAAATGGATCTGGATCTCCTTAGATCCAGTTCGGACCCATCCCGTTGACATGTTTAACCTAGAGGGGTACTTTTTGGAAGAAAACGAATTGTGTTAGCAAAGAATCGTTCTGACATTTTCTATAAATTTTAGAAATCTCTAACCGTACTTAAAATTCAATCTGACTTACCTTTTGAGCACGAAGGGATACGGTAGTGACACGATCTCAGACTGTCAATATATATTAATGGCTCATTTGATGTGCCATATAAGAGAACCGAATAGGATAAAATTATCATATCCAATATGTGGTGTAGTATAGGATATTATATAAGATGGGATATGTTATCTCAAGTGAGATTCTTATCTCATAAGAAGTGGGATAAAAAAATCTCACCTCCTAGGTGGCATAAAATTCTACGATGTTAAGACTTGAATTGAGATTATTTTCATACCCTTATTAATTTAAAAAAAACTCACTCAAGTTGGACTATCAACATTAGAAATAATTTATTGTATTTCGCCCCTTTCATTCACACGAGTCTTTATCATTCATACAAATCTCTTTCATTCACAGCGGGCATCCTCCTCATTTTTTATTTCTTATTTTCTATCTGTAAGTAAGCCTTTTTATCTGTTAATACCTAAAACATTTCGATCTACTGCAACTTCTTTCATCATTACAATTTTTTCCTATTTCTTGGTTTGAAGATTTCACAAAGGGCTTTGAGATTTTTTTTTTAATGTGATGGTTCAATCCATCTGTTAGACTGATCGGGATTTTTTTTTATTTGTTAGTTTGAAGATTTTACAAAGGACTACTAGATTTTTTATGTGGTTGTTTAACCCACCTGTCAGGCTAATTAGTTTTTTTTTTGTATGTGTGTGAACTGATGTGTATATATTTACCACTAACGGTACTTTTTGCATTTTTAAAGATTAACTACAAAATAAGGGTATTTTTACAAATCCAAAGACAAATTAATCATATCTGAGGCATTTCAAATGCGAGATTTGATTATATTATCCCATCCTATCTATTTTCCCAAGATTGTGTCAAATGTAAGATTGAAATAATTTGTACCCTGCCCATACTTATTCTATTCAATATAGCTCTTATCTTATTATCTCTAACTCACTTATTCGGCGCATCAAACGAGGCCCAAGAGTATTTATGTAATTCGAATAGCAAATATTATGTTAACCTTTTTAATGATAAGAAGCCCTATGAGCATTTTACATGCAAAATAAATACTATGCTATAGCTTTGGTCCATCTTTTGTGGAACTGTTTTTTTTTTTTTACTATGAAGGGTGTGTTTGATTATAGTGGGTAAAAAAAATAGGGAAATTTTATAACATCCCCAATAAATAAATATAGTCATTAAAGGTCCAAAATATGATTTTCTAGGCTACCTAGAAAATAGCACATGACAATTCAAATAACCAAATACTCCAAAAGTTAAAATTTTAGAATTTTTTTATGAAAAATATTTCCATTCAAACACACCTAAATATTTTTACTTGAATAAAATTAAAATACTTTTCAAATTATATATTCTAAATATTTCACTTTTATGCCACAGCATAAAAAGGCTCACAATAATCACAGTGTACAAGAGTTGTTGATGATCAAATTACTCGGACACAACACAATGTTATTTAGGTTAGTGTTGATTATTTATTACTCGAATTCAAAATTGACACGGCCGTCATTCTACTTATCTAATATGAATATTTATGGTACATTTGGCAATCCAATTTCAAGTAATGGAAATGAAATTCGTAGGCCAATTTTAATTACATGTAATGAAATTGGCCTTTCAATTCTAATTCCAAGCCTTGGAATTGGATTGTCAAACAAATCCTTAATAAATTCTTAAATAATGGAGGACTTTTGTATGATTGGTCGAGAGATAAGATGATTTATGTCGAGATGGGATTATCTTGTTATTTGTGGATTATGCATGTTAACATGAACGCAACATGCTTAATAAATAAGCCAAGCTCGTGTTAATTAATTTAACACAATTAATTAAATAGGTAAGGTTATAATTATGGGGCAATACCAAATAGTCCTCAAATATTTTTTAATAAACGTTTAATTCAAAGTTTTTTTATTTTGTTTCAAAAAGTCACTCCCCACATAAAAACACTCAATGTGTATCGCTAGCGCGCAGACCTTTAAAAATAAGAGAATAATGCTTAAATGGATGTTTGAGGGACTTTTTGAAACAGAATAAAAATGCTTGGACTAAATGTGTCTAAAAAAATATTTGAAAGACTTTTTGATAATAGATCTAATAATTAATTAGTACCTAATTGGATAATAGGTCAAGTTCAAATTACGCTTTGTGGCTGCTATTTGGCTTCACAAAAAATAAATGTTGCATCTCTAGAGTAGTGTTGTCTTACTCAAATGTTTTAAATATGTTAGATATTTGTTCGTGATTAAGGCTCATTTAAAATGCAATATCCTGATTCTTTGAAACCAAATAGAATGTATGCCCATCACCAAACAAAATTTAGTTTGTAACTCAAGGCATGCGAAAATAAAATATAGATAAATAAATTTATTTATTTATAGAAATTAACAAAATTTAACATATATATAAATAGATTAATTCAAGGCATCCGAACCGCTACATTAAGAAACGTATTAAATATATTTGTTTATTTATTTGGATAGAACATAAAATATAGTTAAATAAATAATTATTTTGAGAATTATAGTGGCCATTCAGTTGACGGTATAGGACATCACGAATATCAAACTGTTGTTATATTCTTTCTTGTGTTGTCATAAATTTTATCAACCACATTTTACACGTTAAATAATAGTCTGATCTATATGTAACTAGATTGAAATTTCACTTTGTCCATTTTGAATGGTTATTTCTATAAAAACATATTTGTTAATTTCTTATATGTTAAAAATAACAAAAACAAGAAAAAAAGGTTCTTTAGAGGGCCTTTGTATATGACCGTAAAGTAACGATGATAGATATTTAAATCACTATTTTTACATATGGAAGTAACAATTGAAATTTTTTAAATTAAATTAAAATTTCACTCGCCATCTCTTTACAACTTAGCTAGAATTGAAGCCAATTGAAGATTAATTAAAAAAAAACTCGTCTATCAATATTAATTAAGTGCAAGTAGATATAGAAACATTTTATAAGACCTTTCACATTTTTATAAAATAATATCATATTTTGATATATTGATTTTAGCAAAAAAAAAAAAGATCCTCGAGAGTCTTATGCAAAATACCACATCTAATATAGCAATATATAAATGGTGGCTTTACATAGTATTTCTCCATGTGACCTTTATAAAGTCTCAGACTCAGCTCTCCCAAACTTTATTGATTTCCCAATAGTCTCACGACCATTTTCCTTCTGTTTTGTAAGTCCTATGATCTCCCTAAGATGTATGTTCCACTTTTTATTCTTGATTTACTTCATCGCGACCTTTCGCCTCTCTTTCTATGTCTATTTTTGTCCTCGATTACATTTTTACAAGAGCGCACAACCTCCCCGATCTGCTAAGCGAACCAGTTCGATTTGCTGGCCTGTCCCATTTTTTATTCGCGTTGTTTTTGAACCATTAGTGTTAGACAAACGGGTCTATAAGTTTTCAAAATGGGCTTGGATTACCTTGGAACATTATGAAAGGTTTAGTGCGTGTTTTATTCTAACTATGAATTAGATTCAAGTGAGATGAATCAGTTAACAAGTGGGTGGACACTTTACAATGATTAATTGAAAATCAGGAAGTCCGTTCGGACTTCAGGATTAGTAGGTTAGTACGTTGTGGCATTTCCCGTGCATAGTCAGTGTGTGTGTGTGTGTGTGTATTGTGGATTTACCAATATATATGTGATTTTTGTTTATATGTTTGAAACATACCTAACTCGTTAGTGTTATCGCTAAGAGGTTGTGGGTAGTGGGAAACCCACCCTGGCATTGACAAGTTGGTGTTGAGTTGTTTCCCCAGGTCATAATACTATTGAATGACCACTATTCATGAGTGAGGATATGTATTGATTTGGAGACCAATTGGGAGCGATGTGTTATGGTTGCAACTCTTAGATGTATATTTATGACCGCGTCCATTGTTTGTGTTTACATTTTGGGTCGATAATGAGATTTAGACCGGGTGGCCCAGTTGTGGTATGTTGTGTGCCTCGAGCCTGATAGCATACGAGGTATGCATTCGTGAATCCCTACTCTGGGGATGTTGTATATATGTATGTAATGAGTGATATATATATATATGTATATGTATGTGAGATAGTTGTGTGAATATCTAATTATAGCATGTAACAGTTATGAAGAAATTCCAAGTGAAAGTGGTGCATATTAGCTAATAGTGATTATTAAAGGGATTGGGTATGTTAGCGGTTATTGTCCTAGTTAGATTGGGTAGCGTGATTAGGATGATAAAATAAATTCATTAAGTGTGCACTGTAGATGAGAGGTGAGAAAAAGTCTCATGTGAGTACGACTGAAAGTTAAATATTAAGGTAATACACTGCACCTTTACATTTAAAGCATTTAAATACTTGAAAATATTTTCCAAATGTTTTGGGCTTTGATCCATTGTCAAATATTTGAAAACCCCATGTGTTCAGCGACGGGGACCACAGGGTTAGTCTCCCCATCGTGTCATTGCATGCAGTAGTTGTGAATGCTGCGAGATTTAGTTATAACTTTTTTAGTCCCTTCCATCTAGATAGGATCCAGTATTTTCCATTTGGGCATATTGTCCGTAGATTATTAGGACATTTCTTTTAAGACAGACATTTCCTGTTATTTCTATGTTGCATGTTTATATTGGTATTGTTTGGGGTCATCGAGGGTTTATTCGGTTTATGTTATCAATGATTATTCTGTTTTAATTTATGTTGTTCTTTTAGTAGGTGTGTATTTATGATGGTGGTATTTAATTGGGAAAAAAAGGTAATGGTTGAAATGAAATCGGACTTAACAGGTGACAAGTATAATTAAATTAATGTTACGACGGTGATGCTAAGAATGAAATCATATTTGATTCCCGTTTAATTTTAATAAAGTCCTGATTAACTGACATTAAAATAGATAGAGTGCCACAGTTGGTATCAGAGGATCAGGTTTTAATGTCTTTTAGGATCTGTGCGGAATTACTGCATTTTCAGCGTTGCGTTCCTTTAATGTAAAGCCCTATATTTAGGACTGTTGTTTCTATATTTTGCATTTTTTTTTCTTCTGCTATTGTGAAGACAGAGATGAGAAGGAGATTTCGAGGGGCGAAGAATGGCCAATTACGAGGAAAATTTTACTCATCTGGAAAACTTTATTCCAGTTGAGGTGAACGCATATGAGAAGAGAATCATGAAGTTTATGGACGAGCTCACGTGGAGGATCCGACAACATCTGCCGGGTAACCCGACATTAAAAACTTACACTGATGTTGTTAATATTGTATCGCTACACTGTCAAGATCATCGCTTGAATCTAAGGGGAGCAAGGAGATTAAGATAATCGAGCCAGCAGGGCAAAACTGGGGGTAGTAATGTTGTCAAGGCACTATAATAGTAGGGCAGGCGACAGGAGCGACGTTTCCAGCAGGGGATCCGGCTAAGAGGTTCATACCGGGTGATAGTGATTACAGGCAGGGCCAACAGTATGCTCCTCAAGTCCAGTAGGGCTAGGGGACCAAAGTGGAGGTTATTAGGGCCGACAATATCAAGGCCAGTGATCGGAGAAGCCTCGTTAGGGTCAGCAGGTCTAAAGATAGATAGACTTTGACGAGAGGTGATTCGTATGTGGGGAGCAGGGCCAAATGTGGCGTTCTTGCCCGAATAGGTCCAAGGGTCAGTAATAGGACAACTAGTAGGGGAAACATCCGACACAGCTACCGGCCCCACCAGTAATTCTAGAAGTGCCACCTCAGTAGTGAAAGTTTTAGTATGGGAATATCTATAACATCCTTGAGGCAGTTATACCACAAGTGCCGCCTAAAGTTGAGGGTATGTTTTCCTATTCACGAGCACATAGGATGAGTATTATTTGACACCACAGCATCACACTCCTTTATTAGAACTAGATTCATGCGGGAGTCGAGTTTAGTGGACATGGAATTTGGTATTATGATGTGCATAGATTCACCATTAGGTAGCATGGCTCTCGTCCGTTCCATATGCAGGGGAGTGGGTGTGGACGCTAGGAAGCTATTTATGGTAGCGGACTTGCTCGCTTTGGACATGTCCGAGTATGATGTTATATTGGGGATGGATTGGTTAGCGACGTGTAGAGCGATGGTGGATTGTTATAGCAGGACCATCGTGTTCTCTATTCCAGGGAAGGATATATTTCCTATGGCGATGCCTCATTCCGAAGGAGGGTCGAGCACTCATTTATTTTACATCGATGGGGAGACTTCAAATGGTACCATCATCTCGTTAGATTTTATTCATTTGGTTAGGTACTTTGATGATATATTTCAGGAGATACCTAGGTTACCTCCGAGTTGAGAGATTGATTTTATAAAAGACTTAGTGGCCAGGACTTGACCAATAGTGCGTGCATCGTACAGTATGGCTCTATTAGAGATGCGGGAATTGAGATACCGGATTCAACAGCTTTTGAGGTAAGGATTTATTTTTAGGAGTACCTGACTTTGGTTTCTCCAATACTATTTATGAAGAAGAGTCATTAAAGTTGTGTATTGAATACCGAGAGTTGAACAAAGTAACGATTCGGAACAATTATCCGTTGTCGCATATCGATGACTTGTTCGATCAGCTTAGAGGAGAAACCTAGTTCTCTAAGATTTATTTGAGGTCACGATACCATCAGTTGTGAATCAAGGAGCAGGATGTCCCAAAGACCGCATTTTTTACGAGATACGGGTCTTTCGAATTTAGGGTTATATAGTTTGGGCTAACCAATACAGTGACAGTTTTCATGGATCTCATTAACCCAGTGTTTAGGGATTTCTTAGATCAGTTTATCATTGCCTTAATATCTAACATCCTAGTTTATTCTCGGATAGAGGTCGAGTATTCAGATCATTTATGAATGGTTCTTCAGACCTTGCGTGGTCATCAGTTGTATACCAAGCTCGAGAAGTGTAGATTCTGGTTACAAAAAGTACAGTTCTTGGTTCATATAGTCTTCGATAGGGGAATTGCAATGGATGCGAGTAAAGTGTCAACGGTGAGGGGGTGGGTCTAGCCCATGACACCGACAGAGGTTCATATTTTTCTGGGTTTAGCGGGTAACTACCGTTGATTTATTAGAGGTTTTTTTAAGATTGCGGGTCCCTTGACGAATTTGACTCGTAAGGGCATACCTTTTTCTTGGGATGATTACTTGCAGTTAGCTTTTGATGAACTAAAGGACAAATTGACTTCATCACCAATGCTCGCATTGCCTAGAGGATGAGTGGAGCACCTCATTTTTTTTCAACGCATCCCTATAGGAACTTAGGAGATTTCTATAGGAACAAGGGTGTGCTATAGATTTTATATCTTGTAAGCTTAATCCACACAAGAAGAACTATCCCACACGTGACTTTGAGTAAGCAGCATTTCTCTTTGCCTTGAGGATTTTGAGGATTATTTATTAGGGGAGAAGTTCCATGTGTTCATGGACCACAAATCACCACAGTATTTTTTGACGCAAAAGGAGCTAAAATGAGGCATCGCAGGTGGCTTGAAAGGCTAATGTGATGGAAATTTCCTTGAAATATAAGTCTATGGGCAGTTGGGGGAAGTTTGGAAAGTGAAGTGGGATGAGCTTCATCAGGAGGAGGAGTTCGTCACGACTTATATGGCAACGATGAGTATGAAAAGATGTTCACTAAGGTCTTTAACACAAAGTTAACAAGTTAAGTAAACTTCGAAAACAAACACTTTGAGGAAACTCCTTTTTAAAATTTTAAAACACAAGATGTGTTTAAAACTGTTTTAGTTAGATGTTAAACTTGGAAGCCCGACTACCGTAGGTTTTAAATCAAAAACATATACTAGTTCTTTGTATTGAACACAAACCATGCAAGATATTAACGACCAAAACAGTAATTTGACACAAGGATCTCAAACGCGGTAACACCTCAATTTAAGGAAACATCCACGGTGACCTCTACACCATAACCAACAAAAAATCCACTGTAAATAATTGTACAAGAGTTAAAAAAATATTAACATGCAACATAAGATCCTAGGTTAAAGAACATAAATATACCTAAATGAGGGAACATTTGCTTCACGGTATTCTGATTATGTCTTTAATCTCCCTGGCAGTTTCTTTGCTTTAACTCCTTGCTCCTTGCTTTGATGGACTCAGTCAACACAAAATCTCTCTATGGAACCACACTTTTACAAGATGTTCGTGTAAGAGTGTGAAGTGCAGATAAATGCAATATGCAACTCACTTTTCTCAAAATATTTATACAGACAATCCTACGAATCACACATTTATATATGACATGCAGAGTTTCACTTTTCAAGAATAACAAACTTCTTATTTCAAAAAGAATATTTTAGATCTGAAGTAAATCTTTCAAAAACAAATCTAATGTTCCAAACACTTTATTCATATAGAAACTAGTTTCACAAAATTTAAAACTTAGTTTTTAGAAACAGAACTTCAAATCTCAAATATGGATTGATTTTAAGTCTCTTTTTCAAGAAAAATAACAACAAGAATGGACGTAAAAGAATATACACATACAAAACCAGATCTAAACAAGAGAAGGCATATAAACCCTAAATATACGTGCAATTTTATCTCAACGTATTTCTCACAATTTCTAGTAAGAAATGTGAGATCTACAACGAGATTAGGGTTCCTAAGAGAGATAACGTATGAAGAGTGTTCTTTAGACTTACAAACTATCAAACCCTCAAGAAAACCTAAGAATACTAACACTCAAAGATGGTTTTCTGTAATAATTTAACTATGAAAGTGTTTAGAACATGCAAGAAGAAATCAAAGCTTGAAGAAAAATCAATAAAGCTCTTGAATTAAAGGTGTAAAACTTATAAATTATTCTCCTAGTTGTTTTTATTAAATTAGGAGATTTACAATGAATTAAATCTAGTTTAAAAGAAACCTAATGACTAAATATATAGGTTAGAGGTCGTTTTGAAGAGTCCCCAAAAGACAAAACTCTCTAGGCTAAAAACTAGGGCCAAAATAAAAATCCCGCTTTAGGTATAACTGATTTAAAGCGTGACTTTTTTTGCCACGGTTCTGAAACGTTACTAACGGCGAACCGATTTACCTAGGACCAGAACCGGATTTATTTTCCAGTGTTGTCGTGTGTGCTCGAAGTTTCTGCCACCAAATTTTCTTCTCAACTTCAAACGCACATAACTTATTCACCGCAGCTCGAATTGAGGTGCCGCTTTTCTGATATTCTGGTGACTTCAAGCTCTTCAACTTTACATTGTGGTTTGCGTTCGAATTCTGGCTGTAAAATTATGAAAATGCCTTTAACTTCCCTTTCTGTCAATTCTTTCACCATTTTGGTTTCTCTCCTGCATTTTCTTGCATGGAATACCTATAAAACACATGAGAAAGACACAAAACATGAAATACTCACCGAAAAGGGTTGGTAGCATAAATATGAGATAAATCATAATTAAATGCAATGCAAGGGACCATAAAATTACCGAAATTAAGGGGATAAATATGAAATATGGAGGCCTAATCAAATCATTTAAAACTAAAAAAAGGGTTAGCTATTAGGATCAACGCATTAGAAAAGGATTTAGGAGAGATGATAGAGAGAGAGACCTCCATTAGCATTGCCTTGAGAGATAGAGAGAAATTTTATGTTGATAGAGAAAGAGAGTCTGTGTAGAGAGAGAAAGAGTGTTTGGAGAGAGAGAATGAGGAATTGAACAAACAAGTGAACAGTCTTATGAGTGAACTCCTTTCATCCGTGGAGGCTCGAAAAAAATTTGAATCCCTTGTAGCCCAACTCACTCATGACGTTAAAGCCCTTGTAGCCCAACTCACTCATGACCTTGAGAGAGATCGAGAGCTCAAGGTAAAGATAGAGGACAGATCTGGAAAGATGGAAAAGATGCTCCTCCCACTACTTTAGGGTTTGATATACCCAAGTATGCCCTCGTCTCCATATGAGACCTCTAGACCCCAAACAGCCGAGCTTCCAAAAGGAGTTCACAGGGTGTTTCCAAGACTCGTCAAGAACCAGGGTCGGCCTCATCTATAATAACGTCGACTTTCTGGAGGGCCGATACTTCAGGGGAGGCGCTTATGCAATCAGGGATCCTCTCATGTACTCATACAACCGATATCAGTCAACCTCGACCGGCACTCCTCAGTAGAGATTACACTTGGCAGTTTCTCGCGTTAGGCCATGCGTTATATTGGTAACATCATCCTCGACCAGGCCGAGACTCCTTCAAATGATATTTACTATACGCCTAATTAATCCCGAGTGATCAGTCCTAAATCAAGTTAGAACAGGTTTCTCATTTGGTCCATTCTTAGCATCACTGTCGTCTTATTAAACTACTAACCACCTAAGTGAGAAAAATAGACAGGTGCCAATTTTTATCTTTCATTATTTAAACAAAAAACCATGCGGAAAATAAAATAATACAACAATCACAGATAACTGAGTTAATCATCCACGAGTAAAAATAATTAACCGAATAAACCATCGGTCCAAATAATAATAAAACCCGTAAAGACAAGAACGAACTCCCAACAAGTCTAATACAAATAAACGGAATGTGAGCGACATGTTCGAATAACTAATCATGAATTTCTACATTTAGATCGAAGAATGAGGCGTCTATCAAAACCCCGCAACATCCACATATGCTGCAGCAACGGATCCCTGGAATTTAGTCAAGGCTGGCGTCCCTGTGGCTGGACACCTAAAAGGTTTTGAAAATAGATTTATAGCAAGGGTTAGTACCCAAAAAATTTGGAAAACATTTAACAAATGATTAACTTGCAGTAATAAATAAATATGCATGCTCTTCATATTCTAGTTAGTATCGCACTCTCTTGAGGACTTCCTTACCCCTCCTCTAATGTACACTACTAACACTTTAATTATATTACCGAGTTATTCATCTCATGACTAGATAATTAACATAGTTTCTTTATACCCACCCTACTCTAACTGAGTATATAGTGATGATGATTTTTAAGTTATTAGAAACATCAACTTAACTAAAACATTTCCCTTTTTAAATTCATATAACTTCTACACTTGTTATACATATGAAACCACTCATATTTTTAATTACTGACCCGTATATAATTAATTATCCAATTATATACTTATAATCATATTTCAGCATTCACAATCATACTGTAATACATTTAACAACTTACATCCACCCGAGTAAAATACTCACAGAATGTAAATTCTATAAAGTGCTATCCCACTAGGTACAATCACATAGCCTAGTTATCCCAAGTCAGAATTTCACACCAACTTGATAAAATAAATAATTGGAGGTGGTCATATTCCTTCCCTGAAAGTGAGATGTCCCTCACCCATATAATGGACGCTATGACCTTGGAAATATACTCACCCTACTCCTCAAGCTACGGGATTCATCCACTACGCGCAACCTCCCCCTATAGCACTATAGTATAAAATATCTAATCACTGATATTAATGTACACACCATATATATATATACTATCACATCCGTATAAATATAAAAGTCCCGGCTATACCGTGCGGTAAATCCGTAACATAAGCCTATTAAAATTATTAAGAGTTTATGGTCCAACTCTAAATATTAATTAAATTGCACCTTAATTAATTAAGTTACTTTTGGTGTCGCCCCCACCATAAATTTGGACGTACTCTCGTAGCCCAAAATAAATTTACCCGAGTCAAAATCCCCGACTCTAATTTATTAGCCTCTGTCTAATTAAATTATTACATTTCGGTTTCGCTCAACCAAATTTTCTGCCTCAAACCTTAATTAATTTATCTACAATTAATTAGATTTAAACTCATGTATTTAATTTCTCAATAATTAATTACATAAGATTTTTATATGAATTTCCCTTTTTATATAATTAACTGGCGAAACTGCGAAGTTTTGCCGACCGTCGATCGATCGACCCCAGACCGTCGATCGATCGATCGAACAGGTCTTCGTCTTCTTCGCGAAGACAGGGCAGCCATGGACGGATTTACTCAAACCCTAATCTCTTCTAACATGAATTACAAGCCTTCTTATCATAGGTACATATTAGAAACCTTATTAGGATCCCCCAAAAAGTCCACAACAATCATCAATTCGTCCATAAACTGCTGATTCATAATTTTGGGGAAAAATCTATCTTTATCCATAAACACATTTACACCCCAAATTTCTTCATCAAACTCGTTCTAATTTATCCGGATATCATTCTAACAGATACACATCAATATTCCAATATCAGATTTTTACATAAATCCTCATAAACTTTGGCAAATCAGATTAATATTTTCTTTTGTTTTTTTCAAAACCCCATGTTTATACCATGAAACCCCAAAACGAATTTTAATTCATTACATCACACAGATATGAATTGAAAGACAGATTTAATACTATTGCAAGTTATTCACTTGCCTTAGGTTTCGTAGTGTCTGAATTTGAGATGGGTTCCAAGGTTGAAGATGACCTTTGTTGGCTCTTTTGAGATCCCCAAATGGCTTTGGCTGCTGTTAGGGTTTTCTAACCCTTTAATTCTTCTCTCTAATTAAGCTCAGACATGCCCTTATTTCTTTTTTATTAGGTTAATTTCCCTAATCCCGTTTTTTGACTAATGGGCCAAGCCCAAGTGACCTAAATGCCCCCGAGTGGGCCCGACTATGTCTAAAAACGTCCCATGACCCGTTTACTACCCCCGGGTACACTTTTCCGACTATCTCATCCCATCCGGACTCAACTGTACACTCAGAATTTGCATCCAAATTAATTTATAAAAATACTTATCTCCCACCCAATATAGTCTATACCGACTTCCGGATGTGATAAGTACATACCTCGTCATTAATACTCGAAACGACGTAATTACATTATTACTATTCACTTAGTAAATAAGTTTCCCTAAATATTAACCATTCAATCCCAGATTAATATTTATATATTATTTTACCATAATTAATTCATTAAATTACAACACACTAGTAATTTAGAATTTCCGAATTAATTAAATTTTAAATGTACCAAAAATACGGGGTGTTACATACTCCCCCCCTTACAAAGGAATTTCGTCCCCGAAATTAGATCGTACCTGCGGTGAAAAGATCTGGATATTGTTCCCGCATATCCTCCTCCCGCTCCCAGGTAGACTCGTCAACATTGTGATGACCCCACTGTACTCTAACCAATGGAACAACCTTGGATCGTAATTTCCGCTCACTATGATCCAGAATAGCTACCGGCCTCTCCTCATACGAGATGTCTGGCTGTAAGTCGATCTCCTCGAGTGGAATGTGCCAAAAGGCTCTCTCGCTCCTTCGATATTTCTTCAGCGATGCCACATGGAATACATCGTGTATCCGCTGAAGATGTTCTGGTAACCCAAGCTTATACGCCACCTGTCCCACCCTCTCAATAATAAGGAAAGGTCCTACGTACCGCGGTGCTAACTTACCCTTCTTACCGAACCTCATCACCCCTTTCATAGGGGATACCCGGACTAAAATCTGCTCCCCAACTTCTAGCTCCACATGTCTTCGAGAAGCATCAGCATAACTCTTCTGCCTGTCCTGAGCTATCCGAATGCTTCCTCGAATCAACTCTATCTTGTCAGATGTCTCCTGGACAATCTCCGGCCCCAAGAGTTTGTTGTCCCCCACCTCTAACCAACAAACGGGCGAACGACAAGGTCTCCTGTACAATGCCTCAAGCGGTGCCATGCCAATCGTGAATTGGTAAGAGTTGTTATACTCAAACTCTACCAAAGGAAGATATTTCTCCCATCCTCCCCCGAAGTCCAAAATGCACATTCTGAGCATGTCTTCCAGCATCTGATTAACTCTCTCAATCTGTCCGTCAGCCTGTGGGTGATACGCTGTACTCAAGCGCAACTCCGTGCCCATTGCCTCCTGAAAGCTTTGCCAAAAATGGGCGACAAAGATTTTGTCTCGGTCGGATACAATATTTATTGGTACCCCATAAAGCTTAACAATCTCTGCTATGAATAGCTGTGCATAACGCATCGTTTCAAAGTCTGTGCGTACCGGCAAAAAGTGGGCCACCTTAGTCAACCGATCCACAATAACCCATATGGAGTCGTGACCCCTCTGCGATACAGGTAACCCTGTGATGAAATTCATGGAGATGCTTTCCAACTTCCACACGGAAATTTCTAACGGCTGTAGCATCCCTGATGGTCTCTGGTGGTCAACTTTCACAAGCTGACACGTGGCACATTTTGAAACAAACTCCGTTATGTCCCGTTTCATCCCTGCCCACCAATACTGCCTCCTCATATCTTGGTACATTTTATCCCCACCGGGATGTACCGCAAATTTCGAACCATGGGATTCTGTCATAACAGCGTGCCTCAAATCCTCATCTTCTGGCACCATTAACCTCCCATTAAAGCGTAGGCCTCCTTCTGAGCTAATTGAGTAACCCTCTGCTCCCTCAGCTAACAACTGGCCCACCCTATCCCGATAAATCTGATCCTCTGCCTGAGCCTTCACAAATCGCATAATGATCTCGGGTGTGATGGATAATGCTGACATGCAAGCCTTGGCTACGTCATCCTCATATCGAAGCTCTCTCCACTTCGCTTTCCATACCTCCGATATCTCCCCAGTCGGCCTTCGGCTCAATGCGTCTGCTACCACATTGGCCTTACCGGGATGATACTGAATATCAAACTGGTAGTCCTTCACGAATTCTAGCCACCGCCTCTGCCTCATATTCAGATCCTTCTGTGTGAAGAGATACTGAAGTGACTTGTGATCCGTAAATAGAGTAAACTGCTCTCCTAGAAGATAATGCCTCCATATCCTCAAAGCAAAAACGACCGCTGCCAACTCTAGGTCGTGAGTGGGGTAATTCCTCTCGTGGGGCTTTAGCTTCCTGGAAGCATAAGCTATAGCCCTTTCCTCCTGCTGGAGCACACCCCCAAGATCCCGTAAGGATGCGTCTGTGTAAACCCGATACTCTAGCCCTCCCTTTGGCAATGCAAGCACGGGTGCAGATGTCAACTTGTCCTTTAGCTCGTCGAACGCTAATTGACAATTATCATCCCACTTGAAAGGTACCCCTTTCCGAGTCAAATTCGTCAAAGGTCCTGCAATCTTAGAGAATCCCTTAATGAATCGCCTGTAGTAACCGGCCAAACCCAGAAAACTGCGCACCTCGGTCGGTGTCGTGGGCTGTCCCCACTCCCTCACCGCCGACACCTTATTCGGATCCACTGCAATACCCTGATCTGACACGACGTGACCAAGGAACTGTACCTCCCGTAGACAGAATCCACACTTCCCTAATTTGGTGTAGATCTGATGATCCCTCAGTGTCTGTAAAACCATGCGCAGATGCTCTGCGTGCTCCTCCTCGGTGCGCGAGTAGATTAGGATGTCATCAATGAACACGATGACAAACTGATCTAGGTACTCCTTGAAAACCCTGTTCATGAGATCCATGAACACTGCAGGTGCATTGGTGAGCCCGAAGGGCATCACCCTAAACTCATATGATCCATACCGCGACAAGAAAGCGGTCTTAGGAACATCCCCCTCTCGGATACGCAGTTGATGATACCCTGACCTCAAGTCGACCTTGGAGAAGTAAGACGCCCCTCTCAACTGGTCAAATAAATCATCAATCCGGGGTAACGGATATTTATTCCGTATCGTCACCTTGTTCAGCTCCCTATAATCCACGCACAAGCGGAGTGAGCCATCTCGCTTCTTTAAAAACAACACCGGCGCACCCCACGGTGATGTACTCCTCCGAATAAAACCCTGACCCAGTAGTTGCTGAATCTGTTCCCTCAATTCCCGCATCTCTGAAGGGGCCATACGGTAAGGTGCCCGAGCAATTGGCCTCGTCCCCGGTGCCAAATCGATAACAAATTCAATTTCTCTGCTGGGTGGTAATCCTGGTATCTCCTGGAATACATCCTCAAAGTCCCTCACTACAGGAATAGAGTCTAAAGGGACTACCACCTCCTGTGAGGTTTCCTCCTCAATGTAATATAAGTGAGTGTGCGACCCTCCCTCAGGAAGCGGCATTGCTATCAGGAACATCTCCTGTCTCGGAATGGAGAACACGATTGTCCTCTCATAACAATCCATCGTAGCCCGATAACCTGCCAACCAATCCATGCCCAAGATGACATCATACCCCTCCATATCTAACACTAAGAGGTCTGCTGCTAAACTAAGCCTCCCAATAAAAATGTCTACTCCTTGACAAATCGAGCGAATCAAAGCCCCGCTGCCTACTGGCGACTCTACACTCATACGAAGGCTACCCGCTGTCTCTAATAACCCAGCCCGTTTAGCAAAATTAGATTTAATGAATGAATGTGATGCTCCCGTGTCAAAAGAATGCTACCCTCATGCCCATGAATGAAAAACATACCCTCAACTTGTAATTCATGTTAGAAGAGATTAGGGTTTGAGTAAATCCGTCCATGGCTGCCCTGTCTTCGCGAAGAAGACAAAGACCTGTTCGATCGATCGATCGACGGTCTGGGGTCGATCGATCGACGGTCGGCAGAATTTGGCAGTTTCGCTAGTTAATTATATAAAAGGGGAAATTCATATAAAAATCTTATGTAATTAATTATTGAGAAATTAAATACATGAGTTTAAATCTAATTAATTGTAGATAAATTAATTAAGGTTTGAGGCAGAAAATTTGGTTGAGCGAAACCGAAATGTAATAATTTAATTAGACAGAGGCTAATAAATTAGAGTCGGGGATTTTGACTCGGGTAAATTTATTTTGGGCTACGAGAGTACGTCCAAATTTATGGTGGGGGCGACACCAAAAGTAACTTAATTAATTAAGGTGCAATTTAATTAATATTTAGAGTTGGACCATAAACTCTTAATAATTTTAATAGGCTTATGTTATGGATTTACCGCACGGCATAGCCGGGACTTTTATATTTAAACGGATGTGATAGTATATATATATATATATATGGTGTGTACATTAATATCAGTGATTAGATATTTTATACTATAGTGCTATAGGGGGAGGTTGCGCGTAGTGGATGAATCCCCTAGCTTGAGGAGTAGGGTGAGTATATTCCCAAGGTCATAGCGTCCATTATATGGGTGAGGGACATCTCACTTTCAGGGAAGGAATATGACCACCTCCAATTATTTATTTTTATCAAGTTGGTGTGAAATTCTGACTTGGGATAACTAGGCTATGTGATTGTACCTAGTGGGATAGCACTTTATAGAATTTACATTCTGTGAGTATTTTTACTCGGGTGGAGGCAAGTTGTTAAATATTACAGTATGATTATGAATGCTGAAATATGATTATAAGTATATAATTGGATAATGAATTATATACGGGTTAGTAATGAAAAATATGAGTGGTTTCATATGTATAACAAGTGTAGAAGTTATATGAATTTAAAAAGGGAAATGTTTTAGTTAAGTTGATGTTACTAATAACTTAAAAATCATCATCACTATATACTCAGTTAGAGTAGGGTGGGTATAAAGAAACGATGTTAATTATCTAGTCATAGTGTGTTGTAATTTAATGAATTAATTATGGTAAAATAATATATAAATATTAATCTGAGATTGAATGGTTAATATTTAGGGAAACTTATTTACTAAGTGAATAGTAATAATGTAATTACGTCGTTTCGAGTATTAATGACGAAGTATGTACTTATCACATCCGGAAGTCGGTATAGACTATATTGGGTGGGGGATAAGTATTTTTATAAATTAATTCGGATGCAAATTCTGAGTGTACAGTTGAGTCCGGATGGGCCGAGATAGTCGGAAAAGTGTACCCGGGAGTAGTAAACGGGTCACGGGACGTTTTTAGACATAGTCGGGCCCACTCGGGGGCATTTAGGTCACTTGGGCTTGGCCCATTAGTCAAAAAACGGGATTAGGGAAATTAACCTAATAAAAAGAAATAAGGGCATGGCTGAGCTTAATTAGAGAGAAGAATTAAAGGGTTAGAAAACCCTAACAGCAGCCAAAGCCATTTGGGGATCTCAAAAGAGCCAACAAAGGTCATCTTCAACCTTGGAACCCATCTCAAATTCAGACACTACGAAACCTAAGGCAGGTGAAGGGAATATTACATCATTATTGTATCCATGTTCCAGGGACAGGTGTCTTCATCTTATTGGAAGTTTCCTCATGCACATGCTGGTTACATGCTTAGGGGGTACATTACACCCCCCAAGTCCTATATATGAACTTGATCTTCTCCATGAGAAGGGTTCCTCAATTAAAACCTTAGCTAAAACTATGTCCAATTGTATACAGAAAAGATAAAAAGCTTAAGTGTGGTATCTATGGCCATTAGTGCCCTTGTTCAGTGGATTTCTCACACACTCACATAATGAGCGTAACCCCTACAAAGGCTAAACCACTTACATCTGGTGTTATCTTCCCTTTTTGTCTAATCTATTTATATATTTCCGTACCTATTTATACCCCCATTATTGTGATGGTTTGAGCTTACTCATTATACTGACTTGGTGGTACTAATTCTGGTATAAACAATCTGGCGCCGTCTGTGGGAACGAGGATAGCCATCTCTTCCCTGTTTTTGCTTATACTCATCGGATTCTCTGGTGGTGAACCTATCCTCCCTCTTTGTGGTGTTATTTCACCATTAAAGGAGCTATTGTTGAGCATTTAAGCTCTCCTTCTCCAGCTCATATCTCAAACAGCTTACACCAATGGCAATGGATCTACCTCCTCCACCTAAGAATCAACTAGCACCACCACATGAAGGTGGTGCAAGCTCCAGCTAAGCACCGCCCCGGTCAGAGATGAATGAGGTGGCGATTGAGCTTCGCTCCCTCATAGCTAGCCAACAGCAAATGCAAAACCAGTTTGCTATGTTTAGCCAGAATTTCACGGGCGCTGAAGTAGAATTTGTAACTCCGACCGCCAGGAAGGCGAACCAAGTCAGCAAGCCAGGGGACCACCCCAAGATCAAGAAAAAGACCTTCCACCGTGTCAGATATGGAGAGACGTTGTCGACCCTAGGCATTTATGCCTGGGAGGTAAGGTAAAGAACTCCGTGATGACTTAGTCGGGGACGACCATGACGATGAAGAGGGAGAGTTCGAATATTGGGAACCTCATGAGATATCTAAAGGAACTGTGCATCCTTTTTTATAGACCAGAGACCAAGGACTAAGGACCAGCCGAGAGCGCAGGCCTAGCCAGGACTGTGAACTAAGGCACTCGATCTTATACATGCTAAGTAGAGGGTCGGCCTTTGATAAGCTCAACCCTCAGGGAGATCTAAGGAACCGTCTTTCCAAGTCAAAGAGTGTTATCGGTTCAAGAAGAAATGAGAGGAGAGACTACTGTAGACTTACTCAAGATCGAGAGGAGCAAAAGAGGTCATCAGCCAACCTAAGTGTCCAGAAAGGGAACCCTCGGCCCGTACAGTTAACAAAGAATGATCATCTTGGCCAGACGATAGAGAAGGGGTCGGGGAAAATGCTATCCCTGCAAAAGCCGACCTTGCAGCAAACAAGTCTTGGAATGAATCCATATAGAGGTTGGAGAACAAAATAGGAAATATCATAAAAAGTCGAGACCCTTTGAAAATGGGGATAAGCTGAAGGATCCCCATTTATGGCAAAGATACTGAACTATCCAACCCCGGCGAAGTTCAAACCGCCAATAGGTACACCGAATTATGACGGGAGCTCAAATTTGGTACATCACATGGAGATCTATCAGTTGGCCTCCGACATTTATTCAATATCAGTTGAGATGAGATGCCGAGTATTTTCAAGCACATTGACAGGGGAAGCCCACGTATGGTTCACCTCCCTTCCTAATAACTCTAAAGGAAACTTTAAGTAGCTGGCCGATAGTTTTATCCACAACTTTTGCTTTGGGGTAAAACCTAAGAAGCAGACGACCCACCTGTTGTATATCAAACAGGGCAAGGACGAGACTCTGAGGGAATACATAGCCCGTTTTAACAAGGAGAAGCTGGAAGTCGAATACTACGAAGAAAGTATCACGATAACAGCCCTTATGGGAGGCCTTTAGAAAGGAAAGCTACTATAGAAGCTGATTGAGGACCCTCTAAAGTCCATGGCTGAACTCCTGGCTATGGCTGGGAGAGTCATGAATGCAGAAGAGGCAATTTTTGCCAAAGAAGATGAAAAAAAAAGAGACAACAGTGATGGAAAGTGTCAGAAGTCCAAGGGGAAGGATAGCAAGAAAAGGCCAATAGATAATAAGTTTGCAGACTATACGCCTCTAATAGGTAGCTTGAGCACATTCTAAATGAGATAAAAATTGACCGGTCTCTTAGGTGGCCGAAAAAGCTGAAGACAGCTCCTCACAAGAGAAATAGAAATCTTTGGTACGTATTTCACCAAGATCATAGGCACATCACCGATAAATGCTTCACCCTCAAAGATGAGATAAAAAAAGTTAAAATCTGGTAAGTTGAGGAAATATGTTGATAAGGATGATTTAGGTCGAGGCTGAGACGACAAAGGCCGAGATAACCCCATAAAAAGGAGAAATTGTAGGTGCAGAGAGGACGCTCTAACCAAGAGGAATGACCCGTTAGATGATGACAGTGATGATTCGGATCTCCCACCAAAGGATAATAATGTCCCCATGAAGAGGCTCAACATGATCTCATTTGATATAGGAATAATTTGTGGTGGACTAGCAGGAGGAGGATCTAAAGTGGCCAATCACAAGGCGCACGTTGGAGAGGCTAAAGCAATAACCAAGGCCGAAGTTATAAACTCAGCCTCTATTAATGTTAAGCCCGAGAAGAGGAAGAAAGTGGAAATGGAAACCCTCATAGTCAGTTTTTCAAGACTAGATTTCAAGGGTATCCGAACTCCTCATGATGACCCGCTCATTACTACCACCAGAGTACAAGGGTGTGAGGTGCCTAGAATCTTTGTTGATGGAGGAATCTCTGCAGATGTCATGTTATGTCCGTGCTTCAATGGCTTAGGACTTAACCAGGTCAAGCTCATCCCGTACCATCATACTTTGATTGAATTCGGTGGAGAAAAGGTTCACCCTCTGGGGATATACGAAATGGATGTCAGAATGGGAGACGGGTGGCCAAAGAGGCTGCCCAAAGATTAACTTTTTTATGATGGATGAGAACGTCTTCTGAGCTTATAACCTCATATTGGGATGAGTGGCTCTCAAATATTTTGAGGTCGTGCCTTCAACGGTCCACTAAATAATAAACTTCTCGACTCCATATGGGGTAGGGGAAGCTCAAGATGACCAAACATCGGGACGACATGCTACGTTAACTCAGCAGATGAGAGAGAAGCACACAAGAAACCAACCATTACATACAACATTAATACCCTTGATCCCAGAAATAAGACAAAACTTAAGAAAGGGGAGGTCACGGCAGAGGTAGAATCCACTATCCTTAATGAGAACGAGGCAAAAAAAATCATCCAGGTTGGCAAAGACCTAAAACAGGAGATCAAGGATGAGCTTATTGAATTTTTTAGGAAGAGACAAAGCATCTTTGCGTGGAGTCGTGATAATACGCTTGAAATTAACCCAAAAGTATTGTCTCACAAGTTGAACGTTGTTGATGGTGCCAAGCCGATAAAATTGAGAAGGAGAATCTACTCAAAGCAGGAGTACGAGGTTGTTACAGACGAGGTCAAAAGGCTGGAGAAGGCAGAGTTCATCAGAGAAGTGATATACCCCGAATGGCTTTCAAATTCCGTCATAGTACTTAAAGCCAACGACAAATAGAGAATATGCATGGACTTCACTGATTTGAACAAGTCTTGTTCTAATACAGCTTCCCTCTCCCTTGAATTGATCAGATGGTAGATACTACGACAGGGCATGAATTGATGAGTTTCATGGATGCATACTTCGGCTATAGCCAATTTTTTATGGACCCGACTGACGCAGAGAATACAGCCTTCATCACCGATAAGGGGACCTATTATTATAAGGTTATGCCCTTCGGCTTGAAGAATACCAGGGCAACAGTCAGCAATTGGTGAACAAGATGTTTGAAGACCAGATTGGAAAGTCTATGGAGGTTTATGCTGATGATATATTGACCAAGAGTTTAAAGGCCAACACTCATGTGGCTGACCTTAAAAAAACTTTTAACACCATGAACGAGTACAAGATGAAGCTTAACCCAGCCAAGTGTATCTTCGGTGTCAGAGCTGGCAAGTTCTTAGGTTTTATTGCCAATCAGAGGGGTATAGAATCCAACCCAGAGAAGATAAAGGCCCTGCTATATAAGAAGACACCAAGGAACATCAAAGAAGTTCAGAGGCTGACCGGATGAGTAGCCACATTAAACAGGTTTGTCTCAAGAGCCATTGATAAATGTCTTCCATTTTTTAAGATTCTTATAAAGGCTTTTCAGTGGGACGACGAATGCGATAAAGATTTTATTGAGCTAAAGTCTTATCTCAGCTCTCCACTTTTATTGTCTCGTCCTGTCTAAGGAGAGAAACTTCACCGTTACTTGGTCGTGTCTGAGTCAGCTATCAACGTGGCGATAGTATAAGATGATGAGGGTATACAAAGACCAGTGTATTTTAACAGCAAGGCCCTCCAGGGGGCTGAACACGGGTATCCTAAGATGAAAAAACTAGCCTATGCCCTCATACACACTTCAAGAAAAAGGAAGCCTTATTTTTAAGCTCATACAATGGTTGTCTTGACAGACTCTCCCCTTAGGCAAGTCATCCATAAACCTGAGAAATCAGGTAGATTGATGACCTGGGACATTGAGCTAGGAGAATATGACATAGCCTATCAGTCGAGGATGGAAATCAAGCGGTAAGTCCTAGCATACTTTGTGGAAGAGCTCACCTAGGCCGAGGCCGATAGTGAAAAAGCAGACGACCTTGAAAGGTCGATCAAAATCCGTATCGAACAAGAAGGGTTAAAACAAGCATGGCAAGACATCTAAAAATCGAGACAGACAAGTTTTTGCTCAAAATGGAGTTGTTGAAGAGGGGATATTTTCAGTAGGGGAATTATAGAACTTGTTTATTGAGGGTTTATCCTGTAAAAATAGGAGTGCAGTCGGCCTGATTGTGTCAGCTGTGAACAGAACAGATATAGAGTACGTGTTGAGGTTCAGTTTTAAGGCTTCCAATAATGAGTCAAAGTATGAGGCCCTCGTAGACGAAATCTACCTCGCTAGAGTTCTCAACATCAACTAACTTTTAGTCCACAGCGACTCTCAGCTTGTGGTTAATCAGGTCCTGGGGATTCATTAAGCCAAAGACGACATAATGGCAAGATACCTTGCAAAAGTGAAGAAGGTGATGAAGGACTTTGGTGAGATCAAAGTCAAAAGGGTTCGTCGGCTGGATAATAGTCGAGCAACGCTCTGGAATGTTTAGCCTCGGTAACACGAACAGAGACTAAGAGATTGGTGCCAATAGAAATCCTTGATGGACTGACAATAGAGGATAATGACGCGAAGCTAAATTTTTGCTTTAATTTAAACCTGGGACCATCTTCGATGGACCCCCTTATTCAGTATATCAAAGAGGGTAGCTTGTCAGAATCTAAGGCCGAAAGAAGGAAGTTGAGATACAAGTCCACTAAGTTCTCTATCCTAGGGGACGTGTTATACAAGAAGGGGTTTCTTTTACCTCTGCCCAGATGTGTCCACCCTGCCGAGGTGCACTATATTTTAAAGGATGTTCACGAAAGATCTTAGTCAAGCCATATTGGGGGTAGATCATTGACAGAGAGGATCGTCACTCAAGGATATTAGTGCCCAACCCTGGACAAGGACTCGACTGAATACGTAAAGAAGTGCGACAAATGTCAGCGGTTTGCCACCATCCCTTACCAGCCCCATCAACCTATGACGTATATCACCTTACCATAGCCATTTGCAGTATGGGGGATTGATTTGGTTGGACCTTTCCTAAGGGCCATGGGCAACTACAGATATTTTATTATGGCGATAAACTACTTTTCAAAGTGCTTAGAGGTCGAGGCTATGATCAGGATCACATAAAAGAAGACCTCTTCAGTTCATGTGGAAGAACATAATTTGTAGATACGGCTTGCCCAATACACTCATCTCAGACAATGGTACCTAGTTCAAAAACATTTCCCTAGAAAAGTATTACAAAAGGGTTAGTATCAAACAGTACTTCTCGTCGCTTGGCCAACCCCAGGCCAATGGTCAGATTGAGGTCACCAATAGAACTAATCTTGATGGAATTAAGAAAAGGTTAGAAGAGGCTAAGGGGAAACGGACTGAAGATGTACATGATGTACTATGGGCTTACCGAATAATGGTGAAAACGTCGACATGGTAAACCCCCTTCATGTTGGCTTGTGGATCAGAAGTTGTGGTGCCAATAGAGATTGGCCTACCCACCCACAGATTTCAGACGTATGATCCTGAGGGAAATGTAGTAGCGGTAAGAGTTGACCTAGATATTATTGAAGAAAGAATAGAGGATGCTGAGGTCAGAGTGGCAGCCTATCAGCAGAGGATGACAAAGTTTTATAACAAGAGGATAAAATCGAGGCCGATAGTAGTTGATAACTTTGACTTTTGTGTATGTCGTTGTTGAAAGACAAGTTAGTCAAAATCCTCACATACCTACAAAATAAAACAATCTCAAGTGTAGAGGTAAGTAACGGTATAAATCCACTTTCAAGGTTGTAAAGCAAATGGAACAAAATTGTAATTCACTTTTTATTTTCTTTTTGTGCTTTTTCACATTTCTATTTTTTTTTAGCTTTTTCAATATTAAAACAATGGGGTGAGGTGAGGTTTTAAACTAAACTAAATTAAGATGAAAATAACTAACTAGAAAGTGACTAAAATGAAAACTAAGTCTAACACTAAAATAAAAGATAAAGTGAGGTAAATAATTGTGAGAACAATCAAGGAGTGGGATTACACCACAAATTTTAGCTATTCTAATTAATTAATTTAATTAATTGAATTCTCCCAAATTAATATTAAAATTACAAACCAACTCTCATTGCAAGTGTAATTATAGTGGTAATCTTTTAGAAAATTAAGTTTAACTCCCCACAACTCTAGAAAAATAGATCTACACTCCTTTTAATTAATCACCCGCTAGGATCGATCGATTAAAATTCATGTAAATCTTAGAAAATAATTTTAGAGTTGAAATTCAAGTTATAATACCCCACTTAAGAAACCCCTATCTCTAGTTCGAATCTAAAATGGGTATTATAATTAGAATTTCGATTTTCTCTCAAAAATCATTTACCCTCTCTCGAGGCGTAAATTTAAGGGTGAGGGGTTAAAATTAACATTCAAAGGGACTTTTCAAGTAATTAAACTAATTAAAATAAAATAACATCAAATAAGGGTTTTACCCCACCCCTTGAAATGGGATTTAGCCTAACATGATATGAAATATGACAAATTAATAATCAAATGCATAAAATAAATGAGATGAGAAAAGAACAATCAAACCCCAATCTCTTGATGCTTAATTGATCTTCAATCCATGAGTTGAAATTCACATCCCTTAATTTGAATGATTCAAACACAATTACATCAAGAATCTCACTCAATTTAATCCTCACAATAATTTATTTTCTCCTCACTATCTAAAAAAAAGAAAAATAAAAACTATTTACAAAATAAAATTTATCCTAATTTATTTCTAAACTAAAATTTCTCTCTCTACAATTCTCTCTACCAAGCTTAATTCATTTCTCCTTTGAATGAGCATGGTCTTCTTATATAGTAGGCACATGAAGCAAAGGGTATATTAGGTATATGGCTAGGGGGTGCATATGGATATCGTGTGAGGTCATGTGAATGAGGGGTGAGGGAATAAAAATCTGATATTGTTATGGGGGTATTTTTAGGAAATTTAGTGGTTAGTTGGGGTATAATGGGTAGTGGGGTAAAACATGTTTTATTTGGCACATGGGTTTAATTGGGTTTGGCTTAGTTTTGGCCTTTAGAAATTGGCATGTGAATGAATCGTGGGGCTTGGCTTTGGGATAACTTGGGTAGAAGGAGCCATGGATAGGGTTGAATGAAAATGGGTATGGAGCTAGGTTGGATTGGGGTTAAACTTGGATTTTGAAGTGGGTAGGGGATTTGGGAATGTGCAGGTCAGACATGGTGTTACGATCGGGGTTAAGCCCGCCAGAGGTCGGGTCTGCGTGGAGACAGGGGGTTCAGGCGACGGCGGCTATGACGATGGTGAGGCTGGTGGGTATAGCTAGCGGGTCGGATTGAGGGAACACCGGCGGAGAATCGTTGCCGGCAGGTTAGGTGGTATCGCGAGGAGATAGCAGCGGCGCCGGAGCTGGGTTGAGGGTCAACGCCGGAGGTATAAGGGGTGCCCGTCGAGGGTCGCGAAGAGAGAGAGAGAGATCGGGTTCAATTTTTTTTTTAAGGTCGCCGGAGTGGCTTCAGGCTGTGGGTGCCGCCGGGTCAGTTGAAGGCGGTTTCAGGTGGGAGTGAGGTTGAGTAAGAGAGATAAGGTGTTTATTGGTAATGGAGTAAGGAGAGAGAGAGGGAAGAAGAGTGGTGAGGAAGATGAAGTGGGTATATTTAGGTGTAGTGGGGTGTAGGGGATATGGTGTAGATGAGGGTAGTTTTGTGTGTGAGTGGGGTGTAGAATAAGTTTGGTGAGGGTTTGGTTAGGTGCAGGATAGTGTAGGTTAGTGTATGGTATGAATGTGTGTGTGTGTTTAATTTGGACACCTAAAAAATGATACTAACTAACTAAAAATAAAAATAAAACTACTATAACTAAATATCTTAAAATTAAACTCCTACTCTAAAAATAAAATAAAGACTAAATAAAAATAAAAATAAAAAAGAAATAAAATAAAAATACAAATAAGAATAAAATCTAATAAAATTTAAAATAAAAATCCTAAAAAAAGAAAATGCAAAATCTAATAAAACTAAAAATACATGAAATCCTTAAAATTCTAATCCTATTAAAAATAAAACTAATCAAAATCAAAGTAAAATAAAATTATACAAATAAAAATAGAAAATAAAATCTAGAAATCCTAAATAAATCAAAAATAAATCCTAAAAATAAAAATAACTCAAACTAAAAATCTAAAAAATAATAAAAAGACACAAACAAAACACACACAGGGTTTGGGGTAGGTTTAGGATAGGATAGGGTTACGGGATAAGGTTACGAGGTTGGTAATTTAGCTCCATATTGCACACAATTGCCTTGATTTAAGCGTTTGAACTCTGCAATGCACAATTTGACCTACAAAATAAACATTTAAGCGCATAAGACCCAAATTGCTGAGAATTAGCAACTAAAATATATCTATTCGGGGTATAAATTGTACAAATTTGGGTGCTTATCAGTAGTGGGAGACCATGTTTTGAAAAAGACTTGGCAGAAGCCGAACAAGCTTCATGCCAACTGGCATGGTCCTTACAGGGTTACTGATGAGGTAGTCCCAGGTACCTATCGACTGGAGAACCTAGAGGGGGAACCATTCTCCAACCCTTGGAATGTCAACCACTTAAAAAGGAATTTCCAATAGATGATTGTATAGGAACTTTTCATTATGAATTATTGTAAAAAAAAGCTTATTATGAATGAGAAAAATGAAAATGGTTTGTTCCCTCATATCTTATATACTTTATTTTGAATGATTTGTTTCAAGTATCCTTAAAATCTATAAACATCATTCGTGGTGAGATAACAACAACCTAATCTTGGTGAAATGATAACCTGGAAAGGGGGCCAACCCCATCCATGGACTTTCAATAACACCAAGAAGGGTCATCTTAGTTATTAAAACATCAATAATTTGGTGAATATTCGATGAAACATCATTAATTTGGTGAATACTTGGTGAAACAACATCTTTCGATCGAGATGACGGTGTATGGAGAAGACAATGCTCAACCATTCAGTCTCAAAATGATGGGAGGGGTATGGCATAACATCATAATTTGGTGAGTCTGAATTAAAAATCACTTGGGTGTGGTTCATTACTTAAACATCATTAATTTGGTGAATATGAGATGAAACATCATTAGTTTGGTGATCTCCAACCTTAAACATCATTAATTTGGTGAATATGAGATGAAACATCATTAGTTTGGTGATCTCAGACCTTAAGCATCATTAATTTGGTGAAGATGCAATTAAACATCGTTAATTTGGTGAATACTTGGTGAAAAAACCTTACTCGGCCGAGATAACAATGCATGGACGGGACGATGCTCAACCATGCACTTTCAAAATGATGAGAGGGGGTATGGTATAACACCATAATTTGGTGAGTCCGAATTATGAAATTTGGTGGTTATCCTTATCCCACCTCATAGACGAGACGAAATTCCAAACATTGTGAAATTTGGTGTTGACGTTACTACCACATCACATCATATAATAGAAGAAACAAGCAAACATCAAGTAAACATCCAAACAAGAAAACATTTAAGAGAGCAATCATTCATATTTTAAGAACTGATCAAAACAAAAAAAAGTTAAAAGTGTTCATGTGTTACCTCGGATAAAGGGCAATAGGTCACAGACGACCGCCCTGACCAAAAAGGAAAATTTTAATCCTAAATTTACTGATCGAGTGTAGTGTCGGCATCTCCAAGTGACGACCCCTCAACAATAGAAACCTTTATCGCATCAACGACCTCGGTCTTCTCAACATCGGCATCCAATTCAGCTGTGTCCTCCTAAGCTTTATGAGAGTCAAGGTAGACCTCGGCACCCCCACCATGCATTTTAATATCAGCGAGAGTTATCTCAAGGAGAGAGTCACTGAAGTCAAGACCCACGAAGTCCCGAGAGGTCAGGCTCCCAGGTTTTGCCTACCTCAGAGCAGCCCATTGGCAAGAAGTTCTGATGCCCCTCTCCAGATATTCGAAAGCATGGTCATTATACTTATTTGACTCCTTGTAGCCATCCACAACATCCTGGACTGCAGCGTTAATCTCGAGTTTTTTTCATCAGAGAGCTTCTTCAAAGCTTTGGCATATTCTTCCTTGAGGTTGGTCACCTCGTCCTGAGACTGCTTTAGAGCCTTCTGGGAATCCTCAAGCTCCTTCCTCAGATTTTGTTCAGTTTTCTCGGCCTCGCTCCCCTTCTGGATCAAGGGTATCTTCTGGTAAATCCAATCCCCCAACCGATAGAGGGAAATAAGACCCTGCAACCAGAGAAAAGTTAATCAGTATTTGAAGAAAAGTATGAGACTACACTTGGTAATTTTTAACTAAACTTTAGAAAATATACCTGAATGATCCTGTGAATAGAAAACTCAATGAGAAGGGAGATCTCCATTGATTTCAAGAAATTTTTGTCAGCCTCGAATATCAAAGAATCGACACCGTCACAAGCTCTCCTAGGATTTTCGATGACTCTCTCATCGTCTAATTTTAGCTGCGATAGAAAAGCCGCAAGATCTTCGTCCATGGAGATGGGAATGTCCTGGTTAGACCGACTTTTCTTTGGGAGACGCGAAGAGATTATTTCCTCCTCTCGATTTTTCCTCTTCTTTGTGGCCTCAGTAGTTCAGCCAGGGCCGCCAGCAGTGGTCTCAGTGGTAGTAGTAGCAAAGGGGTTGGCTCCCTTCCCATGCTTGCTGGCGAGTTTGCTTAAATTCATGGCCACCATCTCCCAAAGGTAATCTAACGCGTCTTTTGGACGATCTAAAAAAATAAGACGAGGTTAGCATTATAAAATTGAAAAAATATGACACATCAGTTCAACAAAAGAGGCCACTCACGTAGCTCGGTTAAGGGGTTAACTCCTAAACTTATCTCAGATAAGTAGTAAGGAGTCATCAACTCCTCAAATTTCACGAGACGACCTTGGTCGCCTTGATTCCTAAGCTTCTCAACTTTCTTAGCAGCATCAGGGTTTAAGCTCGGATTAAGCTGAGACGACCTTGGTCACCTTGATTCCTAAGCTTATCAACTTTCTCAGCAGCATTAGGGTTTAAGCTCGGATTAAGCTTGGCTGACACAGAGACTTTGGCCCAGCTTTGAGGAACCCTAGGCTCAGAGGTACCACAAGCTTCATTAGAACCAAATTCCCAAGCTCCCAAAATGAAGAAATAATGAGGGTTTCTAATCATGATTGGAAGTCTAAGTAACCAATAAGACCTTTTTGGAAGACTTCCTGGCTACGAGATTATAGTAGACAGGCTGAGTTTTGGGGGATGAGAGGGTATAACAAGCAATAAAAATGCTAACTCAAAGATCGGTTTGATGAACTATCTTCTAGAGAGAGACAAAGTTGAGAATAACCCTCCTAGCATTGGGAGAAAGCTGGGATGGGGCAACTCTTAAGTGAGCTAGAATTTCACATATAACGGGGTGAATAGGTAGTCGAAAGCTGACCTTAAACATCTGCTTATAAACACATAACTCAACCTCTCGTCCATCATAGGCTCTCTCATCCGCATATGGTTTTCTCATAGAAATGAAAGGCCCAATGTCATATAAATGTTTCCAAGTCAGTAAATTGACCTCAATGACCGAACTCTCGTACGACTCAACTATCGATAGGTCTAGATTGCTCTCTTCGCTATCATTATCTGACTCTTCAACCTAGGGTTAGTTTAGAGCACCACTTGGAAAGTGTTTCATAAACTCCTCCCTCATAGCAGGTGATAGAGGAGTGGCATCAAGAGGGGGAGGGATGGAAACATTAGGCTCATCAATCTCAATGGAGGCATCAAACCAATTTTATAACTCGGCCCTCTGAGGAGACGAGGCACGAGAGGAGATCTCAGCAGCCTCAGACCCATCATCATAGTGTGAGGATTGGGCCATAGACTCATCGGAAGGGTCAGTACTATCAGAAAGGTCAAATATGGACATACTTTCATTTTTAGAATAAACCAACTCAGGTATGGGATCACTTGGTTCGACAAGTGTAGGGAGGACGACTGCTAATGGGGATGGAAATATAGGTCGAAGGGGGAAGGCCTCATTTTTTCTTCTCTCGGCTTCCTGAATCTCAATCTTCCTAATCTCCTAAAAATACCTCTCCCTAAGGTTTAAAAATTCCTCAACTAGTTTATACAAATGTTTTAACATGAACAAGACGAGGCTACACTTAACTAAATTGTAAAGGGGGATAAAATAATAAAAAGGCTGACTTTTATTAACCAAAAGATCAAAGGATAGAATCTCAACCATTCTTGATAAAGACTGCCACTACCACTAGGTCAGTAGACTTAACACAAGGGAAAATTCAAACCCTAAAAACTAACGTAGAACCTTGTTGGAGAAATTAAAAGGCATTAAAAAATGCAAAAGCAAAAAATAAAAACCAAGAACAGAAGAAAGTTGAAGAAAAGGGGTTTCCTGGAGAAGACGAGACGCTAGAAAGAGAAAAAGGGGGAAATCGGGCTTGGAAATCAAAGAAAAGAGGTGCAAGGGTTGAAGAACGGCTATGGCGATTTTGCAGAAGAAAGGAGAGCGAGAATATGTTTTTGCAAATGAGGAAAGAGAAGAAAGTAAAGGTTTGCGGCTTAAATACCTCTAAATGATTAAGCACACTTCCCCAAAATCATCATCACCTAAGGCACGAAGCTCGAAGTGCCCAACCATCAGATCATGCTTGGGGCAGACGCTACCCAATCAGAACTGAAACATGTGTCGCACGTGTGACCTCTTCAAAAGACTCAGCTGACTCATATCCCCCAGTCACCTCCTTACGGATATGGCTGAGGGCTAGGAGTGATTGATATACCCAAGTATGACCTCGTCTCCACATGAGACCTCCTGCCCCTAGACAGCCGAGCTTCCAAAAGGAGTTCACACGGTGTTTCCAAGACTCGTCAAGAACCAGGGCCAGCCTCGTCTACAAAAATGTTAGCTTTCTAGAAGGACGATACTTCAGAGGAGGCGCTTATTTAATCAAATATCCTCTCATATACTCATACAGACGAGACTAGGGTACGGTCGATTAGTCAACCTCGATCGACACTCCTCAGCAGAGATTACACTCGGTAATTTCTCACGTTAGGCCACGTGCTATATTAACAACATTATCTTCGGCCAGTCCGAGACTCCTTCAAATGATATTTACTGTACCAGGTTCCATCATGGCAAATCCCACATGGAAAAAACCATTACAATAAGATCATTCCCTCACGTGAGGGAATATTACACCATTATGGTATCCATGTTCCAGGGATAGGTGTCTTTATCTTATTACAAGTTTCCTCATGCACATGCTGGTTACATGCTTAGAGGGTATATTACACCCCCTAGGTCCTATATATACACCTGATCTTCTCCATAAAAAGGGATCCTCAATTCAAACCCTAGCTAAAACTCTGTCCAATTATATATAGAAGAGACAAAAAGCTTAAGTGTTGTATCCATGGCCATTAGTGACCTTGTTTAGTGGATTTCTCACACACTCACACAGTAGACGTAATCCCTACAAAGGCTGAAACACTTACATCTGGTGTTATCTTCCCTCTTTGTCTCATTTTTTTTATATTTTCATACTTGTTTATACCCCCATTGTTGTGCTAGTTTGAGCTTACTCATCATACTGACTTGGTGGTAACAATTCTTGAATCATCGGGATTTGGTAAAAGGCAGGGAATAGGTTTTAACGATGTTTCCACGTCTCATATTGCACCAAAACCGATTCCTGAGTTTACAATGAATCCATATGGCCATTAACCAAAAATCTATAGAAGAATATGGCTAAGAAAAGTAAACCAAGGTTAGCCTAAGACCCTGTACTTTTGTACCTACAGCAAAAGAAAAGGCCACCTTAGGGAGTTTTACCATAGTTTGGGTCGGACTCAACGTACACATTCTCCGTCACACCACACTAGTGATCTTATTAGTCTTATATAGCAGGTTGAGTTTCTAGTCGCCGCTTCTCACATCTTGATAGAAAGAGTTACAACGAATATCTTTGCAGTTAGTGGATTCTTCCAACATACCGGCTAGAACCAACAGTGACAAGGGAAAACACAAGGTTACCACTTCTTGGGTACCTAAGCAAGACGTAAAAGCCCTTATTGTTCATGTTGCTTTTAAAGTACATAATACCTCACAGTGGTATTTTGATAGTGGGTGCTCCAGGCACATGACAGGTGACGTCTCATTTTTTAGGATCGTAAGGAAGGTTAAGTCTCTTTTGTAGATATGAGAAAGTATAGCATAGTAGGATGAGGTACAGTAGGGATACCCAGGTTTTCTAAGTTAGAGAATGTTTTATACGTCAAAGGTTTGAAAGAAAGCCTTCTGAGTATTAGATAATTGTGCGACACTGACTTAACAGTAAAGTTTGATCAAAAGGAGTGTAATGTTTATGATAAAGCCGATAAATTTTTATTGTAAGGGGTGGGGACTAAAGATAATTATTATGGGATTGTGCCCAAGTCCTCATTTGTCTACAACAACGCCACGATCACTCCTATGGATCTGTGGCATCAACATCTAGACCACGTGAATTTTAGAGATTTTGAATGCTTAGCTAAAAAGGACCTAGTACATGGCTTGTCGTCACTTGGAAAGCCAACTTTTGCAATTTGTGGACCTTGTCAGTAGGGAAAACAAGTCCGTAATGACCATAAGAAGTTGAATTCCATTATCACTTCATGCGTGCTTGAGTTGATTCACATGCATCTTATAGGTCTTACTCGTACTGAGAGTTTAGGTAGTGAGAGGTATATCCTCGTGATGGTAGATGATTTCTCGCGTTATACCATAGTAAGCTTTTGAGAGAGAAAGTCGATGTTGTAGAGCTTCTTATGACCAAGTGTCATGTCCTCCAAAACCAACATGGTGTCACTATCAATAGAATGCGTAGTGACAACGACACTGAATTAAAAGAAGCAAAAGTGGATCTTTAGTGTGATATCCTCGGGATCAAACATGAGTTTTTAGCCATGAAGACTCCTCAGTAAAATGGGATTGTTGAGAGGAAGAACTGGACAATTCAGGAGATGGCTAGATTTATGCTTCTAGGTCGTATAATTATTAGGAGATTTTGGGCAGAGGCGCTGTTTACCGCATACCACATGGTGAATAGGGTTTATCTTCGTCCACACACACTTCATATGCCTTATGAATTGTGGACTGGAAAAAAGCCCAACCTTTCATATTTTTACATTTTTGGGAGAAAATGCTATATGCTATGGGATAGAGAGAAATTAGAAAAGTTTGACTCCCGGAGCGATGAGAGAATATTATTAGGTTATTAACCTAGGTAGCTCTAAGGTTATGGAGTCAATAAACGTCACCGTGAAAGATGACGAACCGTCGACGTTTGTTGATCCTAGCCTTTTGTATGAGGATTATGCACTTTCTAGTGACGATCCTTTAGTCCCTCACACACCCAGGGTGGACCCTAATCCTGATTTAGGGGACACGCCTTCTTGGGTTCACAAGAATCATGATCCTTCTGCCATACTAGGATATCCCACATTAGGGGTCAAGACTCGCGCTCAGCTAGAGAACGTTGTTATCTTTCTATGATACACGTCCAAAGTTGAGACCAATAACCACAAAAAATCACTCAAAGACGAACACTGGATATCTATTATGCAGGAAGAGTTGCTTTAGTTTTGAAAGAATGATGTCTGGGAACTTATCCCCCGACCTAGTGAGACGAACATGATTGGTACTAAGTAGATCTTCAATAATAAGATGGATGAGAATGGTACCATTATCAGTAATAAGCCTAGGTTGGTTGCTCAGGCTACACACAGATTGAGGGTGTAGACTTTGAGGAGAAATTTGCTCCTACTGGGAGCCTCGAGTATGTCCATTTGCTACTCACCATCGCATGTCATCTACGCTTTAAGCTATATCAGATGGATGTCAAGAGTGCCTTTTTGAATGGAATTCTATAGGAGGAGGTTTACGTGGAACAACGAAAAGGGTTTGAAGACCCTAAGCACCCTAAACATGTCTATTATCGGAGAAAATCCCTATATGGTTTGAAATAAGCACCCCGTGCTTGGTATCAGAGGATTACTTTCTATCTCTTAGCCCGTGGCTTCAAGAGAGTGGGAGTTGATAGGAGATTATTCATGAAGAGAGGATATGGAGCTATTTTGGTTGCACGGGTCTATGTGGATGACATAGTCTTTGGATCCACGTGCTCTCGCCATGCTCACTACTTTGAGGAGGAGATGAAAAGTGAGTTCGAGATGAGAATGGTTGGTGAGCTTACATCGGCTAGAGGATGGTATGTTCATGTCCCAATCTAAGTATGCAAGAGACCTTGTGAAGAAATTTGATTTAGACTCCGCTAAGCACGCACGTACCCCGATGAGTACCTCAACTAAGCTTAGTAAGGACACTTTAGGCAAGGACATGGAGCAAACCTTGTATCGAAGTATGATAGGTAGTCTTCTCTACTTGATTGCTAATGGTCCCGATATCTCCTTTAGTGTTGGAGTCTGTGCACAATATCAGGCGTCCCCGAAAGAGCCGCACTCTCTCTCTCTTAAATGTATTATCAAATACGTGAGTGGGACTCTCTCATACGACATTTGGTATTCCTTTAATACGAATACCCATTTATATTTGTATTCAGATGACGATTGGGCTGGGGATATATATGGATGTAGGAGCACTTTTGGTGGGTGTTTCCATTTTGGTTCTGCTCTTGTCTCTTGGTTGAGCAAGAAGCAAAATTTCATCTCTTTGTCCACTGCGGAGGCTGTCGCCGAGAGTTATTGCATGCAATTATTGTGGATGAAGCAGATGCTGGAGGATTATGGGATATCACAGGACATCATGACTATTTCCTATGATAACACGAGCGCAATTGACATATCCCGCAATCCATTCCAGCATTCGCGCACCAAATAAATTAGGATATGAGAACACTTTATCCATGAGTTAGTATAAGAAAAAGTTGTGTCCTTAAGTTTTGTATTCACTGACCTTCAGTTAGCCTATATCTTCATGAAGCCTTTAGATGCCCTTAGATTTGAGAGTCTTAGGAAATCTTTAGGAATTTGCACAGTTGACTGAAGGGTGGTTACCATGTCCGTAATAGGTTGTATTTTGTCATGCTCATAACATATGATTCCTATTGCTAGACTGAATCATTTATATCATTTTGTAGTATGTTTTCATTTTTTATATTTTTAGAAAAATTCAAAAAGATTTTCAATTTTTTAAGAAAAAATAAAAAAACCAAAAAGTTTTATTTTTGATAAATTTTTTTTGAAAAAGTAAAAAATATTTTCTTTTTATAAATTTTTGAAAAACACAAAAAGAGTTTTGTATTTTGTTTACACTTTTTATGGATGAACATTTAAGATGACCAAAGTCACAACTTCATTTCCATATTCCACGTAACTTTTTTATAGTGATTTGAGATGCTACATCATTTCATCCATGTGCTTTATAATGTTTGGAGTCATTAAGGTGCAATTAGTGATATCTTTCTACATGTTTGGCTCTTTATCTCCTTCATTGCACACATGCACGCTTTTATTTGAATTTTTGTACTTGTCTGTCACATGTTGCTTTAAGTGTTTTCATCTCAATCCTGCCTATACAACGAACCAAATGCAACAAAGCGAGCCAGTGAGAAATTTGTTTATATATGATGAGTGAAAATGGGGAAGGGATACAAAAGGTACTCATATCCTTTACGATTAAGTCAGCATTTAAATCGGGTCAAAAAAGTGTGACATCGTAAAACGTAGCCAAGACCCAAAGAATTTAAAAGAAAAAGGGTGGCATTAAAAAAAGTAGCCAAGGACAAACTAGTTTAGGTTGATAAAAAGAAAAGTCATTTATGATCATTATTATATTTGAGGGAGTTTGGATGGATGTATATCAACAGGTTTACACGTCATTGAAAATCTCGAAAAAAGAATTAAATAGCTGTGGGCGCTATTGGTGTAGAATTCACTTTGAACTTTGATTTGTTCATTAGATTGAGTCGATTTCTTATAAATCCAACACTTTTATACTTAAGGACGTTGTTGAGTTCATTCATTGCACAAATGTTATGATTGTTTGCATTGATTTTTCTATCAAATTTGATCACATCCCTTCATTTACGCTATCACTGACTTGGTTATTTTAGTGTACTTTCATGGTGTGATTCTTTGTTCTATATTGTTTTTGTAAGAAAAATTTTGAAAATTTAAAAAAGAGAAGTTTATTACCTTGTGACACTCTCCATCTGCATTGCTTGTGTTCTTCTTATTTGTCTATTTGGGGACATCATAAAAAGGGGGAGAACGAATTATGGGGGAGATACTGTGATTTGATTATTGATTGTTTGATTTATCACATCCCTTCATTTACGCTATCACCAACTTGGTTATTTTAGTGTTCTTTTATGGTGTGATTCTTTGTTGCATATTGTTTTTTTAAGAAAAATTTTGAAATTTTGAAAAAGATGAGTTTATTACCTTGTGACACTCTCCATCTGCGTTGCTTTGTGTTCTTTTTATTTGTCTATTTGGGGACATCATAAAAAGGGGGAGAACGAATTATAGGAGAGACGCTCTGATTTGATTATTGATTGTTTGATTTAATGATTTGCTTGAGCTTAATTGATATTGATTTTTTGTTTATCATTATATTTCAAACTTTTGTGCGTCACGGGTATTTGTTTCTTATCTCATGTGTGTAGGTACAAAATTGAGGATTATTTTGCACACCCTGATGATGACAAAGAAACATTGGAGAATTGAAGCTTTGAAGATGTTGTAGATTTTGACGACATGTTATTTGATATTTCCATTTATGGGTTTTGGGGGATATTAGATTGTATGTATCATTTTTGTTGGGTAGCATAATTCAGGTTTTTTATGAATGTACCGGCATAGACATAGGGGGAGATTTGTAAAGACATGTTTTATAAATGCCCGTCTATAATCTAGGAATTTCTGTGTTGTCATAGATCATAGTTAGTATGTCGTATACCATTACATCTCAGCACATCTTCACACGTTCTACCTTGACATACATCATCCGAATCTTTAGCAACGTGCATCATCAACACGCGCCCATCATTGACAACGTGCATTGTGCGTCTTCAACTAGCTCTATTTTCACTAACTCCACTTCGCTAAAAGGTAAAATTTTTAATTGGAGTTATTTATGTTCATGTATTTATTTGGGATAATTTTTATAAAATGTTTTTATCAAAATGAGGTATTTTTCAAAGTAAAAATTTATTTTGAAGGCCTGTAGGCGAGACTTTTTAAAAGAAATATTTTTCGCTTATTTCGTTCAAATGATGTTGAGAAGTCATTCGAACGACAGCTTCCAACGACAGCACATGTCGTTTGAAGGGTTTCCCGAGGGTCATTTTTAAGATACATCAAACGAACCCGTACTATTTTGATTTTTTAACGTTGTTTGATAGGTCATTTCTAACGACATTTGATGTCATTCAAACAACATGCAGATGTCGTTCGAACGACATGCGTCGCCTCAATTTTTTATTCACCCTATAAATACCTACTATGAAGTTAGTTTTCGCAAGTCTTTCAAAACTCCATTTTTTCATATCTCATGCAATTAAAGACTTCATCTTTTAGGCTTTTAAACCCTTTTTTTCACTCAAAAGTCCCAAATCATTTATGTGAATCATTCTTCTCTTGATTATTCATCTTACTCATTCTGGAGTAACACTTGTGGAGAAAAAGGTTATTTTCATTACTGACCAATTGGATCTCTTACGAGATCTCTTGTTGAAGACTTCGAACTAACACCTGAAGGTATTTCGTCATCACAAAAATGTTGTATTTCTACTATGTAATTGTAAGTTGGAAATTTACAGTTTATAGAGAAATAAAAGATTTTGCCCCTGTCGAGGATTTTTCCTTAAATCTGTCTTGTGATTGTATGGTTGTGCATGCTAGATAATTCATATTATTGACAATCACAATTAGATGCATGTTTAGGGTGTTAATTAAAATCTGGGCATAAAATTTGAATTTAATTAAAGAAGTTTAAACATTGAATGCAAGCGCACTCTCAATGATATAGTAATTACACAAAGATGACAGATGACTTACTCAACTGAATCGACTTCCTTCAATCTTTAATACTATCTTTGTTCTTTAAAATTTCTTCACAATGACAAGAAGGAATCCAACCATGAATTTCCACAATGTGTGCTCCACACACGTATCGGCATCCACTAATCATGGAATTAACAAACCATCATCGCAACACGAAGTCCATTATGTTAAACCTCAACACATACAAAATCCACCATATGAAATGATATTCAATAAAGATAAAGAGAATGTAAACCATGGTGATCAAACAATATATCTCGAACTAGCATATTAGGTTGAAACTTAGATCTTAAAACTACTAGGCGTAAACTAGAATTTATGAGGCTCAACATTTATCTCTAAAAATGGTTTCTCAAAAAGCTCTCTTGAAAACTGATGTTGGGACTCCTATTTGTAGAAACATGAAAAACAAGACGGCATAAAAATCAAGGCAAACTCGTTTGAATAAAAATAGTAGGGTCGTTCGAAAGAAATATACTTTCTTGTTTGAAAGTCATCCGAGCGACCTTCGAATGACATTGTTCTGCCAAGATAGGGACAACTCATTTGAAACTTGATTGATGCTCGTTCTCCTATCATTTGAATTATTTTAAAAAAATACCTAAAAATATTTTTTACAAAAAATGCCTCTAAAATATTTTGAAAACAAACACCCAATAACTAAATCCAGGGATGAAACTAAAATGTGCATTCATACCTATTGAGATCCCACAAAAACTCGACATAAATCACGACACCTTGATGAAATTTCTTTATATGGCCACTACGGTCTTCAATCATACATCATAGGCTTAAAGGATAAATAAACTCAAATCCTAACCTTTGACTAAAATTGTTTTGTCCAACCGGACTAAAGCCAAAATACATAAAAATTGACTCGATCAGAAATTTGTCCTTACAACGTCTTTATGAGACTTAGGTAAGCACTTAACCAAGTTATGAGAATTATCTTCCTTCAGTGATAGATACTAGACCCAGTGATGAACTAAAGGTCATAATAATATATTGTCTCTTCAAGTTTCGAATTTATCCCACAACTTTGGTTAATGTTTGTCATCCCCATAACAATACGGAAGAATGTACCATTTTCTTGGAGGGGAATTGTTCCATAATTATGGTGTGCCTCTACGAGAAGTGGGTAAAAGGGGAAATGAATTCCCCTTCGATTAGAAGATGTGTATCACAATATGGCAAGTAAAGAGACCATGGAGGTTCTCATATCCACAGGAAATCCGATCTTGATATTTTTAGGAATATTTTACTTAATTTAACAACCCGCATTCCCAATATTTAAAGGGCAAGTCTACATATTGAGAATACAAATCATTAAATAATTTAAAATACCATTCTTAGTATATGACAGGAATAAGAGATAATTTTAAACTTTTGTAATAATAGACAAATATGGGATTAATGACAATCTCAAAATCCAATAATGTAATAGTCTCCAACATAAATGTCACCGTCAAAATATCCAATAAAACAACTAACAACCGTGGATTAGTAAGCGACCCACCAATCATTCGAGATGCCTCATAAATAAAATAGTGAAAAGGAAATCTACGTAGTACATATATAAATAAATAGAACTCCAACTACAACTCCTGATCTTCCAATCCAAACAACTAAACAAAATCCAACCATAAAATGTTATCCAATAAAGGCAAGTTAGGCCCACTACAAGAATACCAGCTACATGATCCAAACTAGGGTTACATGAAGTAAATATCACAATAGAATCTTCTAATTAAAAATAAAAATTTAAGTATGGAAGACATATTACTTTCCACTTTCATAACTCATAAATGCCATATATCTCTTAGTTACACCATTGTATCGAGCTGGTCTCCCATATAAGCCCGAACAAGCCACTATATACTAACCAAATCATTATTTAAAAACTAATAATTCCCCCATCATTATAGCCTAAAATCTAGATTTAACACATGTAGACTCACAATAGTCAACCAACTCTAGACCCACATATAGTGGCGCACACATAATTTCCCACTATAATAGTCTGACAACCTAAGTCTCGCACATACAAACTCACCTTAGCAATAAAAATCTAGACCATCACATACACTAACACCCACATAAGTTCCCATCAAGGTAGTTAAATGTTATAGGTCCTGTACATATAGACACACCATATCTAGCCAACACTACCCCCCCCCCCCAACACACACACACACACACACATATATATATATAAGATGCCCATATAATCACCCCCAAGGTACTAGTCTCAAAATACCATGTCATCTTATATAATTATTAATATCCATTTGCCCTTTAGCTCAAAGTATAACATATAAACCACCTCTAGTACCATACCTAGAAAATACTCAATCGGTAATAAAAAAAATTCTAATCCCGCAATACTATCATATTTTCAATCCCAAATATTTTTATCGTGATACCCCAAAAAATTCACTACACCATAAATCGATAATGGTCACGGCAAGTGGATCACGGTCCTGGATAGTGACCAGTTATTCACGGCCCAGGACCGTGACTAAAGCCAAAAGCATCTAAAAAAGCTCGTGACTAAGAAAAAGGGTGACATTAAATGGTTGTGGTCACGGACTTGGTTCATGACCACACATGCAACCAAATTGGGGCCAAAACTCCCGCCAAAGTGGGTCATGACCTGGACTGTGGCCATGGGCATGAAAAATATTGGGGTTTCAGTTTAGATGGGTCACAGTCATGGACCGTGACCATTTCGAAATTATCACGGGAGCTAGTCATAGTCCTGGGCCAAGACCCCGGGGCATGACTATTTTTTTTACACATCAACCGTGACTAGGTTCATGATGTGTAAAAAAATAAATGGTCTTGTAGTGGGGTCATGGACCATGACCGTGAATATTCCCTCTACACATAAAAAAAACTCCAATCTTTTTTCCATTTAACGATCTCTCTCTCTCTAACCCCTCTCCCTGGTCTTCCCCTCTCCCCTCCGGCCAGTGCCATTTGTTTCCTCTCTCTCTCTCTCTCTCTCTCTCTTAGGTACTCTCCCTCTCTGACCATCATTAATTTTCATTTCTTGATTTGTATATTTTCGTGAAATTAATTAGTTATTGTTAATATTGATTCGGTTTATTGATTAAGGACTATAAATTTATTATGTATTTTTATTTAGGGCTTGAAATTATTTTAGCATTGTATATATTGATTGTATATTGATAGGGCTTAAAATCTGGTTGAATGTTGTTGTTTAGGGTTTGAAGTTGATTATGTATTATTGATATAAATTGAGCACCCAAAAGTTTCTTTGTATTTGGAAATATTGAACTTTATGCATTATGATAGTAAAATGGAAATTTATATCAAATTAATAGAAGGTTAAAATTTTAGACATTAAACTTCATGTATATACAAACATCATTTTAAAGATTAACTCTTTATAAACATATATATTTGGTGTAATAATTACACATTATTTTTAATGTTACTGTAATGATTACAATTTGAGATTTTTTGCAATTTTACACACATATAGTGTACAATTCTATTATATTTAATTACAATTAGTAAAGAATAAATACACTTTGTGAATATGTTGTCATGAACTTTGTCAATATATTGATGGATTTAGTATAAAAAATATTTTAGGCAAAAATAGATAAGTTTGTTCATATGTTGCCATACATTGAAACTTATACGTAAGAGTTTGTTGAATGTAACCATATATGGAGGCAATATAAGCAGGGGGTGGGCAACACCACCATTAAGAGTTTGTTATTGTTATTGAATTAATGAATCCAAGTGCAAAAATGGTTTTCGTTTGTTGGATAAATCCTATATAATATCTTGCTTAATATATCAATTTATGTTTGAGGTCTTGCATAAACTTTTTTCAGTCACTTTTGTTGATGACGTGTAAAAAAGTAAATGATCACGACCTGGGAGTCACAATCCAAGACCGTGACCAAATGCTAGTACATAAATTTATATATGTTTAGTAAAATTAAATATCACCTTATTCTTGCCTACACCTCATATTCCATGGCTAGAAAGAACATAGAGCCTCTCGATCATGCAACATCCTAGCTTTTTCAAACTGGGCTTAATAAAAAAATGTATAATTTTCTTCAATCGAATATGAATAATAAAAGTATTCAGATAACCTTATAATTATTTATTTATTTATTTATTAGATTGCTAAAATTAGCCTTTTAATAAATAAATAAATGGTTACGATCTTTTGTTTTTTAAAAAAAATGGGTGTCACGGATTTGGGTCGTGACCCAATATGAACATTTTCCCACCCATAGTCACGGTACAGGTACAGGACCATGGGGTCACGGATTATGTTCGTGACCATCGAGCCAATATTTTCCCATGAGAGAGACCGTGACCCTCATTTAGGGTCACGGATGAAGTCCCTAACCACTATTTTTTGTCACGGCAAAATGGTCACGACCTCGATCCGTGACCCATGGCCCATAGTCACTGCCCAGGTCCATGACCATCTTCGGTCTATGGTGCAGTAATTCATAAATATATTGATCAGTTCTAAACATAAATAATACAAGATTAAAAATAATTAGTAACATTCTAAGCATGACTAGAATTAAAATAAAATGATAAAGATACTAACAATGCTAAAATATAATAATGAATAAATAAACAATACATCTGTGAAACCATTCAAACCATAATGAAATATAAAGTCCACACTAGAGTATAAATAACTCAAATGAACCAGTATCCAATCTTTGAGTAAAAAAATCTGACCCCAAATAAATAATTCTCAATAGAATATCTAACTCATAACTCAATACATAAAATAAATATGATTAAGTGAAATGGGAAATGTTGTAATAATAATAAAAATGAGCTACAAGCTCGACACTACATCCTAAGAGTAGAATACTGAAACTGAAAGTGAAAGTTGGAGAAGTCTCCAACTAATAATGATCAGGTCTGAGGAGGTGACTGCGGCCTAGGACCTCTAAAAATAGTTCCACAAGCATGATTAAACATAGCAAGTCTATTGTGCATAAGAATATTACTACATTTTTCCACAATAATAATAATAATAATAATAATAATAATAATAATAATAATAATAATAATAATAATAATAATAATAATAATAATAATAAAATAATAATAATAATAATAATAATAATAATAATAATAATTGTTAACACAAAAATTCTCCATCTGCGAGGACCAATCAAAAAAGGACACATGTCATTCTACGTGGCAATATTCGACACCCGAGGAGAGTTGGTCGGCATCCGAGGAGAGTTGGTCGGCACCCGAGGAATGTTAGTCGGCGCGAGGAGAGTTAGTCAGTATCCGAGGAGAATTAGTCGGCACCCGAGGAGAGTTGGTCGGCCCCCGAGGAGAGTTAGTCGGCACCTGAGGAGAGTTGATCGGCATACCAACCAGGAAGATCAACGGATAACTATGCATTTAATGAGCATTAATGTACATTTATATTGTAGATGACAACACATAGCATACCAAGCAATTCAACAATTAGATTCGTTGAATGTAGACATAATGTATAAATGTCTACATACAATGAATCTCTTTATCTCCCATCACTATAAATACATGTATTCCCTTAGCCAAAAGGGAGAGATCCAAGAGATCCAAGAGATCCAAGAACCGAGAGACACCATACACAAGATCCATACCTTTCTCTCTCTCTACACTACATTGTGCTATTGTAAACCCCTGGGAATAAAATAACAGTGGACGTAGGCTTTTCCTTATATCCGAACCACTTTAAAAATCTTTGTCTCTCATGTGCTTGATTGGATTGCTTTTATCTATTTATCTGTGATCATAAAAATGGGATTCGGTCCAGTTTTTTTGCATCAACAGATTGGCGTCGTCTGTGGGAACGTGTTACAACCATTGTTCTCCATCAAAAGCTAAGTTTTTATTTTCTCTACGTATAATCAATTATACATACATCTTTTGATTTAATCATGATTTTTTATGTTTATATACATAAATTAATTGTCCAATTTTTATTTGCAAAATGTTGCATATCATGATTTTAAAATCATAACTGCTAGATTAATTCTTATTTAGATATCTGAAAAATAGTGGATTTCATAAATCATAACTTTTTGCTTGATTCTAAAGTTTCTATTTTATATCATGGAATAAATATTTTAAATGATTACATATACCAATATATACGACGATGATAAGATTTGATCATTTTCATTGTTGATTTTGAAATAAATTTTGTAAGATCTTTAATGTCTATTCAAATTCCCATCATATTTTTAATAAAAGAATGGGAAAAGGTTAAAGAAAATAAAAAGTTTTCTCATGGAAATCATGACCCAGATCTATTTTCTCTCTTCAAGTTTGAGTTTCTTTGCATTCATTTTTATGAACTATATACTTAATTTGGTTCAGCTTCCATTTATGTCAATAAAGTCAAATTGATTGATTTTTGATATAAATTTGGTAATAACTTTAATCATTCACCATATTTCTATCTCTCCAAATAGGGAATAGGAAGGGATCAATATAAAAAATAATTTTCTCTCACCTGAAAAACCCACTAACTGTAGTTGGTCGACGCACTAACTGTAGTTGGTCGACGAGGAAAAAATATTCCAAACTGTATCAACGTAGTTGGGTATCAACGTAGTTGGTCGACGAGGAAGAAATATTCCAAACTGCATCAACGTAGTTGGTCGACGAGGAAAAAATATTCCAAACTGTACCAACGTAGTTGGTCGACGAGGAAAAAATATTCCAAACTGTACCAACGTAGTTGATCGACGAGGAAAAAATATTCCAAATTGTACCAACGAAGTTGATCGACGAGGAAAAAATATTCCAAACTGTACCAAGTATGGTTGGTCGGGAATAAAAACTGTACCAACGTAGTTGGTCGACGAGGAAAAAATATTCCAAAAATTTACCAAGTATGGTTAGTTGGGGGTAAACTCTCACTAACTATAATTGGTCGACGAGCACAATTTAACAACCTTGGTTGGTTGAAAAAATTTTAAACATTTTTATACTCATTACTTTATTATTAAGTGATCGAGCAACGTTACTAATACTTGTAACTTTTTTATTACTAAGTTGGTCGATGAACAACACAATATTGTTATCTTTTTAACTTATACATATGCACATATGTAGAGTATTTTACAAGACAATAGCAATTAAGATTGCGAACAAAAATGAAAGTCTTTCATTAAAATCAAAAACAAAATACATTGAGAATGAAAATGTATACTAACTATTACATTGAGATTCCTACTCTATTGGTTTCTTTCCCTCTTCTTTTGAAACAGGTTCCTCGCCAGCAGGAGGATCATTCAAAGCATAAGGGGAGTTTATGAAGTTAAGATCTTTCATCATTCTGATGTTCATCACAGATGGTCTGTCCGAGCAGCTCTTGCTCGTCCCCGAGCAGGAAGTTGCTCTTCAAGACTCATGATCTTCTCGGACATCTCAGCCAAGGCTTGGTTCTTTGCCGTTAGTTGGAAGGCTTGATTCTCCAAAGCAGATTGAGTTCTCTGTTCTTCGACAGTTACCCGAGAAGCTCTTGCTCGTCCCCGAGAACCTCTTGCTCGTTCCCGAGCAGAGGAAGAAGTCAAAATCAGCATCTACAGCACTGAGATCTTTTGCTACTATTGTCTCGACCAATAATGAAGAAGAAGTTGTGTGAAAATGTTTCGAAGTCCACCACTAGCTTGGTACTAATCAGAATGAAGAGTTGGGTTCAAAATCTAGTATGTTACTCGACAAAGTATTCAGAGGATCATAAATCAGAACAATCAAGCACGTGAAGTTAGCACTCAGTGGCTCGGCACAGGAGGCAGTTGGTCGGCTAGCGAACCAATCAACATACTTGAAGATTATGACAAGCTACAAGCTGCATACTATGGCATGGCTTCATCCAAATTCCCAGGGGTGATACATAGCACACAGAGTTCCTCAAAAGAAAGATTAGCAACCGTCGATCATTCTGCATCATATGTCATCCAGGAGATAATGCACTTTATGTTGAACAAATCAAGAAGGTAGATCAAGAATTTCACGAGCACCGAGCAACACTGCAGAATAAATACTCCATCCTTTCAAGTAAACCATCAAGCATGGAGTATTGGGGGCTTCTGTTAACACAAAAATTCTCCATCTACGAGGACCAATCAAAAAAGGACACATGCCATTCTACGTGGCAATATTCGACACCCGAGGAGAGTTGGTCGGCATCCGAGGAGAGTTGGTCGGCACCCGAGGAATGTTAGTCGGCCCGAGGAGAGTTAGTCAGTACCCGAGGAGAATTAGTCGGCACCCGAGGAGAGTTGGTCGGCCCCCGAGGAGAGTTAGTCGGCACCCGAGGAGAGTTGATCGGCATACCAACCAGGAAGATCAACGGATAACTATGCATTTAATGAGCATTAATGTACATTTATATTGTAGATGACAACACATAGCATACCAAGCAATTCAACAATTAGATTCATTGAATGTAGACATAATGTATAAATGTCTACATACAATGAATCTCTTTATCTCCCATCACTATAAATACATGTATTCCCTTAGCCAAAAGGGAGAGATCCAAGAGATCCAAGAATCGAGAGACACCATACACAAGATCCATACCTTTCTCTCTCTCTACACCACATTGTAATATTACAAACCCCTGGGAATAAAATAACAGTGGACGTAGGCTTTTCCTTATTACATTGAAAAACCTATTCTATTGGTTTCTTTCCTTTAGCTTTTGAAACAGGTTCCTCGCCGGCAGGAGGATATTCTAAGCAAAGAGGAGAATTGATGAAATTAATATCTCTGAGCATTCTGACGTTCATCACAGAAGGTGTATCCAAGAGATGCTCTGGATGAGATAATTCAGTTTGAGAATGAAGACTATAGTCGCCGAGATATTTTGAAATTAAACTTCGAGGAATGGAACGAGTTGGGATCCATTCCATGTCCAATTTGAAAGGTGGCACGGGCAAATCTAGTAACCCTGGAGCATGGTAATCCCATAAAAAATGCCCTTGCTCCAATTTCAGTACACCCAGGGCGGTCAACCACCCCTGCTTATAACCTTCATTATTGGCATGTTCAATTCGAGCATCTAAATGAACAAGGGCTTCATTGTATCCTGCCATCCAAAATTCCCTGAGCTGTTTATGGAATTGGAAGGTTAATCTATCCAATTGTTCGTGAAGGCTCCTGGCAAAAACATCTTTATTATTCAAAGCAGACTTCGTTGCAGTAAGTTGATCTTCCAAAGATAGATTTTTCTTGGACATTTCAGATAAAGCCCGATCTTTGGCATTTAATTGGTATGCTTGAGTTTCCAAAGTAGATTGAGTGCGAGCCTCTTCAACATTGCGGCTAAGAACTCTTGATCGACTCCGAGCAGCGACTGGAGAACTTTGCTCCTCGGTAACATTTTGAACAGCTCTTCCTCGCCCACGAGAACTTCTTCCTCATCCCCGAGCAGTCACAGGAATAACATATTTTCTTAAGTTGTCCAGTTCTTGCCTTAATTTGGCATTCTCAACCTCTAAGAACGAGAAACCTTCATCGGTAACTTGCACTAAAGCAGTGGAAGATGACGCTGCAGATTCATATTGTGCCAGCTTTTTCTGCAAATTATTGTTCTCTTGTTCCAGCAACTCAGCAATTTGCCTGCAAGCCTCGACTTCACCCTTTAAAGTTCTTTCCCTAACATCGTATCCAGCAAGGATCTTTTTATGGCCTGTTTCAGAAGAAAGTTGTTGATATCTATTTTCATATTCCTTGTGCAACAAAGCCATTGATTCATTGTGCTGACCTTGGAGATCTTCTAAAGAATAATGAAGTTCCTCAATCAAGTCATAGTAGGCCACATTGTTTGCCACAGCTCGGTCAAGTAAATCCTTCAAGTACCGATAAGCCTCAATTGCTTGTTCTGAGGCATCATGGCCAAGGATGTCAGCAATTTCCGATGTACTAAGGTCTGTATGACCAGCCTTATAATATTCGTGACATTGTTGCATCAGCTTTGTATCATGTGCAGATATCAGTTCCATTCTAGCAACAAACTAAGGATGAGAAAAAGACAACAATCAACAAAAACAAATCATCAACAACAGAGATGAACAAAGATGTATTTTATTAGATCACAAAAGGATTACATTGTTTGATTACAAATAATGAAATATAGAAATGATACCGAACAACTTCACACCTTTTCCTTGTCTCCCAAGACTTTCTCGGTAGGCTGGGACGAGGAGCTTGGTTGCTCGGTGGTAACAGCAACTTGATCTGCAGGAGTTGAAATTTTTTCAGGAGGAGGAGGCAAGGAAGAAATGTCCTCGTTGGCAGAAGATAGCGATGCAGGGACTTGATCACCTATGGCCATAGAAGATTCATCAAAGACAGGCTCATCTTCTTCTTCTTCCACAATTGGTGGAGGAGGATCAGGGAGGTGTAGCTGGAATAGCTCGGAATCATCCTTGATCTTCAATTCCTGTAGGGCAGCTACCCAGCCATCTCGGAAGTATTTCAACTTCCCGTATTGAACTTGGGATGTCATCGCAGCAATCCCCTTGTCCCATCCTTTATCCCAGCCTGCGCTGAAGGATTTTTTAACTGCGAGCTTTCTTCTCAATTTCTCCGAGGAGAGCTTCGCATCCAAATCTTCTTTTTGGCCCTTGATATCTCGCAGGGCGGACAATTCTTCCTCTGCCTTCCTCAGTTTATCCTCAAGTTCTCCAAACTTCTTGAGCTTGTCGTCATATTTCTTATGCTCGACCTCTAAACTTTTCACTTTATTCTCCAAACTCTTGGAGATCTCAGCCAACTTCACCTTCTCAGCTTCAACTATTGACAACTTTTTCTCCCAAACAGCCTTGTCCTCACTATACTGTTGGCGAGATTCCTTCAAAGATTGGGTCAAACCCAGCAGAGCATCCTCTACACCTGACGAGGAGCTTGAAGCTTTAATAGCTTCATCCTTCTTCACGATATTATTGAAACAGTTCACCAGCTGAAAGATGAGAAAAATAGTAAAGTCAATACAAAATGCAAGCATTCAGAGAAAGAAAGAAAATTCAGAGTGTGAGAAATTTACCGAAGCAAGATGACGAGTAGCTAGGGATGTCAGCATATCCCTAGAAATTTTTTCATCAATTCCTTGGACCTCGGGTATGATCCAAGTTTTTACCGAGCTCATTGCAGAGCTCGGAGGAATGATGGTTGGAACACCAACACCACCAGCTGGTAGAGAGGACGCAGTTTCAGCCAAATTGACTGAGGATGATTTCCTCAATCTCCTCAAAGGGACTTCAGCAGCTTCAACCAAAGAAGAACTCTTGGTCGGAGAGATAGCAATTATTTCCACAGGAGCAACCTTCTTGCTCGGAGCCACTGGGGGCTTCTCGGTAGCTTTGGAAGGTGCAGCATCCACCTTCTTAGTCCCCTCTGGGACATCAGTTTTTCTTTTCTTGGCCCCAGCAGCAGAAGTAATGTCATCAAATTGAGTAGGAGGAGCTCTTTTCTTACCCATTCTCTGACTTAAAGGAAGATGAGAATCTGAAGAAGAATCCTCTGGAGTTGAAGCTGGCTCAATAGGGCGAGCAGAATAAGAGGTTGTATAACTCTTATACTGTAGCAAATATGATGCAGACCTGATGTGCTCGTCTGCAACGTTCTTATGCAAACCCCAGATAAGGACAAGATCAAAATACTGACAGAACTCAAGACACAATGGGTTTGGCGGAAAAGAAAATCCACATTCACCAATGAATAGACTGGGGAACCAATGTCCCTCAGCCAATCGAAAATAATCTAAAGGCTCAGAAAGAACCTCCAGAGTTACCCAGGAAGGAATGGAAAAATCGGAACGAAATTTCTCAACAGACTCCACAATATAAACCATACTGAATAAAAGAGATACAGAAGAAAGGAAGAAGATCTTACAGGAAGAAAGGAGGTATGTTGACAACGAACGAAAACTAGGATGAAATGCACAAGAGAGAAGGAGAGAATAGAAAGCTTGAATGCAGGAAATTGGAAAAAGAAGAAGAAGGTATGGTTACCTAAGAAGTTTAAATACTTTGCCTTGGGAAGCGGCGAAGGAAATGATTACAAAAAAGAAACTATTGAACTTCCGACGGCTAAAAGGACAAAAAGGGCACTAAGATCGAAGCGCTCTTAAAAGTTCGAAAAAAGGCGGATTCGTTGAATTTGGAAATAAATTCAAATACGATGCTCCTAAAACCCAGGAAGATCATTCAATATTGCCATAAACCGAGAAAGAATGTTCCATACTCCTCAAAGTTCGAAATATGAAACATTGGGGGCTTCTGTTGATACCAAAATTAATATGCTGATGTGGACGAATCATACAAAGACACTTGTCAATCTACATGGTACAATAACAACGAGGAAGTACATTTCCTCGACCAAATCATGTTCTCCCCTAGCAAAGAGGATATACCGAGGAACTGCAACACTCCGAGGTACTCTAGCGCTCCGAGGAACTCCTGAGCAACGAGCAACTAAGGCGGTCCGAGCTGCATCTCGGTCGTAGTATTAATTGCCAGAATGTCAACAGTTCAACTATTCATTGAATGTTTATCATCTTGACGCACACGCTGCATTAAATGTATTACCCATTCATATGTATATCATTTAATGTATCAACCCATTCATGTACAGCCTAAGGGCTATAAATACCTTGTATCACCCTCAATCAAAGGGACCGGAATTTCTTGACTGAACTTGTAATCGAGAATTCCCAAACATTCAGCAATAACATAACAGTGGACGTAGGCCATTCTTATAAGGCTGAACCACTTTAAAAATCTTTGTTTCATTTTATTTATCTGTGATTGAATAATTAGAGCGATCTAATTTTTTACATCAACAATAATAATACATCTTCATATAATATTTAAATTTATTTTAAGTTATCCCAACCCAAAGAAAAAAATAAGCATGCGATTCTAATCCCAAACACATATGAGGCCCATATTACATAATTACATCTTTTACTTGATTTCTCGTTACTTTTAATAAATGCCAACTTATAATTTCAGCTATAAGAATCTAGTATAATCAGAATGCATAAAATCAAAGGAAAGCACATAATTCGATATTCAAGTGAGTATACTTAAGCCCGAAAATAAAAGTGCAAATGCCTATGCCTAATGTCTTCAGGGATCACTCGCGACACAGCTAATTATAGCTATAAGGCATCCCAATCCTATAATCTTAAAAAAACATCACAGAAAAATCATTACGCTATCACGCTAAACATACGACTCCATGCCCAAAGCTATACGAGAGGATACTACATCAAAAATCGAAAATGGTTACGGTCCAAGTTTGTGACCATTTTATGGGTGACTATTTTGGGGGTCACGGTCACTTTTCGTAACCTAATTTATAAATAAATGCTCATGGTTGTGGACCGTGACCCCGTCGTGAAATTTTGTGATGAATATGGTCAAGGTTTCAATTATACCTAAAACGGGGTCACATTTCTAGAACGTGACCCGATCCGTGACCTTTTTAAATAAATTCAAATGTTCATGGTAAGTCAACTTACTCACGGTCCAGAACCATGACCCTAAAAATGCCCGGTAGCGTGTCACGATCTAAATGGTAACCTTATATCTGTGACCATTTTGAATTCAAGAATTGCCACGGTTGTGGGTCACGATTTGAAACTGTGACCATATTTCATACTAGTTAGTCATGATCGTTTGTCAGTAGTTACGGTGGGGAATGTGACCCATTAAGTGACCAACTTTGCGCTATTTTTCCCACCATTAGGGTCACGATTGGGTCACAATTTTGTACCATGACCATGAGGCTCACGATTTTGGATCATCACCAACTAATATTGTAGATCACCCCTAGATGGGGTCTCAGACTGCATCATGGTATGATTTTGAACTCTGACCACCTTGGTCATGATCCAAAGTCGTGACAACCCTACGTAATCATGTTCGATTTTTTGCGTAGTGGGAGCAAGCCTTGTTATCTCAACTTGATGGACGGGAACCTTGCACATAGGATTGGGGTAAATTGGACCTAGGTAAAGCTCAGCTCAATCACAGGAATACCAATCACGGTCATTGTCATATGTTCCCCATCAAATTCCTCCTAGTAGGTTACCCAAGAGCACAAACCCCATCGGTATAGTTACATGTAAATTAAATAATTTAGCAATCAAATCAATACTAAGATCATCAAAGCGATCTCTTTCATTATCGAGTATTACACACATTAAATATTAATTAATTACATGAGTTTTAACCTGAACACCTAGGGTTATTAAATATAGAATTCAATCCCTAAACCTACTATTTATAAGATGTCTTAATACTACTAAAAAGTTACCCAAATGAAATTGACCTCAAAACACCATGCAACCCCCAACCTAGCCTACACTATGTAAAGTCCCAGGGCCGGCTTGAGCTGGTTTGTCAAGTGCGGTGAATTTTTTCTCTTGTTCCCATGACGGACATAGCCAAACCTTTCTTAATCCTAAATCCTCTAAGACACAAAAGTTATCCCTTGTCCTTCATAACTGAACATCATATAAGTATTAGCAATATGTTTTGAGAAGTTTTAGATGGTTAGAAAGGTGTTTAAATGTAATTATAGAATTTAATAAATTAACTCTAAATTCATACTCTACATAAGCTTGATCCAATTGACCTACGTATTCAATTCAATAATCAATATAAAGTGAGGGATTTTACATAATACAACTAATAATATGCATATCTAATATTTTTAAGTTCAAATTACATGGATTTGTGGATTGATTTTGAGGATTCATTAACAAAACTACATTAGTTCTTCAATGCATAAACTAAGGTTTATACTTATGATTTATCTAATTACGAAATTTGGTTTAAGTATGAATATAAATCATATTATATGAGTTTATTTAACAGATTCCAACATGCTAGTATTACTATAATACAAATGTAATTATATTCTTATACAATATAAATTTGCATTGGATTGATTGTTAGAATGAAATCTCAAAATTTTCCAATTCTTCAAAGCCTAAGTTTTCCCTCTTTCTCCTTAGTTGCTAGGGTTCCTCTCCATTTTTATTATATTAAATAGGTTTAGCTAATTAGATTATTATAATCACTAATTCCAAAATTAGGTTTAGACCCCAAAAAAGCCTTAACCTAACAAGCCCAAAACAACCTCTAAATGGCCTAAAACTTGGCCCACCCATATACTAACCATACGGATAAATATTCTACTTTTTTTTAACTAAAAAAGGAGTTCCTAATGTCCAAAGAACCAAACCCAAAAGAGAATATATATTATAAATTACTTATCTCATTAAATTAATTAATTAGTCGATACGCATATCTTACTTTTAAATCTTAATAATTAACTTTTTTATGTGTGACTCGATTTTGTAATAATGTACTTCATAATTGGTGGGACAGAATACTGAAGGAATAATACAAAAAAGAAAACTATTGGTACCTAGCCCCTGACCATTTAATAGCCTCCTATATTACTAAGTCAGTTAAATATTTAACTTAATAAATTAATATGTGTTTGTCAATTTTCAAAGAGTGTGCATTCACACGGCACACAAAATAATTATGCAACATTACTATTTATGCAATGTATATAACTACTAGATGACATATCGTACATAACCAATAGCTAGTTAACAAGAAATAACTAATAGAATAAACCATTAATTAAATGCAAGAAAAATACAGGGTATTATAATTACATATCGCGGGCTGGTGGTATTACCTTACCACATTTATAATGGCATTGCCACAAAACTCAATACCCATTTAGCATATCCGGTCAAGAAAATTATCTACTCCCAACGTGTGGTATTTAAGAGCTTAGGTTGCTTTAAGTCCCATTAAAATTTTATTTGTATCATTATGGTATTTACGCATATGTATTAACAATCTCATACTAAAGTTTCTATCTAACTTCGTACAAGGTTATAACAAAAGCTTACTTATAGCCATATCATTACCATATCATAAAATTAAAATATTTATGTGGCACTAATCTCCAATTATTTAGGTTTAAACGTTAGTTTATCTTCTCTCCACATTATTTATTTAATAATGTTTTAACATATTATTTATCACATTAGAATCTCAAGTCGAATACATAAATCCCAACAATAATATGTGTATTCCAATCACGGGCTATGTGTCCCAACAACCACATGTGTAACTTAACAACATATAACCAAACAAAAACATGCATACCCTCACAATAATAAATCCAACAACAACTTATTTGGTTTACTACACCAAGATCCCTTTATTTCATTTTACCTTCATTTATAACAACTAAATTCTTTAATAATCTTTTAACATGTTATTTATCACATTAATGTCTCAAGTTGAATACATAAATACTAACAATAACATGTGTAATCCAACCATAATTATATGTGATAAATTAAGTACATACTAATCTAATTCAAAACTATATCAATTACACTTAGTAGGAAAACACTTAAAAGTAGTCCTTTCTTGAGATCTCATACTTCATCTTCTTAGTCATCGCGGTATTTAAAGAAAATAAAGAAGAATTTTTTAAAGAATATGAGTTTTCTAGAAATTGCAGAGAGCTTGGGAAAATAGCAAAAGGATAAAAGCATGCTGAAAAATGAAGGAAGAAAAGGGGGACAATGGCGATCCATTTATTATATTATTGTATGGGAATCAAATCTATAATAATGTTAACTGCCAAATATGCCGAGAATATGATGTAGAAAGTAAATTTGACGCAATACTTTGCCTACGTCCACGAAAAAAGTGAGGAAACTTACATCACTAAATGATAAACGACTTAAAGTGTTAGGTTTGCAAGCTAAATGTCACATAATAGTCCAAACCGTGGGTAAAAAACGTGTTATGTGCTTTCATATTGTTTTTCACATGATGCCCTCCTCGTGAAGGGAAAACTTATTTATATAAGTAATGAGTCTTATCTAGAGCGATAATAATAAGGAGATTGAGTCTAACTATCCTCGGTCTCCCGTGAGTTAATCGTCTTTGTTGCAATTGGGTTGGGAATATCTTGTTGAGAAACATAATTTGAAGTTATCCACGTGTGATAAACGACTCTGGATGGTCGATTGGGTGTAGTCGACTACGACCAGTTATACATTATGAATTTATTTTTATCTTATTGCAGTTATATAACTTTCATTATCATTGATTTAATTGTGTTGTAATTTATCATGCAAGTTTTATAAGAGTCCATTTGATACACCCTATTTGCCATGGCAAATGTGGAAAATGGTGGCAAACGAAATATTTGCACACTATTTTGTGTATTTGATTATTCTTATTTGCCATCAAATTTGTTTTATGGATACTCATGCCCACATATGAATTTGTCATCATTTTTCTAGTTTTGTTGGCAAAATTTGATTTGCTCAATAGCAAAGAAAAGTTTTTCCACACTATTTTGTGTATTTGATTATTCTTAAAGTTATTTTTTTGTTATTAAATTTTTTTATTGTGTTTAAACTGTTTTTTTGGATTAAAAACTATTTTTTTTGTTAAAATTATTTTTTTCTTTAAAACTATTTTTTTTAACTAATTTTTTTTGTTAAAACTATTTTCTTTTTGTTAAAGCTATTTCTTTTTATTAAAAACTATTTTTTCCTGTTATAAATTGTTTTTTGTTAAAAATATTTTTGTTTTGTTAAAAACTATATTTTAACTATTTTTTTGGTTAAGAACTTTTATTGTTGTTGTTAAAATCGTTTTCTTTTTTCTAAAACTATTTTTCTTAAAAAAAAATTGTTATAAATTGTTATTTTTGTTAATATTGTTTTTATTTTGTAAAAAACTTTTTAAAACTAATTTTATTTGGTTAAAAGCTATTTTTTTTGTTAACTTTTTTCTTTGCTAAAAATTGTTTTTTTTTTTATATATTGGTTTTTTTAAATATGATTTCTTACATTTTTTGGGTCATTTGACGAATACTCCCTCGACATTTTTTTAATTAACTTTTAATCCAAGTTTTTTATATTGTTCCAAAAAGTCTTTCGTCGTATAAAACACTCACAAACACTATTTGTTTTCTTATACTAAAACCTAAAGAATACATTGTCAAAAATATAGACTTTTGGAACATAAAAAAAAAGGTGGACTTAGTGCAAGATTTACTTGCTCCTAAGGACTAAATATTAATTGTCCCTTGATATTTTCATATTGGGCCCTTCCATTAAGTCTCACATCATATAAAGCATTTTGTATTCTTTATCCTAATCATTAAATAAATTGTCAAAAAAGAATTTGTCAATTGAAAAATTAATGATATCAAACAGTTCGATCTGAAAAGTTATAGGATTTGTTTGTCATGCAAGTCATTTGTCCACTTTTGTATCAAACCGACCATAAGGCCTGTTTGGTAAGCGGTAAAGTTGGGTGAAATTTGATTCTCTCCGAGCAATCCTAAAAAAGTGTAACATTGTTTGATGTTAAGTTGCACAGGAATGTGAATCCCAATAGAATGAGGTTACCTCCTTGGTGAAAAAGTGCATGAAATCACATTCCATCCAATAAATGGGGTTCTTACTTTTTCTCGAAATCCTTACAAATATTTTTTTGGTGACGACAAAAAAGCCATAAAATATTAAGTTACAAAAACCACTTGTTAAATTTATATACTTATTTTGTGAAGACAATTTAATTATGTCGATTTGTATTAGATTTAAAGTCCTACAAATTTTATTTGGGTATTTTTTCTACTCATATGCAATAATTGGATTACTTACTCTACAATACATATATCTAACAATAAATAACTACATTTGTTAAATATTGAAAAATCTTAAAAAAAATATTTGCGTTCATACATTTATAAATAGTAACCGTATAATTATGTTTTATAACACATCCAAAATAGATCGATTTAACATATGCATATATGTATAATATAAAAAAATGTTAAAGGGTATTATTATTAAGTATTGTATATTCTCATATCACTTTCAATGAATGAACTAAATATTAAATTTTGATTCCTAATAAGAATAGGGCAAAAAGAATTAGAATCCTGGTAAAAGTTATATTGTTAATTATTTTTACAATAATCACAATTCATTCAAAATATTACGGCATTTGTTTTTAGGGAAAAACGTTCAAGTATTCAAAAGTCCTTTTTTCGTAACTCTTTTTTGTTACCCGGTTGGTGTATCAAATACACATTGGATGATGTTTATAATTTATATGGGTATATTTGAAGAGTAATGATAGGAAGATCCAACTTTTTGACACATTTTTGGGACACAGTGATGTGTCATCACCACATTAGGTGGTTTGTGAGAGTCACATGGGTTCCACTAAAAATAACATTCAATGTGATGATGACACATCTCTGTATCCAAAAAATGTGTCTAGAAACTAAGTCTTCCTATCATTATTCATATTTAAAACACCACACAATGTATATTTGACATATCAACTTGATCATGCAAAAGTGTCTTACTAGTATTACACTATGTGAAAACATTCTAAGTACAATTATACATATATTGTTTTTAAAAGCCAATAAAATATGATATGAAAGTACCCAAAAAGTTTCATTGCCTTTCCAAAATTTACTTTGAACCCTATTTTTCACAGCAATATTATATACAAATTGTCAATAAACTTCTCGAATTCCTACTTTTTCTATCCACCTTCCCTCTTCTGTTTTTCAATTGTTTCATTTTCCCGCTTTCTCACACCAAATTAGGGGCAGTGATTTTAGAAACGACACGAAAAAATGACATGAAATTGACACGATATTTCGTGTTCGTATCGTATTTGTGTCGTATTTTTTTGACACGAAGTCGTATCGTATCGTGTTCGTGTCTTAATTATGAGTCATGTCGTGTCGTGTTATCGTGTTATGGTGTTTTTTAAGCATGAAATTTAAAAAATCATGGTATTCGTGTTGTGTCGTCTCGTGTTATTTTTTATTCGGATTGTGTTCGTATCAACTTAAAAAAATATGAATTCATGTCGTGTCGTGTTCATGTCTGAAAAAAAACATTATCATATCGTGTCGTATCATCCCGAAACACGACTCGTTACCCCGTATTTACCACCCCTACACCAAATACGTCCACCCATACTACAAAACATTTTTACAATAAATAAACAAATCATTAACAAGTTTGCCAACTTGTTTCGAAAAGACAAACAAGCTTGCCAACTGTCTCAAGGCATGCCATCACCAAACCCAGCGGTAATTCAAGGCATGCTCCATCCAAAACGATATTTTTTAGACCAAACATATAATATAATAAAGATTTAAAAAATAGTTGTTTTCGAAATTATACTGACCATATAGTTGTCAGTATGGGACCTACTGTGTCTCAAAGTTATACTCTCTCTCGTGTGATCAAATATTTTATCCATCACATATTAAACGTTAATTATAAGGTCTTGTGCGAGGAGGCTGAAATCTCACTTGGACCATTTTCTATGTTCATTTTCACACCTATTATACATATTTTATGCCATTTTCATATACCTTTTTATATGACAGGAGAATTTCAGTCAAGACTTTTCGTATTGAAGAAGAATTCCTTCAAGGGAAATGCTATGGATAAAAAATTGTTGTTCCTAAATCTTTCACTTCAGCTCATATTTTGAAGATGAAGTTGTATTTGTAAATATTAATTTTGATAATTCCAAAACATGACTTTAATTTTCTTAAAATATGGAGAGGGGAGAAAATATTGGTTGGTTCGTCTTATATACTTGTTTATGGGTTATGTGCATTAACTTGAACGTGAAAGATTAATAAATAAGTCGAGTTAATTTAAGGTAATTTGACTAGCACGTAATATGAAGACAAAATGATACAACACGACACGTAAAATCACTACATCTACTTAGCTGTAATCATATTCATACCGTGATTGGTGAGTAACTATTGAGTATTTTCAAGAGTAACTAATTTGTTGCTAGACTTTTCAAAATGATACGCGACACGATAATACAATACGACACGAGACGGAATTATAAGGTAATGGATTTACGCTTATTGGGTTTAGGTCAATATCGGGTCAACACAATAGATTTGTAAAAAAATGGGGTTGCCTTGAACATAACCCTTGAATATTGTTATGCTAGTTGAGGGGATTTGAAGATTAAAGAATTGAGTTTTTAATGAAGCATTAAAGACTTGAGTTTAAATGAAGCTCGTTTAGGGAAGCATTTATAGTAGTTATGGATCACAATTTAATAAGTACTAGGTGTAAGCCCGCGGGATGCGCGGGCGAGGCGCAATGCCTGTAAAATAATTGTAGAGACATTTAGGGGTTGTTTAGTAGTGGAAAACATTTTTCTATTTTCAGTTTTCAGTTTTCAATTTTCATCTCCATTTTCACTTTTCATTTTCTGTGAAAATTTTTTGAAATTCGAAAAATGCGTTCATTTGTTAAAAATATGAAATCATTTTCTACATGTTAATATTCAAAAATTGTAAATTTTGTTCAAAACCTAGAAAACGCGTTCATTCGTTAAAAATATAAATATCATTTTCTACATGTTAATATTCAAAAATTAAAAATTCTATTCCACCCCCACCCCCTCCCATTAAGTGTATTCCATAATCATATGAAATCATATACCCAAAAAAATATTTCCCAACGCGGATAATAAATTGCTAGTAAAGATAATAAAATGCTAATATATATATGTCCCCTATGATTAAAATCATCCCAAAGTTGGTATGTTATGGCCTCTCTAACAGTATACATTTGTCGTTGTTGGGACATATCTACTTGAACTCCCTCTTGTACCACACCAAGGCCCTCTTCAGAGGGAACTTCCAATCCTTCTCTACCATATTGAGTGTAAGATATGAGTTCTTAGAATACAGTTAGTATTAAGTGAGCCGTAACCCCTTATCAAGATCAGGATCAACACCGTGTAGTATTAAATGTTGATAGTGAACACAAGTGAATAAGAGGCAGAGGGATTTAATATCCAAACTTGTATTAAATGATATGTTGACATAATAAATACACAACATGCATAATAAATAGATGGGACCAGCAGGTGGCTTGGGCGGAGGGAGAAAGAGCAAGCACTTTAGGCACAGTAAAGGGAAGGCAGGAATTTCAAACCCAGTTAATGTTCAATGATATGGGCATTAAATAGGCGTGGAAAGTTATGTTCTCACAATAGCTCTCGTGTATGGAGGGAGTTGGGCAGAAATTCTAAGCTCAAAATGCTCTTCACGTTAAGCTATTTGTCTGGTATATTTTTATGAAGGGCAGGTTGTAACACCCCGTACTTTTGTGCATTTAATATTTAATTAATTCGAAAATTTAAAATTACCTGTGTGTCGTAATTTTAATTGATTTAAGTATGGAAAAATATATTTAAATATTAATCGAGGAGTGAATGGTTAATATTTAGGGAAATTTATTTACTAAGTGAATAGTAATAATTTATTTACGTCATTTCGGGTATTAATGACGGGTATGTACTTATCTCAACCGGGAGTCGGTATAGACTAAATTGGGTGTGAGATAAGAATTTTTATAAATTAATTCGAATGCCAATTCTGAGTGTACGGTTGAGTCCGGATGGGCCGAGATAGTCAGAAAAGTGTACCCGGGGGTAGTAAACGAGTCACGGGACGTCTTTAGGCATAGTCGGACCCACACTGGGGCATTTGGGTCACTTCGGCTTAGCCCGTTAGGCAAAAAAGGGGATTAAGCCTAATTAAACAATTATAAGAAAAAGGGGAACGACTGAATTGAGTTTAAAAAATACTTAGTGGGTTAGGAAACCTAAGAGCATTTAAAGGGAAATTTGGGGGACAAATGAGAGCAAAATCAAAGGAGTTCATCTTCAATCTTGGGCATTCACAACTCCAAAATCAGACACTACGAATCATAAGGCAAGTGGTTAACTTTCTGTAGCATTTAAATTGTATTTTAATTCATATTCATGTGATGTGTGAAATCAAAGAAATTCGTTTTGGGATTTAAAGGGTATAAACATGGGATTTTATGAACCATTATTCTGAATTCTAAATTATGTAGAAATTTATGTAAATTCTGAGATTAGCATATATATCTGGTATGATGTGTAAACCGGAGGAATTGGAATCGAATTTGAGATAAGGATTTGATGTTTAAATGGGTTAAAGATTAAATCGGATTTTTCCCCCAATTTGTGAAAACAGTAGAGAACGTAAATTAAATGGTGTTTGTGGATTTTATGGGGGTCCCTGATAAGGTTTTTAGTATATTTTATTGATAAGAAGGCTTGTGATTGCTGGTGGAAGAAGTTAGGATTTTTAGAATTTCTTCCATGGCTGAAACAGGCAACTCAGAGAAGATGATGACCTGCTCGATCGATCGATCGAGGGTTGGGGGTCGATCGATCGTGGGTCGGTAAGTTCTGGCAGTACGGCCAGTTTGTATATATAAGGGAAAATAACTTTTAAATCTTTTCTTATGCCTTATGTAATGAGAAACCAATATGGAGGTCTAATCAGATTAATTGTGAGGAAGAATTAATTGGGATTTGGAGAAAATTTATGTGTGACACACTATGGTTAAATTTTGGGAATAACATTTCAAAATAATTAAATACGGATTGAGTGGACAAGTTTGGGGATATTGGTTGAGCGATACCAAGACGTTAATTTTATTTAGAGTAAAGGCTAAATAATTTGGAGTCGGGGATTTAGACTCGGGTATAGTTTTATTTCGGGCCACGAAAGTAAGTCCGAATATATTGGTTGGAATGACACCAAAAGTAATTTAATTAATTAATGTGCGAATTAATTAATAATTAGAGTTAGACCATGAACTCATAATATTCTAAATAGGCTTGTGTTACGGACTTAGTACACGGTATAGTCGGGGTAATTAATATTATTTATATATATATATATATATATATATATATATATGGTGTGCGATAGTATATATATATATATGGCGTGTGCATTAATATCAGTGGCTAGATATTATTATTATATACTCTAGTGCTATAGGGGGAGGTTGCGCGTAGTGGATGAATCCCCTAGCTTGTGGAGTAGGGCGAGTATATTCCCAGGTCATAGCGTCCGTTATATGGGTGAGGGGCATCTCACTTTTAAGGAAGGAATATGACAGCCTCTAATTATATGTTTTACCAAGTTAGTGAACGATTCTAACTTGGGTAACTAGGTTATGTGAATATACCTAGTGGGATAGCACTTTAGAGAATTTACATCCGGTGAGTTATTACTCGGGAGGATGTTATTATTAATTATTAATTCATCATGTTTGTGAATGTTGCAATATGATATTATGTATATAATGGGATAAATAATTATATATGGGTACAATTAATACAGGCTGTGAATTGTATTACATATAGTGGGTGTGAAAATTATATGAACTTAAAAAGGGAAATGATTAATTAAGTTAAGGTTGAGAATAACTTAGAAATCATAATTTTGGCACCCTCGGTTAGAGTAGGGTGGTTTCAAAGTGTTATAAAATTATCTAGTTATGAGATATATAACAAAGGGAAATTTATTAAGGCGTTGGTGATGATGCTAAGATTTAGCACCACCGGGTAAGTGATAAAGTGCTCAAACAGTAGCAGCCATGGCAGCCATAGAGGTGTATAAGTGTATAAGTATGCAGAAGGGGATGAGTATAAGAGGAAAGGGGACAATGAAGTATAGTGGTTCAGCCAATTTGGCCTACATCCACTGTGAGTGTGTGATCCACTAAGTATGGGCACTAATGGCCTTGGATACAATGCACATAAGCTCCCTCTCTCTCTCTCTACTGTGTGTACAAGAAGAGTTTTAGCTAGGGTTGCAATAATCTGATCCCCCTTGTAGGGTTGTAGGTTACAAGTATATATAGGGCTTGAGGGGTGTAGTGTACCCCCCAAGTATGCATGGTGCATGTGAATGATGATCTAGCTAATCCCCTGTTAATACCTGTAGATGCCAAATGATGACATAATATTCCCTCACGTGAGGGTGTGATTTTGTTATAACGGTCTCCCACGTGCCATGTGAGCCTCACGCGCACTGTTCCACGCGTCTCCCAAACCACGCGTTGTGATGATGTCACCCTCGGCCTATGAGCCGAGGCCGAGGGCAAAGTTCCTTCCAGTAGTGAGTCTGGCCCAATTCTGGCCTCGTACTGTCGTACCCTCGGAGGGTCGTCGGGAGCCTGGTGAAGGGTCGGCCCCCTGAGGGGTCGTTCGGGGCCTGATGAAGGGGTCGGCCCCCTGAGGGGTCGTCTGGAGCCTGGTGAAGGGTCGGCCCCCTGAGGGGTCGTCCGGGGCCTGATGAAGGGTCGGCCCCTGAGGGGTCGTCAGGAGCCTGGTGAAGGGTCGGCCCCCTGAGGGGTCGTCTGGGGCCTGATGAAGGGTCGGCCCCCTGAGGGGTCGTCTGGAGCCTGGTGAAGGGTCGGCCCCCCTGAGGGGTCGCCTTGAGCCTGATGAAGGGTCGGCCCCCTGAGGGGTCGTCTGGAGACTGGTGAAGGGCCCCCCCTGAGGGGTCGTCCGTTTGGAGGTAATCCTCAGCCAAGCCGAGGATATAAATGGGTATATCAATCACCCCCAGCTCTTAGCCATTGATGTTGCTGATATGGCTGAGGGATAGTGTTGTAATTGAGATGCGTGTATGATCAGTTAGGTGAGTGACACCTGGGCAGATACTCATTGTTGTTCCAGTTTCCAAGGCATGGCGGCTGCACACTTTTCTTGGGGCTTTGTGCCCTAATGATGCCTTCCTCGTGGGCTGTGTCCTGCCTTGATCAATGGGCCCACTCATTACTAAGGTATTTAAGAGATTTTTGAACTCTCTCTCTCTTCTTCTTCTTCTTCGCGCCCAAGCTTTCTCTTTCTAGCTTCCAGCCCTCTCTTCATTTCTGCAATCTCTACGTTTCGAGTTTGGCAACTTTTCTATTTCTTTCTCAGGTAATCCTTCTGCCCCAACGTCCTCTTTACTTTCATTATTTTTTTTTATTTTTGGTTTTAGGCCTGTAGGGCCGGATTTGGGTGGTTTCTTAACTTTTCCGGCGACTGGTTTTTGAGTGTTCTTGAGTGAAAACCATCAATTCCCTTTTTAATTCAAAAGTCTAATTTGGTCAACTGCAAACTTGTTTGTAGTTAAGTTCCCCAAATTCCTCCAAGTGTAGGGTCTTCCCTTTTAATGCTTAGGAGGCTTTATAGTTTAGCATCTGAATTCCCATCCTTTAGAGAGAAGCTCTTTGCAGAGATCAGACGAATAGAGGAAGAGGAAGAGAGGAGACGAGGGGCCGACCCTAATTGGGTATGACCCATCTTTCCCATTCCTCTTGTCACAATAAAACCATTTGAACCGTCTGAGTCTTGTGGGTCGTCCCATCATCCAACCGAGTGTCATTCAAGTGATATGGACGAGAGAGCCTCCTCGCCAACTGGCGCTGGACCTTCCGGTAGGAGAGAGACATCTGACCTAAGCCCAGATCGAGAGGCCGAGGGTATGGTCCCCTCCGAGGCTGTCCCTGTGACAACCCTATCTCCCCATGCCTTTCAGATGGCCTTTCCCCAGGGGCCTCTGGACGATGATGAGGCCGAGGGAGAGGGGACTGAGGATGAGGGCGATGATACAGATGACCAGATTGATACCTCCCATACCTCGTCCTATATCTCCTCTGTTAGGGATCACGACCTCTTAATATGGAGGCATGCCTATGGAGTGCCCCCCAGCGTAACTATGAGGGTTCCCTCTGAGTCTGAGAGGGTTTTTAATTGTGAAGAGGGGGAGGTTGCAGTTTATGAACAAATGTTCAAGGTTGGAGTTAGATTCCCTCTGTATCTTGCCATCGTAGATATCCTGTCTGCCCTTGGTGTTGCACCCTCTCAACTTCCTCCCAACTCTTGGAGGACGATCCTGGGCTACATCTCCCTGTGGAAGAATGCTTTCACTGACGAGCCCTCGGCTGACCTATTCTTGGCCTGCTACAATATCACCTCCTCGTCCAAACAGCCTAGATACTATCATCTGGGGGCGAGGAGGTCTGAGAAGAAACTCCTCCACGTGGCGCAAACTTCCAACCACGATTGGAAAAAGAGATTCTTCTTTATCTCTAGGGAGTGGGAGTTCACCGCCGAGGCTCAACTTGTAGCCGATGGTCCGAGGGTCCCCAGAAGATGGTCTAACCCTTCAATGAAGGCCAGGTCAGACCCTGGACTTACTCTGGAGGAGAAGGACATCGTTGAGTATCTGAGGGGACGAGGGAGAGGTTGTTAGCTTCCAAAATTTGAAGATTTGATGACCCCCTGGTTCCTCAAAGAAGCTGGTCTGAGGGTCGGCCCTCTGACAGAACTATGTGAGTTATACTGAACGTTCTCCATTCTTTACTTATTTTTGCAGTGTTTCCTCTTTATCTCTACATTTTTCTGACTTGTCGTCCTCTTTCCAAGTCGTCCTGCAGGTACATCAGACTATCTTTGGGAAATGACTGCTCCCAGCTTATTATCAGGCTTGGCCAAGAAGAAAGGAAAGGAGCCTCAGCAGGCTCTGAGGAAGACGAAGGTCGCTGGGCCGACGGTTGTGGAGCCGACCGCCGATAGCCACAAAAGAAAGGAGCCTGAGGCCCCTGTTGACCCTCGGCCGGATTCTCGGACGAGGACCAGGGTCGAGGCATCTGAGGGGACTGCCTCTTCATCCAGTATGGGGGCCTTCTGGTCTCAAAACTTGGCACATCTGAGGGTCGAGCCCTCATCACTCATTGCAAACTTGAGGGCATCCAAGGCCTCAATGTTTTCTGCACCCTCGGTCGCTGATTACGAGTTTCTGTCCAAGATGCCTCCTGCCAAAGTGTACGACTATGGTCTGCACGCCCTTGCACAGGTATTGGTCTTGACCCACTCTTTAAATTTCATTCTTTCAATAACTGTTTCCTCGGCCTCTTGACATGTGTTTATTTTTCTTGTGCAGTCTGTGTGCGCTTTTACCTCGGCAACAAAATGGATGGCTGAAAATCAGGAGAAATTCCATGACGCCGAGAGGGCCATCCAGCATGAGGCCGACTTGCAGGTTGATTTAGATACTGCAAAGATCGAGTTGGAAAGTACCAGGACTGAGCATGCAAGGATCCTGGACCAGCTGACGAGGCAGCACGACGAGGACATTAAGGCCAAGGACTTTCTTCTCAAGGAAAAGGACGAGGCCTTGACCAACATGGAGGCCAAGTACAAGACTGATCTTGAAGCAGCCATCAAGAAAGCCGAGGCTGATGCTGTTGAGGCTTATCAAATTTCTGACGAGTTTCAAGGCTTCGGCCTTGAATATTTGGAGAGAGGAATCAGGACTGCCTGCCGGTGGGTCGTCCTCAGGTTTGGTGATGTCATCTCCTCGGTCCGCCCTTCGATTGAAGCAGTCAGATTGGACGACCCTATGATTACCGAGGCTCTGACTTATGTAGAATCACAAGTGCAGGTTGAGGAGGTAGGCACATCTGAGGATCAACCGGTTATGGTCATTGAGGAAACCCCTCTGGTGGATGTTGAGGCTCTGCCCTCCGATATTGTCCCATAGGGTGGCTGTCTGTATCCCATACCCTCTTAGTGTATTTATCTTTTTTGTGCTCTCTTTTATAAAACACTTGATATTTCATCAATACTATCGTCTTCTTTACTGTCTTCCTTATTTGCCTTTTGTATGGTTTGTTGTCTTTGTTAATGCCACTAACCTCTCCCTCGTCTTTCTTGAGGGTGAACGAGGGGTCATCCCCTGCGTTGGCCCTCATTATAGCCGAGGAGTCAAATTACCAAACTTATGGTTTTAATAAAGCTTTCCCTCGTCTTTCTTGAGGACAGTGGTGGGGTCGTCCCCTCCACTGGCCCTCATTATAGCCGAGGGATCATCTTACCAAATTAATGGTTTTAATAAAGTTTTCCCTCGTCTTTCTTGAGGACAGTTTTGGGGTCGTCCCCTCCACTGGCCCTCATTATAGCCGAGGGATCATCTTACCAAATTAATGGTTTTAATAAAGTTTTTCCTCGTCTTTCTTGAGGACAGTGGTGGGGTCGTCCCATCCACTGGCCCTCATTATAGCCGAGGGATCAACTTGCTAAATTAATGATTTTAATGTTCTCCCTCGTCTTTCTTGAGGACAGTGGTGGGGTCGTCCCCTACACTGGCTCTCATTATAGCCGAGGGATCAAATTACCAAACTAATGGTTTTTAATGAACTTTTCCCTCGTCTTTCTTGAGGACAGTGGTGGGGTCGTCCCATCCACTGGCCCTCATTATAGCCGAGGGATCAACTTACCAAATTAATGGTTTTAATGTTCTCCCTCGTCTTTCTTGAGGACAGTGGTGGGGTCGTCCCCTCCACTGGCCCTCATTATAGCCGAGGGATCAAATTACCAAACTAATGGTTTTTAATGAAGTTTTCCCTCGTCTTTCTTGAGGACAGTGGTGGGGTCGTCCCCTCCACTGGCCCTCATTATAGCCGAGGGATCAACTTACCAAATTAATGGTTTTAATGTTCTCCCTCGTCTTTCTTGAGGACAGTGGTGGGGTCGTCCCCTCCACTGGCCCTCATTATAGCCGAGGGATCAAATTACCAAACTAATGGTTTTTAATGAAGTTTTCCCTCGTCTTTCTTGAGGACAGTGGTGGGGTCGTCCCCTCCACTGGCCCTCATTATAGCCGAGGGATCAACTTACCAAATTAATGGTTTTAATGTTCTCCCTAGTCTTTCTTGAGGACAGTGGTGGGGTCGTCCCCTCCACTGTCCCTCATTATAGCCGAGGGATCAAATTACCAAACTAATGGTTTTTAATGAAGTTTTCCCTCGTCTTTCTTGAGGACAGTGGTGGGGTCGTCCCCTCCACTGGCCCTCATTATAGCCGAGGGATCAACTTACCAAATTAATGGTTTTAATGTTCTCCCTCGTCTTTCTTGAGGACAGTGGTGGGGTCGTTCCCTCCACTGGCCCTCATTATAGCCGAGGGATCAAATTACCAAACTAATGGTTTTTAATGAAGTTTTCCCTCGTCTTTCTTAAGGACAGTGGTGGGGTTGTCCCCTCCACTGGCCCTCATTATAGCCGAGGGATCAGCTTACCAAATTAATGGTTTTAATGTTCTCCCTCGTCTTTCTTGAGGACAAAGGTGGGGTCGTCCCCTCCACTGGCCATCATTATAGCCGAGGGATCAAATTACCAAACTAATGGTTTTTAATGAAGTTTTCCCTCGTCTTTCTTGAGGACAGTGGTAGGGTCGTCCCCTCCACTGGCCCTCATTATAGCCGAGGGATCAACTTACCAAATTAATGGTTTTAATGTTCTCCCTTGTCTTTCTTGAGGACAGTGGTGGGGTCATCCCCTCCACTGGCCCTCATTATAGCCGAGGGATCAAATTACCAAACTAATGGTTTTTAATGAAGTTTTCACTCATCTTTCTTGAGGACAGTGGTGGGGTTGTCCCCTCCACTGGCCCTCATTATAGCCGAGGGATCAACTTACCAAATTAATGGTTTTAATGCTCTCCCTCGTCTTTCTTGAGGACAAAGGTGGGGTCGTCCCCTCCACTGGCCCACATTATAGCCGAGGGATCAAATTACCAAACTAATGGTTTTAATGTTCTCCCTCGTCTTTCTTGAGGACAGTGGTGGGGCCGTCCCCTACACTGGCCCTCATTATAGCCGAGGGATCAAATTACCAAACTGATGGTTTTTAATGAAGTTTTCCCTCGTCTTTCTTGAGTACAGTGGTGGGGTCGTCCCCTCCACTGGCCCTCATTATAGACGGGGGATCAACTTACCAAATTAATGGTTTTAATGTTCTCCCTCGTCTTTCTTGAGGACAGTGGTGGGGTCGTCCCCTCCATTGGCCCTAATTATAGCCGAGGGTGGTTCTCTGTAGATGTTTCCATGCGTACTAGAACTGATAACCACAGGATGAGGGGAAACACTGATATTTCTCATTAATTTTCAAAGTGTTCTGTTGGAGCAACTCTTATTACAATTATGGTCTATCAAGACCTTACAACACTACTGATAGTATTTCTTCAAATGATCTACATTCCAGGGGTTGGAAAAAGGTTCCCCTTCTAGGTTTTCTAGTCTATAGGTCCCAGGGACGACTTCATCGATGACCCTATATGGGCCATGCCAATTAGAATGGAGCTTGTTGGGCTTTTTCCAAGTCTTCTTGAGTACCAAGTCCCCTACTGCGATGGGCCTCTGTTTCACCCTCTGATTGTAAAACCTTGCGGTCCTCTGCTGGTAGGCGGCCTGCCTTATCTCAGCGTCCTCCCTCCTTTCCTCAATCAGGTCTAAGTCGAGTCTCCTCTCTTCAGCGTTTTTCTGGGGGTCATACACTTGGACTCTATGCGTAGGAAACTCAATCTCGGTGGGGATGACGGCTTCTGAGCCATAAGCTAGCATGAATGGGGTCTCTCTGGTAGAGGTCCTCACTGTCGTCCTGTATGCCCATAGCACGGCATATAACTCCTCGACCCATCTTCCTTTTGCCTCCTCAAGCCTCTTCTTGATTCCATCTAGGATTGTCCTGTTTGTAACTTCTGTTTGCCCATTGGCTTGAGGTCGGCCTGGGGTGGAGAAAAATTGTTTGATACTCACCCTTTCACAGTACTTCTGTAGAGAGGTATTCTTGAACTGAGTCCCGTTATCCGAGATGAGGGTGTTGGGTAGTCCATATCTGCATATAATATTTTTCCATATGCACTGGAAGGTCTTCTACTCTGTCATCGTCACCATCGGCTCCGCTTCCACCCATTTTGAAAAATAGTCAATGGCTACGATGAGGAATCGATAGTTATTGATGGCCCTAGGCAAGGGTCCTACTAGGTCAATTCCCCACACTGCAAATGGCCATGGGGATGTAATGGAAGTAAGAGGCTGATGGGGCTGGTGAGGAATGGTGGCAAATCTTTGACATTTGTCACACTTTTTTACATATGCCACTGCGTCTTTCCCCAAGGTCGGCCACCAGTACCCCTGGGTGATCACCCTCTTCGCTAAGGATCTACCCCCGATGTGGCTTGAGCACGATCCTTCGTGCACATCTTGCAAAATTGAAGGGACTTCTTAGGGATGCACACACCTAAGTAAGGGGAGCAAAAACTCCTTTTTTTACAAGGTGTCTCCGATGACAGTGAATTTTGCAGCCCTGTACCTCAACTTCTTCTTTTCTTGCCTTGCTTCTGGCATCTCACCCTCTTTAATGTATCTGATCAGAGGGTCCATCCACGAAGCTTCCTGCGAAACATTTAGGCAATTGCCAAGTGTTCCCTCAGCGTCTTCAATAGTTGGCCGAAGCAAAATTTCTACTGGGACCATCCTCCTGATGTCTGTCCTTGTTGCCGAGGCCAACCTACCAAGGGCGTCAGCTCGATCATTATCGAGCCTGGGTATCCTCTTTAACTTCACTTCTCTGAAGCCCTTCAGTAACGACCTCACTTTCTCAAGGTACCTAGCCATTCTATCGTCCTTAGCCTCGTAGGCTCCTAGTATCTGATTCACTACTAGCCTTGAATCACTATGGACCAAAATCTGGCCGAAACTAAGAGACTTGGCCAAGGAGAGGCCTGCTACCAAGGCCTCATATTCAGCCTCGTTGTTGGAGGCTTTGAAGTTGAACCTCAGGGCGTACTCAATGTCTGTGCCGTCGGGTGCTGTTACTATTAACCCAGCTTCGCTCCCGCTTTCGCAAGAGGACCCGTCAACGAAGAGACTCCACACGGTGCGTTCTTCTGAGAAACTTCCCTCGGAGAGGGATCCCTGTCTAAAGATGTATCTTCCCTCTTCATTTTTAGCCGCTTTCCTTCTAGCGATGCTTGTCTCAGCCCCATCTGCGGGTGTGTCGGTGGGCCTGTCTTGTTGTGTATCTGTCTTCCCGAGGGTCTTACCCTCGGCTTCATCACCTTCCCAAGTAAACTCAGCCATGAAATTCGCCAGCGTTTGCCCCTTAATGGCCGTCCTAGGCTGATACACTATGTCAAACTCCCCCATCTCTATAGCCCAGGCCATTAGCCTTCCTGATTTTTCTGGCTTGTGTAGGACCTGCCTGAGAGGAGAGTCGGTGAGGATGACCATTGTATGGGACTGGAAGTACGGTTTCATCTTCCTTGAGTCATGGATCAAGGCGTAGGCTAACTTCTCCATCCTCGGGTATCTTTGCTCTGCCCCCTGGAGTGCCTTGTTGTTAAAATACACAGGCTTCTGTATCCCGTCTTCGTCTCTCACAATGGCTGCACTGATGGCCTACTCTGAGACGGTGAGGTACACATAAAGTCGTTCACCCTGCACGGGTCGTGACAGCAGCAAGGGAGACCCTAAGTATGACTTTAGGTCCCTGAAAGCCTCATCACACTCTTCGCTCCATTCGAAGGCCTTCCTAAGGATCTTGAAGAATGGCAAACACTTGTCTGTGGCCCTAGACACGAACCTGTTCAAGGAAGCAACTCTCCCTGTGAGTTTCTGAACGTCTTTAATGGACTTGGGAGTCTTCATCTCAACAAGGGCCTTTATCTTTTCAGGATTGGCCTCGATTCCTCTTTGGTTGACAATGAACCCCAAGAACTTCCCTGCTCCGACCCCGAAGACACACTTGGCCGGATTAAGCTTCATCTGGTATTTATCCATCGTATTAAAGGTCCTCTCCAGGTCTGCTACATGATCCTCTGCCTTCAGACTCTTAGTCAGCATGTCATCTACGTAGACCTCCATAGACTTCCCAATTTGGTCTTCAAACATTCTATTTACGAGGCTCTGGTACGTTGCCCCCATATTTTTTAGGCCAAAGGGAATGACCCTGTAACAGTATGTCCCCTTGTCAGTGATGAAGGCTATCCTCTTCGAGTCTTCAGGGTTCATGAAGATCTGGTTATACCCTGAATAGGCATCCATGAAGCTCATGAGCTCATGGCCTACGGTAGCGTCTACCATCTGATCAATGCGGGGGAGAGGGAAGCTGTCTTTGGGACAGTGCTTGTTGAGGTCTATGAAGTCCACACACATTCTCCACTTCCCGTTGGCCTTTGGGACAATGACTGCATTGGACAACCATTCAGGGTAGATGACCTCTCTAATAAATTCAGCGTCTTCTAATTTTTTGACCTCGTCCCTAATGACCTCATACTTTTCTCTGGAGTAAATTCTCCTTTTCTGCTTTACCGGCTTCACTCCCTCTACCACATTGAGCTTGTGGCACATGATTTCAGGGTCAATCCCCGGCATAACTACATGACTCCATGCGAAGACGCTTCGCCTTCTCCTCAACAGTTTAATGAGGTCTTCCTTGATATTGGGCTTCAGAGACTTGCCGACTTGGACGGTTTTTTCCGGGTCATCCTCATCGAGGATGATGGATTCTACCTCTTCCGCGGCCTCTCCTTTCTTTAGCTTCGTCTCATCCCTGGGGTCTAGGGTATTAATATTGTAAGTGGTCGTAGCCCTCTTGTGTGTCTCCCTTTCTTCAGCGGAGTTGTAGTAACATTCTCGGGCTGTCGTCTAGTCTCCCTGAACTTCCCCCACCCCGTAAGGGGTAGGAAATTTGATCATCTGATGGACCGTAGATGGCACAGCTTCAAACCCCTTGAGGGCCACACGCCCCAGTATGATGTTGTAGACCGAAAACACATGCTCATCCATCACAAAGAAACTGACCTTCTTGGTGAGCCATCTCGGCCACTCGTCCCCCATCCTCACATCGGCCTCATATACCCCAAGGGGATGAACCTTTTCCCCACTGAACCTAATCAATGGATGATGGTAGGGAACGAGTCTAGCACGGCTGAGGCCTAAGACTTTGAAGCATGGCCAAAACATCACGTCTGTAGATGAGCCCCCATCTATTAGGATCCTCGGCACCTCGCATCCGTGCACCCTGGAAGTGATTACGAGAGGGTCATCATGTGGGGCTAAGAGGCCTTTGAAGTCCATTCTTGAAAATCCCACTATCAGTGTGTCCATATCAACCTTCTTCCTCTTTTCTGACTTGACCTCCAGGGAGGTTGCGTGTACCGTCTTCGTCACTGCCTTGGCCTCAGCCACATGGGCCTTCCTGTCGGCGACCTCAGACCCTCCTCCTACAAGACCCCCGGAGATCATTCCCACTCCGAGCGAGATCATATTAAGCCTCTTGACAGGGCTGTGGTCGTCCTCGTCATCGGAAGGGTCGTCCCCTCTTTTTTGAGGACCTTCTCTACATGCATCGCCTCGCTTCTTTCTGGGGTCGTCCCCTCGGCCCCACTTGAAGGCGCCTTTGTCGACGTACTTTCTGAGCTTCCCTTCCTTCAGCATCTTCTCAATCTCATCTTTCAGAGCAAAGCATTTATCCGTTACGTGGTCGTGGTCTTAGTGAAATTCACACCACAGGTTCTTATTCCTCTTGTCGGGGGCTGCCCTCAGCTTCTCAGGCCACTTCAGGTACCGATCACTCTTTATCTCATTGAGAATCTGTTCACAGCTGACCGTTAGAGAGGTGTAACCAGCGAACTTGTCATCCGTGGACCTCTTCTTCCCCTCTTTGTTCTTCTTAGGGTATTTACCCCCACTAGCACCTCCTTTTTCGTCTTCATATTTTGCAGCCATCGCCTCTTCGGTATTCATCACCTTTCCTGCTGTCGACAGCAGTTCAGCCATCGTCCTCGGAGGGTCTTCATCAAGCTTCCATAACAGCTTCCCCTTTTGGAGTCCTCCAATCAGGGTTGTTATAGCTATGCTCTCCTCATAGTCTTCCACCTCCAGCTTCTCCTTATTGAATCTGGCTATGTAGTCCCTCAGACTCTCACTCTTCCCCTGCTTAACATAGAGCAGGTGGGTGGTCTTCTTCTGTGGCCTCACCCCAAAGCAAAAGTTGTGGATGAACAGGTCTGCCAATTGCTTAAAGTTTTCAATGGAATTTTTTGGAAGAGACATGTACCAGACATGTGCAGCCCCAGTCAGGGTACCAGAGAAGGCACGACACCTCATCTCATCCGAGATGGAGTATATGTCTGCTGCTGACTGATACATCTCCACGTGGTGGACAGGGTTGGTGCTCCCGTCATATCTTGGGGTGACCACAGGTGGCTTGAACTTTGATGGCGTGGGGAAGTTGACTATCTTTGCCACAAAGGGTGAGCCTATGGTGTATCCCCTCTGAAGAGGGTCCCGACTCTTCAGTATATCACCGATCTTATCCTCTAACCGCTGGATTGAGTCATTCCAGGGCCTCACAGGGTCGGCTTGGCCGATGTTATCCCCTGCTGCCTCTTTAAGGTGGACGGGGGGTTCTGCCGCGGCGGGCCTGTGTCGGCTGTTTACTTCCCTCTGGCCGTCATCTCGTCTTTGGGGTCGGCCATCTGCTGCCTCCCTCCTGGACCTCGCGGCACTTCTTGACCTGGACAATTGTTCCCTCAGGTCATTTACTGGGCCCAGCCTCTCAAAGGCTGACCCCCTGCTCAAACGATCAAAAGTAGAGCCTCTCGGGCGATCATCAGGATTTGGTCTCCCGCACTTTCCTCTACTATCCTGGAGAGGTCGTACAGTATTGTTGGAGACCTCTCACGGTTCCCAGCATTCTATTGGGGCCTCCTCTCCCTCCAGATCGTCATACCTGTCCTCAGGGCATGGGTTTCCTTGCCTCCCCAGGCGTAGACGCCGGGGGTCAGCAACATCCCTACGCCGCTGAGGAGGTGGCAGGTCTTTACGTGGTGCCTGGGGTGGTCCCCTGGCCTCATGCTGTCCTGGAACTGCTGCCGGAGTAATCATCTCAGGTGAAACCCCTGGTGCTCTTAGTATGTTATGGCTTAGAGCTGTAAACTGCTCCTGCATCATCCGCTGGCTTGCTGCCAGAGACTTTAAGGTTGCCGCCACATCAGCCATCTCAGACTGAGGCAGCGTCTGACTGGAACTGGGTCTTCCCCCATCCTCCGGCGGGGGAAGTGGTGGTGGTGGCATTTCAGGTGCCATGTGTTTGAGCTATGAAAAGATGAACTGAAGAAAAGACTGGTGAGCTTGAGGACCTTAGTGGGTCTCTTTCAATGGTGAAACATCTCCTCTCGGGGGGAGTGCTGGCTCACCACCAGAGTGCCCAGTGAGGTCAAGTTGTACAAAGGAAGAGATGTCTTCTCGATTTCCCACAAACGGTGCCAAACTGATGATGCTAAGATTTAGCACCACCGGGTAAGTGATAAAGTGCTCAAACAGTAGCAGCCATGGCAGCCATAGAGGTGTATAAGTGTATAAGTATGCAGAAGGGGATGAGTATAAGAGGAAAGGAGACAATGAAGTATAGTGGTTCAGCCAATTTGGCCTACATCCACTGTGAGTGTGTGATCCACTAAGTATGGGCACTAATGGCCTTGGATACAATGCACATAAGCTCCCTCTCTCTCCCTCTACTGTGTGTACAAGCAGAGTTTTAGCTAGGGTGGGTTGCAATAATCTGATCCCCCTTGTAGGGTTGTAGGTGACAAGTATATATAGGTCTTGGGGGGTGTAGTGTACCCCCCAAGTATGCATGGTGCATGTGAATGATGATCTAGCCAATCCCCTGTTGACACCTGTAGATGCCAAATGATGACATAATATTCCCTCACGTGAGGGTGTGATTTTGTTATAACGGTCTCCCACGTGCCATGTGAGCCTCATGCGCACTGTTCCACGCGTCTCCCAAACCACGCGCTGTGATGATGTCACCCTCGGCCTATGAGCCGAGGCTGAGGGCAAAGTTCCTTCCATTAGTGAGTCTGGCCCAATTCTGGCCTCGTACTGTCGTACCCTCGGAGGGTCGTCGGGAGCCTGGTGAAGGGTCGGCCCCCTGAGGGGTCGTCCGGGGCCTGATGAAGGGGTCGGCCCGCTGAGGGGTCGTCTGGAGCTTGGTGAAGGGTCGGACCCCTGAGGGGTCGTCCGGGGCCTGATGAAGGGTCGGCCCCTGAGGGGTCGTCCGGGGCCTGGTGAAGGGGGTCGGCCCCCCTGAGGGGTCGTCCGGGGCCTGGTGAAGGGGGTCGGCCCCCCTGAGGGGTCGTCCGGGGCCTGATGAAGGGTCGGTCCCCTGAGGGGTCGTCTGGGGCCTGATGAAGGGTCGGCCCCCTGAGGGGTCGTCTTGAGCCTGGTGAAGGGTCGGCCCCCTGAGGGGTTGTCTGGAGCCTGGTGAAGGGTCGGCCCCCCTGAGGGGTCGCCTTGAGCCTGATGAAGGGTCGGCCCCCTGAGGGGTCGTTTGGAGACTGGTGAAGGGCCGCCCTCCCCCCTGAGGGGTCGTCTGTTTGGAGGTAATTCTCAGCCAAGCCGAGGATATAAACGGGTATATCAGTTGGTAGTGCACATTAAAGGAGGGGTGAGGATGTCCTCAAGGGAGTGCGGCACTAACTAAAATATGGAGAGCATGTATATTTACTTATTACTGCTAGTTAATCATTTGCTAAATCTTTTCCAAATATTTTGGTACTAACCCTTGCTACAAAAACTTTTAAAAACCTTTTAGGTGTCCAGCCACAGGAACGCCAGGCTTGACTCATTCCAGGGACCCGTTGTTGCAGCATATGTGGATGTTGCGGGAGTTTGATAGGCGCCTCATTCATTTCATTTCTAGTGTAGAAATTTCCTATCACTTATTCAAGCATGTTGTTCACTGCTTTATTCAGCACTTATGTTAGACTTGTTGAGATTTATTTACTTGTCTTTATTTCGGTTGGATTTTGAACCGATGGTTTATTCGGTCAGTTAATTATTTGTGAATGGTTGAATTCAGTTAATTGTGGTTGTCATATTATTTTATTCCCGTATGAGTATTTCATTTAAGTTAATGAAAGATAAAACTTGGCACCAGTCTAATTTTCTCACTTAGGTGGTTAGTAATTTAAAAGGTGACAGTGATGCTAAGAATTACCCAACTGAAAAACCTGTTCTAATTTAATTTAGGACTCATCACCCGGGGTTAATTAGGCGGGATGTCACACAGGTTACTCGAGTAAACTTGCCCGTGTTCAATATAATTGATTGCATTAAATGCACAAATACCTCCCATTAATGTAGAAGATATTGCATTAAATGCATGGGATCTCATAATTTGGCGGGAAGCTTTTTCACTGGCCGGAGGTATAGCGGGCATTAATGAGGGACGTGACGTGGCAGTTTGGGTCTTATCTTAGAAAAACTAGAGGATCGGGTTTTGTGCACTAGACCTGCCATCCTAAGGATAAATCTACTTTAGTGTTGTAACTTCGAGTCCCTCAATGTCAGACGTTATGACCTCAGAAAGTGGGTAAGCAGTGACTCTGGTAGGTATATAGTCACATCAGTCAGGCGGGATGGCGTCTGCTTTAAGGTTGCTCGACTGGTAGGTAGCTCGAGTGTTTAGTTTTTATTTGTTAGTTAAGAACTATCTTAAGACCAAGGCTGCAAGATTGAGCTACCTAGAGGAGGTTCCCTCGAAAAAGTAGCAATTGAGGTAGCTCGACTGTAGTGGCTCGAGCAACCATATGTACTAAGTGAATTTTTGACCAAGTGTGCCAAGAGGGTTGGTAATTGTATTCTCAACATTGCCTTGCTCTCAATCCTCCAAACCATGTCCCTGCGAGGTTCCTAAGAGGAGGTTTTTCGAAAGGGCATATTAGATCTTCATGCCCTGCCACGTATGGTCCCTCACGACTACCAAAGAACCTCGCTCAATCACATAACATAAGATAAAGTATATAATATAATTCATTATATTTCTTATTACAAACTATAACCATTCAAGTGACTCTGTTCTACAAGTTGAATCCTTCGAACCAGGTCCCTAAGAGAATGTTTAAGGTAGGTCCTTCGAGCCACCTCTATGGAGAATCTTCGAGGTGGGTCCTTCGAGCCACTACTGTAGAGAATCATCGAGGTAACTTTCTCAGGTAACCTTCATCCTCCTTCTTCATCTACCAATCAACATATTAACTAAGTTAATCACTCTTTGGTCGGGACTCCCCCCATATTTACCCATTCATAGAGATATTTGTTTATGAATCAAAAATAGTGTTTTGACCTAAAATTAAAGGACTTTTGCAACAGATATGCAGGTTGCATTTTTTTTAAAGCCTCTTTAAAATCTTTTCGAAATAGGTATTTATAGTTCGTACACAAATTTTGAGGCACTAAAATTCGTTCAAACAAAAATAGAGGTCGTTCGAACAAGAATGTCATCTCGTTAGAACGAAAACATAACAAGCATCTAAGGAGTTTAAAATGAATTCAAGCATCTAAGGAGTTTTAATGAATTCAAACAGAACACCCTCGTTGGATTAAACGATCTTTCAAATGAAATCGCCATTTCGTTCGAACGAGATATGCTTCTCGTTTGAACAAGGTAAAATAAAAATCAATTTTTAACTTAAAATTTTTTTGCCTCAATTTTTATAAAAAAATCACCCAAATATAAATGTAAATCAATTTAAAAACCTTATCAATTTATAACTTCGTAATGTGAAGAAGTCTTGAACTTTGGAGATGTTGGATATTCTGTTTATTGTGTCGGCACGTCTTAATTTGTAACGGGATACGCCAAATGTGCCATAGTGGCAAATAAAACAAATACTGAGCCTAAGCTAAACTATTTTCCCTCACAAGGATTGAAAAATACTCTAATGCTAAAAATACGATGACTAGAGTTTGACAGGATGGAGAGCGACAAAAGCAATCCAAAAATGGGGGATAAGGAAGGGTGAACAAAAAAAGTAGGGAAATGGCAAAGTGGGAAGCAGAAAGGGGACGAGAAGAAGGATCCTAAAAAGTCATTTAAGGCAATTAACACGGTGTTCTTAGAACTGATACATAAGATTTTTTACAAAATCAAAGGTTGATAATATTTCAAATGGCCCCAGAAGATGTTTAGTGATATGAAAAGGAGGAACCAGCCGTTGAATTGTGCATACCATAAAGATCGTCGTCATAAGACCAAAAATTACAAGGCACTCAAGTTTCACCTCGAGGAGCTAGTTCAGGGTCGAGCACCTAACTGACTTCTAAGAGAAGAAGGAATGCCCAGGGCAACCTGCACTGACTAGAGACCAAACAACGTCCTAGACGATAATATGGGGAACGAATTTGTGAAAATCCATGGGGGTCCAAGACCGAATAAATGTATTGGATGCATGTTTGGGTCATGAATTTGCAATGATTCAAAGTGCATTAAGCCCAAACCAAATCAAGGTGAACGCCCTCATGATGGAGCTTAAGAAGCTCGCAACAGCCATGAAAGCCTTTCAGATTTACCCGACCAAGTCCAATGTGGGAAAATGCCGGCAACCCAAAGATATTGATTATACGAACACATTATTTTCACTAACGATACTTTGGTCATAGATAAAAATCCTTACCACGACACTCTTTTTATCAATCTCAGAGTTGCTAATTGGGATGTTGATAAGTTATTGATTGATAAGGGGAGCTCATTGGAAGTCGTGTACCTCAAGATGTTCAATCTGTTGAACTTGCAAGTAGAATACCCGCAGGAAGCCACCATTCCTTGGGTTATAATTGCAGCAAGGATGACCTTGCCCCTGAGAAAAGTAGTTATCTTTATCCGGAATAGGGGGATATCCAAGTTTATTAAGTTCCTTAAAGTGGATATGCATCCCATATAACACGATCCTTAGTATAGGGTGGTTGCACATGGCTATACCATCCACCTACCACTATAAAATAAAGTGCATTACCGATAAATGAGTCATGCAGTTACACGAGAACCAAGCCATAGCTTAAAAATATTTTATAATTGTTATTTGACCTAAGCACGAAAAGAAGTAGGAAAAATTCGTAGATCCAGGGGAAGAATCTATACCCTCTAATTAATAGCAAAAGTGTGGGCGACTTGGTGTTGAGGAAAATAGGGTTTCCCCTGTAGATCGTGTTATGTAAGCCCTATAAGAGGAAGTGTTTGATGACAATCAGCTGAAAAAAACTTCCTAATCAACAGTTCACTTACGGAAGAAGAGAAGAAAGAGTTGGTAATCTTCCTTAAAATAAACCAAAACGTATTTTCCTGGGAGCCCTACAACTTGTCAGGAATAAACTCGACAATGATGTGTTATAAGCTCCACATGGATTCGCTGCATCCAACAGTGATTCAAAAGGCACGGCAAACTATGCCCGAGAAGACCAAGGGTTTTAAGGAGGAAGTGGGGAAACTTATGGAGGTGCATTCCATAAAGGAAGTTCAATACTAAGTGGATGTCAAACCCAGTCTCGTAAAAAAAGAGCAACAGGAAATGGAAAGTTTATGAAACCTTGCATGCCTAATGTATAGTTTTCCTTTTACCAAAGATTGATTAGTTGGACAACGCCACTGCTAACCATGAGCGTATGATTTTACTCAATGACTACTCTGGGTACCATCAAATCCCATTATTAAGCCTCAACCAGGAAAATACTTCATTCATCACCACTTTGAGGCTATATTACTACAGGGTGATGTCGTTCAAATTGAAGAATGTTGGGGTAACTTACCAGAGAGTTATGATGAAGATGTTTAGTTAACAATTAGGAGACATTATGGAGGCATATATCGATGACATGCTTGTGGAGAGAAGGATGAAGGGAGATCACCTTGTCGACCTGGAAAAAAATTTTGAAGTCCTTTGCCATTACAGGATGAAACTAAATGTGATGAAGTGCTCCTTTGGGATACAATTAAAAAAGTTTCTCGGATATCTAGTTAGTCAAAGAGGAATTGAAGAAAATCCTGACCATATTAAAGCCATCAAGAAGGTGCATCCCCTAAGAATGTGCGCGAGGTATAAAAATTGATATGTATATTACCCGCCCTTCATATCCAAATCCTCAAAAAAACACCAACCTTTCTTTCAAGTACTTAGAAAAGAAAGGGAAGAAGTATGTAATGACGAATGCACCAGGGAACTTTAAGAAAGAAAGAACTATATGAGAAAAGCATCCTTACGAACCATTCCAGATGATGGGGGCCCTTTGTACTTATATTTAGTGGTGTCTAATTGTGATGTTAGTTCAGCCTTAGTTTGCAAGAAGAACAAGGGTCAGGATCAAATTTATTAGGCAAGAAAAACATTACTTAATGTTGAAAAAAGATACCCGTTATTAAAAATCTTGCATATTCACTGGTGATAAGCTTCAGGAAGTTAAGACACTACTTTGAGGAATGCATTATTATTATTTTAACCTCCTTCCTTTCGAAATCAATGCTTAGGAAGTCCAACCTATCTGGATGGATGTCCAAGTGGTCGATAGATTTCGAAAGGTTTGATATATATTTCAAGCCTATAACATCAATATAAGGGTAAGTCATAAGAAACTTCATCGTCGAATTTTTAAGTAATTAAGAATCGGTAGAGATTGACAATGAAAGTATAGAGTTTATCCCACAACCAATCAAAAAAGGTGATAAATGGGTACCGTATGATAATGGAGCCTAAAATACTACATGGGGAGGATCAAGGATAGTACTGGTATCCCGAGAAAAAAATTGTTCTTAAATAGCAAATTTGCTTAGGATTTGAAGCCTCTAATAAAGAAGCTAAGTACAAAGCCTTGCTCGCACTACACCAAAATGGTCAAATTATCACCTTCCATCCGGCCACCCTTATCACGATCATTAACCGTGACAACAAACACGCGTTTTGTGTCACGGTCATTGACCGTGACACGCCCGTGAAGAAGTATTATCATGGTCAATGACCGTGACAAGTCCGTGACAAATGGACTTGTCACGGTCAATGACCGTGACAATACTTAAAATAATTGTCACGGTCAAGGACCGTGACACGTCAGTGATAATTTACACAGCAAAAAAGCCCTACCATTTCTTTTTTTCCCCACCGATTTTAGTTTTTCCCTCTCTCTCTCTCTCTAAGCGATTTTGAGGTCTCTCTCTCTCTCTAAGGTATGTTTTTCCTCCCATTCTCTTTAATTTCTATATGTGTGTGTATATGTATGTGTGTATGTGTGTGTGTATATGTCTGTGGTGGTGTGTGGTGGGGGAGGGGGGGTGGAGGTGGGGTGGGTTGTGTGTGTGTGTGCAGGTGTGGTGGGGGTGGGGGAGGGGGAGGGGGCAGGGGGTGTGGTGGGGGAGGGGGCAGGGTGTGTGTGTGTGTGCAGGTGTGTGCGTGTGTGTGTGGCAGGGGATGGGTGGTGGGGATGGTGGGGGGGTTGTGGGTGTGGGTGTGTGTGTGGTGGGGCAATCTTAACAATTGTATAACTTTAATTAATAAATTGTATAGATTTAATTGTAATTTTAATTGTATAGTTTTAAATGAAAGTAAATTAATAATTAGTGCTCATTTTATATGAACGTAGGATTGCCCTCATTGTAAATTAGTAAATTAATAATCGTATACTTTAATTAATTAAATGAATTAATTGAGTAGATGAATTAGAAGGAGTACGGGATACACATTTGTTGTTGACATTGCTGTTGGATTATAGTGGATCGATGTTGGGTTGGTTAACAGTAAAAGTGGCATTACCACTGGATTATTGTCCATATGGGGGTGGGATTTTTTAACTTTTTTTGAAAATTACTTTGTATATCGAACAATATATAATTATTAATAATTATTGGATTATTGTCCATATGGGGGTTGGCCAATGTGGGTTTTTAGGTGTATCTGGTGGGTATTCTTTAGTGGTTAATTCTAGATATTATTAATAAATATAAGTAGGGATCTTTTAGTATGGCTGAAAATGGCTATATTATTAATAATTATTGTGTGTGTGGTGGGGGGCAGGGAGTGGTGTGTGTGCGTGTAATTCTAATTTTAATTGTATAGTTTTAGATGAAAGTAAATTAATAATTAGTGCCCATTTCATACGAAAGTAGGATTGCCCCTCATTGTAAATTAGTAAATTAATAATTGTATACTTTAATTGTTAGTTTAATTGATGAAATGAATTAATTGAGTAGGTGAATTAGAAGGAATACGAGATACATATTTGTTGTTGACATTGCTGTTGGATTATAGTGGATCGATGTTGGGTTGGTTAACAGTAAAAGTGGCATTACCACTGGATTATTGTCCATATGGGGGTGGGATTTTTTAACTTTTTTTGAAAATTACTTTGTATATCGAACAATATATAATTATTAATAATTATTGGATTATTATCCATATGGGGGTTGCCAATGTGGGGTTTTAGGTGTATCTGGTGCGTATTCTTTAGTGGTTAATTCTAGATATTATTATGTGCGTAGTGGGGTTGGGGTGGGGGGCTGCGTGTGTGTGTATGTGCATAGTATCCCTTGTAAAAGAATTGATTGATTATTAATTTTTTTAGTAAATTAATATATGATTGTCCTTTATTATAAATTAGTAAATTAATATATGATTAATTATGAAAGTAGGATTGCTCCTCATTGTAAATTAGTAAATTAATAATTGTATACTTTAATTGTTAGTTTAATTGATGAAAATAATTATTGTGTGTGTGGTGGGGGGCAGAGGGTGGCGTGTGTGTATGTACGTGTGTGTGTGTGTGGTGGGGGAGGGGGTGTATGAAAGTAAATGAATAATTAGTGCTCATTTTTATTTGTAGTAATTGTACATATTTACATGTCTTCTTCTAATTTTTTTTATCTATACTAATAACATTTTTTTACAGCAAATGTCTCCTTTAAGTATTAAGGCGAGGATGATGATGCTGGTTATGATGATGTCGTCTGGGCTCGGTGGTAGTGGAGGCGATGAGGGCTCCTCGGCCCCTAGGCTCCCAAAATATGGCAAATTTGGGATTACCATCGAGAACAAGTCGGAGCTATTAGCGAGATCCCTCGAGCTGGTAAAGACGGTCATCGACCCGGGGTATATGAGTTGGAAGGAGGTACCATATGAGCTCAAGTTAGCTGTTTAGGCGACACTACAGGTAATATATTTATATTTATATGAATATTTCAATTTCAATTTCGATTTCAATTTCATTTTATTATTTATATTTATTCGTAACTAACATTGTATTTGTTGGACATGAACAATTCAACTTGGATCCAAAGCTACGCGATTCCGTCTTGGAGAAGTTGAGGGACCAACACAAGACGTGGAAGAAAAATATGCGGACACGGTACTTTGGGAAAACACGAGAGTCCATTATCCAAAGGCGTGAATTCGTCCCTCCGAAGGAGCCGATCTCATTGGCACAATGGTAAAAGTTCATTGACAATGAGATCGGGGAGCGACAATTGGCATCTCGCCAATCGGGGAGGGAAAATCGGGAAAAAAAGACGGACGTGCACTACTCCGACCGGACGTCTTACGCCGAGGTGAAGCATAGGATGATGGTAAGATTTAATTTATCTATAACTACAGAAATATATTATTATTCATTATTTTACTTTGCGGGGCCGATACTAATTTTACTTTATTTTATTTCAGGGGATAGGGAGTGGCCCTGAGGGTAAGCCAAATAGGCTCGATACTTGTGTGGATCTTCGGACGAAGAAGGGGAAGGATAAGGAGGTGTCCCCGAGCGTCGCGGCCACGATTGTAAGTAATCCGACGGTTTACTTTTTATTAATTACGTTATAATTTTTTAGTTTACTTATTTTATTAATCATGTGTTTTTTGTCGTTTCAGGCAAAGCTTAAGGAAGTGCATGAGTCGCACTCTGATGCCGACAAGGTATCTTTGTCCACAGATGCACTCAACCAAGTGCTTGGCTCTGATCGCAAGGGGAGGACAAGGGGGGTGAGCTCGCAGGTGGCCAAATCTAGGATCATCGGATTGGAGACTAGCGACACCGGGTTGGCTTGAACGGTGGATTCACATGACGCGAAGTTATCCCATTTGGAGGCGATGGTCCAAGATATGTACTTATTCATGAAGCGTACGTTGGGCAGAGACCGTAAGGGGAAAGGGAAGGAGAAGGTGGTGGATAAGGAGGTGTGGAAGGATGAGGTGCAGGATGACGAGGATGTGGACCTCGTTGCCTCATCACCGACACGTGCGTACTTCGATGATCCACTTCCCTATTTGGCTCCCTTCAACAGACCGATGTCGACACTTGGTTGGCCAAGCGTGTTCATATTGGACGTATTTGATGGCCAATGGATAGGGCGGGGGTTGAGGGACCCGAATATCGTCCAAGGTGGAATAGTTCATGGATGTGAGCTTCAAGAGATCGAGTCCAGGGTGCTCGTCACGCATGTGATACCCGGGAAGGAGAAATCCCTATTGTAATTGCGCGAATAATGCGGCACGATGTATATTAGTGGGTGTGTCCATTCGTATATCGTGTGGCATACTCACCTCCTCACATTTACCCCAGACATGTAGTGACATTATTTTGAAGTTGGTACATTTGAATTATATTTGGATTAGATCGTCATGTATATTGTTTCTATTTTGAATGTATATTTGCATTATCTTTAGTTTATTTGGATATATGATGTTTTAACAGGTACAACATTTCTATAAAAGGTACAAATATACTGTTGGGCAGTGGCAGTGGCAGTGGCCATACTGCCCAGCAGATGTTTTTTAAATTCTACCCAGAATTGTCAGGGTCATTGACCATGACAACTACTTGACAAATAAGGTTGTCACGGACTTGTCACGGTCATTGACCGTGATAATGTTTTTAAAAAGGGTCGAGGCTTTGTCAAGGTTATTAACCGTGACTAAACTTATCACGACCAGGGACCGTAACACGACCATGACAAGTCTAACGGACTTGTCACGGTCATTGACCGTGACAAGTCCGTGACAAAAAATGTTATCTCGCTCCGAATTTTCACGGTCATTGACCTTGACAAGTTAAACTTGTCAAGGTCAATGACCGTGACAATTCGACAGATTTGGTGTAGTGTCGGCGGGTTGCAAAAAGAACTCTCCTCGAAAACTTATCAGTTAATGTATAGAAATTGTGGGTCTTGGCCTTAATGTTTTCATACTAGGCTTGTTTAACCTCATAGTTTTGTCCGAAGGATTATTTGAACCTTAGCTATGTTCATTTTTTTAGGAGCACCGACCCCCAACTTTGTTATAATTTGATAAATGCCTATGAGTTCAGACCCCAAAACATTTCCTTTTTTATGTTATAGATAAGGATTTAATCGTAATAATAAGAAGATGTATCAAATTAAACAAGTAGAATATGAGGGAAATTTGTTTCTATATTCATCCACTTGGGGCAAATTTACATCATGTAGTTTGCTTTTATTTACATAATCCTTTTCGTAACTATTGTTTGATTCTCTATCATCACTAGAGTCATCGTTTGATTCTCCATCCTTTGGCTTCTTAACATATTTCTTATTAGATTTGTCCTTTTTTGAAGATCCTTGACGTTTCCTTTTCTCTTGAGAATGATCATTTGCTTCACGAACCTGTTCAACCGACCCTTCTTGATAAGCTTTTCTATCTCATCCTTAAGAGCATAAAAATTGTCAGTATAATAGCCATGGTCTTTGTGACATTAACAATACTTGTTTTATTTCTCTTGGTAGGTGGGGACTTCAGTTTTCCTGGACATTTTAGCTCTTTATCATCCTTAATAACATTCATAATGTGATGAACCTCCGTAATGACTCCCGAGACTTCTTTCTTGGACCATTTTCTTTGAGCTCTCCATTTTTAGCTACCATCATTTCTTCGACTGCTATGACCTTTATAATATTGTCTAGAATCTCGTTCATTGTAGTAAGAGGGATTTTTTAGAATGTCCAATATAATTGTCCAAGTAATATCCCATTGATGAGGGATATAATCGCAATATTTTCAACGTAATCAATAACTTTAACTTTTTATTTGTTGAAGGTGGAGATGAAGTCTCTGAGAGTTTCTTCTTTCTTCTGCCGCACATTTAGGAGGTTGTTCACCCTCCTAGCTAGTTTTAGACCAAAGAAGAAGTGGTAAATGAATTAATCGATAAGCTTTTGAAGCTTTTAATATGACTCTTAGACAAACTTATGTACCACACATGTGGTGACCCTTTAAGGGTACATGTTAATGCTTGGAACCTCATTTCATCCAACACATAATAGATATTAGCAGTCGACTAGTACATTTCTACATGGTGAATGGAATTTGTTCTCCCATCATATCTCGGTGTTACCTTTGAGGGCTTAAACTTTGTGGGAGTAGGATAGCTTAGGATTTCTAGGACGAAGTAAGACCCTTCCATGTATTCCCTTTCAAAGGGATTCTTACTCTTTATTAAGTCACCTAACTTATTTTCAAGCCTCTAAATTGAATTTTCCAAGGATTTTCACTTCAGGGTGGTTGTCCCCAGACCCTTCTCTCCTCGATCCTCCTCGGCTCCTATTAGTCAATGTACGAGATAAATCTCTATGTCCAATATAATTTGACCCCTTAGAGGTTGATGTTCCCCTATGACCCTCAGATAATTATCTATGTTACCTTGGCTTTGAGTAATAGGTGTGGCACTACGTTTGGGTCCTAGTCTTTTAAAGGTCGATTGCTTGGTGAGTCTAGTTAATGCACTAACCCTTTACTTGGACAGATGCTTCATCCACGTTTTTAATATTGTTCTTTGGATAAAGGATGTTATTCCTGATTGGTAAGGGTAACCTTTGATTTTTAGCTGTGATTCAGCCTTTGCCTCGTATTCTTCTGGAATTTCATCGTTTGGGTTCTCCTCATACCCTAATTCGAGTTCACGGGATCCATCATTATTTTGTGTCTTATAACTAATGGTCCAGCCATCCTTGAAGCATTAAGTATCTTCATTAGGGGGGTTCAACTACCCCCTACTAACGAATTATGAGAGTTTGTGATTCCATCTTATGGTCATCTTACCAACATGAGAGCCGACATTTCTGATTGCATCGCCTCTTGACTTGCTATCATTATTTTCACTGCTCCGGTGATATCTACCATTTTTTATGGTGGTGCACTGCTTAAACCATTCATCCCACCATGAGGCGGTGGTGGTAAGTTTGATGATATTTTCTCATCAATAAGTCGACGTTTTCGGTATGGAATTCAACCCAAAAAATACTAGGCAAGAGAGAAAACCATGAACAAAAAAATTCCAGATATGGTTTAATGTTTCTACCCATAATTTGGGATGATCTTGTAATGATTTTAGGATCCAAATATTAGAGATATGATGATAAATAAGGATTTTCACCCATAATTGTACTTAAACTAAGATCGATTTATTAGATACCCAAAAATTGAGTTGCAAATAAAGAAGGATAAACCCTTAACTCAAACCTTCAAACGATAGATCCAAATATGATCTGTGCCTACGACCAGGTTTTGACAGAGTTCGCCCGTGAAAACCAGCTGGGTCAACAGTCGATTCTTATAGATAGCACAAATCTAATGTTATACCGAAATGCACATCCAGATAAAAAAAGGAAGTCAGTGGGTCATATATTGAGCAATTTATGTGTGTGAAGATAAATAGTACATGCAGTAAATAAGTACAAAATATAAGATCAATATGCATATAAAAGTGCTTCGATCAATTGGCTACATACACTGTCAGATAGCTCATTCTTCAATATATTAAAAGTGTTCTATAAGTTACTAATTTTGATACTTTCTCTCTCTGGAAGTTTTTTAGCAAAGTTTTTGTCACAATCCCGTCCCAAAATTAGTAGGGAACGAGTGTCTTGACATGCCACCAAAGCATTTGATATTATGGCTTTAAAATATTTCTTAAAATAAATGCAACGAAAATACATTCACCTGGTCATGAATCGTAAACTACTGAAAATAAAGAAATTATGTCATTAGAGCTTTCTAAGAGAAAACTTCATATATATTAAAAGTATCAACGAGTTAAAACTTGAGACAAAATTGAAACCTATTACTAGAGAGCCAAGCATTCTCTATCGTATAAAATAAAATTTTTACTAAAAATAACAAAAAGAGATTCACAAGCTAGATCATTAACATAGTCCTTTTGCGTTCCATCCACGAGCCTAATTATTTCCTGAAAAATTGTTATTTATACAAGATCAGCTAAAAGTCAAATGAGGTTCAATCTCCAAACATTCCAAGGTTTTCATAAAATATATACCTATTCAAGTAAGAACAGAAGGCATATACATATATGGACAAGAACTTGTAGTAATTTATTTATATGTGAATGATAGTATATAAAAATGAATAGATCAAAATAGAATGGATGTGACAAATCAAATGCAATATCTTTTTCATTCAATCATATCATTTTAATGGCCAAGTACACTCTAATACCGTATTCTTCTACTGTATTATTCCCCGATAGTTGAGGGTAAAATAAATATATTCATCACAATGCCTTATTTAGGGTACACCAGCGATAACCCAAGTGAAAAGGTCAGTTAGGCCCCTTAGGCTTAATCTTATTTCCAATATTCAATACTAATTTCTATCGATACGTCTATATGAACAAATATAAACATATCACAATGAATCAGTCATCGGTATCAGAAGAATTTGAGAATAAAAGCAGTTCACAAAATATATATATAGTTTGCCTAATATCATATAATTGAAATGGACAAGGAATGTCATAGATTACTCACCTAAACCGAGGTTCGAAAATACAGATATTGAGTATTGGATTAATCGTTAATCTTAAGATGAAACGTCTTCTTAAACTTTCCAACACTTTCTCTCACTATTTCTTTCTAAACTTTTTCCAAGGAATTTGGTGTGAATAAATGATCCCAAAGACCCTATTTATAGTTTTTAAAAGATATTTGGGTGTTGACACGTGTCTAGGTGACCAAGTTTTTACAACGGTGAGTCAGCGTTAAGGTGTCGCATAACAGAGCGGTCTTACAGTCTTAATATCACCAATTGATGGCACGTGTGTTAGATTTTTCTAAATGGAAAACATGTGTTTTAGCTTTATCTATATGGAGGACACGTGTAAGGTGGTGGTGGAAAAATAAAGCACGAGGTGTGAAGCACGAGGTGTGAAGCACGAGATGGAAAGTTATTAAGAGTATAAGGGTCATTTTACACATGAAAGGTATTTTGGTAATTTTACACTATATATTTACAATATTTCTTTCGGTGCCATTATGTGCGTCTTGTTGACAACTTTCTCACACAATAGGGAGAAACATAAGCTAATTTATAGAATGGCCCTTCGAAGATCCTTGTGTTTCGAAAAACAGTGTCCGAACAACAGAGGGATAAGTTGCATTATCACATGCCAATCGTGGGACTTGCACTTTTTCAAATCTTTTGTTGCGTCGCAGACAATCCTGCGTAAGTTGGATGAGAAATTAGAAGGGACCTTCAAGCCCTTTAATGTTTCTAAGAACATATTTCTTCCTTCAATGCTCAAAGTATAAGATGCAACTGGCATATGCTTTTATCCAGTGTTTGTATCTTCTTTCAACCATAATGATCTTTTAATCTTCAAATCACGAAGATCTTCACGGGCTTTTTCTCCATCCTTGGAATGAGAACCACCAATGCATGTGCTTACGAGATGCTCAATGATATTTTTCTCAGCGTGCATTATGTGTATCACATGTCGGACAGGATGTTCCTTCCAGTATGGTAAATCAAACATTATTGATCTCCTGGACCACGCCGTTTTCACATCAACATCCTTTCTTTTACGCTTTTGGGCCAAAATTATGGGGTGTTTCCCCCTCAACTTTTGATCAGCCTTTAATGGCCTTTCTTGAATTTCCAAACCATAAAGTCTTGGTGGAGGTGGTGGCGTCTCGGTGCCTTCTGGGAGAAAATTTCTTCGTATTGACCTGAATTTGTGACTTTGGGGCAGAAATCTTCGATGACTATGATAAAAAAGTTTACCACTCTTCTTAAGCCAACTGGCTTCAGTCTCCTCTCCACATATAGGACAACCTAGGTAACCATGTACATTGCACCCAGATAAGGTCCCATAATCAGGAAAATCATGAATTGCCCATATCAACATAGCTCTCAAAATGAATTCCTCCTTTTTTTATGAGTCGAATGCTCTCACACCTTCAACCCATAACTCATTCAATTCATCTATTAGTGGCGCTAAGAAAACATCAATGTCACTACCCGGTGCTTTTGGACCTGGTATCAACAACGACAAAATTGAAAACTCCTTTCTCATGCACAACGGCGGGGGCAAATTTAAAGGCGCCGTAAACACAGGCCATATACTCGTATCTGTGCTCAATTTGCCAAACGGGTTAAACCCATCGGTTGATATTCCGAGGCGAACGTTGCGTATTTCTGTAGCAAAGTTCGGGTATCACTGATTTGCATATTTTCACACAGATGAATTAATCGGATGTCGCATGAGAATCTCACCCACCTCCGCTCGACCATGCCAAGTCATTGCCTCTGCTATCCAAGGTATAGTGTAAAGTCTCTTCAATCGAGGACCTAAAGGGAAATACTTTAACACCTTCTTAGGTATTTGCGTATCTACTTTCAACAAACGTTTATTATGTACTATCATCTTTTGTTCATATCTAGGTTCCTTACATACAGGACAAGCCCGTTTGTCCTTATGCTCCTTATAGTATAAAATGCAGTCATACTTGCAGTAATGAATTGATTTTTATTTCATACCCAAACCTTTCAAATTATCCTTCATGATCGGATAATTGACTGGCAGTGTATTTTCTTTGGGGAGCAAATCTTTCGCCCAGAGGAGTATTGCCGTCACACTTTTTTTCGATAAGCCAAATTTGCTCTTTAAGCTGTGCAACCCAACCATGGCATATAACTTTGTGTGGTCGGGGTTGGAGTTATGGTATAATGGTGTTGCGGCTGCTGCTTTTAACCGTATATAAACCTTAACTTGGTCCGTATCGTTGCCAACATGATCCTCACATCCTAAAGCATTCCCTCTACTATCTTGCTTTTCTTGTGCTGCGTGCACTTCATACGTATCATTTATGAGATCGTTTAACCTAGCATGTACTAACGGGTCACCATTTGTGTGAACGGTTTCATTGATAAGTATTTCTTCTGGAATATACTTAAATTTCCTCTCCCCATGGAAATGCCAAAACGTGTAGTCAGCTTGCATACCCCAATGAAACAAATGTACTTTTACATCTACCCCCTTTCAAGCGTTTCCCATTTTTACAACGATTGCACGGGCATGGGATAATATCAGTTTCGAGATTCTTCATTGCATAATTCACAAAGTCTTTAACCCCATTAACGTATACTAGCCCCACTCTACAACTTTCACCCATCCACTCTTTATATTGTGGAAACCCCATTAATTCTACAATACAAACAAATAGAAACACAGTAAATTATAAAACTAATGAAGTTTGAGCTAATATTTAGAACATACTCTCTGACTTATCATTGCATTAATACTATCATTGCATTAAAACTCACAGGAAAACCCAACCAAGCACAAAACGTCAAAACTTCAACGAGCACAAAACAATGGTTATTTAATTAATTTTTAGATAAAATAAATATGAATAGTATAAAATGATTATTGAAAAAAATCTAACATATTCCCAAACAAGATAATATTCAAAAAACGAAAGAGGTTAAACGATGTGTAGATATACTCATAACAAAACAATCAGATTTGATTATATTTTTTCTAGAGAACGTTGGCCACAAAGCTCGGGCAAAACTCGTAATATTAAAAATCCATTTGATTATATTTTGTCAAAAAAAATATAATGTCCAGAGTTTTTGAATAATATTTTGTCAAAAAAATAACCTCAATACAATTTTTAGGGCTTATTAACATAAAATACAATTTGTATATAGATACACTCATAAACACACATATAAACATACACATACATTCACACACATGTAAACATAAATTTATACATACACACACATATAAACAGAAATCTCTACATACATACAAATATACACACATACCCACACATAATAAGAATCGAGAATTGAAATTAGGGCTTTAGACAGAAATTATACAACAAAAATACCCAAAAATATACCTGTTTGATTCACTGAAATTAGGGTTTTAGAATCGCAAATGCTTCTTCACATCAACGGCTTCTTCACAGCTAAGAAAAATTTATACACATCAACGGCTTCTTCACATAACAAAAGTACAAATTTCTGTTTTGGCAAATGAAAGAGAGAGGGAAATATATCTGTTTGAGGTTTTGGCAAATGAAAGAGAGAAGGAAATTAAAGCGGGAGATCTTCGCGTACAGATAGAGGGAAATTAAAGTAGGTGAAAAATTTTGTGACTGCTAATAGCAGTCACAAATTTGTGACCGCTAATAGCAGTCACAAATTGAGTCTAAGATCAAAATTTGTGACTGCTGGGAGCAGTTACAAATTTATGACTGCCAATAGCAGTTACAAATTAAGTCTTAGACCAAAATTTGTGACCGCTAATAGCAGTTACAAATTTGTGACCGCTAATAGCGGTCATAAATTAAATCTAAGACTAAAATTTGTGACTCCTAATAGCAGTTATAATTTCGTGACTGCTCATAAGAGTCATAACTTATGTCTACTAATAAGCTTGTGACAGTTATAAATTTGTGACTTCTTATAGGAGTCACAAATTAATTATATGGTAACATTTGTGATTCCCATTAGCGGTAACAAACTAATTGACTCAAATTTTTTTTAACCAATTAATTTTATCACCCCTAATGGCAGTCACAAATAATTTTGTGACTGCTCCCGGGAGTGACTAGTTTGTCACCCCTATTGGCAGTCACAAAAAGGCAGTCACAAAATTAACATTTTTGTGTAGTGATTTTATTTATAAAAGGTCATTTTTATTTTTTAATTTGGTCGCTGAAAATTTCTTTATTAAAACCAAGTCCCTAAAGTTTCATAAAATAACATTTTTACCCTGAAACTTATCATTGGGCCTAGGATATGCCATAAGACTTGTATTTGACCCATTTACAATTGATTCTTCGTATTTAAAAACGGATTTTGTCATATTATGAACCCAGAATATCACATACATAATAATATAACATTATTATATAGTAAGTGAGAAGCAATTGTAAAAAGAAACTATATATGAGCATATTAAAGTGGGGTCATTACATCCTACCCTCCTTATAAAAAGTTTGGTCCCCAAACTTGACTTCCATTAATTTTCAAACAGGAATGGATATCACTCCTTTATTTCATCTTCCCATTCCCATGTTGCTTCTTTAACGTAATGATTATGCAATAATACTTTGACTAGTTGAATTATCTTGGTTCGTAAGATTTGATCCTTATGGTTCAAAATTTCTATCGGATGCTCAATGTACGTCAAATCTTCTCTAACTTGAAGAGGTTCATGAATTAAGATATGTGTCGGATCTAGGATGTATTTCTTTATCATTGGTATGTGAAACACATTATGTACACTAGAGAGTTCAGGTGGTACAGCTATTCTATACGCAACAGCTCCTATCTTTTCAACGATTTTCAAAAGATCCTATGTATCTTGGACTCAACTTCCCTTTCTTCCCAAATTGGATTACTCCTTTCACTGGTGATACTCCCAAGAAAACATAATCTCCTTTTTTGAATTCTAATTGTCGGTGTCGATTCTCAACATAACTCTTTTGACGGCTTTGAGCAATTCGAAGTCAATCTTGTATCAATTTCACTGTCTCTGTTGTGATGTGAATCAATTCAGGTTTTTCTCTGACTTCTACCCAAAATGTAAGAGAACGACACATTCTACCATAGAGTGACTCATACGGAGTCATTTGAATAGTTGCTTTATAACTATTATTATATGCAAATTCCACTAATAGTAAATGATCATCCCAATTTCGCTTCAAATCGAGTACACAGGCCCTAAGAATATCCTCTAAGGTTTGAATGGTTCAATCAGATTGCCCATCCATTTGAGGGTGAAAAGAGGTGCTCAAGTTTAATTTGGTTCCCATGGCTACTTGTAGGCTTTTTCAGAAGTGAGACACAAATCTAGGATCACGATCAGAAATAACTAAAACTGAGGTTCCATAAAGCCTAATAATTTCCCGTACGTACAATTTATCTAACTTTTTTAAAGAATGGGTGATCTTAATGGCAAGAAAATGAGCAGATTTAGTTAAACTATCAATAATTACCCAAATAGAATCATTACCATTTTAACTCCTTGGTAAACTTGTCACAAAATCCATGGTAATATGTTCCCATTTCAAATCAGGGATAGGTAGAGGTTGTAATAATATTGAGGGTTTAATGTTCAACTTTTACTTATTGACAAACCAAACACTGAGATACAAATTTTGATATCTCCCTTTTCATGTTATTCTACCCAAATACTCCTCAAAGATCCATATACGTCTTTGTACATCTGGGATGAAATGTGAATCTCGAGTAATGACTTTCCTCTAAAATTTGCCTCTTTAGTTGGGCATCATATGGCATACACACTCTATTTACAAACCTCAATATATCATCTTGTATCACAAATTCAATTATCTTCCCTTCGATAACTTTTTCTCTAATATTCTTCAATTATGGGTCATTTACTTGTGCAATTTTGATTATTTCCATATACATGGGTTGTACTTATAAATTTGCGATTATTCCTCCTTTGCTATAAATATGTATATCTATTTCTATACTTCTTAAATCCCTTAACAAAGGTTCCTGATTTGTGATGAGACATGCTAAATTTGTTGTAGACTTCCTATTTAAAGCGCCAGCTACTACATTAGCTTTCCATAGGTGATAATGAATATTTAAATCACAATCCTTCATTAATTCTAACTACCTCCTTTGTCTCATGTTCAATTCTTATTGAGTAAATATATATTTCAAACTCTTATGATCGGTATAAATCTCACAAGTCTCACCACGTAAATAATGTCTTCAAATCTTAAAAACAAAAATTACAGATGTTTATTCTAAGTCATGGGTTGGATAATTCTGTTAATGTAGTTTTAATTGTCTCGAGAATAAGTTACTACTTTTCCATTTTATATTAGCACGCATCCCAAACTATTTTTAGAAGCATCACTATAAATCACCAATCCTCTTGTCCCTGAAGGAATAGTCAAAATTGGGACAGTTACTAACCGATTCTTAGGCTCTTGAAAACTATTCCCAACTTCCTTAGACTATTCAAATTTCACCTTATTTTATGTTAACTTTGATAGAGGTTTGGCAATACTAGAAAATCCTTCAACAAATCTTTGATAATAACCTGCTAATCCAAGCAAACTATGAATCTTCATCACATTAGTTGGTCTAGGCCAATCTAGTATAGCCTCGATCTTTTGAGGGTCAACCGATACTCCCTACTTGGAAATAACATGTCCTAGAAAAGAAACACTAGGCAATTAAAACTCACACTTCTTTAATTCTGCATATAATTTCTCTTCCTGAGGATTTGTAATATTATCTCTAAATGCTTTTCGTGTTCTTTGGCACTCTTGGAATAAATAAGGATGTCATCAATGAAAATAACCACACATTAATCTAAATATTTCCTAAACACTCTATTCACCATATCCATAAACATAGTTGGTGCATTTGTAAGTCCAAATGGCATCACAGGTAATTCATAGTGACCAAATATAGTACGAAAAGTTGATTTCAAAATGTCATCTTCCTTAATTTTCAATTAGTGATAGACTGACCTAAGCTCAATCTTTGAAAATACTTGGGCACCTTGAAGTTGGTCTAACAAATCATCTATATGAGGTAAGGCTCTTAACAGTTACCTTATTCATTTCACAATAATCTATGAATAGTCTCATTATCCCATCCTTTTTTTTAACAAATAATACTGGAGCACCCCAAGGAAATATACTTGGTCTAATAAAATCCTTGTCTAATAGATCTCAAAATTGAACTTTTAATTCCCTTAATTCTAAAAGTTGCATGCGATGAGGTGGTTTTGAGATTGGTATAGTTCCAGGAATAAGGTCAATCGTAAACTCTATTTCTCCACTAGGAGGTAGACTGTGCTAATCATTTGGAAAAACATCCGAAAATGTTTAGCTACGGGGATATCTTCTAAACTAGTCTCTTTTATTTGAAAATCAATAACAATTGCAAGAAATCCTTTACATCCCTTCTTAAGAAAACTATAGGCTTGCATTGGATAGCTAATACGCATAGGAGATAGGATGTCAATTCCTTTAAAACTGAATTTTGGTTGGTTAGGAATTTAAAAATTAACTCTCTTCTCAAAACAATCTACATTAACATGATATGATGCTAACCAATCCATCCCCCAAATGACTTCAAAATCTCTTATGTCTAAAACAATCAAATTGATAAATAGTTTATGACTATTAATATCTATGGGGCAAGCCTTTTATACTAATTTACCCATCAATAACTCACATAAAGGGGTAGAAATATGTATGTTATGATTAAAGGGTTCAGGTCTATTATGAAATCGATTAACAAAATGTGCAAACACAAATGAAAAGGTAAAACCAGGATTTATTAAAACTTGAAAAGGTTGTGCATATATAGAAAGTGTATCCGACACTACTGCATTAGAAGCCTTTGCATCGAAAAAATTAAAAATTCTACCTTGTCTTCCATGATCCTTATTGTCATTAAAAGTCTTTGTTGGCACCTTCCCTTTCTTAGGGCAATATCTCATTTTATGTCCCTTTTGACCACACCCAGGCAACTTCCTGTCTCCAGGTAACACAGTTGCCCTCTATGAATATTACCACATCGTTGGCATCTATCAACATTAAAGGGTTTGTTTACAAAAGGTTACCCTATATTGGGTATAGTCCTAAGGGTTTGTTATTAGGGTTCCTTCCTCTGTGTTTCCCAAACTACCTCTTCCCCTCTCTAACCTGATTATATTCTTCACTATCATTCTCAACTATCGTTGCCCTAGTCACCACGTCAATATATGATGTCAACTTAAGGATGGAAATTCGACTACGAATATTCAACCTTAACCGACATTCAAACTTCTTGGTTTTTAAACATCAATTACCATAATATGAGGTGAAAATGGTATAACTCAATAAACTTTTCCTCGTATTGACTAACAGTCATATTTCCTTGAACTAGACTCATAAAGTCAGTTACTTTTTCATCTTTCACCATTTCAGGAAAATATTTCTCATAAAAAAGTCATTCCAACCAATGGGGTTATTCCTTTCCTCGTGTATTCTCTTAGTCATTCTCCACCAATGTTCAGCTTCACCTTTTAACATGAACGTTCCAAATGAAACCCTTTGTTCATCTATATATTTAAGAACATCGACTATCTTTTCCATTTACATCACCTAAATTTTTTCTTCAGTGGGGTAAAAGATAGCGGATTCAACTTCTTGAACTGTTCAGAATTATATTTACTTATTTTAGGATTCTGTGGTGCTCTATTATTCACCTGATGCTCCACAATATTTCCTAGACTTTCAATCGCCTTGCATGCACCTTTCAGTCCTTCCACACTTGATCCACTAGTTCCCGTAGTTGATCTTGTCTTGATGATTTTCTACAGTTATGGACAAATGTAATATGTATTAAACTATCTCAAGATTTCAAATTAGAAGAACAATTATATATAATGTAACACATATGGAGGTTTATCACATAAGTTGGATATTTAATCATATATCCTATGTATGAAAACTTAAAATCTATAGCGTTCGAAATTTATGTTTAGTAATCTACGGGTTCATAACCTATGCTCTGATACCACCTCTGTCATGACCCCACCCCAAAATTAGTAGGGAACGAATGTCTTGACATGCCACTAAGGCATTCAATATTCTGGCTTTAAAATATTTCCTAAAATAAATGCAACGAAAATACATTCACATGGTAATGAATCATAAACTACTGATAATGAAGTAATTACGTCATCAGAGCTTTCTAAAAGGAAACTTCATATATATTAAAAGTATGAATGAGTTACAACTTGAGATAAAATTAAAACCTATTACTACAAATCTAAACATTCTCTATCTTATAAAACAAACATTTTACTTATAATAACAAAACGTGCTCCAATAACTAAATCTTCAACATAGTCATTTAACGCTCCATCCGCGAGCCTAATTATTTCCTGAAAATTGTTATTTATAAAAAATTCGTTAAAAGCCGAATGAGGTTCAATCTCCAGACATTCTAAGATTTTTCATAAAATAGGTACCTATTCAAGTAAGAACAGAAGGCATATACAAATATGGATAGGAACTTGTAGTAATATATATATATATATATATATATATATATATATATATATATATGCGAATCATAATATATAAAAATGAGTAGCTCAGAATATAACGGATGTGGAAAATCAAATGCAATATCTTATTCTTTCAATCATATCATTTTAATGGCTAAGTACACTCTAATACCGTGTTCTTCTACCATATTATTCCCCTGTAGTTGAGGGTAAATCTAACTTTTTCATCAATGCCTTATATAAGGCACACCAGCAATAGCCCAATTGGGAAGGTCAATCAGTAAAGAGGTCTCTTAAGCTGAATCTTATTTCCAATATTCAATAACATTTTCAATACCCGTTTAAATCGGTATGTCTATATGGACAAATATAAACATATCATAATGAATCTATCACCCATATCAGAAAAATTTGAGAATAAAAGCAGTTCACAAACTATATATAGTTTGCATAATATCATATAATTGAAATGCGCAAGGAATGTCATACAATACTCACCTCAACAGAGGTTCGAAAATACAGATATTGAGTCTTGGATCACTCGTTAATCTTAAGATGAAACTTCTTCTTAAACTTTCTCACACTTTCTCCCACTATTTCTTTCTAAACAATTTCCAAGGAATTTGGTGTGAATAAATGATCTTAAAGACCCTATTTATAGTTTTCCAAAGATATTTGGGTATTGACACGTGTTTAGGTGACCAAGCTTTTACAACGGTAACTCAGCGTTGAGGTGGTACATAATAGAGTGGTGTTAGAGTCTTAATATCATCAACTGATGACACGTGTGTTAGATTTTTCTAAATGGACAGTATGTGTTTTAGCTTTATCTATATGGATGACACATGTAAGGTGGTGGTGGTAAAATAAAGCACGAGGTGGAAAGTTTTTAAGGGTATAATGGTCATTTTACACATAAAGGGTATTTTGATAATTTCACACTATATATTTTCAATATTTTTTAGAGGTCTCTAAAAATATTTTATTTACAAAAAGTTCCTTTTTTATTTTTATTTTGGTCCCTGAAACTTTCTTATTAAAACCAAGTCCCTAATATTTCATAAAATTATATTTTCTACCCCAAAACTTATAATATATTAGGTTATGCCATAAGACTTGGATTTGACCCCATTTACAGTTGACTCTTCATATTTAAAAATGGATTTTATCATATTAAGAACCCAAAATATCACATATGTAATAATACAACATTATTATATAGTAAGTGAGAAGTAATTATAAAAAAGACTATATATGAGCATATAAAAGTGGGGTCATACATTTTTAGTAAAATTTAAAATGAGATAACTTGTTGAATAAAGTACAATTACGGGTACTTGTATGCGACTTGAGATGAAGTGTACACCCCAAGTTATATGGAGAATGTTGGTTGATCTTCACCACTAGATGATCGTCATTTGTCCTCCTAGAAGTTGTATGAAGAGTGTGATTATTCCCCACACATGCATGTACATCACATGCATCAGCTTGCATAGCCTTGGGATGAAAAAATATCATTCTTGGTGAATAATGCATGTTCATAGTTGTATGTTTGATTTTGGCCTCGTCATATTAATAGATTTCTAAATATATGAATCAACCAGGTGACGCGTAACATTTGTGCTAGACTGCACTCTAGCTTGCCAAGTCATTTCATTTGCGATCCATGTTGTGGTGAATAATCTACTCAACCTTGGAATCAGAGGAAAATATCTCAATGTCTTCATAGTTACTTTACCCTCCCCGTTTAATACCAATATATACCTAGGTAGGGTTACATATTGGGCATCCTTTGTTTTTTGCATGTTACATCATATATAAAATACAACCATTTTTACATGCATGAATTATCTTATAATAATGACAAGCTTCTTTGATTATCTTCTTCATATTTGGATACTAGATGGTATTGTATTTACTTTTGATAAGAACTTTTTAGATACACCCAAAGTTTCTGTAACACTATTGTCTGACAAACCATATATTGTCTTTACATTATTTTATTTGACAAGAAAATATAGTATTTTATGTTTCTTGGGGGATAACGGGTACAAAGTTTCACTCGCCTAACCACATAATTTTTTTTATATTTTAACTCCTCATTCGTTTCGTTAGCATTTTCACCATCTCCCCATTTAACACTTTCACTTGTCAAATGATCAACTTCCTGGATAAACATTTTAAATGCATCATAAACAAGTTCTTCCATCGTAGGATCGTTGAGGATAAGATTATTGCATTCAGCACATTGTGTAGGTTCTTTTTCTTTTCTTTTGACGAGATCCTTTTTTCCACAAAAATGCCAAAATGTGTAAGACTGACATATTCCATAACGAAGAAAATGAAAGTGGATATATTCAAGCTCCATTAATTTTCCATTTTCATATTTAATATATGGACATGAAAATTTAGTTTAATCACCATCGTTCGTCTCCACAAAAACAATGAACTCAGTAGCCCCATTAATATATTGTGCACTTACTTTTTCACGTTCTTTCATCCACTCTATGCTAACTTCCGATGACATTTTGTATGTTGAACTACGTCAATAGAAAATAAATGTTAAGTGATACCAATCAAAATGTAAGTAAGCAATGCACACAGACCGAATAAAAGGCAAAATTATATCTAAGGGAATGTTGTAACCATTATGAACACAATCGACTAATTACCAGTTTTTCAAGATAGATTGAACCCAATAAATGCCTAAAACCTTTCATAAACTCTAAAATAAGCTTGCAACTCTACATCATCACTACCAAGAATGCCACAAACAAAGAAAAATACCTTAAATTGAACCCAACAAATACCTAAAAACACGATTTTTAACCCATATCAAGAAAGGGGAAAGATATGCATGTGTTTATAAAAACCCAAATGAGCAAACAACCTCAAACTGTAAGAGATAGGACATAAATCATTAAAAAACAAAACTGAAAGTAACCATTACAAACATTGTACAAATAATTTTAGTTATTAACGAATGTGAAAATAGGCACAAATGAAAAATCCAACGAGCTTAAAAATGAAAAATAATTAACACTCATCTAATTTACCATACATGTAAAAATTTCAACAAGTTTTAAAATGAAAAACTCAAAACACATGTCTGCACACTAAAGTAATTTTAAATTCCCATAATGAATGTTTCTCTGCTAATATTAAGATCATTTACTTAAGTTTATGTTTTATCGATATGCCCCCATGGGAGAATTAGTTTTGTAAAATACATAGGCTTAGTTTTGTTATTAATATTGCTATGTGAAAAGATATAAACTATTTGTATTTTACTTCCAATCACACAACATGTTTGCAATAAACCACAAGACTACCTGTACAATTACATTCTTAATCAAAACTAGCACATAATAATTTCTCCTAATTGAACCATGCCAAAGTCTATGATTAAGTTGACACAACACATGACTTTAAATTCATATTTGCAAATTAAGAAAGTAAAAGAAACACAATAACCCCCATGACTATAACAAGTGTTCAGAAAACAAAAAGGCTTTAATTTCCATTTTTTAGAGATAAAAATACGGATACTAAAGCAATGGATTCAGTTAACGAATACAAGTGCATTCTGAATTGCAATGGTTGGAAACTTCAACTAAAATGCAATCAATTAACGAACACCAATGCATTCAAAATTGCAATATTCAAATACTTCATCTAAAATGCATCCAGTCACTATATATACTTAATTACAGAACCACTACATAAATTCAATAACATACTACCATGCAAATTTCAAGATTAAATAACATGAATATTAATAAATTGAATTTAATAAAATGCACTATAATACCAATGAATTCAGTAACTGAATACCACTAAAAATTGCAATTCTAAATTACGGTTCATGAATACTAATGAATTTAATAACATAATGCCACTACAATGAAATAAGTGCGCAATAACTTGATTAACGTGATACCATACAACCTTTCGAATTGTGAAACTTGAATTAAATTGCATTAACTAAATGCACTAAAATGCAATAACTGGAGTAACATATTACCCTTGATATGATGAATTTACTACATTTTCATTTACCAAAATGTGAAACCCCTCCTATTTAAATAATGGGTGTCCATCCCTCTACTAAAATAAACAGGAATCTCAGCGTGGCTCATTCTTAGCATCACTATCGAAAACCAAATTAATTACTGATAACCTATTAAGCCCGGTTTCAATTTAAAAAAAAACTTATTAATTTGCTTTAATAAAACTTTCCATCTTACAACAAACCATTCCAGATAATTGAAATACATAATCACCACACGAATGAAATGAATGCTAAGAGGTAAAATAAATAAATTACTGAAAAACTCTCGATAAATCTCAATAAAATAATACGACTGAAACTGAAATAAAATAAAGTCTGCGTAAAGTAAAGACTGCCCAATAATGGGAGACATGCCTTGAATATATAATTGAATGAACTCCTATCTAGGAAGTAAGGAGATATGCGTCTACTCAAGGCCTCCAGTCACCCACAACTACTGCAGCATCGTCTGACCGGAATGATAATCACACCTGGCGTCCCTGTGGCTGGGCACCTAAAAAGTTTTTGAAAAGATTTTTGATACGGGTCAAAGCCCAAAACCATGTGAAAATACTTTACAAGTATTTAAAATGCAAAAATGCAACATAATTGTTGTTCATATTTAAATTGGTGTCGCACTCGCATGAGATAATCCTCGCCCCTCATTTATAGTAGTACCCAAAACACTCATTTTAATTCCTTAGTTATGCTACCCCGCCTAACTAGTATAATCACCTAATTTAGCCCCACACGCTAATCCTCTAGCCCAACTGTGCGATACGTATTTTACTTTACTTTCATTCTCAGTGAGCTATCATATAAGCTATATCATTATAATTCTCAGTTATAATCTTATTGTAGACACCCCATTTCGTTACCCTCAACTCTCCTTAGGTCCCTATCACCTCCTTTCATCACTACAAACCTAGGTCATGTCCCGCGTACTGATCTAGAGCCATCGGGCACTCCCCGGCTCAATTTGACCAAAAATTCAAACTCTTTGTCTCGACCGAGACTCAATGAATCGTCAAAGGGCATTGAATCCCCTTTCCAACGGACTGCCCCATGCACGATTCTGACTTACCATGCGGACGAACGATCCGTTTGCGTCCGAAACTTAACCTAGAGGCCACCGGGGGCTCCCGGGCTCTGTTTGACCTATGTCAACTCTTCAGCTCAACCAAGGCTGAATGAATCTTAGAAGAGCACTGAATCCCCTTTCCAACGGTCCATCCCGTGCACGATTCTGACTTTTCATGCGGACGAACGATCCGTTTGACTCCAAGAGGTCACCGAATGCTTCCCGGGCCCGGTTGACCAAAGTCAACTCTCCAAATTGGGTCAAACTCTTTGGAATGTCAAAGTACATTTCCTAACCTTTCCAACGGTCTACCCCGTGCACGATTCGGACTTACCATGCGGACAAATGATCCGTTTGCGTCCGAACGATTCTCCGTCCAATGGACCGATAAACGCTGTCGAGCCATATTTGAACCAAAGTCAAATCTCGAACCCGGGAACGGTCTAAAGGACTTTTAAAGGTATCTGAATGACCTTCCAACGGTATGCCCTGTGCGCGATTCTGACCAACGGTTTGCCCTCGGCAGCCAATTTTCCGAAAAAGCCCAAAGCGCACTGCCAAATGACAGGTTCCAGACCCTGCCTATCGGCAGGTGCCGATAGGCAGGAATAGGTCTATGACAATCGGTAGTGACCTGAGCCTATAAAAGGAGGCCTTCACCTCATTTGCAAAGGGAGCCCAAATCTGATCAAAATCGCTCTCAGCGAATCCCAAAAACCTCTTTCGAAGGCAGCGCGATTTCAGCATCCAAATCCCTTTTTTACTTCCACTTTTCATCACCCTTTTCATCAAACTTGGTGAATTATCCACTATCCATCATCATCCAAGTGCAAGGGCTGCTCTCCAACATTTAAGATCAAGCTCAAGATTTTCAAAAAGGTCCAATTTTCTCAACATTCTCTCCAAATTCTCTTAAATTCGCAATAACTTATTTTATTACTTAGCACTTTTATTATCTCATCTCACACATCCTAATATACTTTTTATTTAGTATTATTGCACATCTCCTATTTTTATATAAATAAAAACCCAAAAAATAAGAAAAAGAGGGTTTGCTCATAAATTCCAAATAGGGATTCTCATACTTTTCTCACACTTTTCTCACAACTAAAACACTTTTTTCCACACACACTCATAAATAAGAGATTCCCATTTGGATTTATGGGATAAACCCTACCCCTCGTTTTGTATGCGAACTACGTGGACTTTGATGCCTTTATAGGCTACGTAGGCATCTCGGGGTAAAACCCGAGACTCGAGTCATTTTTCCACTTTTTCTCTCATTTTCTATCTTCTCTAAATCCAATCTTCTTATATTCTATATACTTGTTCTTAGTAACGTATTACTCCATATGCGTTATCGTTCCATTATAACGATCAACGTAAGGGTAATCGCGTAAATCTTACTTTCTAATATTATTCCTATATCTTCCTACGGATGACTCGCTTTATCTTTTCCATGATACAAGTCGAGGATTCCTATCTCCATTATATATATACACATGCACACATATCACAGGGGGAATAATAAGGGAAAATAGAAAATATCCATGAGAGACTGAAAGGACAGAATGGGTGCCTAACACCTTCCGATTTCGTAACTAAGCCTCTGAACCATCATTTTGGTTTCGCACGCACCAGTATGTCTTTGGATGCCATCCTTCGGGGTGGCTTCCCCTTTTTCTTTTATCTGTTTTGAGTAAAATAGATTGGCGACTCTGAATCTCTCTACATTTTTACACCACATCTCAAACGACGCCGAACGAATAGCTCCCGAGAGGGACGCGCGGGACCCAAAGGATCCTTCCTCCACGCGCCCGCCCACATGGCGAGGATCGGGGATGACCACAGTGGCGACTCCGCTGAGGATCTTTATATTTTGAGGGCTTGACTCTATTTACATGGATGGTTATATTTGCTTATGTTTCCCCCCATATCTGCATGTTCCCCTTTTTTCCATGTGTATCCCATGCTTATGCTTATGTTCACACACTTGTAGAAAATTCTCCATGTACACTTCACACTACGTGCACCTAGGATCACATATATCCACATGTTGCACGCATCACCTATCCATACTTGGTGTACCTTGGGTACTTGTACTTTGCTCCCTGTTTGGCATAATCAAGAAAGGCATTCTCATCATAAGATACTACTAATAAGAGAATCATGCATGATTCACACGATATCACCAAAGAGCATTGATATTGACCAAATTTTACCCAGTATATGGAGGGTCACTTCGTGATGGGCACTGGTCCGGCAGGTCGCAGTTAGCCTAAGCGATATGACTCTCAACTTCCATTGGCCAAGTACCTTCGATGTGTATCTAACGATTCCCCCGCATCGTATCGCTTGACCAAAGTCATGACGGGAGGTATATCGCAGGGAATTCATTCACGTACGCCGAGTATATCGAATTTACTCTCACACATACCGTCCCCACGAGGTATATGGTGAGGCAATTCACGTACACTCAGGTATATCAAATGGCTTGTCCACACATACCAATTGCCCGCAAGAGCAAGACGTATATCGAGGAAGTCACGCCAAAGGGGGGAACCCATGCCAATTCACCCAACCAACTGCATACCCGCATATAGGTGTCAAACCTAGGACATGCACTTTAGATTACCGATTTCAACCCGAAACTCTGTCGAAATTTTAGGTCGGCCTGCCGCCCAAATTTTCATGCATTTTTAAAATGGGACCCTATCCGTGAGCCTGGTTACAAGTCCAGCCGTAGATTTGCATATATTAAAAACCCCATTTTTTCAGGTTCGGGTCCTGTCCAGCATTGCATTTAGGAGAATTAAATACAAGTGAGAACATAATAATTATAATAATCATGCTGAGTTCCGTATCCAAAAACATTTCTCCATTCTTTATCAAAAATTCAAAAACATTTCTCCCTTCTTTATCAAAAATCCCAAAATAGTTTCTTCTCTTTTTCCAAAAATAAATCCCATTCTACGCATTCTCAGGTTAATCGCAAGCCCTTGCCCTGGCTCCCTATTGGCTTCGGTCTTCAGTCAAATCACCCCGGAGTTTCATCTGTTCCTCTACTACTTCTTCCGAGTCTAGAATCCATCCACTTTCCATAGAGAATACAGATCAAGTACCAGTCATACAGCCAGATTTGATGACAGTCCTAGCTCAGCTCGTGTCCAAGATTGACAACCTCCAAACTGAGGTTCAAGAGATGTAACAAAACCAGGTTCCTATTTCTCAAGAGCTCGAGGCCCTATTCCCTCGTGCTATGGGTCCACCCGAGCCTAAATGGGTTCCCAAAGATTATTAACACGCTCCACGTGCCCCTCCTGTCAATGGGCCGCCGCCTGCCCAACTTCCAATGCCAAACATTTCTCAGCCTGTGGCTAACCTGCCTGTGGTCGTTGATCCGAAAGAAGAAGAGTTGAATAAAGTCAAAGAGTATCTCAAGATGCTCACCAAGAAGTTCGACCAAGTCAGAATCTCTGGGAATTACATGAACTACACCCACATGTCTCCTTATCCTTAAGCAAGGTTGACCGAGAAGTTCAAGATGCCAAATATCAAGAAGTTCGGAGGGAGTGGACCCCCGATTGTTCATCTTCGCACTTATCATCGTTCTATGACTCTACTAGGGGCTTCTGAGGAAGTTATGGCCCAATTATTTCAGCAAACATTGAAGGATAGTGCCCTCCGATGGTTTTTATCCCTTGAGGAATCCAGAATCCGTAGCTAGGAGGATGTAGCCCAAGAATTCATGTCGCAGTACAAATACAACGAAGATCTTGAGGTTACCCATCGTAATTTAGAGCTTCTCAAACAAAATCCTGGGGAATCAATTAGTAACTTCATAACCCGGTGGAGAGAGCAAGCAACTACCATGACCAATCGACCATCTGAAGAAGAACAGGTCAATATAGTGAAGAAGAACTTCTTGCCCCATGTCCGAGCGACGATGGGAGGATAATACTATCCCCACTTCGGAGCTCTCAGAGAGGCTGGAGTAGAAATCGAGGAAAGCCTTGTTAAAACAGAGGTTGAACTGAAGAAGGTGTCCGGACAGTTCACCCCTAGAAAGTATGATAAGTTGCTAGTGCTACAGTCTCAACCATCAATAACATCTCTCAACCAACCACATCATGGGCACCAGAAGCTTCCCTGCCCCATCCAAAGGGAATACACTGAGCTCCATGATCCCCTCTCCAAAGTTTACCATGCCCTGTTAAGCCAAAACCTCATCAAACCCTTTGATCCCCGTTAATTGCCAAATCCACTCCCAAGAAACTTCAAGGCCTATGCCCATTGCGCCTTTCACCAAACTGCTGGCCATACCACTGACCAATGCTTTCACCTACGAAACATAATCCAAGATCTCATTGTCGGGGTACCATCGCCCCACCAGCCAATCCTAAGCCAAACACTACTCACAACCCACTCCCAAATCATGCCAATGCCCTCTTCTTAGAAGAAAACTCGGATTTCGATCCCTCAACTCAAATCAAACCCATATACTCTCCTAAACCTCTTCAAATTTGCCCATATTTCCTCCTACACCCTACTAGCCTCATTGATCAGGCACTGTCACTCCTCACCAGAGCATGTATCGATGTCCAAACTCGTTCTGAAAATAGAAGTATGGAATTGTCAGAGGTGTTAAACCAACTCCTAGAGTTCAGACTGAAATTGCTCTCACAGATGGTCATCGATTGCTAGAGATTCAGTACAGTATTCTTAGAAGCACGAAAATGGGCCCGAGATTCAGACAAGTGGGTGTTACCGACCATTGAAGTCAGCTTGGATGATGTTGTCCAGATCATAGAAGAATTATTCGGTCAAACCAATAACATTTGTAGTATCACCGAGTTACTTGACACTTTGAAGCTACAAGGGCGCTTGGTCCCTTCGATCACACATATCCCCACAGAATGAGAGGACCTATATGAAGAAGCCGTTGAAGTTATGGAATGCATTGACTTTACATGGAAAGACAGAATTATTGCCACCGAATGGGGGGAAGAATTTAAAGATTCGAGTGAAGAACAAGCTTCAGGAAGAGCTGGCCCAGTAGCCGACATATATGGGATAATATTATTTAAAGAACTCCTCGAAGAAATAAACAGGGTGGCAGAACAACCTGAGATTGACGAGGAAACGGGATTTATGTTCTTCCCTTCTTCAGTAAATCACATGACCAGATCAGGGAGACATTACCAGGTTCCAAACTCACTACCAGTAAATAACAAAGGGAAGGGCGTTGAAAACCTTCCTATGCCAGAGATGACCATCAAGGAGAGCAAGATCCTCGATCAACTGAAGAAAACCCAAGCTAACATCACTCTATGGGGGCTTTTCATGTCTTCCCAGCTGCACATAAATGCTTTAATCAAGTTGCTCACTGGACCCATAGTTCATCCATCTACCACACCAGAAGAAGTGGTAAATCTGGTCGGATCCCTGACCTCTACCCGAATGTTATCATTTTCTGAAGAAAAAATCCCCAGAATTAGGCCGAATCACAATCATGCACTCAACATCTCCGTCGAAGTTATGGGGAAGTCCGTTCCACTCTCTCTTGTCGATAACGGATCCGCCTTGAATGTTTGCCCACTGAGAACCTTCAAGTGTTTAGGCCTGAAAGAAAGCTACCTCGCTCTAACCTTCGCCGTTGTGCGTGCCTACGATAATACTCGTCGGGAGATGATGGGCTCCATAAAACTTGTAATAGGGGTTGGCTTGGCCCTATAAACCCTATCGTCGAATTCCAAGTAATAGATATCCCAACTTGTTTCAACCTGCTGCTTGGACGACCCTGGCTCCACAGTATCAATGGTGTGTCTTCCTCACTCCATCAGAAATTGAAGTTATTTGCCAACGGGCTAGTCATCACCATCTTGGGCGGCGATAAAAATGTCGAGGGTGCAAGCACCAGTAGTCCAATCCTTGAGATACATCACGGGTCAAATGATATGCTCCTATCAGGATTCCGAGTTGATCCACTCCTACTCCCGGCAGGGGACGGTTTCAAAGAAAGGGTTTGTCCAGAATATGATCCTCATGGCAATGTCAATGTGATTCAGATGTTCAGAAACATGCACTTCATGCCCGGACTGGGACTAGGGCAAAGGCGGAAAAGAATACTTGAGCCCATCGAACTCAAGAAAGATTTTCCTCCTTGTGGATTGGGGTATCAATTATCAGAACAAGAGCTCAGAATGATCCACCAGTCTCGACCAAAGAAGAGATCAGACTGCATCCAAACTATCCCATGAGACTCCTTGAATGGATGATTCATCAAAGAAGGTGAAGACTTCCCCTTTTGTAATTTTCCAGAACCATGGTATGACCACACAGATAAGAATATGAACCCTGGAATGGAGATCTTTTTCCAAGACAACTACCCATGGGCCAAAATTTTTCACCACCGAGTACAATCGCTCATCAAAGATACCAAAAAGACTGAGAAAAGTGATTTTGAAGATTCCTTCAACTTACAGACACTGGGGCTGGCACTTTGCATGGTTCGTTCAGGCACTACATCAATGGATCCATCCCATCAGATTAAAGCTGCCGATACACCCCTCCTCAACTGGCATGCTGCGCCAGTTCTATCTCTTGAAATTTCCCCTAACCCCAATGTTTACCCTATTTCTTCTTCTGTTGTCTATCCTTGTTCAAATGTAATCGAGACCTCTTTCGATAAGGTTCTCAATGTTGTTTTTCCTATCAATGAAATAAACGAAGATTTTAAGTATCTTGTTGTGCCTTACATTAACTGCTTGGATTCTAATCAAACTTTTGATGATGATGATTTTGCAAATGAACAATTCTTAACTGATCTAAATAAGGTTAATAATAAATAATATAACCGTGTTCAAGTTAATGAAGAAGAGACTGTTGTTATTAATCTCGGTTCTAGTATCCAACTGTGTGAGATTAGGATAAGAGCCTCCCTTGACGAGCATGAGCGCGCACAACTTGAAGAATTGCTGAAGGAATTCGTGGATGTCTTCGCATGGTCGTATGATGATATGCCTGGCATTTATCCTGAAATAGCTCAGCACGAAATCCCCACCCTCTAATATTACAAGCCGGTTAAACAAAAATTGAGAAAACTTCGCACCGAATGGTCGCTCAAGGTCAAAGAAGAGGTGGTCAAACAGTTGAACGTCGGCTTCATTCGGGTGATCGAATATCCCACCTGGCTAGCCAACATAGTACCTGTGCCGAAATCAGGAGGGAAGGTTCGTATGTGTGTAGACTACCTAGATTTAAACAAATCTTCTCCAAAGGATGATTATCCGCTACCCAATATCGACATGATCGTGCACAACACACCCAGTCATGCTCTCAAGTCATTCTTCGACGTGTCGGATACAACCAAATCAAGATGCACCCAGACCACCAATAAAAAACCGCATTTATCACCCCATGGGGAACCTTTTGCTACAACGTTATGCCATTTGGTCTCAAGAATGTTGGGGCTACCTACCAAAGGGCTGCCACAACCATCCTGCATGATCTGATTCTCAAAGAAGTCGAGGTTTATGTGGATGATATGATTATCAAGTCCAAAACTAGAGAAGGTCATATTCCCGCTCTCCGAAAGTTCTTCGAACGACTGCGACGGTATCACATGAGACTCAATCCACAGAAGTGTGTCTTTGGCGTTACAAAGGGAAAACTCTTAGGATTCATGGTCAGTAAGAAGGGGGTAAAAATAGATCCTGCAAAGCTGAAGGCCATAATTGAGATGCCACCGCCCCAAACAGAAAAATAAGTTCGAGGTTTTCTTGGAAAATTGCAATATATTAGTCGGTTCATCAGCCAGCTAACCTCTATCTGTGAACCAATCTTAAAACTCCTCTGAAAGGATTCAACCAAGATTTGGAATGAGGCTTGCCAAGAAGCTTTCGACCGAATCAAACAATAGCTGACCCAACCTCCAGTGCTCATGCCACCACAACCGGGTCTCCCTTTGCTCCTATACCTAACGATAACCGACACTGCAGCTGGGGCCTTGCTTGACCAATACCTTGAAGACTCCCATAAAGAAAGATCCATCCAGTCACAAATTGGCCGGGTATGAGGTCAACTACACTGCTTTGGAAAAGGAGTGTGTCGTACTTGTCTGGGTCACCCAAAAATTACGATACTACATGCTCGCCTTCCCCATCAAACTTATATCCCGAATGGATCCCATCAAATACCTGCTTGAGAAACCCACCTTATCCAGTTGAATGGCCCGATGGTTGATACTCCTAACCGAGTTCGATATCATGTACGTCACGCAGAAAGCCATTAAAGGAAGATCCATCTCTGACTACCTCGCTGATTACCCCGTAGAAGAAGCAGATGTCTGGATCTCCGAATTTCCAGATGAAAATATCTTTTGCACCGCTCAAGACCTCCTTCGATAGAAAATGTTCTTTGACGGCGCTGCCAACAAAAAGGGATATGGCATTGTGATACTTATGATCGCCCCAGATGACTCCCACACTCCCATAGCCATCAAATTGGATTTCCCTTGCACCAACAACATGACGGAATACGAGGCATGCACAGTGGGCCTCAAAGTTGCTCTCAAGGAAGGTATTCAATACCTTGATGTCTACGGGGATTCTGTCCTCATCATCGGTCAAGTGCTCAAAAAGTGGAAAGTCACGGACGAAAAGCTCCAACCCTTCCATGCCCACTTAGAAGAGTTAGCTGTGACACCCCGCCTAATTAAATATCGGGCGATCAATCCTTTATTAAATTAAAATCAAGGTGAACATTTGGTTCATTCTTAGCATCACTGTCGCAAAATAAAATTTTCCAATTTAAACACCCTGATTTATTAAGCTAAGTGTCAAAAAAATTTAAAACTTTATTTCCATTGTTAATAAATTCCAATTTGAAAACCTTTTAAATAACCAACAGTTTAAGAGTCACATAAGTGCTACGAATAGAAATTTTAACACAAAAGAATTAATCCATCTAGATGAACCAAACTAAATTTAAGCTACAAATGAAATCATCCTGACAAGAGTTAATACCCAAAGAGTAACGAATACTGAAAATAAATAAACATACATCTCTGACAAATCTACACTGAATGGGAAATGGGCGACACATGCCCTATCTATGAAGAACTATAACAAGAACCGAATCAATGAACAGGTCGTCTACAACAAAGACCTGCAACTCCAACATAAGATACAGAGCGCCCAATCCAAAGATCCTATGCATGACACCCTGTGGCTGGGCACCTGTAATATATACATATATATACAAGAGAGAAGAGATAACAGAAAACGGGTCAGAGCCTGATTGTAAAATGCTTACCTGCTAATGCTTACCTGCTAATGCAACAGCTATGCTAGTATGCGACACTCTCTTGAGAATTCTCACCTATCCTCTAGTGTGCACGTCTACCGTACTAATAAACCTCAAAAGTCTACCTCACTTATTCTCCATAAAGTTTTATCACTTGAAAATAAGTTTATGATATTCTCTTTAGAAAACCAATCTCTTCAGGATTTATTACGTTATTTAGAATAACTCCGTACCGTCATAAAGTTTCCGAATACTTATAGTGAAGTTGAAGAATTTATATATTACTTAACTACTATTACGCCTAGTAGAAAGTTCTCATATAGATATACGTATATATATTAGTTACACGTATAATATATATACAAACGGCACCCCACATAAAATCTATGGTGCAAGGTTTCCATATATAAGTATATATATATACCAATCACTCATATAATATATAAATATACTAACGGCACCCCACATAAAAACAATGGTGCTGGCATACTCTGCTATCAGGTCCCTGTATCACACATATTTAGGGAAATGCTAGTTCGGAATCACTCTCGAACTGCATTAACATAAAACACATACAAATGGAGGCAAAGCATAGTTCTAAGTCACTAAGAGGTCAGCACATACCCTTACGTCTCTTAGGTTCGTCTGACTATCAATCAGATAGCCTATACCAAGGAATCCTATGTTCTAGGGTACGAGTCAATATCCCCCATAAAGGTCCCATCGAGATAAGACCGTCCCGACGCGAAACCCCCGTGATAGCAAGTAGCCCGAGTATGATTTTTATACAGAAATAATAATTGTACAATCACACAGTCATATATATATATATATATATATATATATATATACACACACACACACACACACATCCACATTGCTAAATTAGGTGCGCTCACGACCCATAATTATAATTAACCGTTATTACACATTTTACTCGATTATTTCGTATAACGGACTCGTTATTTGTATTCTCATTTATTATTCACTTCATACTCACTTCTCCTCTCTCGAAGTATTCTAAGTATAATTTCAGTAGGCATTCACTCACTTACGTTCCGGTCTAACTCCTTTACGAGTTACGATCTTTTTATTAAATATACGCATGATTTCTTATACACATGAATCATTCCTCGTTAACCCAAAATCTCATCCTACACTAAAATGTTACTCAACGGGGTCTACCTAGGCCCTACTGGTCATCTTTATATCCCATTATACTCCAACAACAACAATCAAGGGTTTCCATATATTTTAATCGGATTAAACTAACGAATGAGAAATATGCAGTTTTCCAGGAGGGATCGATCGATCGAAGGAAAGGGGTCGATCGATCGATTCTCTTGGCTCGATCGATCGATTCTCTTGGCTCGATCGATCGATTAAGCAGTTCTTGCCCAGAAATTGCAAATTAAACCTACGGGTTTCATCTTCCAATTCCTCCAAAAACATCATTAACAACTCTAGAATTCTCAAATAACAATACTACAAGTTCCATATACATATATATAAGGTTTCCAATGTGAAACATGTGTAATTTCATCAACGATGTCGAATTAATGGGGTAAAATTGACATAATCTTTAAGAACCCTAATTTTGGAAGAAATATCCGTTCCTCTAATTAATTCCCAGATTTCTTGTTTCTAACTCATAATAATTCATGGGTAATCCTCTACATATGATGGGTATATCCAGAATATATTGAATCTCTCTAATCATGCGATGTAAAGTCTCTTAATCAATAATTTCTTTCATGGGGCAACTCCTAAACAATCCTAGACTATCATGATTGAGACATTAACAAAAATAAAGCAAGATAGATACTTGCCTGCGAATTCTTGGTTCAGATTTGTGGAGAGATTGGTGTGGTTGTGATCCTCGTTGCGCGATCTAACGTTTGGCGGCGACGGCGGTGCAAACGGTGGAGTTCTTGTCCTAGAACTCCTTGGAAAGCTTCTTCTCTTCCTCTCCAATGGCCTTCTTTGGTTTATGGTTATTCTAACCCTAGAATATGACTCCTACCATCTGATATACCCTTAGGAATTTCGTGGGTTTTCATGCCCAAAAATTTAAAATGTCCAAAATGCCCTCCCGGGGTGTCAATTAGGCCCAAAAATGCCCCGAGACCCAAACTAAACCCCCGGGTACACTTTTCTGACTATCTCGACCCTTCCGGACACTTTGGCGCACTCAAAACGACCATACTAGCAACTTATAATTTATTCACTTTATATAATAATAATAATTTAATTCTGACACGACACAGGCGCGTCCTGACTTAAATTTCCATAATTGCCATTTTATTCACTCGTGATAATTTTAATAAAATAAATCTCATATATTACTTTACTCGTCTAGTAATATTCAATAATTTTCCAAAAATTACTAACTCACATCACGTTAGTAAATATAAAAAAATAAATTTTCGGTTTAATATTAAATTAATATCTCAATTTAAATTTAATAAATTCCCAGTTTTAAAAGCCATTACATTAGCCTCCCGATTTCGAGATATCACCTTCCATTACCTACCTCGAGCAAAGAATAACCTAGTCGATGCTCTCGCTACCTTCGCCTCCATGGTCGACATGCTCGAAGGAATAACAATGACCCCCTTCCTAGTTCAAAAGTAAGACAAACCAAGTCATTGCTACCATAATAAGCTTATCTCCACAGAAGATCCCGAACTAGACGATTGCTGGTACTATGATATCTGGTGCCTCCTCAAACATGGTAGGTATCCCGAGGGTTCTAACAAGAAAGATCGAACAACCCTCCGAAGACTGGCCGCCCGGTACATCATCGGTCATAAAGCTCTACTCAAGAAGAATTTCGATGGAACTCATCTACACTGTATCGCAGGGGCTGAGATTGAGAAAATAATGCAGAAAATCCACAGCGGGGAATGCGAACCCCACATAAACGATCACATACTTGCCAAGAAGATCATCCGACAGGGATATTACTAGACCACTATGGCCCAAGACTGCGCCGCCTATGTCCGAAGATGCCTCAAATGCCAACAGTTCTCCAATCTTCAGCACTTGCCTCCTCGAGAATTATACAACATGACCTCTCCCTGGCCGTTCTCCACCTAGGGTATCGACATCATAGGGAAGGTTACACCAAAAGCTTCAAACGGACATGAGTTCATCCTATTTGCCATCAATTACTTCACCAAATGGGTCGAAGATGGGTCGAAGCTGAGTCATACGCATTACTGAACGCTAAGAAAGTGGCCAAAATCCTCAAGAAAAATATCATCTGCGGATATGGAGTCCCACACGAGCTAGTGTCAGATAACGAGTTGCATTTCGAAGCAAAAGTCACAGAAGTAGTCAACGAGTATGGGATTCAGAGACACAAATGTTCTCCCTACGGACCTCAGACCAATGGTGCAGTTTAAGCCGTCAATAATAACCTCAAAGCCATTATCAGCAAGATGACCGAAAGCTATAGAGATTGGGATGACCGGATCCCGTACGCCCTCTGGGGATATCGAACCTCAATCCGAACTTCTACTGGGGCTACCCCTTACTCTTTGATCTACGACATGGAAACAGTCCTACCTATGGAGCTGGAAATACCCTCGCTACGCGTCATGATCGAAAGAAAAGTTAGCGAAGAAGACTGGTGCCAAAGCCGTCTCGATGAGCTGACCCTCCTAAATGAGAGGAGATTAAAAGCTCTTTATCATATACAAGGGTATCATCGCCAAATAGCACGATCATTCAACAAAAGAGTCAAGGACCGCGGTGTACGAGAGGGAGACTTAGCCCTGAAGGAGATAATAGAACCCATCTGGGACCCTAGAGGGAAATTCAATCCCAATTAGAGCGATCCCTACATTGTGAAGAAAATCTTATCCGGCGGTGCCGCCATGCTCACTGAACTAGATGGGGAAGAGATGGCTCGTTCAGTCAACCTGGACCATCTAAAGAAATTCTACCCCTAGTCCGAAATCTCGGCGCGCTACGACTCTTCTCATCCCCCTTCTATTCTAAAAAAAAAAAAACTCTCTTCATTTCCCTCTACACAGAACTATGTGGGCCTGATCCTCTGCAAAAACTATTTTCAAACAGAAAAAGAAAAAGAAAATTCAAAAACCCCAGAGGTACGTAGGCAGCTCATACACCTCACATGAGTGCGACCCTTTCTTTTCCACAAAATACTATTCTTTTCTTACCTCCGAGAACGGCGGTTCATTCTAAAAATACTTGAACAAAAGGATTATGTATGCCTCAGTGATCGGTATAGATAATTCAAAATACAAAATTCATCGAAAGGCACAGCTGGATGATCAGAAACTTGTTTATTTCATTAATAAGAAATTACAGTACGGATTACATAAGAAAAGGAACGGATAACTCCCTTCCCTCACTACCATAAAAAGCCAAATAAAATCCCCACATCTATCATCCGTTACATAAATAAACTCTCTAAGAGTCCTACCCACAGCTACAAGAGGAGCCTGCACCCTCATCATCTACATCCTGAGGTCCCCAAGTTTCCCCTGCCTGAATAGAGTGCCTCAAACACTCTATGGATCGATGAGCCCGAACCATCTTCGAAAAGACCACAACACCCCCTTCCATGGCGTTGGATAAAACAAACCATCTTTGTCCAGTCTCCACGACCAACATCTTGTTGACTACTTTCCTCCACAACCACTTCATATAATCTTTGGGGACATGCCAAACCTTTCCGACAAACTGAGAGGGACGGGTCGACGGACGCCGATTTTCCCACAAAGATCCAAGTAACAGACGCAATCGCTCAGTCAAATCTTCTACCAGAAAGAAATTTAGTGTCCAAGGTGGCACAACCTCTGCCCAGCCAAATTGGCGCAGAAGCCACCAAGGGAAATAAAAAGAGGTCTGCCTGAGACCAACCAGTCGCAAATATGCATACTCTCTTAGCTCCAGAACAGGCTGCAATCTCCCCCACAAAGGCACTGACCAATACAGACCATGAGCCCCATATTCCACAAGTCAATTCTCCCAGTTCTCAACATACAAGCCAATGCTGATGAAGTGGCGCAAAAAGAAGTTGGGTACAGCCAATAAGGGATACTTTGGAGGAGTCTCCAAGCGAAATGTTTCAGACAATCACATGAACAGCATCACGGGGATACCCCTCTAAAAGTTTGAACGACCTTCTCTCCAGACATCCACGCCATTCAGAGTCTCCGCCAGTATCACCACCGCAGGATTGCGACGGTATGACATCCATGAGGTAATGGTTGCAAGTTACGGGTCCACCAGCAGTTCCCCAGTCACCAACAGCAATTTTGAAACTAGGCCCAGAACAACGGCTCCAGCATAGCCAGCATCACCTACTTCCCGCAAATGCACGGACTGCAGCACCACCGAGAGGGAGATCATTCCTCCAGCAACCAATGATCTGGCCGTCGAAGGTAAAATATGAAGAAGCCCGACCAACAAATCCATAGGAGAATGGGAAAATTCGGGAAAATTCGCAGTAACACTGGGATTTACATCCACCATGGAAGAAAATTTCTCGTAGGTAGGACAAACTTCCTCCAACCCAAAGCGGAATACATGGTCTTTGGGGTACCAGAATTGCACCGTCGCCATCAGCACGTTCCAATCAATAGGCCGATTATGCCACAAGGAGACTCGATGCATGTTGAAAGCATCATAGTCAACATTATAAGAGCACATAGCTTCCAAGGCTTCGAGGTAGTTGGCAAACCCAATGCTATCAGGGAGATCCATCTTGCAAGGCTAAGAGAAAATGGGTAAGTAGGTGAAAATGCAAAGGTGTGATGAAAACACTCCACCCTTACCCCTTTTTTACTTGAAAACCCTCACAAGGGACATAATACCTGCAGAAATCGGAGGGAATCCTACCCCACAAGGGACCAATGGCTGAAGAGGGTACCAATCAAAGTTTTGAATTGATGGGACTGGACTGAACTGCCGATAGGCAGGTCAGGGTGCTTGCCGATCAGCAACCCCCCCATTTTAGAATTTTCCTCTCTTGTCAAATCAGAAAACCCAATAAAAATAAATTGATATTCTCAACAGAATTTCAAAATCCCTTTAATTTCCCCTTTTTAATCAAAAACTTTCCTTCAAAACTTTTTCTTTTTACGTTCTCAGCAGCAAAGTAAAAAGCGCATGTGCATGCATTCATTCATCATTAATAAAAGATAATAAAAAAACTCCATTGCATTGCATCTATCTGTTTTTTGTGTTACATCATTTTTGTAGGAAATAAAAGAAAAAGAAAAAAACAACGGGACTGGCCCTAACCCACATTTTCTCCCCCTCTCTCTCTCTCTCTCTCTCTCTCTCTCTCTCTCTCTCTCACTAAGAGCTTCCACCCCTGCGACTTGCTCTCTTTCCCCTACGGCGAGACGATGCACCACCACTACCAGAGCTCGAGTCCTCTCCGGACGAAGTAGACGGCACCAAGCAAGAAGGAACAGGAATCGCGTCCCGAATATGGGCAGTCGCCGAAGATATCTAGTCTCTGATGTCCCTTAGCCAAGTGGTCGACACCCGAACTTGCTGCAAGGAAAGGGAAAATCAGTATCAAAGCAGAAATGACCAAAATAGAAAATAAAGAGAGGAACAAAAAATTATACCGCAAGTCGAAGGACCTCCTCTGTCAAACCCAACTCCTCCGGATCCATCGCATGAGGACGGTGCAACATAGGCACCATCCCTCCATCAGCCCGTCTAATGTTGTACGAAGGAGTATGCAACCGCACGAAAGGAACTTCTGAGGTAACCGTCGTCGCAAATGTCATCGAATTGCCGCCACTGTGGGAAGATCCCACCGCCCGACTCGAACCCGCAGGAAGGAAAGACAGGGCATCATATATGCTGGGCGCCATCAACCAGCTCGTCACAAAGTCCATATAGTCATACGGCGTAGCCGTATCGGTATACACTAAGTAGGACTCGCCAATCATCGCCGCGATCCTCTCATCCTCCGACAACAATCGTTCCCGCCTCATAGACGTAAGAGGCTGACGCATGTGGAACCACCACCTCCTCCTCAGCAATCTGGCAAACCACCCTCTCCCCGAGATACCAAGAATGGCCGAACTCATGCGCTAACAAATGCCTCATCCGCGTATTCACCCCGGTTACCCCCACATCCTGAATAGTTATCCCCCAGGGATAAAAGGTCACCTGAAATCCCCAAGCAAGCATAAATCAATACAAGATCAGAAGGTGCAAAAACCAAGACTGAAATGGAAAGAGTCTTACCCTACCACTAGTCAGGTCATTCAAGACCTGACGCACCACCTCCAGAGAGAGAGATCCCTTCGACTGCCGATTGGACTTACGCCATCGATACAATCGACAGAAGTCCCTAACAGTGTCGTCCTTCAAAGCGATCAATGGGGTATTGCACCCAATCACCTCATAAGACCACGTCTGAATTCACAAGCAAAAAAAGACGCATAAGAAAAATGCGAATGCATGAAAGGAAAATGCGAATGCATGAAAAGAAATGAGCAAATTAAAGAATACCTCAAGAAGGTAAGTGGCCCCAGTAAAGGTCTACCGACAGCACCAGCTGAATGCATCCAAAGAAGAGTAAAGGGTCGCCAAAGTCAATCTCCCCCAATCATAGAAAGGGATGTTCGAAAACATCCTCAAGTACGGCAAGAACCACAAATGGACGACGTCGCCACTCAACGCCACTATGAAATCTCCCAACACCAGCAAAATGAATAACCGGGCCATCTACCTCACTTGCAGCCCGTCCTCCACATCAATCACCCTGCTCAGCAGAACATCATTCAACCGGGACAGCCAGATAGAATCCCCAGAGACTATCCTCCCTACATCACCAAGTTCCGCTCAAACTGCCCCCGGTCTCACCCGCAAAGAGCGATCTACCTCTATCTGATCTCCATCACAATCCAGCCCCAACAGCTGTTGCACGTCTATGGGAGTCACATTTATCTCCCCGAAGCCGAAATGGAAGGTGTGGGTAGTATCCCACCACCTCTCTCCCAAAGCACACAAGATCGCTGTCGAACGAGGCATCTCATCCAGCGCAGATGCCAACCTCCCAAAACCCGCTGATGAGACCACCCAACGCACCACAGGTGGGAGATGATCACAGACATCCCTGAGCCCCATCGTCCCGCGGGCACGCATGTTCTTCAAGGAAATATCAGACTGGCAAAAAGTAAAAATCTCATCAGAAGTCAAGAAAGAAAAAAGTCACCAAAAAAGAAAGGAATGCCAAAGGTCAGGTTACTTACATAACCCCCGGGAATCACTCTCGAAGAGCGATGACGCGATGGCTCCTGCAGGAAGGTTCGGTCATCCGCAACAGGCTCAAACGCATCAAAGGAGTTCTCACTCCCCAAAGCAAGAGGCACCCTATCCCTCCAATCCACATTCGCCTAGTCATCAATGGTTAACCACTCCCGATGGACTGCGGTGCTCATAAAGACGGCCATTTCTTGAAGATCGAAATGCTAGAACGACTTGCAGAGAAATCGCAGAGAGAGAGAAGGCAAAGAAGTTGTGAAAAAAATAAAGGGATTCGCCCCCTTTATATAAGATGCCAAGCGCCATGCCGATCGGCATCTCCCCTTACTATACCGATCGGCACTGACTCCTCACCTTCCAGAGGTAGCCCAAAAGTCTGTGCCACTGCCGAATGGCACCCCTCATACCATGCCGACCGGCACCCCACCTTAAATTTCGTACAGAAAGTCCGAGAAAATACCAGAAAGACCCGAAAAATCCTCGAAAAATTCCTAAAAATCCCAGGATGGATTTTGAACATTTTCACCAAGAAAATTTCGCATTCCCTCAAGCGGAACCTATCTTCCCCAACGAAATCCTCAAAAACTCAGTGAATCTCCTCCCGGCAAAGCTTCGGAGGATCTCTAAGGATCTCCTGATCACTTCCCCAGCAGAATTCTCTTACAGCACCGAAATAGGTTCCCCCCCCCCCCCCCCGCGAGGTCTCCTAAAGAAACAAAAGTTTCCCCACCTATCAGCTCCCCAGCTCAGATCAAAATCACAAGGCACTTTCTCCAGCGGAATCAAAATCCAATATTTATCCACTCTTGGGTCAGAATTGACCCCGGTCTTGGATCGTCACCTGAGTTAGGTCAGAATTGACCTCGGTCCTCGGTCGTTACCACTCTTGAGTTAGAATTGACCCCGATCTTGGATCGTCACCTGAGTTAGGTCAGAATTGACCTCGGTCCTCGGTCGTCACCACTCTTGGGTCATAATTGACCTCGGTCTTGGATCGTCACCTGAGTTAGGTCAGAATTGACCTCAGTCCTCGGTCGTCACCACTCTTGGGTTAGAATTGACCCCGGTCTTGGATCGTCACCTGAGTTAGGTCAGAATTGACCTCGATACTCGGTCGTCGCCACTCTTAGGTCAGAATTGACCTCGATCTTGGATCGTCACCTGAGTTAGGTCAGAAATGACCTCGATCCTCGGTCGTTACCACTCTTGGGTCAGAATTGACCCCGGTCTTGGATCGTTACCTGAGTTAGGTCAAAATTGACCTCGGTCCTCGATCGTCACCACTCTTGGGTCATAATTGACCCCGGTCTTAGATCGTCACCTGAGTTAGGTCAGAATTGACCTCGGTCCTCGGTCGTCACCACTCTTGGGTCAGAATTGACCCCGGTCTTGGATCGTCACCTGATTTAGACCAGAATTGACCTCGGTCCTCGGTCGTCACCACTCTTGGTTCAGAATTGTCCCCGGTCTTGGATCGTCACCTCAGTTAGGTCAGAATTGACCTCGGTCCTCAGTCGTCACCACTCTTAGGTTAAAATTGACCTCGGTCTTGGATCGCCACCTGAGTTAGGTCAGAAATGACCTCGGTCCTCGATCGTCACCACTTTTGGGTCAGAATTAATCCATGTCTTGGATCGTCACCTTAGTTAGGTCAGAAATGACCTCGGTCCTCGGTTGTCACCACTCTTGGGTCAGAATTGACCCCGGTTTTGGATCATCACCTGAGTTAGGTCAAAATTGACCTCGATCCTCGGTCGTCACCACTCTTGGGTCAGAATTGACCCCGATCTTGGATCGTTACCTGAGTTAGGTCAGAATTGACCTCGGTCCTCGGTCGTCACCACTCTTGGGTCAGAATTGACCCCGGTCTTGGATCGTCACCTGAGTTAGGTTAAAATTGACCTCGGTCCTCGATCGTCACCACTCTTAGGTCAGAATTGACCTCGGTCTTGGATCGTCACCTGAGTTGGGTCAGATTTGACCTCGGTCCTCCTTCATCACCACTCTTAGGTCAGAATTGACCTTGATCTCGGATTGTCACCTGATTTGGGTCAGAATTGACCCCGGTCCTCGGTCATCACCACTCTTAGGTTAAAATTGACCTCGGTTATTATATCTTCACCCTAAGCCCGCAGGTTCGACTTTGACCCGCAGAATTGGTCATCCCCCAACACCACTTTAGGTCCTCAGAATTGACCTAAACCTTCGATCGTTATTCCATCCCCAGCACGCCCCTTAGGTCCTCAGAATCGGCCTCGACCCTCTAAATCGGTCATACTCCCTCAAAAGCATCATGTGGTGTCTAGTCGACGACTATCATTTGTTACAAACTCACCCGTTGAGGGACTCTGTAGACACCCCCAACTCTCCTTAGGTCCCTAGCACCTCCTTTCATAACTACCAACCTATGTAATGTCTTGAGTACTGACCTCGAAGCCATCGGGCACTCCTCGGCTCAGTTTGACTAAAAATTCAAACTCTTCATCTCAACTGAGACTCAATGAATCTTTGAAGGGTGCTGAATCCCCTTTCTAACGGACCGCCCCGTGCGCGATTCCTACTTACCATGCAGACGAATGATCCGTTTGCGTATGAAACTTAACTGAGAGGCCACTGGGCGCTCCCGGGATCTGTTTAACCTATGTCAACTCTTCAGCTCGACCAAGGCTGAATGAATCTTTGAAGGGCATTGAATCCCCTTTCCAACAATCCGTCCCGTGCACGATTTCGACTTTCCATGCGAACGAACGATCCGTTTGATTCCAAGAGGTCACTGAATGCTTCCCGGGCCCGGTTGATCAAAGTCAACTCTCCAAATTGGGTCAAACTCTTTGGAATGTCAAAGTACATTTCCTAACCTTTCCAACGGTCTACCCCGTGCGCGATTCGGACTTACCATGCGGACAAACGATCCGTTTGCGTCCGAACGATTCTCCGTCCAATGGACCGATAAACGCTGTCGAGCCATATTTGAACCAAAGTCAAATCTCGAACCCGAGAACGGTCTAAAGGACTTTTAAAGGTATCTGAATGACCTTTCCAACGGTATGCCTTGTGCGCGATTCTGACCAACGGTTTGCCCTCGGCAGCCAATTTTCTAAAAAAGCCCGAAGCGCACTTCCAAACCCTGCCTATCGGCAGGTGCCGATAGGCAGGAACAGGTCTATGCCAATCGGTAGTGACCTGAGCCTATAAAAGGAGGCCTTCACCTCATTTGCAAAGGGAGCCCAAATCTGATCAAAATCGCTCTCAGCGAATCCCAAAAACCTCTTTCGAAGGCAGCGCGATTTCAGCATCCAAATCCCTTTTTTACTTCCACTTTTCATCACCCTTTTCATCAAACTTGGTGAATTATCCACTATCCATCATCATCCAAGTGCAAGGGCTGCTCTCCAACATTTAAGATCAAGCTCAAGATTTTCAAAAAGGTCCAATTTTCTCAACATTCTCTCCAAATTCTCTTAAATTCGCAATAACTTATTTTATTACTTAGCACTTTTATTATCTCATCTCACACATCCTAATATACTTTTTATTTAGTATTATTGCACATCTCCTATTTTTATATAAATAAAAACCCAAAAAATAAGAAAAAGAGGGTTTGCTCATAAATTCCAAATAGGGATTCTCATACTTTTCTCACACTTTTCTCACAACTAAAACACTTTTTTCCACACACACTCACAAATAAGAGATTCCCATTTGGATTTATGGGATAAACCCTACCCCTCGTTTTGTATGCGAACTACGTGGACTTTGATGCCTTTATAGGCTACGTAGGCATCTCGGGGTAAAACCCGAGACTCGAGTCATTTTTCCACTTTTTCTCTCATTTTCTATCTTCTCTAAATCCAATCTTCTTATATTCTATGTACTTGTTCTTAGTAACGTATTACTCCATATGCGTTATCGTTCCATTATAACGATCAACGTAAGGGTAATCGCGTAAATCTTACTTTCTAATATTATTCTTATATCTTCCTACGGATGACTCGCTTTATCTTTTCCATGATACAAGTCGAGGATTCCTACCTCCATTATATATATACTCATGCACACATATCACGGGGGGAAATATAAGGGAAAATAGCAAATATCCATGAGAGACTGAAAGGACGGAATGGGTGCCTAACACCTTCCCATTTTGTAACTAAGCCTCCGAACCCTTCTCGAATCATTTTGGTTTCGCACGAACCAGTATGTCTTTGGATGCCATCCTTCGGGGTGGCTTCCCCTTTTTCTTTTATCTGTTTTGAGTAAAATAGACTGCCGACTCTGAATCTCTCTACATTTTTACACCACATCTCAAACGACGCTGGACGAATTGCTCCCGAGAGGGATGCGCGGGACCCGAAGGATCCTTCCTCCACGCGCCCACCTGCATGGCGAGGATCGGGGATGGCCACACTTATCCCTAACTGGTTCACACAACTTTACACTAGCTATTCATTCAATATTCACACATTCGTTTAATTCCCACGTATACATTTAACACTTTTATATACGTATATACATGTCACATCTCGTACGCATACATTTATATCACTCGTTGTATACATATAACCGCATCCCCAGAGCTGAGACCTCGCGGATGCATTCCCTAACATGCTATCAGTCTCCAGGTACATCATATACCACTCATGGGCCACCAGGTCGGAATCTCACCACCAAATCATAAACACATAACTGGAGGCAGTCATCGACATACATCTGTGGATCATAACTATACCCTAAGTAACAAATACACGGAGCGATGCGGGAGCAAGTGCAGGTGCGAATGCGTATTGGCGTTAATTTTTAAAAAATTAAAAATGCGAGAGCAGTGCCAAAGTGGCTATTAATTTATTGATTTTAAATTATATATTTATTTGAAAACACACACACACACACACACACACACACACACACATATATATATATATATATATAATTACTTTTCATTACATCTAAAATAAATTTATTTTTTCTGCCAAGTAGCTACAATTATAAAACTTAAAGTGGAACAAATTAAAGATAAAAAAAAGAATGTAACATACTTGATAAATGGCGTGTGGTTTTGTCTTAGCATGATAGAGCACTAACATTGTGTATGCACAAGGCAAAGGGATGAACTGAGAACTGACATTATTTCCTACTATCATGACATCTAATAAGTGAGATTGGGCGTCATCTACTTGCAAATACGAATTCGAAAATTTGAGACCGTGAATTGTAAATTTTCAAGTGGCAAATTCACGGCGATTTTGCACACAGTTCGCGAAATCGCGATTTCAGAGTGGGTGCGACGACCATATTTGGCGAATCGTGTGAATAGGATCATACTACATTACCCCATTAGACTTTAAACTTATATACAATGGTCATGCAAAAGTCGTATGACTTGGGAACCGATCCAACTCCCGTTGGTCAGTGCTAGGGTAGATCGCCCATTACACGCAACCTCTAACGATAGCATCCATAGAGTATGTATGTTCACATATATATCAATCACACACACACATATATAAAGGGAGAGGTACAAAAGTGAACCTACAAGATGAACGTTTTAATGAACCTTAACAAAAAAAACTTTAACAACCCATTAATTTTAATTCCTTTGTAATTGATCTGTGCCAGCGGTAACGAACACGCGTGTGACACGCGGGTGGGGGGGGGTAAGGTTTGTGTTTTAAAAAACACGCGTGGTTGTCGCTGGCGCGAAGCAATTACAACATATAAATTAAAATTAATGGGTTGTTAAGGTGTTTTTTTTATTAAGGTTTATTAAAATGCTCATCTTTTAGGTTCACTTTTGAACTTCTCCCTATATATATATAACCGACTAAACATGCATAAATCACTCGTAGCACTAGTCCACAATTCTCGAGTCTATCTCCGACTCCCAAATATTCAAGTATTCACTTACTTATAATAAATTCACAAACATTGTAATTCTGACCACTACACTAGTCTACTCCAGCCCGTAGTCTAACTCTTTCCAAAATTCCAACCTGATTTCATAAATCATAATCCGAGTGTTGTTCACCCTAAAACACTTGTACATTCATACTCAGATTTGATTCCCAAATAACCCAAGGTAAATATAATATCTCCCATATTTTTCCAGAAGTTCTAAGTCACTTATTGAACTCCCAAATTTAATTTGAACCCTAAACAATCCACGAAAATATCCAAACAACAAAAGGTGGGCAAACAGCAGGACGGAACCAGTTCACCTCCCTGACTTGAACCGGTTCGCCCTGCGAATCGATTCACCCCCAGTGGCGAATCAATTTGATTATGGGTAAAGTTTTAGTTCGTTTTTGACGGGATTCCTCAATTCCCTTTACACCATATGAATTCCAATCCTCATTCAAGCCCAAAACAATATCTTCCTATCAATTCTAAATGTAATAATACATGTTTTTACATCCGAATTCATTCGATAACATATCAACTCATGAGATTCAACACAGTCTATTATGACCACCTTCGGATTACCCCTGACTGATGTGCGATGAAGGTCTTGCAAAAAGAGAAAGAGGATTCCATTGTGAAAAATAATCATTTTACAACAGTTTTATAAAGTATTTAAAACCCTTATGATTTTTTTGACAACAATATTATATACTTGTCAAAAACCTTCGAGAGGGGGAGAGAGAGAGAAAATTGAAATTGAACAACCTTCTCGAATTTCCACTTTCCTATACACATTCCCTCCAATTTTTCTTCTTCTTCTTGCATCTTCCCGCTTTCCCACTTACCAATCACCCCCTCACTCCATGGGCCCCACCATCCCATACTAGAAACCCTCTCCATACAATAAATAAACGAATCGTTAACAAACCTGCCAACTGTCTCGAGACATACCATACCTGCCTCAGACGCATCTCCTCATCTTCCGTGTCTCCTCGGCTCACGTTAGCATTCCCCCCTTCAGTCCCAACGGCTAATTCCCCAGATCCTGCCACGTGTCCCCCTCTTTCTATCCGTTAACCCTAGTGACTCTCTCTCTCCTCTTTCTTCTCTCTCTCTCTCTGAAACTCCCTCCATTGAAGAGAGAAAAAAACTCTCCCAAATAAATAATTCAAAAAAAAAAACAAAAAAAATGGGAAAACTAATATGCGACTCAACCGCATCATCCCCCGTAATCCCCTGGGTCGATCCCACCTCAACTCCCTCTCCAGATCCAATCTCCACCGTCGATTTCCCCATCCCCACAACCTGGGAAACCGTCTCCGGGTTAGAAGACCAACAGCGCCGCCACCTCCTTCGTCTCCACGCTAAGGGCATTCTATGGAAACACCCAGCGAATCAAAACTCCCCCGCCGTCATATTCCGTTTAACTCACGGCGGCGACGTGGAACCCGACGGCAACTGTCTCTTCACGGCGTCAGAAAAGGCGATGGCTATAAATAGTCTCAAATCTAAAGATTTGAGAAAAAGAACAGTCGAGAGATTCTTAAAAGATCTACAATCTGTTAGCATTTTAGAGAGAGAAAGTATTGAAAATGCGATTAAGCATATGTATTCACCAGATCTAAAATCTGGATGGGGAATACATGTCGTCCAAGAGGTGAAATTGTTAGCCAAAAAAGTAGATCGTGAAAATTTGGATTTGGCTATTGAAGAGCTTCTCAATTTCGGTATGCAAAGGTATAATTTCTTGTTTTTCATCTCTAAATGCTGATTTTGATCTGTTTTAGTTTGTTTCGTACGCGAAGATAAATTTCGTGTTTTGGATTTGTAGAAAACTGTTTCAGATCTGTCGAAAACTGTTTTTCGAGTAGATCTGGATTTTCAGGCATTTTACACGTTTCAGATCTGTTAAATTTTTCGTTATATATTTCATTTAAGTGTTGATTTCATGTGGATTTCAGATCTGTTAAAAACTCTTGTTCGTTTAGATCTAGATGAATAGAACTTATACACGTTTCAGATCTGTTGAAACTCATTTTCTTTGGTTGAAAAGCGCGTCAAGCAATCTTAGAAAAGAAACAAATGCTATTTATTTGTAACTGCTTTGTAAATTACCAAATGTGTCGCATTTTTACATTGATTGTCATTAAGAGAAAACATCAACAAACTTAAGGAAGCGAATATAGCCATTAGTTGTGTGTGTCTAGGTGTAAATGTTACTGAACTGAGGTTAATATAGCACATTGTTGTGCATGTTGTTTTTGTTATGTCATTAATATCTGTTAGGGTCCGTTTGATACATATTGGGCAAAAGTGTTGGCATGACAAATTTTGCTTTGTCTAGACAAATATTTTTTTCTCACATTAGACTATCAAACACCAAATAAGGTAAAACAAGTTTTTTAGGCAAAATATTTTAATAACACATTTTTCGTCCATATTAACATATATAATAATAAAAAATATATATTTTTTTAAATTTTCGTCCCAAGTCTTATTTAATAAAAAAACAGTTTTTTCTTTTCTTTTTTACTTCCCGTTTTTATTTATTAAAAAAAGTAACAAACTATATATAAAAAAAAAAGTTTTTTAGGCCAAAACTACTTACTTACTTACTAAAAACAGTTTTTACATTAAAACAGTTTTTACGTTAAAACAGTTTTTAATTTTTTTTTACATTAAAACAGTTTTTATATTAAAATAATTTTTTGCATTAAAACAGTTTTTACATTAAACATTTTTAAATTTTTTACATTAAAACATTTTTTATATTAAAACAATTTTTTACATTAAAACAGTTTTTACGAAAAAACAGTTTTTACATTAAAATAATTTTTTACATTAAAACAGTTTTTACATTAAAACAATTTTTTATATTAAAACAGTCTTCACATCAAAACAATTTTTAATTTTTTACATTAAAACATTTTTTACATTAAAACAATTTTTACATTAAAACAGTTTTTTACATTAAAACTGTTTTTACGAAAAAACAGTTTTTAAACAGATTTTAATTTAAAACAGTTTTTTTAACTATTTAAAACAATTTTTAAAATATTCATAACAATTTTTAAAATATTCATAACAGTTTTTTTTAATTATTTAAAATAGTTTTTAAATTGTTTTTTAAAATATTAAAAGCGTTTAAGAAGTTAGCAAATATTTCTCACCCATATAGCAAAGCAAAATTTGCGAACATGTTATGCATAAGAGGTGTTGTACATTGACAAATAGTTTGTAGGCAAATTTTGCTATCAAACACACCAAATTGTAGGCAAATGTCATATTTGCCAACTTTTATTTGCCATTTGCCATGGGAAATAATGCTATCAAACGGACCCTAATGTATATATTTAAGCTATGAAGCACGGATACAGATACGAGTGTCGTGTCTTACATGACACGGTAAATCTAAAAAAACTAGGACACAACATGGCAGAGACGTGGAAAAAAATAAATATATTTAAAATTAAACATACAACGGAATTTGTAACTGATCCTATAAACGACATTGTTTTGCATTAAAATGAGCATGTTCTTTTTTTCTTCTTTATTTTAATGCAAAATGACGTTTTTGAGGAGTCCATTTTAAAGTCCGCTATTCGAGTCTTCATCCGATCGGTTTTGTGTATATATATAGTTGTCAAACTAATTTATCAAAATTAACATGCTTAAAAATTTCATAATAACAGTTAAATCGTAAATTAAAACTATGATTGGAATCGAGTCAGAGATTAACTTCATTCATTTTAAACTTTTCTTTTTACATGATGACACCGAAATTTATTAAAGTTAATTATTTTTTGGGCTTAGGGGTATTTAGTCCCCATTTTTCAAATAAATAAGTGGTTGGTCCCATGACTTTTTCTTTGTGTTCTTGGTCCTCTTAAGAAAAACGAGGCCTTGCCTCCATCAAAGTAGGGGCAAAGAAGTCAACAAAACAGTCCACAATTTGAAACAGTTATGGGATGAAATGGTACGGTTGTGGGACTTTTAACAAAGCAAAAGAAACAGGGGATCGGTGCCAAAAAAAAAATGTTGAAACAGGATCGCATACAAAATACCTATTATTTTTTGGCGCCTAATCGTGTCTGCAGAGTGTCTTGATTGTGTCTGTATAGTTTTCACGAAGTGTCCGCCTTTTTTAAAACGTCAAATAAGTTCTACACGCTATGTGGAGTGTCAAACATGTGACCATGAAGTGTCGTACGTGTGTCGGAGTGTCCGACAAGGGTACGTCACCTCCGGAGAAGTGTCCGTGCTTCATAGTGTTTTAAGTAAAATTTTCCTTTGAAATCTTAGGAATGAAGGATACTTGGTGCATGTGAACTGTATATACACGAAGAAACAAACATAAAGAAACAAATTATTATCTGATTGTTGATGAAGGTTGTTTCCTTCGTAGTTATATTTTATTGAACTGAGTGAGCAGATTGTTGTCATACTGTTATGTTAGGTATATGATTGTTTATTTTTTGGTATAATTTTATGATTGTTGTGGTAATTCTGTATTCTAAATTATTATAGAAAATTACATAATCATCCTTTTCTACCACGTTTTTTCTAGAAAAATTGACCTCCCAAAAGATTTCCCAAATCGATCCAAAAAATAAAATGATTTCGATTAATTAATCCAAAGGACTCCTACGAGTGGTCCAAATGGCTCATACAATGTGGTTTGATTTGGTATATTCTTTTGGAGGTGGAGTTTTTTTCGGTAAAAACATATGGTGCAAGGATTTGTTTGACATTAGCCCTAATTATTATCAGATTAATGCTGAATGTAGGTTGTTTCGTTTAATTGTTGTGTATATAGAAAGTGCATATGCTAGTCAACTGAGCTAAATGTAGCAGATTGTCGTGGTAATTCTATATTATATCTATGCTTATTTGTTTTTTGATGTAATTTTCTCATTGATGATTGAAGGGAATTGGCCGCGGAATCTATTTATAAAGAGAGATGTATTTCTGTGGATGATGGTCCGAGTTGGGCCAAGTACATGTCTATCTCTGGTTCACCAGATGATGAATATGATATCATTACTCTGCAATATACGGAGGAGGGTTTATTAACAGTTGATGAGAATAGAGAAGGTCATGCGGCTGCTTTTGGAGATGACATTGCGATAGAGTGTCTTGCAACTGAGTTCAAAAGAGAGATATACGTGGTATGATCTTTAGTGCATATTTTACAATGTGGTTGAATTAGATATTCATTCAGATCAATACTTCGTCTCTGTTTGGTTTGGGGCGAAAGTGTTTTCAACTATTCAAAGTTCAATTTTGTTATCAATTTTATTCAAAACCTCATAATTATAGCGTGTACACTTATTTACAAATTTATACAAATTGAAATTTTTACCATAAATAGGAGAATAGATTTCAGCTAGGTGAACCAAACAGGGCTTTAGGAATTTTATTATGAACTACAGTTCTTTTCTCTGTTAAATTCATCTCTGTCATTAAATTTCTGTTGATGCTTAGATTATAGATGGACTAATTACAGCCATGCATTATATAAAGTTCATTTGACTAGTATGACCATGACAACCAAATTTGAAATTTTCTAGATACATGTTCTTTTTCCTTTTGGGAAATTTTTATTTTGCAACTTATGTTTTGACCCGTATTTTCTAGATACACTTTGTCTTTGCACCATGACTGGAGTTTGCATCCCACATTTTATACCCTTCGAGCTTGAACCCTTTCATGCCGTTGGATTTTAACTATCAGCTGAATCTAACTTCTGAGATTCGAAATGTGAGGTTCAAACTTTAAGAATTTAAAATATAGGGTTCAAACTCAAAATTTCTCAAAGTTCTTTGTATTTACACCCTATCGTTGTAGCAGCAGGGGGTGCAAAGACAAAGTGTAAGTGAGAAATCCTTGACTTTACACCTTGTTTTGTGATGGACATGCTGGTACCTATTGATGTGTGCTGTTCTTTCCATATAACAATTGATTCCAATTTTTAGTTGTTTATTATTAAAATTTTATTGTCTGATCTTTATATACAGGTGCAAGCACATGGATCGGATGCAATGGTTGATGAAGAGAACTGTGTTTTCTTCCTCCCACACCGTCCGAGAAGCCAAATTTGTGACCCTCCCTTCTTTCTTTTCATGAAAGGAACAGGTAAAGACACTTTCTCTCTCATCACATATAATCTTTCGTACTCGATTGGTTGGAGTTTTGTGCTTTCTTAATTAAAATCACATTTTGGTCAATTCTCATATAACGTCTTGGAATTTGTTTTCACTTTATTGTGACTTTTAAGTTGCACTCTCAAAATCGAAAAAGATTGCAATAGCCCTCCAAAAGTGTTGCAAAAGATCCTTGCAAAGTGATGCTAAAACCCTGAAATGGGGGGTGTATTGCAAATTGTTTCGAATTTGGGGGTGCAAGTCAAAACCGGACAAAAGTTCCTGTGAACTCAAAATATCCCTAATTTATCGAATTTGAAGTGGGAGCAAGAATTAAAGGAACATTTGGAATAATCCCAAGATGCCAATGGCTTTCCCCAAGTTCAAATTCTGTGTGAAAATATCAAATCAAAATTCCAAGAAAGCACAAAATTCCTGTCAATTCAAAAACTTTGCAAGGGTTGTTTTTGACTTGATACTCACTTTTATGGTCACTTTTAAGTTACACCCTTCAAACCCGGGCTTTGAGGGTATTAATTTCAAATTTGAAGAAATCCCCAAATCTCCAACCAAATGACCACTGAATGGAAATCTTTTTAGATCCCAGTTAGCTTATGCCCCTTTGCAACAGTGTAAAATACCTTAAATGCCCTTTTTCGATTACAGGTTGGTGTGGTGCCGGGGCTGATCATTACGAGCCCCTCATTGCTCATCCTTCGGCTGTTATTTCCCAAGAGAAGGTCGCTTTGGTACTCTGAGATTTTTCAGTTTTGTGGCTTAGAGAGAGGTCAGATAGAAAATTAGTCATTCTTTTTCTCAGTGTTTTGCTGTGCAATCTTTTTTCTCCTAATTCATTTTCTAGGAGAATGTTCAATTTTGCATATCGCATTCAATTTTTTTGTCAACAAATTACAGTTTGGGGGGTCACTCGCAGATTGAGTGATTGGGTAGTTTGGTAATTTGTAGTGGTTTTACCGGCTTTTGTTGTAGTAGTAGTTGCTGAGTTGGCGGGAGCAGTAGTTGAATTGCCTTAATGCTATTCTGTTTCAAGCTGGAATAGTATGTTTTGTTGTAATCTGATGATGAATTTTATCTATTTAATGACAGAAATTAACTTTTCTTAGCTTATATGACGGCTGCTAATGGAATTAACTGATTTTATTTAGCTTGAATGCTACTAAAACTCCAATTTCTGATTTCAAGGATGGACACAAACATGCTGCGCTAGGCATTTTCGGGAATTTCTTAACCTTTGAAACTTCCATAGACATACCCTCCTAAGACCATCTCCAAGGAATGGAGCAAAATAACAAAATGTTCCTGGAAGAGCAAACATTGGATTGCCATTTTATTTTTATTATTTTTTTATGCGAGTCTTTTAGCGCCTTCTCGTTTTTTTGTGATTTTATTTATTTTTTACGTGACAGTTGGATTTTCACGTGAGCAAGTTTATCGAATTTTATTCTTAATGCCTTTGAGCAAATAACCTTTTTGGGGGAGGAAAAAATTGCAGTGGGCCAAAATGCCCCAACGCCTTGGAGATGACATCATCTCTATTTCCCGTGTATGGATATTGTTTAACGGTGTCAAAAGTCTGGCATAAAAAGTTTGGGGTAAAGCCTAATTTTTCAACTTAGGGGGGTAAAGTAAAATCCCAATAAAATAAAATAGTAATTAAGGGCCTGTTTGGTTCTCTATTCTGAAAACTCGATTTAAACGCTGTTTTTAAATACAGATTTAAAATTCAATTTTTTGTGTTTATAATTATTGGTGTGCGTTTGGTAAACTTGTTTTAAATACAGTTTTTTGAAAATTTGATAAAATTGGCAAACATGTATATTTATATTATACACATGTGTATATATATATAAACATATGCATACATGATATATGAATGTATACATATATACATACATCATAAATTATATACATGTACATAATATCATATATTTTTATGTATATTTAATGAGGTACGTTGGGGAGTTTAACTACACACACACACACACACATATATATATAGCATGTATACTTCACAATAAAATTATATGCATACATGAATTGATAATATTTTATAGTACATATGTAGTATACATATATTTTATATTATTCCATACATCAATAATACATGTATAAAACTATATATAAGTATCATGTATCTATTCATATTATTATTTAACATATGGATCTTATTATATTATATATAATTTAATAATATAAATGTATGTAATTTTGTGTACGTGTACATATATATTTTTTATTTATAAGAATTGCACATATATTAATGTATTATGCATGTATATTATATATTAAGGTGGTATAAATGCATTAAAATATTAAGAATGAATAATTCTGAGTTGAAAAATATAAAAACAAAAGTTATAAAATACTATTTTGGTGTTTTCTGAAAAACTTGATTATAACGCAGAAATATTATAATTTAGTGTTTAAAAACAGGTTGTTAAACACAAATTTGTATCAAAATTATATTTAAACACAGAAAATAGAATTATAGTTGCAAATCGAACAGATAATCTTATCTAAATGCTGATTGTGTACTGAATGGAACAAGAGAAAGTATTGCCTTTTTCACTGCAGGTTTGCTTGGATTTAGAACACCAGGAATGCATTAAAGTGGTTTGGATATAGCAATTTGCAGTTTCAACAATGGAAAAATCATCGCAAAACTTGAAAGTAGAATAACAAACCGAGGCCAAATGTCAAATAACCTAAAAAGAATTAATGGACGGATACCAAAAGGAAATTTGATTTACTTTCAATTCAACTTTGGCAAAAAGATGTATATGGTTGATGAAAATTGCAAACAGTGTCAATTGCACCTAGTAGTGGCAAATGGACGGTTATTGGCGGTTATAGACGGGTCAAAAATGGATACAGATAAATTTGGGTGGGTCAAAAGCGGGTCGGACAGAATAATTTGGACGGATCGGGTTGTGTTAAATTCGGATCGGGTCGGGTTGACCCGCTTTTTTTTCAAAAAAACAATTATTATACCATATACGGATAAATATGGTATAATAATTTTGAAAAAAAATATACAAGTACTTAAATAAAAAAAATTGGGTTATAGACGGTTTCATCCTCAAGCGCCCATATTACCTGCCCTAATTGCACCCAACCTTCAAAGATTCATTGTTTAGATTGTTTTGTGGCCCCAAACCCAACGGCTTTAGTTGTCAATCACAACTTGGGTAAAGAAACAAAGTTACTAGTGGAAAAATGTACAGGAAAAATGATTTCAGGACATATCGTCTCTGTTGTGATTGCTTATTTTTGTATATTTGGAATTGTGATAGCAAAATTGATGGTGTTCTTTATGTGGAGACCCATACAAGGGAAAAATATGTAAATGTACATCACACGTGCTGCAACTCACAATGCATGTCACATAAATCATTTTGTTTTTGTGAGAAGAAATTTCATTACCATCAACCATCTATTTAAAGAGCTGAAAGTGATAGGAAGCCAAATCCAAAGCACCAAAATATACTATCTATTTCCAGCCTCACATGACAATGGCTATTCCAAAAGGAAATATACTACATACATAGTATGTATATAATTACAAAGAAGCATGGGTTGAATCTATGATAACATAATTTCTTTCCGGGCCACCCACCCACACGTAATTTTTAACCCCCTCAACAATAATGACTTCGATTCTTCATTAACAATAATGAACCCAATCAAGGCAGTCAAGCCTGAAGCCATGAAAAGCTAAATAAAACTCCTTTTTTTTTCAACAATATCGTTGTTTACTGTCAGCCTATATTGAATTTCTTCCATATTTTGTTCCTACATTTACTGATTTCTCTCCATAAACTACCAGTCTTTATGACTCTTAATAACAAGGGGGCTTTCCTCGTGAAGGAAAAAAGTTGAACAAAATATGGATGTTCAGAGAGGTGGTCGTGGTTAGGGGATTTTGACGCTTTGCGTTGCACTTTGGAGCCATTAATCTTGCAAGATCATACAATTATAATCTCAATGTTGCAAATTGTACTGCATGGAGCAATTATCTGTATTCGGGTGTCCTCCGTTCGGCGGATGCCCCTACTGAATATATGAGATTTTTTATGCTTGAATATACGAGTTTTAATAAATACTCGGGGTCCTTGTGCAATTGTTGAAATTTTAAGTTTTCAAATGTAATACAATGAAAGAAAGGTTAAATATTGGATTTTTTTAAAAAAAAAATATTTACTTTCGATTGAATGAAGGGTCAAGATTATACCGGGGCTGGATATTTGAGTATTGAGTTTATATTCTATGGAATATTGATCAAGGGGTCTTTTGGTTCCGTAAATTTTTTAATTGTATGAATTGATCAATTAAAAATTTAATGAATTGTTGATATATTCATTTGAAACAATTTTAAAGTCAATTGTGCAGTGTTTGAAAAATTAAAATGTATATACAATTTTTATGAATTAAGGAATATATTCCTTTGAATAAAAAAATTCCCATCTTCCTTTTCTTCTTTATTAAAATCTAAGGTTTATGATATTAGCTTTGTGAAGTTTTTTCACATTACGCTTCTTATCCCTTCCTAAATTGCAACTTCTAGCCTCATGCCTTTTTTTCCCAACTATTTAAAAATTTCTTTCTATCCACTTCTATATGAAAGACATATGCATTGTAAAGTTGTGCATATAGTGATCCTTTGTAAGTTTGTACATAGATGAACTCAGTGGCGGAGCCACACTAGGCCGAACAGGGGCGGTCGCCCCAGTTCAACTTTGATTTTTTTTTTAGACCTATGTGTAAAACTTCAAAACTTCGGGGCAAGGGCGAATCTGAAAATAGCGGAAGTTTTAAAAACCTAAAGAGATAACCTAACTTTAAACCAAACACTCGGATTCTCTCTCAAACAGCCTTGAAACCCAAAAACCCATATTGGGAACCCAGATTGGAATTGCAAAGATCCGACATCCCTCCAATCAGCTCACCGGACTGCTGCTCTTCTCTCACACTCGGTCTCACACATTACCTCACTCTCAGCGCACCTGATTCAGGTATATATGTGATGTATGCAATTCATGTTTTTTATACGTAAGCATGTTTTTTGATGTGCTATTCATGTTTTTTATATGTGATTTTTGTATATGTGCATATTTAGGTATTTTTTATATGTGCATTTTAACTCAGTCTCACTCCTGCTTGATATATGTGGTATATTTGGTATTTTAAAATAAAATGCAATTTTATATATGTGGTATTTTTTTTATGTACGTAAAAAATGATATGTCAGTTATTATTTTTTATGTATAATGTGTTGCTCTAGATTGTGTGTAAATTTATGTGTAAAACTAGTCTGAAATTGTTGTAAACAAAGAAAGTCATAGAGATTTTTTTAAACGAAAAAGATGAGACAACACAAACTGTTAGGGAAATATTATGTTGAAATATTATAAAAAAAAGGGTCCTTCTACATTGACACACGAAAGTAGACACATTTTGTAGACACGTTGAAATGTCGCATTCGTATTGGTTAGTGTCTGGGCTTCACATGGGTCCCACTGGCGTGGAACCCAGACACGAGCCAATGCAAATGCGACACATCAGTGTGTCTACAAAATGTGTCTACTTTTATGTGTCAGCCTAGAATTATCCTAAAAAAATTCAGAAACAAAGTAGGAATCCAAATTTAGTTAATTAATATCTCAATATTTTTAGGGTTAATAATTACAAAAAAAAAAGTAAAAACAACCCCCAAAAAATTGTCTCGGGGGCTCCCGCCCCCAAACCCTTGGGGTTCGTCAGAATTTTTCGCCCCACTTGACTCCAAATCCTGGATCCGCCACTGGATGAACTTGTGAATTCTGTTATACTTCTCTTCTCTCGTATCTCTCTCTCTCTTATACTCCCATGATCTAAATGAAATAAGAATAACCATCAGAATCACAAACAACTGCAAATTGAAGAAGAAACAGGTTTTGAAGCAAAACACCAATTCAGATCATTGAACAAGAAACATGATTTAAGGACCCGTTTGGCAAGCCAATTCCAAGGTTTGGAATTATAATTGGAAAGCTAATTTCTATTTCACGAAATTGAAATTGATCTTCCAATTCCATTTCTATGGTTTAAAATTGGGTTGCCAAAAGGACCGTAAAAGTAATCCATTGAAGCCTCATGGGAGAAATGTATTGAAGTTATCCATTGAAGACTAGTGTTTTGAATTTAGATTGTGCAATTTCAATTTTAAAAAAAGTTAATTAATATAAGGGTTCGTTTGATAACACAATTTGTCTTGACAAATAAAGAATAATTCTTATTTTTTAACTTTAGGCACGTTTGATAATATTTATTGGAAAATATTTTCAGCTTATACTAAGCACTGCTGCTTAAGAGAGTACATTAAAGGGGTGAACTAAATTTTGGATAGTGTAACCTTTTGATCCTCCAACTTTTTTTTGTAACATTTAAGCCCCGAAGTTTGTCATGTTTGCAACAATGACCATTATGTCACCGTTTCCTTTAAATCGAACGAAATTACTCAATGTGAGTACTATATCTATGTAAATGCATAAATTTCATTTACCACACCCATACTTAACCATGTGCTCAAAATAAATCAAAAATCAAACCCAAAAGAACGAAACAACATTGATAAAATATGTTACAACTTTGCAAATAATGGGTTTGAGTATGGTTTGAAGTTATTTTGGGTATGATGTTTGAGTATCCTGATTATAAAAGACATTTTTGATTATGAATTCTATTATATTTAAGGGCTCACAGACATTTAGTCATATGTATTCTGAAATTTATTAGTGGGCATAAGCGTTTTTGTTTTCCTTCTCATTTTAGATGTTAGTCTCATTGCTTACAACGGTTAAAAAAAACTGCCAACCCACGAAGAGATGATCAGTTAATTGATCATAATTGCAGGGAGCCTAGGACTGACAATTAAAAAAATATATTGTAAAATCCGTGCCATCTAAAATTTAGAGCCACATGACTAATCACAAAATATTCATGTATTTAATAGTTTTTATTTGGTTTAGTCCTATTTTCAAAGTTATATTGGGCACTCATTCCATGTATTTTTTAAGTTATATTAAGTTCCATAACAACTCAAACCAATCGCTTTGTAATCCGTCTCTTTTTTTTGGCCGAAAATGACACCTTTTCATAGTTATTAAAACATACCAATAACTAAAAAAACAAAAATATAAGAGTGAGTACAAAATATCACATTCGCCAAACAAAAACAAAGTGCAATATACTATACTTAAAAAACATGAAAAGCGACTTGTCATGAAAACCTATTTTTTGGGGAAGGAGAATGCTAAAAATTGTTTTTCATAAAAATTAATACTCTCGACTGATCAATGCAACCAGAAAGTAATAATGAAATAATTTATGAATGTACCAACTTTAAATGAACCAATATACAAATTTCGTGTCAAACAAATGGGCTCAAAGTGTGTGATTTTATATTAAATAAACTAGTTGTCAAAACCTAGAAAGAATCTAAAAGTGGTGAGTGGTATTGGCCACTTACCGTCATTTTCTGTTTAAGAATCTAAAAGTGGTGAGTTGCAAATATTATTCATTTGGTTCTAGTC